>CM072160.1:17404401-18024027 GCA_036850595.1 Rhyacichthys aspro
TGGACATTGAAGACTGTCTTTCAGGCTCTAGACCAGATTAAAGCTATCTCCTGCTCAGCTGTAGGGTTTTTATCTAAACTACAGCATTATACATCTCTGCATGTAGAAATAATTTACATTTTGAATTTGCAGGACTATTTGACCAGTGACAATGACCAGGCCGTAGTGGAGATCTGTATAACCCGCATTACCACAGCAATAAGGGAGACTGGCTCCATTGAGAGACACAGCACTGCTCTGGTGGGATTGTGGGAGTCCTGTTTGGAACATAACCTCACTCCACAAGGTGAAAGCACAGAGGACACGCCGCACGCCAAGATAGCCTCTGACATCACCAGCTGTATCCTACAGGTACACTCACACACACAACAACAACAAGAGATAAGACAGGTCACCACTGCCACGGAGGAATCAATCAGTTCACTCAGACAGATTCAGTGTGGCAGCATGATGACTTAAAAAAAAAGCAGAATGAGTAAACATCTACAAAGATGGAATCTCTATTTTTCTTAATGTAACACAGGCAGGTCTTTTGAGTCTGAATAAAAATTTTGCCCGCTTTTTCCATCAGACCTCCGTTGCAAAAAAGTTGAATACAGAAGAACTCTCTTTGTCTCTTTCATGCGAGAAGAAGAATGTGCTTAATACCTCTTTAATAAGAGTTGAGGACAAAGTCAACTTTCTGATTGCTCATGGCTCTGCCGTATTAACTCGAGATCAATGGGAAGCTACATACACCTACTGTTATCTTCAGCTTTGCTCCTTAGGATGAATTTTTCTTGAATATTTACTCTTATGTGATTGTCTTATATGATCTATTGCTACACATATAGAGAAATATAATTTAGTTTGGAATAGTGGAAACTGTTGAATGATGAAACCCAAATAATATTTCTGTGGTGTACTGCCATCATGTGGCAGAATAATGGTACAACTCTTTCTGAAACTATTTTTTTCTAAATGTATTTTAATATTTTAAGCTCATATAAGTGCATTGTGCTTTGTTTACAGTGTTTGTATATATATTTTGTATCTAAAATTGGAAGTTAATTCTTTAGTTGAGAGTTATTGATAATATTTAATAATTGGCACACTGTCCTCTGGGGGAGCTAAAGCTTTTTGGCCTTTTTCTCCAAGATATATGTCTGATAGAGAATGCTCTATTCACCTAATTTATCTACCTGTATAGAAACATTTTATTTGTTAAATTAGTAACAAAATACTGTTGCTATGAATTGTGGTTAATATTTATGTTTCCTTTTTAGGAAATTATTTTGCTTATTGTAAAATCCCAAGACATGAAATAAATTCTTGTGTGTTTACAGAATTACAGCTGTCCTTCAGTCATGGCACTGGCCGTCCCAGTAGCAGTGCGCTTCCTTCAAAGAGGAAACAAGGAACTGAGCAGAAACATGTCCAGTTACCTGTCTCTTGCTGCTATAGCCAAAGCAGACTTACTGGCTGAACACACAGAGGCCATCACCCTCAGTGTGCTTGGAGGTAAGACACACACAAAAACACAAAAACTTTTATAGACAGCCACAAACTAGACATTTACTTGACTGACCTTTTACAGCATTATTATGAATAATGCCTGTAAAGTTAAAGAAACATTAAATTTGGGTTTCCATGTCCGCTGATGGGAATTTGGCTTAGAGCTATAGAATATATGAGCTGTTTGAGAAAAACAAAAGAGAAGGCGCCTTGCAGTTGGCTTTTAAAGCCCTATCTCTGATCTCATACACCCTCAGGGCTGAAGGCGCCTCAGGTATCATTTCAAGTAATGTAATATCACTATATTAAACTTTTAAACATGATTCTCATTATTACTCCCTTGCTCTTTGAGGCAATGTCATAAATGAGTCCCTTTGGGAACATAATCATCACTGTCTTATTATAAAGTGTTTCATTTCAGTGTTTATAGTTTTTTACTTACTGGTCAGTTGTTCCTGGGATATATTGTGGATTAGTGTTTTTAATTATAAGTGAAGACTTACCTTTGTCCTCATATGACTAGAGCTTTTGGGCAACTGCTGCTGTTTCAAATCATAAAGACAACCACTTATTCAAAACGTGTTGGCTTTTTTCACCACCATTGTTTTTTTACGTTCACTCTGGAGAAATGGGAACAAAGTGAAACATATACAGTTACATATACACATATATACATATAGGAGGAGGACATTACGAGTCATGTGAGTGTCCATGTGTACCATCACCGACTAGTATATTTGTCTTGATTGATGCAAACTCATTGTGGAGTTTGCATGTTCTTGTGTGTAGTTATGTGGATTGCTGGTTAAATGTGAATTTAAGTTTCTGTTAGATATTAATATGTCTTTGCCCAAAGATAAAATGACAAATGTCCATGGTGAACCCAGTGCTGCGAGGCAAAATAAGCAATAGAATAGGAATAAAATGTAAAAGTTGTATTTATAAATTTTGTCTTTATAAAAAATGCCATCACTCAAACAGATTATTCAGTTTCATTTATAAATCACACCTCCTCGAGGCATGTAAAGCAAAACACCTATATTTATTTACAACATACATTCAATTTGACCTTTCATTAACGTCAACAACAAGAAATTTACAGTATATTACAAGAAAGTATTTAGGTTGTAAACAATGTCCACAGTTTTATTAATCAAAATACAACATCCATCTCACAGAAACAAACATAAATCAGTTTTATCATAAGTATTTTTAGTTTTTAGAAAGAAAGCATTTTACAATATAGACATTTTTAATAAAAAATAGAACAGAACCAAATTATTTCAAAATAACAAGAAAAAATTGACATATGAATGTAAAAGCTTACTTGATATAAAGTCCATATCATAATTCAGCTTTTTAACATTTGAAGCTAATTGTTCAGTCTTACTGGTCAGCCATGTTTTAAAGAAAGCATACAGTATACAGCAGTTTTCTCTCACAAATTTATTTACAATATTACTCTATGTTGTATAAATCAAATAACAACAATCCATACTTCACTGTGGTTAAATCTTAGTAAACAATACTAATTCAACCGTAAAACCCTAAACGGAGGAATGCAGGACTGAGTACATCACTCGTTTCCTTTTACAATGGAGTGGAAAAAATATTATTGCTTTGCCATACAGAGCTACAGGAGGAGAAATAATTTCTGATCTGTCTTTTTCCATTTCAGCTGGCGAAAACGTGTGGTTATTGGCTCAGAGCTCACTTGCACGTAGTACAATAGGTGCTTTGTTTTTCTGACATCTAATTAAATGCTTTGGTAAATGCTTCATGCAGCCCATTCCTTGCAACAATCCAACTATTTTTCTGAGCTGACATCAAAGTGTGAGTGTGGTTTCAAAAATAAATTGTCTCTCACAGTCTTAATTTCTTCTGATCAACAACTTACCATTTCCATAACAGCTGCAGCATTGTGTTCATTGCAAAGGTGTGATATACACCTTTCATTTAGAGAAAGAAAAGACAATATAGTGATATATTTTCTTCAGTTTTATCATGGCAGCTTATTACGATGTTGCAGAATTCACAATGACGATTAAAATACTGATTAAACATTCACATTAGTGGATAAACTGAGCACCACCATGAGGCACCATCTCTGTCACGCCCCATGCCACCACATTCCCCCTGTGCTCACAGCTCTTGTCGTCCTGTGAAGCGAGTTGAGAAATCTCATCCTCTGACAGGACCCTGTCCCACATGTTCACCCCCGTCATCTTTCCTGCAAAAGCAAGTTTAGGGTCGAAGCCTCCCTCAAACCCTGGCACCCCACGTCCACTGCCGGGTGTCACCTGGCAGCAGCCATTTCTCTCCTGTCCCAGCTGCAGGGAACCTCCGTCTGGAATGATATGTTCTTCAGCCACACCGGGTGTGATGGCCACTTTTTTACCATCTGCCCACAGGGTTGCCATTCCCTGCTTAGAGGACCAAGCCCCGCACAAATGGACCCACTTTGACGTTCCTCCTGGGTTCACAACACCTTGGGCCTCCACCAAATGAGCCTCTCCTCCGATGGTGAAGAGGGCTGAGCTGTGGCTGAACAGCAGCTGGATCTCGTATGGGTTCTGGCGAGTTCCGTAAGAGAAGAGCACTGTTCTGTTGAAGACGCTGGTCGGCTTCACCCACAGGCACACGGTGAAGGAAGATAGTGAGAGTGGAACTTCTGGTATGACTGAGGTGTAGATTCGCCGCGAGTGCATGGGAAAGAGAAGGGCCATCTCACAGCCTGCAAATTTAGAACACATACAGTACAGTGTTAATTTATTATGATGCGCTACTCTTTCATACATTGAACTGTTGGAAATCTGGATTATATAAAGTGAGTTTGGAGGTAGAAAAGAAAACCAAAGTGGCAAAAATAGCCAAAAAAGACCACCTAGACTGCATTAAGCCATCTAAAACATCAATTGCTGATTTGCTTTGCTTGTGCTTTGTCTGTGTGGAGTAATGCAAGTTACTGATTAGGAAGGATACGTTGCTACTTGACTGGGGCAAGACACCTGGAGACAAATAGTGGAAAAGGAAAAGACAATTTGCATGATTAGTGTCAAGGCTCAACAGGGGGTCTCATTTTTCTACTGCATGTGTGACCCCATTATGTCAGTGTCGTGACAGATATGTATGAATCTAATATGGAAGTCTGTTTGGGGGTCATACTGGAGAAGTAATAGGTAAAGACAGACAGATAGCTGAGGAAGCAAAGGTGAGAGGATGCATATCTTGCCTCCAGGTAAGTATCTTTGCTTCAGTGATGTCAGCACCTCTTGAAGATCTGCTCTTGTCTGCTGTATTGCTACAAGTGCCGCTTCTAAAGCTGCTTCATGGGCTGCAACTTCCTGTTTGTGGTGCTCATTGGACTGTTGGAATCCTGTCTTTGAATGCACTGCGCTCCCTGGACCACTGAAGCAGCTGGTCTCTAGCTTGACAAGTCGGGAGGCTTGGGCTTGTGCCGCAGAGAGGAGTTGTTGTAGTATTGCCTCCAGCTGGATGCCAGCAGATTTCCCACTTAGATCTTCTTTTGGCTTAAGGCGATCCAGGATTTCTTTAAAGTGGGCCTGCAGCTGCAAATCCAACCTTCTACCAGCTGCCTCCACTGCAACACCACATGAACCGCCGTACTCTGCCACAAACCTAATCGGGGGCCAAGTCTTCTTTAATTTACTTATCTAACAGTATCTTAGAACATCAATGTGTGCTCCTACTTACCTGAGCAATTCCTGCCGCAGAGACTCCATCTCCACCTTGACAATGTCATCAGTGTACTGAAGCAGCATGTTCTCTCTCATCTGACTGTTCTCCAGCATTGAAAACATTTTGTCCCATTTGGTCAGGTCTGGAGAACTGCAGGGAAGTGTGTTTGGAGTCGCTAAGGAAACGGGTGAAAAGAGAAATATTGGGCTAATGAATATCTACCTTAGACATAAGCCACAAGTGGATGAAAGGGTGGATATCCATAAGTGGACACGACTATACTTTGTTCAGATTATCTCCTGGCCCATGAACGCAGAGATAACAATTACTCATCAAGTAAAAGCCCCCTAGTAAAATGCCACTTATTTGACATCCCAGGCCTTTTGTTGTGAGGAGGAAAAGGAAAGGGAAGCCCTTGTGAGTGTGTTTGTGTGTGGGAGGTTGGTAATCGCCTGTTTGACAGAAAAATAATGAAGAAGTAATAAAGCAAGGCGGGAGGTAGACCAACCAAAAGAGTGAAAATATCTGTTCAACACACTGTTCTTATTAACATTTGAGCCTCTTAAACTCTGTTTATACCTAAGTTATTCTGAAGGGGCACTATAGAGGCCCACAAGATTTTGTTTTGACTGCCTGTCCATGAGGTTCAAAATAAATTAGGCATGAGGTTTGTGTGCTCAGCTGGCTTGAAGTCATTATGAATGGACCAAAGGTTGTAAATGTACACTTTTTATACTTAACAGTCAATTTTTGTAACATCAGCAGGCTCATATAAGTCACTTGGAAAAAAAAATAATTCACTCATCCGCTCACCTGCAAACTTTTAGTGCTCTTAAAGGTGCAGTGTGCAGAATAGGATTTTGAATCCGCTACCTCACACCTAGATCCTACTTGATCCTACATATTGCGCCTTACTTTTTCATTGTAATTTAAGCAGTTGCATTTTTTGAGTAATATGCGTTTTCCACTTAGTTGATTTTATCGCTTCATTGTGTTTAATCACATGTGCATGCTGAGCTCAGAGCCAAAATTGCAGCTCAAAACAGTGCCAAGTTTTAAAAACACAAATAATGAAAGCTCTTAGAGACACGTGCACTCTCTTTGATCTACATACTTTCTCACACCTTTGTTTTTTCACCTTTTGTTTTTGACCTTACCAACACCCTGCTGTGAACAGAAACAGGTCTGGTAAAAGAATTGTATAATGATATGGTGTTTTTCTGATTAAAGACCAGTCATTCATGCTCTAATACGTGTTAGACCCAGCAGAGAGAACTCCGTGCTCTTCTGGCTCAGATGTTGCTTGTGTCATCATGCCCAACTCTTACTGCCTCAGCACACTCAGCACAATAACTGATATTTTGATCAAACATTTTCTAAATTATCACACTGAAAATTCCTTATCCATAGCTTTAATGTCTTCCTGCACTTACAATGGAATTGGCCACAATCCAAACCATTTAAAGTCAGGTCATCTATTGTGGTACTTACGTTGTGGTGTCTCCCCATCTGTGATTTCGTTGTAGTAGGGATCAGCGTAGTTGACCTCAATATCATCTTCATAGGCCAGTGTCAGCCACACACACACTGACAGCACACACAGCGTCTTGGGTGAGCTCCACTGAAACATGCTGCTCCTCTTCTCTGTGAAAGGATAGAGTGAAGTGTGGTGAGTGTTTAATGGACTGCTCTTCTCTCTGTAGGTTCTTAGTCCTGCCCCCTCTCTGACTGCCTCACGTTCTCCAGCGCTGCAGGTCCCCCACTCTCTTTTCAACTCCTCGCCCTCTAACCCAGCGCTCGGCCCTCCTCCTAATGACTCTCCATCTCCCTCCCACTACCTCTCTTTGTCTTTCTTTCTCGCTCATTAAATGCTGAGCAATCCTTGGCTGGACGCCCGGCCATGTGGAGTGGTCCAACTGCACAGAGGGGCCGCTGGAGCCCTGTTTACTGTACATATGTGCACTAATGTAGCGCACGTGCAAAGATTGACCAAGACCTACGTGTACAAGCCTCAATCTTGAGCCTGTTTCTCTATCCATATATTAAATTCAAATTGAGTTTATTAGCCCCCAAGTGAAAATTCAGTTGTCGGGACTCTTCAAATAAATTAAAAAGCAAACTAATTTAGACTTCATCTTCCCTGGACTGATTGATTGCACAGTCTTTTGGCAGTCAGGAATAAGAAGTTCTTGTGGCGTTCTGTCCTGCAGCTCACTGATCTCAGACGCCCACTGGCTGCTCTCTGTCTGCTGTCTCAAGAGCCCAATGCAGGGGATTGTCCATGTTGTTCAGCATAGCATCTGTCCTGTCGTGTCTGTTGCTCTACTGTGTGTACCAGATCCCCCAATCTAATACGTATAGTTAGAAAATGTATGTGCCTTAAGTGTTATGTTTATTTTGACTAGTTACTAATGATTTATCAACAAGGCCTTTTTTGTAATGTCACAATCTGACTGCAAGCCGTCATTCTCATTTTAGAATAAGGAAAGCTTTTTGTTTAATAATGTAGTAATAATTCAATTTAAAATAATGTAGCTTGACTGTTTAAACTATTGAATTAAATGCCATTAATATTCAACTTTCTTTTTAAACTGCTGACTGATCAGTACAATGCGGTGTGTGTATTTAAGATAAAATACTGCAGTGTCAACATGTCCAGCACAAGTTCCTTTGGCTGTGGGTGCTAGTATGCTTTGAGATTTTGTTAGTGCACCTACAAAGTCCAATTTATTTTGCCCAATAATTGCCAAACCTTTACTTTAAATGTGCAACACCACAGGTTTAACACCACTGAACGTCATCCTGTTCTATATTATATATTTGCTCACTACCTTGTGTTAACTTCTTAGTTTCTTTCTTTCAGTCTCTGCTTTAAAATGAAGAAATCAGATTTGGATCATGGGTCAGTAAAGCATTAGATTGTAGGGCAGCAGTCTGAACATATTCTGTTTTTCTTTTGACTATTATTACTCATGTAATCACCAATGTAAACAGGATTTATTTTAAAAGACACCCAAAGCACTCAGCACCATATTGTAACCTCATCTTCAAACACATGCAGGAAATTGAGAAATGTTTAAAAGTGTCTGAAAATTTCTGTCTTTATGCAAACATTTGGCTCTCACAGGCAGAATTATATGAGCCGCGCTTGAGCCGCTGAGTGAGCCAGTGAGTAATGCGTCGTTGGAGGTAGCCTGTGTGTCGTAATCAGAGACAACTGCAGCTCCTGCGTATCACACACACAGACACACACACACACCGGGATGGGGAAAGAGGCGGGCGAGGTAATGGAAGGGGGAGGAAGTAGTGAACACAAACTTCACTGATTTTTGCCCCATGCAGAGATAGTGTATTTCTGTGTGCGTGTTTGTGTGTTGCGGGCAGAGGAAAATTTGAATGGAATCCAGACTTCAGGAGTTCCTAAATGGCTTTATTGTTCTCTTGCTCCACATTGTTTTATTTATTTGCTAACTTTGTTTATTTTCTGACCATCTGAAGTGAGTGTGAAAGCAGAATTTCCTTTTTTGGATGTGGAGTTAGACAGAGATAGAAATAGATCTTCAACCCAAATGGTGCACATATGAGTACAGTGTTTTTCATTTTTAAGTATTTATTGATAAGTTGGTCTTTATATTACACACATCAAGCCAACAGCTTAAACTTTGATTTATGTACAGTAATAATCAAGTGATAAATCCAGGGGTTGTCCACGGTGCACCCCTCCACAAGTCCTGAGCAGTTGGGATAAGGTCCCAGCTCCATAAGATAATGGATGAGAGGGTAAAAATGAATGAAATAAAATATAATGTACAATTGGCTAATATCACTTGGATTTTTGCATAATTTAAACAAATATCCCAGCTGTGCGAGGCGATGATGAATGTGTTGTGTTGAGATTACATTTTTGAAATGTGTATGGAAGAACTTCATGGAATGTTGAATAATGATATATATTGCAAAATGTGGAAATGTTGAATGCTGATA
The DNA here is from genome assembly GCA_036850595.1 of Rhyacichthys aspro. Classification (NCBI taxonomy): domain Eukaryota; kingdom Metazoa; phylum Chordata; class Actinopteri; order Gobiiformes; family Rhyacichthyidae; genus Rhyacichthys; species Rhyacichthys aspro. Next base: position 17,413,579 of record CM072160.1, read on the forward strand.
GTGCTTTTAAGGTCACAAGTTATTTAGGTAAAAGGGGAAGATGTGCCTGACTTTGCAGGAGTTGCTGTGTGCATCTGTGTATGACATGATCCGTCTGAAATATATCTGGCTCGCTGTTATGTCTTTATGGCTGACACTTTATGATTTACATATAAAATATATTTTATGTAACATGTGTTCATGTCTTTAAAATGTGTACGTATCTTGAGAGCCTCCAGATGTACAGTCTTGTCACATATGAGCCTGAATAGTTGAATTGTTTTTACTGGGCTGCAGGGGGTTTCCTCATGCAACAAAAATGAACAGAATGCCGAAGATGTGTGTTTACTGGGAGTGGTTTGCCTTGTCTAGTGTTTAAATTTGACAGTCGATCCCCACCTCTGCCCACCTGAGGTTAGCTGAGCCGCATGATGAACGACTGGCAGGACAAACTAACATTAAACCACTGTTGGAAGCTATGGAAACCATGTTTGAGCTGTAAAACACCCCTTGGAAAATACAACTTATGCTGAGCTCTGCATCTTTACAATATTTTCTCTTGCATCAGAGTTGGCTTTGGATATAACTTTCTGTTGGCAACCATGAGCATCTTGTGTGCATTTTCTATTCATTACATTGTGTCTATATTCTAAACTTTTTAAAATCTGAATACCTAACTAGAAAACAGGGATTTGTCTGTGGTCTTCATGCTGTTGAAGGCACACTGAGCCACTGTGTCACCGTCTCCGAGTTGTTCATCATTAAAATGTGTCAGACAAATAATGGTCATTGGAGGATGTTTTAATGTCATTTTTATGTTACAATGTGATGGGTAAAGGCTGGAATGAATGACTATGAATGTCATATACTATTCACTATTTCAATTGCCTATTGTATATAGTGGTTATAATTGCCTCGTTGTCTCACTGATGCCCTCTGTGTGTGTAAGAGCTGCATGTGTACTGAAAGGTTAGCTCTATAAATTTTCCTTGATGTTCCTGTTCAGACTGTGTCTCCTCCAGCCTTTTAACATTCCTCTGAACTTCCTTTAAAAGTTACAAGCTCCTTTTATTGGTTATTACCAGCTCTCCTTCTCCTCACCTTTACTATGCCTGTCTCTTTGTGATGATTTGTAACATAAATGTAGACTAGGTGTTGTAAAACATATTTTATAAGTATAGGGAGCTTAACAACAGTGGTTGTGGTCAAAATATTTACAGTATGTCCAACGTGTGCATTTCAACGCAACAGTACAGAACAGTCCATCGTCTGTGAGGAAGAGTGCCAGGCAATGAGTGCACATAACACGTGATTAACTTGTTATACAGCTGGAATCACCTGTGAGGAATAGCTGTGCAGAAGAAGGTGTAAAACTAGTCTTAGGTAATAACCCTGGCCTTTTCTTTTTAACCTAAACAAACTTCTAAAGACATTGGCTAAACATCTTTGCAGTTTCTTCAGCATATGTTTAATATGTCTCTGCAGTTGCAGTATTTTAAGTGGAATAGCCACTTAATATAATAAGGCAATAGCCTTTATATATAAGCTTTTTGCTACTGTAAATTTGCATTTATTTTTAAACGTGAGGTAAGAATTCCAGCAACAAAGGTAAAAATCAAAAAATATTCCTTCATTCATATAAAGATAAGATTAAACCTTATTCATTATGAGCAGCTAATTTCTAGTTACCTATCATTCCAACCAAATTTGCAGTAGAAGTAAAAAATTGCTGACAATTCTGCATTATTGGTTGGTTTGTCATCTAGTTCATGATTCAAAATGGGACAAAAAGCTATTGTTTGAAAACAATGCTTTGCTCTGTGGATGGAAACAGTTAAAAATGTCCCATGAGTCAACAGCCTTGGGTAACTCGGTGGCTTTTGTTAGGCTGGTTTTTTAACATGAGAATGCCTTTATGCCCACTCACATGTCTCCTCTGACAGACTCCCTGCTCCTGTCATATCAAAACCATTTCCTGACAGAACATTGTTTTTGCTTTAGTGTTGTCACGCCACTCCGGGAGTCACGTTTGTTTTAGATTCCCTTCTGTGCTTTGAGATTAAAAGGCCGTTCTAATAATAAACCATCTTTGTTTTTGACAGGTAACCACATGCTGTTGCGGGTCCTGCCATCAATCTACCCCAGACAACCAGATATCATTCACCATCACCTTGGCAACCTCACTGCCATGATGTTGCAGCTGGAGCCACCTGAGCAACAACATTTACTCAGACTGATTCAAATAGTGGCTGAACAACACCCATTAGTAAGTGTTTGTAAAGGATCAGTTGGAGTGATGAAATGTAATCCACATACCTGAACAGAACAATTTCTAGTTTGCTGCCAATTAACCGTGTGTGGTCCAAAGAGTCAAGCTTACTCACACCCATTAATGTCCCATTGAGCTATTTCCTGTAAGGCATAATTGTTGAAAAATCTCAGTGTAGCAACTCGTTTTTCAGTAAGAACTGTCTTAATCCTTGTTATTTTGGAGAAGAGAATATGTTGAAGGGAAAGTACCCCATATAGCAATCAAAGCACATGGAAGTCTCACTCATGTTGTAAAGCATGGAGAGACACAAAAGCCATCTGGACTTATTTTAATGTTCACCCCCAACGGCTTTATGACTCCAAATATTTCCAGTTTGACTGTTTCCGAACTTACTAAATCTTTGTATTTCTGTCATTTCAATAAGGCCAAGGTAACAAATGAACTGTTCAGTAAAATATGACTAAACACTGAGTCATAATGGAAGAGCGAGAGTGTGATCCCTTTTACACCAAGAGCTGCTGCAGCTCGTCCCGGCTGTGTCTGCCCTTGGTTTCTGGTAATTTTTTAAAGAACACCAGCAGATGATATTAGCCAACCAGGAAGCAAACTGGACTCAGCTGTGGATTTTACACTGCTAAGAGCAGATAGAGATGCCTCAAGTGGGAGAAGGAAGGAGGGCTTTCATTCTATGTGAGCAACTGATGGTGTTGTCCAAGGCATGTTACAGTTAAAGAGGGGATCTGTTGTCAGGATGTGGAGCTGTTGGCAGTGGGACTGAGGTCGTGCTATGTCACATGTTGTCGTGTTTACATACGTTTATATTCAACCAAGAGCCGTTCCACACACTGTTCAAACTACGAATGCAGAGATTGGAGGCAGAGAGCAGCCAGTGGACGTCTAAGATCAGTGAGCTGCAGGACAGAGTGCCACAAGACATGTTTGTTTGGAATACAGTGGTCCCTCGTTAATCGCGGGGGTTACGTTCTAAAAATAACCTGCAATAGGTGGAATCCACAAAGTAGTCAGCTTTATTTTTTACAATTATTATATATGTTTTAAGGCTGTAAAACCCCCCACCACACACTTTATACACTTTTCTCAGACAGGCATTAACATTTTCTCACATTTCTCTCTTGTTTAAACACTCTCAAAGTTCAAACCTTAGCATCTTCCTTTAATTAATTTTGCGCACATTGAACTTTGTCAATTATAACAGTTTCTGTGTTTAAATAAAGATGTATAGTGTATTCATTCATTCATTTTCTACTGCTTAATCCCGTTAGGGGTCGCGGGTGGCTGACAACCATTCACTCTCACATTCATTCACTAGGGATACTTAAGAGTTGCCAACTGACCTATACATGCATGTCTTTGAGAGATGGGAGGAAGCCACGGTGACGACATGCACAGGAAGACCAGAGTTAGCCGACGATGTTTGAGTCAGTCAGAATTAGCCAAGGAGGAGAATTCAGTCTCATCACATTATTTTTGTGGAATGGAAATGCATTAAAACTGACAAAGTTCGGAGGTCTTTTAAAAGGTCTTGACAAGTAAAACTTGAGATGTGCAGCTGATATCCAGATAATTATAAGAAACTATTGACTGCCAGACAGACTGTTTTTCTGTCGTCGTAGTCACTGGTGTTCCATCTCCAAAACTAACAAGTTTTCCGTCATACTTCTTTAATTTTTGCAGATGCTGAGTCCTCAAGTGCCCACTCTGATTGGTTACCTCGGTGACCAGTCGCTAAGTGAGGCTCTGCTGGGAGCTCTGGTGGACGTGTCCCAGGCCAGCCCTTCCTCACTGGTCAGCTTTCTGCCAGCACTAAGGGTTATGGCACATCAATGCCCAGGTTTTCTCGGTCACGTGGCCAAAATCCATGGTGCTGTGGGAGTAATCAATGAGGTACAACACCACAGGAATAGATGTAAAAGATAATAAAACATTAGGAAATATGAATGACATATACAGAATAGTTAATATGTCCATTTGATTATTTGAATAAACAGCAATAACAGGCTGCCTCAGCACGTAACCTGTCTCTGATGTCTTGTCAAGTTCAAAACAAGTATACCAGAACTCTTTATATCATTGTAATCAGCAATTCTACAATGGCAAATCTACCAACTGTATTTTGTTTAACTTGCGAATCTTAAAAATACTTGTTGCTAATTAATGACTATTGATTGTAAGCAGAAAGGTTGCTAGCTTCAGTTTAATTAGCTAAGTACATGCACTGTACACATAAGATGATTGAGGAAGTGGTGAGTCTGCTCCAGTGTTCAAGCACATTATGTTGTAAAGTAAAACTAGGGCCTCACTCATTTTTGACCGAAAGGTTATATTAACACCACTAATTCTTGTGTTTACATTATAATTATTTTCCATCTGAAAGTGATTAATCAATCATTTTGCTGGGTTACATAGCAACATAACACTTGCATATACATTCATACAAGACAATGAGATGCTGGGACAGAGTGGCCTGTGTGGGAGGGTGGTCTGAGTGTGAAAGAGTCATAGTGGTGACAGGGCAGGGCAGTCTCTTCCTCTGGGTATTTAAAGGCAGTTTCAGGACAATTACCAAAGGCAAAAATGCTGCACACTATCAAAGGAGAGCCTTAAATAGACAAACACAATTCATCAAGAGTAACATGAAGAGTTTGGAAACACTAATAAAGCTTTGTTTGAGTCCGCCCATCTTTCCAAAAGCTCCCTTCTTCCTCAATCTTCTTTTCAAAAAGGCTGCCAACCCCAGTTTGTGCACGTTTGAACACACTCTCACCCATGTACACACATAGTTGGTGGGATGTTGGTGTCCTGTCTTTCCTCACATTGGAACCATTTTGGAAAATAACCCCTGGTTTTCTGGGAAATGCCTCCGCAGAGGCCTCCTGGTGATGGCAGCGGAGAGTGCCTCCTGTGGGTTTGTGTTTGTGTCTTGTTCTCACACACAAACAAACTACAGGCTGTGTTGAATTTGTGTTTTAACTGGATTACACAACAGACATTGGATTTATTTACCCCCTTAAGGGAATTAGTCTACGCTGTGTTTCTAGCCTTATTACTTACTTGCACTTTGCTTATGGAGAAGCACTAGGGCTGTGCTATTGTATCTAGATAGAGAAAAAACAATGGAACAGAATATGAGTGGCCACTGATATTACAATGAGTCAGCTCTTCTTGTTTCTGGATTTATATCTGCACATCTGTCCTGTCACCTGTCAAGAGATTTTTTTCCAGCTCTACAATGCCTGACGTGAATTAAAACTTGGCACATGTACAGTTCATTCTGTTTGGAAGAAATCAGCCTATAAAGAGACTCTGCCTTACAATAAAACGCAGAAACAAAGTGGGGAAAAAGAACTATCACAATCTCCTCACGTATGTGCTGGACCTCAAAACCCCCTTTCCTCTTGGCATGTTGCTACAGTTAAAAGTCAAGTTGTGCCTTTTCTGGTAGTTTGAGCATCCACATCTGAATTTAGTATCCTACAGAGAGTGCTTGTGAAACATGTCCAAACTGCGCAGTAAGTACATTCTTGTCTCCTCGTTACAAGGTGTGTTTGAGCACAGTACACGTGCTTTGGGCCTGTCAGTGTTTCTGTCCCTCCATCAATCATTCATACATACATGTCCCAGTGGGAGGAGAAGCATGCTGCTCCCATATACAGTCTGTCCAACGTGAAAACGACATAGGGGAGATTTTGGTGTTATTTATTGCAAGATTCTGTTGGCATTTTATCATCCCTTAAACACTGCAGGAGAGCTTCAGCTATTCATCTGAAGAGTGGTTTAAATCATTTTATCAGAACTATGCATGGCCTTAATACAAAAGGCAGGCCGAGGGGGATTATTGAGAAGAGAGTTTTATTAATGTCACATTTTTGTTTTGCCACGGGCTCATTTGCATGTGTTTGTATTTATCGTTGCTTCATTTGATTTAGAATCACGTTCTGCCAAACATTTTAAAATGCCTGAACGTGTGCATCAGGTATTTTTATATTTTTTCGTAATAAACAATTAATGACTTTTTCTGTACAAATCATACCGTGTACAAATCAAGAAAGCATTTTAGTTGAATGTGTTTTTACATCCTATATTTTATCATTATGGTATCTTTTTTTTTTTTTTAGTCAGTAGCCCACAGCTCATTGGTCTACCTGGTGTCCCTCCTGGGCAGCATGGAGCACAGCTTTCACCATACTCTGCTGCTGGAGATCCGAGCTCTGAGCGACCGCTACCCACTGTTACTTGGAGGCTGCGGCAAAGACATCTACAGGATGAGCAACTCTTTTACTGCCATGGCCAGGCTGCTGGGGAGGAGGCTGGAGGAGAACACAGCTTTACATAACGGGTCTGGATCGCAGCAAACACTGAAACTGTTGATGATATGTCTTATATAAATGTACTGTATGTTAAGACAATTCAGTAGAGGGGCTTTTCTTGATGAAGGACAGATGATTTTTAGTGCAGGGGGTGAAGGCAGAGAAGGGCAAATTAGGCATTTTAATGCAAGTTAAAGGCCACAATTTAAATCTGTAGGGGTACAAAACAGTTGACAGATGTTTAGTTTGGTTAGAGATTCTTGGAGAGAGGTTGCTTACCACCGAATACACAAAAAGGTTTTGGTTAAAGAATTATTTGAAACAAGGGATTCCATGGTTAAAGTGCATGTGTTCATTCGTGTGTCACAGGATAAATAAAGAAAGCCCACCATCTCCCTGTTCGTCCGCTCCAGGGACAGGACAGCGGCTCCAGGTGAAGGTCCAGGAATTTGGAGAAAAACTGGGGCAAGTAGCAGGAGAGGAGGAAGAGGAGGGCACCCCCACCCTTCAGCGACGGTACAGCCTGAGCCAAGCTGTCAGAGGCGAGTGGCGTGAGATGAGATTTAACAGGTTAGCAGTGCTTTGATTCTGTCACTGGTAAACAACGAACAGTATTACTGGAATCAGACCGCTCTAATGCACTGTTGTAATAATAAACCCAAGTTTCACCAGGAAACTAGAATATTACAAGTCCTAGTGCACCTTCAAACGCTGCATAGTGTGGGTACTATCAAGTATCAAGTTCAATGCATTAAGGAAACTTCATGCAACATTATGTGACCTAAACAATAGCCCTATTATGACCAGTCAGTTCTCTCAGTTGGGACTAAGTAGACTTTCAGTTCCACCTTAGTTAGTGTGAATCAACAGAATTTATTTGCTAAATGAGATAAGACCACGTAAAAATTACTTCCAGAACAAGACCAAGACAAATCTCACCTAGTACCAGTGTGAGGTTGATTATTGGTACGACAAACCATGAAAGTGTTTGTGTTGTTTCACAGATCGAAGAGCCTTGCCCTTCACGTTGTGCGCACCCGCTCCATTAACTCCGACACTGGAGAGGATAGCACTGACATAGAGCTCAACCCGGACAATGTTATTTCAAACCCTTTGTGTAATCAAGATTCAGGAGAGCAGGAAGCTCCATCTATTGAGAGGAAACCATCAGGTGATGGCCCAGTGTCTCCCGAGTCAACACTCACAGATACAGCAGAGAATGATCAGAGCAGAGACGAGGATGCACTTGAGGAGGAGCAGGAGGAGGACAGACTCTTTATCCATTTGAGAGACAATATGGAGGCCATCAGAGGGTTCTGTAAAGACATCGTGAAGGAGATTCCCTTTCCAGAAGAGTGCATCATCGAAGGTGAAGTTACTGTTATCTAATTTGACACTTCTTATTGACACTTACTGAGTGGCGACCTTTCATTTGTGACATACCCAATCATATCAGATGGGGCAACATGATTAATTAATTCATAAATCAGACAGACAGGTTTTTTATAATACTTCCCCTAGAAAAACAGGTTCAGTTAGATTTATTGCATGTTCATGTCATATAGAAAGTACAGATGGGTTACTAAAAAAATTGTGTGACCTTTTTGTGAGATTTAAAGCAAGAAGTTCAGGAGTTCAGCAGAAAAACAATGAAATCTAAAACCTTGTCTTTAGCCTAATGTGTTTTCAAAACTTTGTAATCACATTCTGTTTCACTTCCCTCATTCAGAGATTTGATATGTTTATTTAAATTCATGTCTAATGATTACCAATTAATTTACATTTTCAATTAGTTTCACTACTTTTACTGCCATCTAGCATTATCTACTAAAAACCCACCTAGGTAAATCTTGACATCTTAAGGCTGTTGTACAATATTCTTAGCCGTCTGGTGTATTGTGCATTTAATTTCATAACACATTACAGCATATGTAAATATTCTTCTAGATGTGGCCTTCTTTATTCGTTTTCTTTGTCTAAGCCATCTGCATCAGTGAGCCACACCTATGAATAAACAACCTCATTCATCCCAGCTCAATGTTCACAAGAGGTGACGATTATGTGATTGACAGAGGAGGATGTTATTGCTCTGTCTTTTGACCTTAATGTCATTTGAACAGAGAGCCAGCCAGGAGTCATCCGAGGAGTCCCTCTTCTAACTAACATATAAACGGTTGAAATAACTATCATAATCTCTGTCTAGTTTGTTCAGTTTGCAGATGAATGAAGTAAAAGCCCGTCGTTTAGTTGATAGCCATCTTTTAGTTAAGTATATGTTGCTTTGGAGTTGCTCATTTAATTAAGTCTTAATGAGACTTAATGAGAACCCACCCTGAGGATATGATGTCGCAGATGGTCCCCGCTGGTTGATGTCATTGAGCTGCTGGCTGACCCACACCACTGTCTCATGAGGCTTTCACAGAGGAGTGCACAAGGACATGTTACCTCAGTCCAACTTCTACACACACACCCCCTAATAAGCATTCAGTCAAATCATGCACACATATGCAGCATTTCTCATTACATAGTTACAGTTTTATGTGTTTTTGTTTGTTTGTTTTAGTATTGTCTTCAAAAAGGAGGCTAACTCGGTGGTTGATAAACTGAAGCAGATATTTAAAACAGCTGTTGAGTTTTTGTAAACATTAAATTGGACCCATGTGTGTACCTAATATTAATCCAACTTTTAATTTAGCCAATGATTTAGGTAAATAGGAAATTTAGCTACTTAAGATATGTATAACATTCGGTAAAAACAACTGTGACATAAAACAGTGATTATTACATAAAGAAGTCTGTTCTGATCTTGCAGATTGTTTCCATGTGACACAAAAATTAAAGGCTCCTGGTCTTTGGCGGAAAGGTGGAAGTTTTTGTGAGGCTTTGGTGAAAAGTAGAGACGTGTCCTTGCATGCTACAAAATCACTCTATGTTAGGGCTAAGGTTACTCAAGCCCATATGTGCATAAGGGAGAACACATTGTCACAGATATTACTGATTATGACAGTTAGTTGTAATCCAAGCCCTGTAAATTTTGCTTTATGTGTTTTCTCTCTCTCTCTCTGCCTTGTGCAACAGATTCTAATCGAGGGTGCGTTGCCAAGCTGTCGTTCTCCTGTCCTCTGAAGGGCCATTACTGTCTGTACGCCAAATCCTGTTTCAACCTGACGAGCCGGCAGCCTCATCTGTGGATACACATCATGCTGCTGCATCTACAGGTGCAACACCAAAGGGCATGCTACTGTACCTTTTAATATTTATACACTTTTCTGACCATACAGAGTGTCATGAGCATGAGAAAGTCACATAGCAAACCACAGATTTTCATACTTCTTCCTTAATAATTCAATAGTTTTGTCAGGTTAGGTCATTTAGGTCATTTATGAGGTTTTTTTAATAAGCAGTAGTGTGGGTTTGAGCAGGGGTTGGGGGTTTGCTGCTCAACACCATGTCACTGAAAAGCACTGTTTTATTTATATATATAGTATAATTGTGCCCAACAAAGTGCAAAAGTCAATGGACCTCATTTATTAAGCCTTTTAGACATTTTTACTTAATGTGTGTGTTAATGGATGTTTTATATATCATATATATCATATACAGGCATTTGCAGGGCGTTTCTTATGTTAATGCTATGTTAAGGAGCAAGCAGCAGACAAGATGAATTACACTGTTTGAAACACTTGATGTATCACATGTAGACCCTTGATAGAAACTCTCCTCCTCAGAAGATTTCTGAAGCTTTGTACTAATGCATTAATGAATGAGGCCCAATGTTTGTTGCTTGTCACTCAGCGTTAAGCCTTGTAGTAAGACCTCTATTATTGTCAGGTTATTAACTCACACTCATTCATGTCCCTTGCCTTTGACACATATAGACTCATTGTGCTGTTTCCATTGTAACTGATGAATGACAAAGTACATCTGATGTGAATTCAGGTTTCAGACAATCAGCTGATCATAATTTTCAGTACACTTTCTCACACAATTCAGTGCCCTCACAATAACCAGGTAACCAACAAACCCAATTCATTGTCATGTTTTACACAGAACTCCAAGCACCATCTCTCCATATTTTATTTGTATTTGTCTTGTTTCACCAGAATACATCCAGTGTTCCCCTGCGCTCCAAAAACGAGTGTGTCCAGAGACTTGCTGCTCTTTGGGAGAAGACTCAGCTTAAAGGTGCTCACAGCTTTACCCTGGCTATGACGCAACACACCACCCCACACAGGAAGGTACGGACCCAGTATGTGTGCAACAGTAAACAAATGTACAACACCGAAAACACAGGCACTAGTGTGTAGCTGTTGTCAGCCTTTGTCTAGAGACTCTGTGTGTGTGTGTGTGTGTGTGTGTATATATATATATATATATATATATATATATAAAACAATCGAATCAAAATATTTCCTGCTGATTTAACTTATATTACTTATATATTTAATTCACTGAATGTTTGGCAAGCTTTGTGCTTTTAGAAGATGCCCGTGAATTTGTCGTCTGATACACATATTGCTTGCTCTTTTTTTAAAGACTGAAGACAAGGTTGTGGAAAAAAACTCCTACATAGGTTGACAATTAAACAACACTTTGCAGTATACCAGATTTTGCATAAAGATCTCTCTACGTACCTCAACTACTCATGTTTATGGTATGTTTGTTTGGAGTTTCAGTGAGAAAGTCGCACAGGGACGGACAAAACCTGACTGTCGGTATGGGTGTATGAATATTTGTGTTTGAGTGTCTGTGTGGATGGTTTTCCCCTTGCTGGCCCACCATAATGTGACAAGCTAAGTGGTCTCTAGGAAATAATTAGACCCACAAAGAAAATACAGCTGTAGTTTGTCTCGCTCTGAAAGTGCACTACAGCTACGACAAGATGTATCGGCTACAGTTCCCACCTGGAGCCTGAGCCTAGCCAGTCTCACACAAACACACAGCACTAAACTCATTTACATTCATTACTTGGGCAGTCAGTGGACAGTAGCATTAGGCCCGGTCATCTGATACATAGAGTGGCATGTGGTCCTCAGTTTTACAGTCAGACATATACAACATGGGAAGACTCTAGCTGCGTGACACTAAATGGTTCAAACATGGCTGTAAACCTTTCTTGCCATCTTTACTGGATCAGGCTCCAGTGCGATTTCTGATTTACTTTCTCTGTCACTGGTAAAGTAAACCTCCCGCTGCTCTCTGCCAGATTTTTTTTTCCCAGATGGGACTGCTCATATGGACCTAGAGCTTTTTACTACTAGACAGTGGATTTTTTTTTTTACTTTACTGAAAGTTTGTTTATTTATTTTACTTGCTATAAGGTTCCAGGCATTTTTGTTGTTGTTTCCACTTGTAGGCCACTTCTTTTAGTTAAAATACTTCTTCAGTTAGCTTCTGACCTTCTTTTCACTGTAGCATTTTCAAATGTGTCAATATCCTTATAATGATTCAACATAATTTTGTGACGAAATGTAAACTTGTTCTGGCTACAAAACACTAATAAGACATTTTATCTCCTCTTTTTATCTCATTTTGTTTTTGTTTTATTCCAAAGGACCATATCAGTTAATCTTGTCTTCCTTTGTTTTTGGTCTGATTAGACATCTGTGGTCTGCATGCTGTTTCAATTGAACCAAACCAGAGTTCAGCTGTAACTGAACCTGAACCTGATTTACATGGTGAGATTACATAGGACTGTTGGCTATGAAGCAAGCCAGCACATCGTCACACAGTATATAGTGTTTTAGAACTATTTACAGTTTAAGGGGATTGTCCTAAATGTGTTACACTTTCAGATATTTGTTAGTTCTTTGGTTGCAGGACAATAAGATCTGTCTTTTTTGATCCTTACTTGATATTGAAGCCACAACAGATGTTGAGGTGACAAAAAATTGGAGAAAAATATTTGTTGGGGGCATAACACTAGGTTAGTTATAAATAAAACAAATATAATATCAATATCAAAATTTTAAAGTAAATTAATTGCAGACTCTGCTTTGTCCTCTAATCGAAATTCTTTTAACAACAACATGTGACTACCTTTTAAAGTCAACACAGAGACCTTCTTCGTTATGGTTCATTCTTCATTGTCATTGGTCAAAGTTAAAGTGCATATTGCATAACAGTAGCTGGAAGTAGCATCACCTAGTCCTTCACTTGAGATACTTTTTTACCTTTTTACCTTTTTTCATTTTTCGAAAGCAGATTTAAAAGAAACAAATGATCATGAACTTTGAGAAAATAGGCCACAATGTGTCTTTCATCTTCTTTGATTCTTTTCTGTTCTTGTAAACATAGAGTCAGATTCATCAACCAATGAGAAACGTATGTTGAAAGAGAGAGGACAAGCTGTTACAAATGTGACTCAAAACATCAACTCTATCTGTGCCGACAGGAAAATTTAATAGGAGACTATAAAGCTTTATTACACTCTAGAGATTTAAAGGACTTATGGCCGCTGACAACTTTGTTTAGCAATCTAATGGCACACAGATCCATTTACAGTTGATGGAAGACCAAAAGTGTAGCATAAACTGAGAGAAAGATAAGGAAGGTGTAAAAAATGTCACGTGATGTAAAACTGAGCAAAGTGGAAGTCTGAGACCGAAGAGATACGTTTTTTTGTCTAGTGTCAACAGTGAGAGCATTTGTTGATACGACTGACGTCAAGATAAAGTTCCAGAAGGAAAGAGCAAGGCAGACTTGTTGGAGAAAGAATAAAGCTAAAAATGGAGGAAAGGCAGATATTAGATTAGACACATGGAGAACAGAAACTAATGGAGAAGAGGACAGACCAGCACAGACCTCTATCTTCAGAGTAAACACACTCCTTTCACAGACATGTAGTCCTTTCCTTTGTGTCTTCCCCCGCGGAGGGCTTTCCTTAATGCATTTCCTGTTCATACTCAGTGAGCTGTTGATCAAACAAGATTTTCTCTTGTCTTCACCAACTGTACAACACTGCCCAAATGCTGAGTTCATAAAAACAAACTAAATTTGATATAAGATTTTTAAATATCACAAAAATACAAATTATCTATATTTCCAACTGATTTTAAGTAAATAAATAATAATAAAACAACATTGAATAAACAAGAATTTATAAATATTTAAATGTGTTTTGCCACCAACTTGCATCAATTTTTTTCTCATCAGCTTGTGTTGGTCATTTTTGAACTCTGCCTTGCAAACATGCATGATGCTGGTGGCAAAGGGCACAGCTACTCTAGAAATAGCTGATGGCAATGATAGATAGACGTCCATCTGATGCTGGTGTAGCCTCCAGTGACTGTTGCTCTGTTGCTTGCATCTTGATCAGATTATGATCTAGAAACAGTGACAGGAGGAGGTGTAGAAAGACAGAGGAGGGTCACTGAAGGGGTAAAAGAGGTTACGTGAGGATAGTAAGAATATATTCAGACTCATATAATCCAGCCATTGTTCCTTGTTTTTTATTGAACTCACTTTCCTGATCCAGCTGACTCAAATATGGAGTTGTTTTGGTCCATGTTAGCCTGTTGCCCAGCTGCAAATTTGTCACTCTACATACAACTTTTTTTTCCCTTAGGCTTGTTTAAACCATATACAGAGCATTTATGTTGTTCATTACGAGCTGTTACGTGCTTTGCTCAGTGAACGGCTGAACTTTTGTGTTGATGTAAATGACATGTACAGATGTAGCATGTGCTATTCTTCTTTGTATCATCGCCAGTTTCAGTTTTCTCTAATCTCATACTTTCCTCCGGCACTATTTGATGTAATTGTTCTCTTTTGCAAACTGTTGCTCCAACACACATTTAGTCCTTTATTTATTGTATATTTTCCACTTTCTTTTTAGTTGCCAGCTTATATTTACAATCTCATTCTATTAAATTATAAAGAGGTTGCTTGTGGAGAAGTGAAGCTCAGCTCAGCTCATAATGTATATGTGTATGTAACATTTCAAAGGTTAAAAGAGTTAAATCCTCAATCCCCAAAAAACTAAAATGGAACTTCAAATGGAATATGTGCGAAAAAGAGAACACAGACGCCTTGAAAAACTAATAGACAAGGCTGGTTCAGCTCCAGGTGTTGGTTTGGATACTTACTGCAAGATAGGTACTATACTGAACAACATGGACCACCTCCTACATTGTGCTTTTGAACAACAGAGAGCAGCCAGTGGACGTCTGAGATCAGTGAGCTGCAGGACAGAACACCACAAGAATTCATTCATTTGAAGAGACCTAACAATTGAATTTCCTCTTTGAGAATGATAGAGTTTCATTTCATTTTAACCAAGTTACAATCATTTTACATAAATTCATTGCTCTTGTGGTTACATTTTACTTTTTTCAGTCTGCTCCAATGTAGCACAATATTGATGTTCATGTGAAGCCCCAGATAGGCCAGCTCTCCCAGCCACACATGGTCCTGGTTTCTCTGTATCCGCAGGCACAGACCTTTCACCTCAATTATTTACTTTTTGACAACACGCAGAAAGCGCTGATGTATAGAGGGATTTGAATTCACTTCTACTTTTTTTATCAAACCCGAGCTTCTTGTTCCTCGCCCGTACACTGTTTGTATATTTAGTGTACGTCTGCAAAAGTCTATGTCAACTTTTTACTTCGACTACTTTTTCATCCCTGCTCATTAACTTTAAGGACTGAAAGCTGCAGGTCACAAGGTCAAACACACAAGTAGCACAGTCATTAGAGCTACCTGTTCTTTTTTTTTCCCACATTTGAGTCCCTCTGGCTGTTTCGACTTTGTTCTAGTAAGAAATATTGTTTTTTCTTAAAAGGATCTTCGTAAACGGGACAAGGCATGAGCGGGGGTATAGTTCAGATCAAATGCTAAGCTATTGTATTGCAGCTTTGGGAGTTGGAATGTAGAAAGGTATTTAAACCGTATTTTGGGAGATTAGGTGAAATCACAGCGATAGTGATAAAAAGAAGCTCGATGAAATGACCTTCATAGTACGTCTTTTCACGGTCAAATACTGCAGTATGTCAACGCGACTGGTGAGCGTAATCTATCATCTGCTCAAACAGATCCTTCCCCAAAGCAGCTTAAGATAAATATGTATTATCTCGAGGGTTTAAGTGTCACTGGAAGAGTGTTTGGAGGTGCGTAACTCTTACCATGTGCAGGGGGCCTGGTGGGATTTGTAATGGAGCTCTTGGTTTCCATTACTGTTGTGGCTCTCAGACACTTTGTGATGTACAGTCTGGAGCGGAGATGTCAAGCTTCTAAGTGCCTCTGGAAACAAAGGCTCCCTAATCACTCACCTGCCTGAAAAGATGTCCCGGCATGATTGATGTGTTATTTGCCTCATATATAAGGCCCGACCCACTTCCTGTTTTCTTTCAACAACTGGATATGACTCCATAATGCTTATACAACCGTTATGCATAATGGATAATGTGGGCTCTCTGTGTATTTGTAATGTTCCTTAATATGTTTTTTCATCAACAGTGAGTATACATAATTACACCAAATTTAAGTGTGTATTTGTCATTCTTCAGACTATTAAACTTAAGAACACTGTAATCCATCATGCGCTGTCAGTATATGGAAGATCGTATGGTATAACCTCAAATTCATATCACAATTAATGGAAAATTTTACACTGATTACGATTAATGAACCACTATTTTGTTTCTTTAGTGTGAGCATGCCCGACTTGTAAAAGTGTTTTATTTATTTAAGAGTCCATATCTTTGGAATGACTGATGGAAACACACAGATGAACTACGGACATGTCCAAAGGGACCCAGATCTTTCTCCTGTCTTATAATTGTCTCATAATAACTAATATTGGTTAGATCACAATCACAATTACATGTTCTGAATCCAGAATGGTTTTTTTGTATTAATTGGTCATCGAATATTGGGCAGATCTGTACGTTGTGTAATCCCAATATAACTGTGTTCGAATACATGACCCTTTATAAAAAAACATAATAACAGTAATGTGTGTCTTAAACAAAAACATTAGGATGTGTAGTTAAAAGACGTTTTGTCTATTATCTTTCCCTCTGTCTCCAGGACTTGGACAGTCTCCAGGCGCAGTTAGAGGAAGTGCGGTTCTTTGACCTGTTTGGCTTCAGTGAGGAGCACGGAGGATGGCTCTGCTTCATGTGTAACAACCCAGAAAAAGCCACAGGTACATGCCAACACGACCACCGGGCACAGACACAGAGTTTACTGCTTATCTGGGGTAACTTTTCCCACAATAAGAACAGGGCAAATAGAAAGGGCATTAAGAATAAGGTCACATTGAAATAATAAACCTGCCTTTAGTGTGGTTTCTGACACATATTTCTCCTTGACTTTGCATTGATCGTTCACTGTTGCCACACAGCACAGTGAGTCAGACCCATCATCCTTTAATATAACCTCCAGCAGTGGGTGGCTGGTTGTTATTTGGTTGGTTGAGTTAATCAATGCATCAAAGTATATCAATCAGTCACACTACAGTAACGATAGACTAATACTGCTCTTTACAGAAGATAAACTGGAGACAGAAGGAAGGAAAAGTGTAAGGTTTACTTTATGTCAATTTAAGCTCCTAACAATAACTTTTTTAAATACTACTGCTAAATGCTAACACTAATTATAATGCTAATGGTAATTAAATGACATAATATTGTCATAGTCACTTCTCACACTTTCAAAAGTACAGTGAGGCCTACATAATGTACGTGTTCTGTGTCCCCTTTTTCTTTTTTTGGTGCGATTTAGTAATCAATTATTGCAGCGACACCGCTGTATAATAAGTGTCCCAGTATAAAGGCTTAGTAGTTTTAAGGTTAAACTGATGGGTATTTATTTTAATGAGATTTATAAATCTTGAATGAGTTTTTATAGCACAAAAAAGGCAAATGGTGGGCTCACTATTTGGCAGGCATGTCACTATTGACTTTTTAATAATTTATTGGTTATTGTAAAAAGGTTGTCAATTAGTTATAGTGTTATAAATCATTTATAAATACTTTATAAGGTTGAACTAACACATGTCTAATGAATGGTAAGGAATAAATGTAATAAAAGTCTGAGACTGTGTAAAGACCTTTTGTGAAGAAGAAGAAATGCAAACAGTGCTATAAAATACAACATTAGCAGTGATATTTGACACACATAAGCTGACAAACTGTAGTCCTGACAGTATCCCCAGATGCACTTAAGTGTGAGATAAGATTTTATCTATCTCCCACATTCAGTCATCTGTTCAGCTCTCATGGGTGGCAGGTAAACTCTTGGCCGAGCTGCATGGGATGTCTTTACTCTAAATGCCTCTGAGGGGGAATAATCTTTCCCAGAACACACTCTTCTTTAAAGGCTGCCCATCTGATTCAATGTGTGGTTATGAAGGGTTAGCGTAATCACTTTAGTTGCTGCCACATGACTCAGGTCTGATTAGTTTACTTTGGACCAGTGGCCCTCTACTTTGTCCTGATGAAGTCACAGCTGTAATGGTGACCAAATCCCTAAATCGCAAGATCAGCAGCTAATCTGATGACCTCACGTGGAACTGCAAAAAATATGACTTTAGTAAGGATTCAAGGTCCTTTATTACTTTTGATTTAATGGACAAAGTTCCACCTGCTACTGCCACACATGTTTTTGAATGTTGGTTGTGAGTACCTAGACCAGGGGTCCAACTCAGGACATTTTTACCTTGAGTTGACAGTGCTTTACTCAACTGACACTTATATATAAAAGAATACTCTTACTAATTGCCATATTCTGAAATGTTACTTGAGTAAAAGTGAGTGTTGTAGTCAAGACTAAATTAACTTAGATCTAATTATAGATTAAACCAGAGTGCCTCTAGATCAAGACAAGAAAAAAACTTTTAGGACTCAAGACAAAGAAATACCAACAACAGTGCTAAAATAAAAAAGTACAAGCCCGGTGACTTTACAGACAAAAGGCAGAGTTAGTTTTTGTTGTTGTTGTTTGTAATTTAATATAAGATAAAATAACAACATTGCATTCAAAGGTGAGAAAACAGTTTTCCTTAAATGCAAGAGAAAAAGGTCAAAAATAATATGTAACGCAAGCAGAGTCTATATAACCTTTTCAGAAGCAAGAATACATACATTATTAACTAACTCAGGCTCAAAAGGGATAAAAATGTGGTATCTCCCATTTTTCCATTTTCCATATTTTGCCCATTAAGTGTTACTATTTTACATCTATTTTACTGGAAACATAAAATTCTCAGAGGCTGGGTTGCACAATCATTTGCCAAAGCTCTAAAGACAGCATCACAGAGTGGTTAAACCAACCTAACACAGAGACAGCGTATTTAGGATAGTTCTTCAGTTTGATTTATAGCTTCTCATATGTTTCTGCACCTTCCGAGACAGGACTTATAAATACACATGTGAGTGATGAGACATAGAAGCTGTTATCAGTTATATAAGACTCACCACAGCGCTGTACTTGAACTGAAAAATGAACAGCCCGGAGAAAGAAAGTGAGGTGTTTTGTAATGAGCATTTTTAAACCTCGGTCCCCTTCTGACACATGCTGTTTTCAGGCTCTGCTTAATGGCAGCTAATAAGACGCCAGCAGGTGTTTTCCAGAAAGGAGAGATGCAGGCAGGAAGAGAACAGGAACATCAGATGCAGTCAAACTTTAGTGTGTGCACATGGCTCTATTTATTTGTACTGCTAAATGGGTTAATTGGCACACAGCAAATCTGGGCTGGTTTATTGGAGAGTTTATGATTTATTTAAGAAGGATACTTTTATTACCAGTTTAGAGAGCTGTCATTATGCAGGGTTCACAGCCTTTTATTTTATCTTTCTGCCATAGAGCATCTTATCATCGCCTCCATATTTTGAGGAACTCACACACACACGTACTACAGTAAACATGACGGTAAATAGTTTAGTGGCCAAATGAAGCTATTCTTTCAGCTCCACCGCTCAGAACAAAGCAGAGTAATCAGTGAGGCAGCTGAACGACTGCAGCAGTGGATCATTACCAGTCCCTCGCCGTTACAGGGGGATTTATGGAAGAAATAGAAGTATATTTGCAGCTCTGTCTGATTGGAAGTGTGTGCTGTGTGTTTACGAAAGCATTTGTTTAGTTGGCCTCAGATGGCCTGGCTGTGCTGCAGATCAGTCATCTGGCTAAAAGTGAGATATAAACTAACCGAGAAACAGACGGGCTTTTCAACTAAAAGACCCTCAGCTTTTCATAAACAACAGTTTTAAACACAAATGACTGTAGTTTCTATAATAAACCATTCACTCGTTTTAAGTTTCTGTTTACAATGGTCTGATATAACAATGATGTATTACAGTGAAGTTGTACTTCCCGCTGCATAATATATTTATTGGCTACATTTACAAACTGTCAACTGTTTTAAGAATTGTACTACATGTATATATAAGTGGATATGTAATATTTTACGTAGCCACAGGGGGTCAAAAGTCAGTGTACCTTTATGCCGATGTATCAGGATCTGGCATAAAACCTATTCCAGGCTGAAACCACTAGCTTATGCACTGTGGCGACACCTGAAGGGAGCAGCTAAAAGAAATTGTTACTGCACATGTGTCACTATTTAATATTTTCATTACATAGAAAAGGATTACAATCATAGAAAATATCCCAATGCCCCTCACAACTATTACTCGTTTCTACTCATAAAACATGGAATTTAACATAAGTATTTCTAACAGAGTTGTGTATTAAGACACATTTGGCACATTTACTTCATACAACAAACCTAACCTACTGAGCTAACAAACTTCCAAATGGACCACCTCTCAACCCCACCACCCACTCTCAACAGCAGCAAACGGTCCTTTCCAGAAAAGTTACACTGGATGAACATGTCACCACAAAATACTAATACATTCCACCAAACAGAAGTAGAGCTAACATTAAAAGCCTGTCTCTGAGTTCAGCATCTTACCAACCATCTTTATTTGCAAATAATCTCCACCTTATTACAATTTGAGAGATTGAATTGCCAATATTTATCT
Organism: Rhyacichthys aspro; assembly: GCA_036850595.1. NCBI lineage: Eukaryota > Metazoa > Chordata > Actinopteri > Gobiiformes > Rhyacichthyidae > Rhyacichthys > Rhyacichthys aspro. The sequence goes on from CM072160.1 coordinate 17,434,149, forward strand.
ATTTTCACTTCCCTTTTGTCTTTTTCTGTTTTTCTTTTTTGCGCCGTTATCTTTGAGTAAACAGACATAAATATACACTAGCTGCTACTGCCTTGTTGACATTGGTTTAGACCAGTGGGAGCTCATTTCAGAGCGGGACGATTTTAGGGCAGATTGGCCAAACACCTGGTATGTGTTGAACATTCTCATCAAATAAAATCCTTGATATAAAGCCTAGATGATATCTTAAGGTCCTTTTTCTCACAGATCATGCCTATAACAATATGCTGTTAGGTGATTGAAACGGCTTTCCTTAAATGCAAATGGAAAAAAAAATCAGGCTTTCTTTGTGTGATTTGATAAAAATGTTTCTAAATTTGTTGCAAAGTGAAGGCACTGGACTGAACACCTTACACTAAACCTTACACAAAATCCATCAAATTCATCAAAAATATAGAATCTTGTAAATCTTTTAAATAATTCTTGTGTTTTTGTTTACTGCCACTGGACAGAATTTGCAGTGTGGGTTGAAGAATTTGAGTACTGTTGTATACATACCTCAACGCTCCAGTAAATAGTTTGCCACTGCTTATTTGAGGAGTAACAGGTAATTATGTTAAGGTTTTGTTACAGTCGCACTAGTCACTCAACCTCTGCGTGACCTTGAGCCTGAGGCCGACATGCTCTTGTCAGTCTCACGGCATGACCTCATTGTCCTCCACAAACAAAACAAAACCACTTATGAACCAGGCATGCTGACGTTAATAATGCTTTTGAACAAACAATGTCTCTACTTGTAGGTTTAATCTTTAGGATTTTTATAACAATAAGGCTAGACCAGATCCACATCTTAATCCATCAGCACACGTGTTGTTCATTTTGGCTTTGCCGCAGAAGCACTGTCAAGAAGAAAGTGCATATTTACTTTGGATCTACACTTTTACTACCATGCCCACCATTCACCGCAAATGTATATTGGCAAATACAAAGGGCCCATGAGCAGAAACCGTTATATGTGGAAACTTGTGATCTTTGGAGGGCTGCCTACTTGTCCAACTGTACTGTATCTAGATATGTTATAATAAGAGTCTCATTTACTTACAACTCACACTTAACTACCTCTAATACTTTCATGTTTAATAGATCTAGTGAGACGTACCTCTGTATCCTTCCTTAAGCCTTGCTGCTATTACTGCGTGTTTAAGTAGCTACTCATGTTTTAATGAGGAAAAAAAGCTTAGGCATTTTCCATAATAAAGGCTGAGGTGGAGCCAGTTGTTGGTTAAACTGCTTTATGATATGCTGTTGACTTAAACTACTGGAATGTCTTTGAAGTGAGCTGTAATGAGCCCAGACTCTGTGTGTCATGTGTGTGTACATGTCGGTGCGAAGGGATGCAGGAGCTAATTGTTTGGTTAAGACTCCTGCAGCATCTAATCTCTTCAGCCACTACAGAGATAAGTGGATAATAACACGGGGTGAAGTAAGTGAAAGCGCTAAAGATGGTGTGTTGTTATTGTCCCTGGGGTTTTGTTACTCAACGTGTGAATGTGGCTCGTGTCTCTACATGTAACTTGCAGACACATTCACACGTCTGAAGACCCCAGTGCCTTGTGATCAATCAATGATGACATGACAGAAATTCTGACCTCAAGGAAGTGACTGCTGCAGACTGTCCATGAGTAAACAGTGCTAGTGGTCACAGTGCTTGGATATGTGTGGATAAAGAGGTGATTATATATGTCACTGCAGGATCTGGTAGTGAACTATGGATAAACTGGCCACAGAAAAATAGTTACTGACATAGCATTATCGGTATATAGATCAGGGTAGTCCAACAGTAGTTCAGGGGCCACATAGAGCTGGGCCCGACCAGTAAAATAATAGCATAATAACCTATAAATAATGTCATTTTTTTCGTTGTTCTAGTGCAAAGTAGTACAAAAAAATGATGTCAGTGCTCTCATCTATTGCAACTGAAAAAGGCAAAATGTTTGCAAAAGTTTTCAGCGTGTATGTTTCACCAACTCACCCTCACAATATGTCTTTAATGCTAATGCTATTTTACTAGCAATATTATAGCTATAATTTTCACTGCTGCCTCATTGACTTCTAGGCTTTAGGTAAAAACAAACCTTTGTTTCCTCAGACCTGCAAACAGTTACTTGTCTTCTCTCTTCACTGTTGTCCTGGCAAGCTGTTGTATTTCTTGTCATAAGGGCGCTGAATATTATATTTGACTATATTTTTAGTGTTAATTTTTTTGTAAATGAATTATAAAAACATGTCATTCATGTGAGCGTTAAAATTTGTCAGGGTTTTGAAGTAGACTATCCCATATTTTAAAGTCATTTTAGCGCAAGCTTTTTCTTTATTTTAAACATATATATATTAGAGTTGACTACTGGTGACTTAAAAAGGCCATTCTTCTTGTACAACATGTTTTTGCAATGCACCACATGCCTTTTTCCCCTTTTCTTCCTAATACATAACTTTTCCACAGTTATGAATTTGTGTGAGTCTGCAGGGGGTAAACATTGACATTCAAAACACAAACAAAAAACACTGACGTGTAAAAGGCGGCAAATATTTTCTTTGCGACCACACATTTTTTTGGCAAATCTTCATCTTGCCTTTTTATGCTGTCACCCTGAAGCCAAAAACTACAAACACTGACTCACCAAGTAATAGAGATTATGACTCATCCATAAAAAAGACAAAAAAACAATGTTTTTGTGTTTCTTTTTTTTCCGCATTTGAACTGAGGGTTGAAATTAGGCCTGTTTTGCAGAACAGCTGTTTCTGGAAATGACCGGGTTGGACTTTCTTCAAAGCTATAAAATCCGGTCACTTTCTCAATATGGGCTTAGCTCCAAGACAAATTTTAAAAAGAGTTAGCTATAAAGCTCCTCCTCTCAAAAGAGCATCCTCAGTATGTGATGAATGGTTGTTTACCTGCGTTTCCATCTCGACCAGTTGTTTGACGTCAGCTTGTCTGTGTGCCGAGGTTATGAACCCCTGGGGCCGACTGCACGTCCCTTTTCCAGGTGTCTCCATCAAAGAAAAGTGACGGGACTGAACCGTGATTTATTAGTTTATCAGACATGTTTATCTCTTTGCCCAAAAACACTCAAATATTTGACAGATAATGCAGACAAGCCTGAGGATGTTTTACTCAGACAACGTCCCAGTTAATCATTAGTTAACGTCCGTACGTCTCATCCATAAATACTATTGAGTCAGTTTTACAGTATGCCCACACATCCACACACACTCTGCAGGCTGCTTACTCATTGATATAAATTGTCTGTTTCGGATATCCTGGTAAACTACAGATAAAGATGTGTTGGAATTGGATGAAAGCGTGGGAAGTGCATTGGTCGAGTATATTTATCCGCACCACATCTGACTCAAAAAGCAAAGAGTGTGTTTCCAATCAGGCAGCCCAGGCTCTTTGCAGGAGTTGCTCTCAATCTGAGCTGCACATGAGAGAAACAAGATGCCTTTGTTCGCTCAGCTGGCAGGGGCTAACATCACAGGGGAAGATAATGTTAGCGCGTTTGACCTGCATTTGCATGAAATGTTGATCATATGTCAAAATTTAACAGACAAAAATGCAAGAAGAGTGAAGGCTAAGAGACTTGAGAGATTTGCAGAGCTTTAAAATGCGTATCCATCAGGGATAAAAACAGGACAGAGGTGTCACACTCAAAGTGGTGAGGGGGTTAATAAGAATCCTTTTAGGGGCTGGAGATAGAGATTAAATTTTGAGAGATTTTATCTTCATTTGTGAACAGGTTTTACTCAGATTTGAACAGGTTTTAGTTGGATTTGAACAAGATTTAGTTGGATTTGAACAAGTTGTAGTAGGTTAATCTGTGTAACAAAAATCAGAACCTGTTCAAAACCATCTAAAACCTGTTCAAACCTAGTGCCAAAAATGTATTGAAGGGCCACATAAAACATTGCAAAGGGCTTCATTTGGCCCCTGGGCCTTGGGTTTGACATGTGTGCATAGGACATTTATGAACTAAACTGATTTTGTTAATGGATTTTTCAAGAACTTGTCATCTGTCCACAGTGTCCACATTTACGTAAAGTTTTGTAATTGACTAAATGTTCTCTTTTAGTTGTGAACCAGGACGGACAACCTCTGATTGAAGGGAAATTAAAGGAAAAGCAGATAAGATTCAAGTTTATCAAGCGATGGAAGACGCGCTACTTCACGCTGGCAGGAAACCAGCTCCTCTTCCGCAAAGGAGGCAAATCGGTAAGTCACTGATTTGTTTGAGGTAGGGTTGTATGGGCTACTTGTGGATTAACTTTGCCTATGTGAGTGAAGCGGGCTGTCTAAAAATATTTATTGATCACCAGACAAAATGAAGCACGGATAAACATATGAAAACATCCCTTTTTATTATTGTTGAAATAATGAAACATTCGGGGCAAACAGCAGATTTGATGCAGAAAGTTCTAGTGTTGGGCTTCACAGCTGATTGGTCCATAAATATTACTGATTCAAAGCCATGGTGCTTCACTCTTATGTTGTAAGAATACTAATATGTGTTTTTGAGCATTGTGGTTGCGGTAAAATCAGTCATCATGGCTTTAAATCAGAGGTTGTACAGGTCTCACAGTGAGACATAATCAAAGAAAAATGAAGATTTCCCGGTGACAAATCTCTGAAAGTAGTGATTAGCTAAATGGCTATGTATGGTAGTGGCCAAAATGATTAGAACACAATTTTTATTAATTTAATAATTTATGTTGTTTTTGTTGAATTGGTTAAAATACCCATAAAACGAATAAAAAATTACAAATTCATCATTATGCTCTATAGAAAATATAGAATACAGCATCATAAAGAGATAGAAAAGTGTTAAAGTTCTCAGGAAATGTATTGACATTATTTCAGAAATGTGCTGTCATTGCTGTAAAAGGTGGACATACCAAATATTAAAGTTAAAAGTGGATTTTAAAAAAAAATTGTTGTGCTCAGAGCAACCACCTGTATATTTCATGAACATTATCAAATGAAATCAGGTTTTAAAGGCAAAAAGGTCAATATTTTCAGATCTGTTATGTGTCTTAGTTTGGAGACTCTGGTTGAGTGGAACAGGATGGGTGTTATATTGAACAACATGTTCCATTCCCTGCATTGGGATTTTGAAAAAGAGAAAGCAGCCAGTGGACGTCTGAGGTCAGTGAGCTGTAGCCTGTCCGATCAGTCTGTCTGTCTAATCTATCTGTGGAAGATGAAGTCTGAATCTATTCATCTGAAGAGACCTAACAACTAAATTTCTCCGTGGAGATTCATAAATTTGAATGCACTATAACCCTACTCCAGTAACATAAAGAATATCCCTTTAAGCGTACACATAGTCCCCCGATGCTCTCTGTCTGTTATATAACTCGGGTACATACAGTCTCTTCCTCATTTAGGAAGTCCACAGTAATGTTACCTTGTTCCGTGTCATTACTGCGATGATGAAAGCAGCATGAAACAGTGGAAAGCTGACGTTGTCCTGAGTTCCGGATCATCTGGAGAATCCTTCTGTACCAAACCTTGGCCTTTGTTCAGGCTCCGGGGGAACTCTCGGGGCCGGCGCATGATCCTTCATGAGTCACTCTCGCCACGATAAGTTGAAGCAGATATCATTACGCACAAGTAGCTAAAGCAGCGGCCATGCCTAAATCTGTGTGACTCAGAGAAACTAATGGATTTTCCTTATTATCTTTATTTGTTTCCCCAAACTATAGTCTTTATGCAGATGTTTACAGATTTTCAAAGATGCCACAAATTGAAAGATTATTGTTTTCTGAGTCATAATAGATATACTGGCATTTTGCATGTAATGAACTATTAAAAACTACAGTGACTCCATGATTTTGAGGATTATACATGATAATAGGACACCTCCTCTTTCATTTCTCCTCTGCACTTTGTTCTGCAGCAACTAAATGTTCTGCTTAACTGAGACCAGACGTTATGTAGAGCTAAACAAAGACCAGGCCTGCTCTGTTTCTGGAGAGCCTTCTTACGGGAACAAGAGGAAGAGAATGGAGATGAATATACGTCGTTTATTTATGTCGAAATACAAACAAACTTGTATAAACGGATGAATCTCTGCCTTATACGCTGTCTCGATCAATAGAGCAGCCGTCAACATAACTGGACATGTTTGGATGTGGCCTTGAAATCGAAATGCCTTTAAAACCAAATCTCATTTGAATTGGTCACGGATCAGACTTTGTGCTGTCTGCTCCGCTCGAGTCCAGTTTAACGAACACACAGAGGGACACCACAGAGCGGATGTGGACAGCCGTCAGGAGTCCTGTAGCTCTAGCTCTGGTTTTGTGGCTCCAGCCGCAGAAGTCACTCTGAGGTATGAACACATGTTGGTGGTTTAACACACATCCCCCAAACTAACAAATACCCTCTCAAAACGATGCTCTGCGGACTAAAACACAGATGTGATGCTGAAGGGTTTTATTTTCCTGCCCTCGAGTAGCGACAGGATAGAAAGTAGGTGTTCTTTCTACTCACGGTTCATTCAGAGGTAACGCAGAAGAAACTCCTCTGCATTATTACGATAAATGAGAGCGGGTAGTTTTCTGGTGAGTCTCATTTCTGTGACCTCTCTGCAGCAGCATTTCCCCTTGATATACCTCACAAAATCCATCTAAAACTGTTTAAACAAACTACCAACCAATGAGAAGTCTAGTTAACCTCTAACTCTATTTTTTACAGAAAGATGAAATGGATGACATTCCCATTGAGCTGAGCAAGGTCCAAAGTGTCAAGGTAGGATTTCATCACCAAAAACCCTCTTGATTTCATACACAAAGCTGTTTATTCTGTGTCATAGTGTCAGACGTTCATTAAGCAACTAGTATTGTATGAACTTGATATTTAACACATTAGATCAGGAGAGTCTTTTTTTGTTTTGACCACATAGGGTAAAATATATGAAGGAGTAGGATGAGTAGAAGTGAGGTTATCAGTTTAAGTTTATCTTAAAGTCAAGGTTTAGTGTAGATTTCTGTCATGAGATAAAAACCACTAACACTGAGGTGAGTCATATTGTTAACAGAGGTTTTGTAAGCACCAGATGACACATTTACAAAACCAAACTCTTTCTGTGTTTGTGAAATAACAGCTATCAAATCGCCCGGTAGCAATTTTCAGTCATCAGCCAGCTTTTGGGAAAACCAGAAAGAGGGGAAAATAAATGGTGCTAACTCTGAGGATATAAACCTCTGAATCTGGATAAAAACTGTTAACTGATAAAAAAAAAAAAAAGGCTGCTGCTCTACTGCAGATTTCAAGTGTTGTTTTTCATAAATCTTCTGCCACCAGTCTAAAGGTTTGTGCCTGAAAATACGAGACTGACCTGTTGATTTGACGCTAACATTAGCAGTGATTTTTCAGAAACTGTCCAGGAGGAAACAGATCAGTACAAAAACAAACAAATTCGAGATTAAAAGAACATAAAACAGGCCTGTTGTAATTTAAAATCTTTGACAAAAATTTTTTTTTGACAAAATAGGTTACATTTTGCACCTCTCTCTCAGCCGCGGTGCCAGTGAACGCACTGCATGCTGGGAATTTGTCTTACCCCTTCGTTTCAAGTGTGGTCACGAAAAATCTCAGTTTGAAGGAGTGTACAGCCCTCCCCCTTGATCCAAATGAGTCCTGGGACACCCCTTTGTCTCTTGTGAACGCACCAAACGAGGGCTAAGAGGTAGAACTAAAGGGGCCCAATCCCTTTTCCCTGTTCCTTGATTAGTGAGCAAACAGTTCACCAATCAAGGAACAGAAAACATTACAATTGTGGTTTGCAACACCATAATACTGTTGTTTCTTCATGATAATAATTCTGTCAGTATCAGAACCTCACACTCTGCCTACTTCATCTGTGACCGATCTGTTACATCAAACACAACCAACACTTGTCAGACTTCCCCAAAATGATTGGCTATTGGAAGTGTGCATTCACATTTTATTTCCAATTTGATTTACATTATATGAATCCACAACTATGACCCATTTTTATGACGGTTTACTCAAAAGAAAAAGTGGGATAAATTAAGCACATTTTTCATTAACTATTTCTTTTTTTTTCCCCCAAAGGTTGTGGCCAAGAAGCGCCGCGACAGGGGTCTGCCGCGGGCCTTCGAGATCTTCACGGACAGTAAGACGTACGTGCTGAAAGCTCAAGACGAGAAACACGCCGAGGAGTGGCTGCAGTGCATCAACGTGGCCGTGGCTCAGGCCCGAGAGAGAGAGAGCAGAGAGGCCACCACCTACCTGTGAGACCCCAGACTCACCTGACGTCAGCAGGAGATCAACCTGTCGCTCTCTGTTCCACACGCAGTATTTCAGCAACAAGACCTGAGGTAAACGGCAATAAAAGACCCCCCAATGGCCTCGGTCCAAGCAGCGGGCTGTGTCAGGGGACCATCCTCAACATTTTACATGAAGGTTGCACAATAAAAGTGTCGGTGTGATGAAGTGTGATGCACTGTGGAGGTTTTATTTTAACACCAGGCAACAACCAAACACGGAGCAGCAGCAGCAGCGGAAATATGGGGTCGTACTTTTAATGATGAAGACGCAGCAGAAGAGCCGACCTCGTAGCAATAACAGAGCAGTGTTTCCAGAGCACAGGAAGGATGAAGCTCTAATGGGCTGCAGATGTCCGTGCTGTGTGAGAGACAGTTCATATCAGCGGACTTTTTTTTTTATGGTCTTAACTTCTTTTTTCTGCACAGTAAGTACAAACAGATCAAAATGAGCAGCTTCAGCGTCGTCCAACAAACAAGACTTCCTTTGTACAGAAATATTTCACCCTGTCGTTTCACTTCCATGACTCATAAATCGAAGCCCACCAGAGTCCACTCTCCGGGCCCACCGCTCACATTTCTGCTCTTTTGCAATCCCGAACTCGTACTCTGCGCGGGCTATTTTTGGCTCCCTCCGATCAAGAAACGACCGAACAATTCACTCTGTCTTTTACGACGAGCTGCGTCAGCCTCGTCATTGCAGCGAGTTTGGACTTCAGGTTGCTGTCAAAACACGGACGAAAATGAGTGGTTTCCTTGTGGGTTTCAAACCTGCGCCAGTTTCAACATGTTGATTCGAGACAATTGAGCAAAAGGTTTTGTTTGGACTGATCCCGGAGCCAGGAGCAGGCCTTTCCTGACACTTCAGGCTTAAATTATTGCGTTCAGATGGCGTTTGTTTAAATGAGGAGACTGTATAAGGTTCAAACTGTTACAAATCAAACCAGACAGTGTTCACTCTCAATTAAATCTATGGATGTAACTGTACTGTCAGTATCCTGTGATTAATATGGACACGACTGACAACTTAATCAAGAGAGCTTCTGGGGAGTTCCCAGGCATCTTTGAAAACATGGAAATCCTGAAATGGAAAACATTGATTAAACTGTGCAAATGTTATTTTTAAAAAGTACAAAGTTGGCTATTTTAACTGTCACCCACTCATTTTTAAACCTTATAACTCCATCATGTAGGCCTTTTATTAAAACCATAAGTATGTAGAGTAGAGATGAGATGTGGTGTTGACCTGGCTTTAGACCAGTCTCTGTGGAGTTGATTTGGATTTCCAGGACACAGCACCAATGGACTCGGAGCACAGGATCAATTCAAGGCAAGGTCTGTATTAGTCAGAATCCTGAGGAATAAAAGTGAGATACAGTGAGAAATCTGTTGGATATTTAGTTTATCAGGATTTTGACTTTTTTCCCCCAACTTCTGGCATTTTTCTAAGAATTCTGACTTTTCCTCAAAACTAAAACTTTAGTTCAACCTTTCTCAGACTTGATTTTTTCTTACATGGATGATATTTTTCTCAGAACTCTGACTTATTTCTCAGAATTTGAACTTTTTTTCTCATAATTCTGACTTTTTTTCCTCAGAATTCTAACTTTTTTCTCAGAATTTGAACTTTTTTCCTCAGAATTCTAACTTTTTTCTCAGAATTTGAACTTTTTTCCTCAGAATTCTAACTTTTTTCCACAGAATTCTGACTTTAATCTCAGATTTCTGACTTTTTGGCTCCCCTGATCAAGAAATGTCTGCACAATTCAAACTATTTTACAAGAAGCTGCATCACCTTAGCTTTTTTTCTCAGAATTCTGCCTTGATTCTCTCAGCGGTCTCAGTCTTAACCCGATGCCCTCCTCTCCGTCCCTCTGGTCGTGGTCTGGGAGACATAACAGCCCCTTTCCCACTGGTTTAAGTTTCCTTGTTTGTACTTGTGGCTCCCCCCTGCACAGTTTAACCCACATCTGCCACTTCACATCAGATTATTTACATCGTGCCTTTCTGTCACATTTAGTTTCTCTTCTTTTTTTTTTTCAGATGAATGATGACCTAAATCCATGTGACCTATGCACCTGTAAAACCCCCACAAAATTAGCACTGTTTAAATACACACATCAGAAGAAAACAAGAAAAACCACGAGAATTTGATGTTTTAATCGGAGCTATTTTGACTCTAAATGTGATGTTTCCCATGAGATGACATTACTTCTCCTGCCAGCGTAGCCGTTCACTAAATGCACCATGATGTTAGCCTTTTTAGCCACTCCAGTGTTTTCTTGGCAGGTTTAATCATCTCAACGTCAAAGTTGTCTCGATTTATAAATGTACAGGACGCTGCCATCTTGGCCTAGTTTCTCTGTCTCTTTGGGGCTGACACTTTGAGCCCGACAGCTATTGTTTTAGTGTTGGAATCACGTAGGGCAGCTGTGTAAATATTGTGGCGCGCTGATACAGTTTATACGTGTGTCAGTCTGATCACACTGGAGATTATTACTGTACCTGTTGTAAAAGCACAATAAATGCCTGATGAATTCCCACTGTTAGTGCAAGAAGGAATATGTTAGACGTCTGTGATTTTAACAAAGTGTAAATGTTGAATCTTAGCTCATATTGCGCTGTTAGATTTGATTTAATGTGAGGTTTTTTTTACATATATAATACAGTATATGAACAGTATTTATTTTTTCAACTTCTGTATTAACATCCGGTTGAAATAACTTAGTTTCAGTGTCAGTGTTTGTTTGATTTATTATTAAACATGACCATTATCAAATAAATGTTGTGTTTTATTCTCCACAAAATGCGGCTACATTGACTCACAAAGTGCACCTCTGATGTTAATCTCAAAATAGTGACTTTAATCTTAGAATTTAACTTTTCAGAGCTCTAACCTTTTTAGGATTCTGACTTTTGTCCCAGAATCCTGTCTCTAATCTCAAATTTTTGAACTTGAATCTCAGAATTTGGACTTTTGTTCTTAAATTTCAATTTTATTTTATTTTTTTTGCAGAATTCTGACTTTAGTCTCAGAATTTTAACTTTTTCCAGAATTTTAACTTTCTGACTTTTATTTCCAGATTCCTGTCTTTAATCGCAAATGTATGAGACATTAACCCAAATTAATCTCAAAGTCAGAGATTTGAGATTAATTTGACATGAATCTCAAATCTCTGACTTGAATCTCAAAATTCTGACTTTTGTTCTTATAATTTCAGCATTTTTTTCCCACAGAATTCTGACTTAAGTCTTAGAATTTTAACATTTTTTGCAGAATTCTGACTTTTATTTCCAGAATCCCGTATTTAATTGCAGATTTCTGACTTTAATCACAAATTCAGAATTCGGATCTTTTGTTATTAAAATTGCAACATTTTTCTAATTTTCTAGTTTAATCTTAATACTCAATACTCTTGGACATATAGGCTTTCTTATTTAACTTTTTTTCACTATTTTTTGTACCGTCCCAATTAATCTTAGAATTCCAACTTTAATTTTTTCACTTAACTTTTTCTGACTTTTGTTTCCAGAATTCTGACTTTTGATCCTTAAAATTCTGCATTTTGAGATTAAAGCCAGAATTCTTATTAGACTACTCTTGGATGTTTATGCTGCCTCATAGACTTTTGGTCTTGTTTTTTGTATTGTCCCACTAATTTCTGGATTCTGACTCAGAATCCTGACTTTTATTCTTAAAATTCAGCATTTTCTTTTACTTTAATCTTCTCTGAAAACTTCTGGATATTTATGCTTGGCTTCTTCTATTTTTTTGTTCTGTCCCATAATGTTTCATTCTGTCAAAGCCCTATATGTGTCACATTAAAACTTTGATATTCTCAGATATACTCAGAACAAAACTCACACAGACGTCCCAGAGGTTTCAGGAGGTTCTTGTGTTACCCTTCAGCAAAACATGGCTCTGTCTGAAGACACTAACACTGAACAGACCAACTGTAAACACACAAAAAAAAACACAGAAGAGTGGATTTCTAAAATTATTCCATATGTCCTCAGAGTAAGACAAGCCAGAGCTCTTTTCGATTTTCATCTCTTTTCCCACAGTCTGGTCTGATGGAGCCACAAACCAGTTTCACACATCTTCTCAAATGAGGCTGGCACTGCTGATTACAGACATCGCCAAAGTGCCATTATGTTCCCATTTCAGGCTTTTGTAACAGAAACGGATGTGCACTGCAGGAATGGAGAAAAAAAAAACAGGGAATGGCTTTAAGAACCTGAGTCAAAACATCACATGTTAAATTGGCTTTGTTTAGACAATATGGACACAGGGATATTTTAGGATTCAGTAAAAGCCTATTTAATGAAATCATACAATGTCAAACCTTCACTGCAGTTTAAAAACCTACATTACCAACTCATTTCTACATATTTCATAAACTTATTCTCTATGCAGCACACTACTCCAATTAAAATGACTGTTTCTTGTCCCATTTCAGTCAAAATATGGCCGACGCTTTGTCTATTTCCAACATTTTTACAATAATCCTTACAAGGCTTTCTTTTTACAACTTGGAAAACTATCTGGACGAGCTTCAGTATGAATTTTACATCTCAGCTCGTGGCTTGTCGAATGCTGCTTGCTTCACTTGTGAGTTTGACCCCCTCAGTTGCTCAAGAGACCCTTCCAGAGCCTGTCCCACCACTCCGAACCTCTGTGTCTGCTCGACCTATTATATTACTAACCAGAATGAGTAGAGTTGCCCAATAGTTTGGCCGGCCACTTGATCGACGTGTCTGCGCGCACGTCTTTTCCTTACATCACTTTTGGCAAAAAACATGCAGCCGCTAAAGAAGAATCTGCTGTTTCTCTCGAATAGTTTATCAACCAATTCTATAGCTCAGTCTTTAAAGGTATAATATCCAGGATTTTCAAAATAATGTCAGATGATTTTGTTTATAGGTAGGGTTGGTTTTGAATGTAAAGGCATTAGCCAATCACAGCTCACAAAAGAAACAGCCAAATTATATGACAGGATTTTTCAGTGATAAGCACAAAAAACAGGAAGGGTTTTGTTTACGAACATTTGCAAGGAAATCCTGGAAATCCTGCATATTGTGCCTTTAAATGTCTGAATGTGTTCAATGGTGGGGGGTAAAGACGTGTGGCACAGGCAATGGGCAAGAAAAAAACCTATCAAAGGATAAAAATGTGTAAAAAAGAAAACTCTCTTAATTATTTATGCCAAAAGTGGTTGTCTCGATGAGAGTCACCTGATGCATTTGAAAGTGGTGAAAATGGCAGACAGTTAAAGGTATAGTAATATGCAAAATTTACAGGTAAATGTTTGGAAACAAATCGGGTTCCATATCCCGTCCAAACTTTTAGAACTCATGAGTCAATAATCCAACTCCAGGTTTATATTTGGCCTCTCCATAATTCTGTATTCTCCTGCCTTCTGTGAGCTGTGATTGGCTGAGAGCTGCACACTCTAAAATGTCCCTCCCATGAAAACAAAGGAGGAAAAAAAAAATAAACAAAACATTTATTACATTTACCTCTACATTGCTCTGGAGAGCTGTGGATTTCGAATAAAAGGGATTACAATTGAGTATTAATTTACTTTTAACCAGAATCCTTCATATGAAATATTTAACATCTTTGCTTTATCATTTCCTGGTTCCAGGTAACAGCCAATCAGAGCTCATGTGTTGAAATGTTAACATATCATTTCTAATATATTTATACGATTTGTCTTTATTTATATCCTGTAATTTTTTTGTATTATTTTCTGTGTTTCTGTAGCTACCAAAAATCACTTTTTAAACTGGCTCAATAGCACCCTCTGGTGGACAAAGAACGTTTAACTGAGGGCATCTCATTCCACTTCAATCTTTACAACTGAAGTGCATTGTACTAATATTTTTAAGACTTGTTTTAGTCTGATCTACTTAAAATAAAGGTGCACAGCTGGTTCAGTGGCATAACTCATTTATTACTCAATAAAAATTGGACATGAATACGTGCAGACTAAAACCAGTGTTACAAACTGATGCCCTAAAATTGAAGTCTGCATCCCCAGATGTAAAAAAAAAAAAAAAAAAAAACCTAACCAGTTGTCTGTACAAAACTGCTTCAGCGACAAACACAGTCCAAACATAAAGATGATTACAACCACTCAGCCAGTCCTATGATGTGCAAACATTGATCTTTCCTGAATGACAATCTTTATTTTACAATTTTTAATTTAACTTTTGTCCACTGAACACTTTGCCTTTATAAATCAAAGCATTGTGATCGTGTCAGCAGACATCACCTCTTACATCTTTACACTGTAAATAAGTTTCTTTTACCCCGTCGAAGTCCATCACTTTACATGTAAAAAAGGGACATAGAAGGGCGGGAAGGAGGGACAGGAGAGGATTGTGGGAAAAAAGAACGGAGACCTGGGACTGATGTGACAGGGCAGGAGTTACTGAGGTCTATAATTAATGTCACAGTCTGGGCAGTTTACTTTCAGCTTCACCGAAGCTCAAGACCAGCTCTGACGGTGGATGTGTGCATCAAGTACAAGTCGTATCAGGCAACTTCAACATGTTACTTCACAAATGTAAAACTGATTTATTATACTTTTTAGAGGGATAGTGTAACCCTTGATGCTATTTGGTGAGAACCATTCAAGTAAAAGGATTGTGTAAAACTGTAGACAGTTGACAGTAGTGAGAAACCATTAACCCCTTGACGTCCCATCAGCCCCAGCGCTCCGGTGTGAGTCAGCGCCGGTGTCGACTGTGTCCTGAGTGACTGCTGCTGCTGCTGTGGTGTTTGCTCTTGTGGCTGCGCTCCCTGTCCCGCTCGTAGGAGCGAGACCTCTCCCTGTCCCTCCGGTCTCGGTGGCTGCTCCCTCGCTCGTGTTTGTGTTTCTTTGAGGAGAAGTCGAAGGAGGAGCGCTCTCTGTCCCTGTCCCGCTCTCTGTCCCGCTCCCGCTCCCGGTCCATTTTGATGGGAGTGCGGGAGCGCGAGCGAGAGCGCTTCCTCTTGTGGCTGGAGCCTCCTCCGCTGTTGCTGTGCCGCCCGCTGCTCTTCGAGTCGCTGTTGCCGTGGTGACTGGACTTAGACTTGAGATGGGGCAGTAGAGGTGAAGGTGGGTGTCGTCTTGGCGACGGGCTGCGGCTGTGGGAGCGTGAGCGGGAACGAGAGCTGTAGGTCCCTGAGCGGCTGCGTCTGTTGTAGCTGCGAGCAGAAAAAAAAAAACACTCAGTGACACATGAATCATGTTAAAAACATACAGCTTTGTTCAGGGACTCACTGTCTGCGAGGAGACCGAGATCTAGACCTGGACCGTGTTCTTGAACGAGATCGACTTCCGCTCCTGCTGTTCCGTCCAATCTTCACTTCTTTTCTCAAACTGGAACACAACACATATTTACCACATGACATTTGCTGAATCCATAAACCTTCTCTGTAGTAAACACTGAAGTGGTCTCCTCACCCGTTGTGTGGACTCTTTGAGACCTGGTTCCGACTGTCAGGCTCCTTCTTCACCGCTTTAAGGGTCTGGGGGTTAGGGGACTTCTCCTCAACCTTGACCACATTTGGAGAAGAGGGTTTTGAAGCCGGAGAGAAGCCCCCCACTGAGGTGAGCGCGGGCGTCCCGTCTGGGTTTAGACCTTTAGCCTTGAGCTTAGCCTCGGCCAAGAACACCTTCCTCTTCTCCACCTCCTTCTCCAACTGTTCACAGTTGGGCTGAAGAAAAAAGGAGTTGACAAAACCCATCTCACACACAAATGAAAACCCTAGCCCTAGGTGTGTGCAGTGGTTACCTTCTTCCTGGTGTAGAGTCTCAATGTGGTGATGCAGATCTCTTTGATCTCGTCCTCAGTCGCCCCGAACAGCAGGTACCAGTGAGGCCTGGAGGGCAGCGGGATCTGAAGAGAGGACAAGCTTTTATTGACTTCTGTTGTTAAATTGGACCACTTTAGGAAAAGTCCTCATTGTGAGACTCACCTGCAGAGCACGAGCTGCGAGGAAAATACAGGCACAGGCGATGGTCTCTGCTTGGAACCTGACAAACACATTGGTCCTCAGGCTGTCATTCATGTAGTTCCTGTAACAACAAAAGCACATCGAAACAAAACATAGCATCTTCTCTACACACAGGCATCTCAAAGACAAATCTTTCAATCTTCAAATGTCTCCAGTGCTTTTATACAATGTTTGGTGACTTCCCAAACTAAATGTGACCATCAGAAATACAGGCAACTTTTCAAATGGTCCTTGGACACACTTTAGGTTAAACAGAAAATAACAGTGATATGTTTTTAACATGGGTCAAGTTTAACTTTGTCCATTTCTCTCTGGGTATCCATGGGAGTCATGTCACATGTAAATCATGTTACAGACAGAGCTGCCAGCAGCATTAGAGCAGTATGGCACAGAGGTAACTTGAATAACACAATGATTCTCTACACAACACATGCCTTCGAGGTGGGGCGCATGCAGGCATCCACATGTACAACACTCCACTAAAATGCAGCTGCCATTTTAGGAAGAGGACGGGCAGCGGGTGGGACAGCATGCAAGATGGTGTCGCTGGCTTAAGGAGCACGAGTCAAAGGCAAAAAGAAGTCCTGACTGTGGCCTTTACCAGCACATCAAACAGTTGGACTCAAATAAAAAATTAAACAAAATCAAAAATTCAAGACCGACTGTCATTTAAGGTTGTTTTGACTCATTTTTCTTATCTATAAGGCATCAGGAAAAAACAATGCCCTGTTGTTAATGTCTAAAATGAAACAGGAGTGAATGTGTGGATGAGATTAACCACATGGAGTATTAGCAAAACAAGAGTTTGCTGGTGAGGCAAGTGCAGAACTTAGATGAATGTTCCAGTGACAAAAACCCCAAAATGCTGATGCATAGCCCCATGGTCTAACTCTACCCTGTTCCCAGAGGCTAAAACATTCTTCATTTGAGCCTGACATCTGCGACTGCTTCAGCTCAAGTCTGTGGTAAACAGGTCAGGGATTACCTCGGTCTAACCCGACTTAAAGTGACCTGACATGCTCTCTGGGAGCTGAGTGTGAAAGTGCTAAGCTACTCCTACGACAAACGACACCCGCCCGTTGAATTGTGACGGTTGTGTGAGCGAGACAGGTCCTTGGAGGCAAAATCTGTGAAGAGGCTCAGCCTGCAAAACAGACACATGTCTGGACACAGAATGCAACTGTTCATTCTGATTAAATGCTCAAAATGTATTCTACTCTGGACAATTTTACTTCAACACTAGATGCATGTTTTCTATAAGAATCTATCTGTAGCTACTTGGCAAAAAGGCATTACATTCAAATCTTAAGTAGCAAGACCAAAAATACAAATCCTTGTTGGACACCCAAGAGAAAACAAGATGATGTTGGCTGTTGGGAAAGGCCCGCCCGCCCCCTTCAGAGAATCTCGGCATTGGGATTGGCTGTCTGCAGAGCCAGCCAATGGGGGGAGCTTCCTGAGGTCATGTGGTTGGAGGAGGCAGAGTTCAGAGGTTCTGTATGTGACTTACCAGCATGGACTACCCTTTAATCAAAGAGTAGAGAAAAAGGACAAAGTTAAACCAAGTTCTCCTTTGTGTGCAAACATAAAGACTTAACAAGTCAAGCCATGTAAGGGCAGACAAGAGTGAGACACGCAACAAAGTCCTCCATCGGAAAAAAGAGATGGAAGGGTTAAATGGGATGAGGGTCACTGCCAGACCTGGGCAGACGGCTGTTGAACGCCTTTCAAATCTTAAATAGAAAACTGATGGGCCCGTGATAATTATCTGACAAGTTCTGTCTCTGGCAGATAGAATCACGTGCCCTTCAAAGGCATTTGAAACCTGTTCAACTTGATCTTTAGCCCAGGTCTGTGGCACTTCTGGCAGACATGACAGGTTGCTGCTGTGGGGAATGAGCAGAAGAGAAGAGGAAACCTACCAGGCGGTCTGCACCAGCGTTTGGTTCTTTTCACATTCCAGGACTTGGAGGTACATGACGATGATCTGACAAAAACAGACAAAAGGAGTAAAAGTCTGTCAGCCTCAGCACGTGTTAAAGACTAAGTAAATGTTATTGTGGAGAACTCACCTTGTGCGGATGCTTGACGTGAACACAAAAACCCAGCTCCTTCAGGACTCGCCGTTCCGCTTTGATGACTAGGTTTTTGGTATTTATGTAGTTCTGATCAAGTATCAGTGAAGTTGGCGGCCTGGTTTGTAAAGGAACCAAAATAAAAAATATAATATTTTCCCCCCTTTTTTTCCAAACGCATAAAGAAAAGAAAGTGCTCTTATGTATTTGTTCCGCACTCTTCCTTTTTTCCATTTCAACCAACTCAAAGCAAGGTGTGTTAGCAGTAGTCTGACAGTTGACTGGGGGGTTGTGGACTCCTGTGGTTCGAGAACAAACTTGTTCAGACGTTAAGCTTCCTGCTCTCCGTCACCATGTGCCACAGCTTTAACAGAAATAACCTTCGAGGTAACACACTACTTCACTGTTTAACACTTGACTATGAAGGAACCTGCTGGCAACAGATGATTACGAATGTAATCACAACAGAAATGTATTAAAATGGCCTTCTTGTAGTTGATTCTCTAGACTTGAAGTGTATCTAACTGCACAAGCTGTGTGTACATTCAATGTTTACAACAGTCAAAGTGTAACTAGTGACAGTCTTGTACACATAGGGACTTCCAAAAGACAAAACTGTACAGCCTGTAAATGTACACACAGGCACTAAACAGTCTACTGCATTAATGGAAAAGATGTGCCTTTCTACTTCTATCGTTCGCCTTTTCTGACTCAAATACCAACAGTGTCATGCGACAGCTGCATGCACAGAACAACTGAGGACCAACAGAAGATTATTTACTCCATAAACACCATAAATCCACTTTAAAACCTCTAAACTTCTCCAAACAAAAGCTAAAGAACATGCAGTATCTCCAAACAGCCTGCTCTAACACCAACTTCCTCCTTTCTACAAACTCCGGTGTATTTCTGTCAAAGCCATGGACAACAGTTTGTGAATGGGGCTCTGTTTTCAAAGCACAAACAAACTGCAAGGTGAGGAGCAGCCAGAGGAAGGAAGAGACTACGTTACCCCAAAACGGTCCTGGGTGGATCGTCGGGACAGAAAACCCCAAGCTTTTAGACCCGAACCACAGGAGTCCTCGAGGCGCCCCCGGGGCCCAGGACCTTCATCCTCAACCTGTCATCCCCGATCCCAGCGGCCCGCGGTGCCTCTGACCACGGGCGTCTCCCACAGGAGCGGGGTGGGTTGGGCCTGGGGGAGGAGACAGCGCCCCCTCACCTCACGGTTGTCATGCCGACTGCTTCAGCTTTACGTACCATTTCCACATCACCCAGGCTTTGGTAAATGTAGCTGGTCGCTGTTAGTTGGTTGCAAGGGAAAAAAGAATCCAAGTTAATGCCAAGGTCGCAACTTTCGACATGAACATTTTTTTTTTTTTATCAAGACAAAGGCACAGACAGATGAAGCACTTGTGCCCGTCTTGTAATGCCCAAATGCATTTTAAGCTCTTGTAACAATGCCAATTATCAGCTGATCATCAAATTCAGTGTAAAAATATATACTTCAGAAACTACCAGTGAAGTGGAAACTGAAAAGTGTTTCAATGGTTTAGAGTACATGGATAAACAGAAGAGCACTTTCACAGCAAAAACAAAAAGCATTCAAGACTTGGTATATACATACAAGTAGTAACAATGTTATAGTAACAACAAATGTTATTCATAAACAGGAATCTAAGAAATGAATGTGTGTACTTACTTTTTAGCTCGCAACTGTCTCAAATGATGAAAAACATTGATGACATCTCGTATTCGCCGTGGAGCTTCTTCAATCTTGGACGCCAGGTTAATGCATGCCATGGCCACAATCTGAGAAAAAAGGACATAGCAGAATATTGGCAGGAGGAGTCTTAAAGAAAACACAGTAAATACTAACGTTCATCGGGACATTACTCTGTTCTAAAACTATGTAAATGTTGCTAAGTATGCATCCTGTATAATATAATGTATTGCTAAATGCATGTGCGTCATAGCAGTGCAACACCGGCAGTGTAACGTATCAACAACATGGCTTCCAGCGCTAACGTAACCACAACGTTATGCTAAGCTAACAGCAGCAGATGAGTGCCCTGAAAAACACTTACCTCAAAACTGTGTTTCACAAAAGATTTGGAGTAGAAAAATCGATGGAAGAGCACTTGCCCTGTTGCCATTGCGACCTGTCAAAAAAAACACAAATGAGGGCATTTAAACATTTTTTTCTTTCAAACACCCTTGTACAAAAGACCGCCGCCATTTTCTCCACCACGCCAACACTGAGAAGCTAACACTGGCTAATTGCTAACAATTAGGCCTCGTCAGGTTTGCGACTCAAACAAAAGCGGAACCTAGTTGTATTGCTGTAAATATTCAAGTGTAACACACCTATACAACACAGGGTGATGTTTCTTCAAGAATACAGTGATATTTACCTGTGGTAATCTGAGCAGAATTCCCGCAGACTGGATGAGCTCGCATCCTAAAATGCGAAGGTCGGTCTCTATGTTCAGGTCGAGGCCATCGAGCATCGACGGCGTCGGGGAAAGCCTTTCCTCTGGTATAAGAGAGTTGTCGATAGTGAGGTACACCTCTGAGTAAACCTTGTCACCGATGAGAATGCCATCGTTATTTGTTGATGCGTTGGAAGATACAGAAAGAGGACCTGCGGCCATATTCACCCGAACAACAGCGGTTACAGCAACAGCTTGATCAGGCTGGTGTCACGGAACTAGCGCAGAATGGCAACGTGCTGGCGTCATCAACCGGCGTGAAAAGTCAGTGCACATCCGCGCAGTTAAATAGCTCTAGTGTGTCAACCGCAGCTTCACTGTTTGTGTATATGGCTCTAAGGAAGACACTGAAAGTAAATAGCACATTGGAGCAATCCACTCAAACATATAATTACAGACCTCAATTTTTTTTATATAACTTTAGTACAGTCATCAAGGTTAATGCACCACAACGTTATAAGCACTTTTTCCATTCTTTGTCAATCATTGTGGAGGGGATCTAACCTCTATATTCTATATCATTTCATATAACTCCACTGAATGACTGTAGTAGAAGGAAGCACCGGTGACGCATTTTACGGGAAAGTCCAGACTCCTCACATGTGCCTCCAGGACATATTCATCCGCCACTTTGAAAAAGTAAGCATCAGGCTAACTTCTGACGGTCGCTTAATAATCTTTAGATGTTGTTTGTGTAATTTATTATTACCTCTAAATTCCTATATACTCCCTACACACCATAGGCCATACCATAGTCTACATTTTATAGGTTTATTTAAACAAATATTATTAGGTATTAGCAACTTTTTCAAATAATGAACACATTATACCCATACTAATGGTCGCTGCACTATTAAAGTAGCGTTAGTTAAGTAAGTTAATTAAAGTGGCAGGCTAAATGAAGTGAACTATGTGTTCTTTATTTGTCTGCTATTCAGACTGTACTCCCAAAATGCAGTAACTAAAAAAGGACATAAGGTGGTACTAGAGACTTATATAACATCCATCCCCTGTGTCGGTCCTGGGGTTCAAGGTTGAGGGACTTTATTGCAAAGTCACATCCAATACTTCTGAGACTCAAGTGTGTAGCTACAACGTTTTAATTCACAGTCAATCATAGAGACCAGAATAAGTCACGTTTATAATGATTTAATGTAATATGGGCAGTTGTTTTTAATTTTACTAAAGTGTAGACCTAAAGTTATATTTCATGGATCACAAATAGATGCATGCATTTATTAAATGAAGTATTTTGTAATAAACTGATTTAGTGTTTGTAAACAACATAAGCTACGCACATCAAACTGTGAAAACAGAATTAGCATTAGTCACCAAAAATCACACATCTTGTTATGCAAAAACAAGATGGTTTTGGGAAATGTCACAAATACACAGCATGTGTTTAATGTAATTACTTTGAGAGAGAACATCAGCAACTTGCTCGATATTTAGTTGCTTTTGTTAAATTAAGGCAATTAGCACTCTATAAGCTAAAGGCTACATGTTAAAAGTAATTAATATAATGTTACTGTGGGCGAATACAGAAACATGGCCTAGCTACCACAACAATTGTCAGTGTATCAGTATTTAATAAGTTTGTCACATGCCTGTGTTGTTAGTGAATGGGTAGAATAAATGTATCCATTGGGTTTTGTACTGTTGCATTATAGGCTACTCCTTGATGATGCACTTGTGGAAGGGTCTAGCATTACAATAATAGTACAATTAGCTGTTCAGACCTAGCATTGGATTTTGGAACGCAAGGCCACTGACTACTTTGTCCTTATAGGAAATAGATCTGATAAATGTATTACAGTAGACAATTGTTGTGGTACGCCATGTTTCTGTATTTGACTGAGTTTTAGCATGTAGCCTTTAGCTTTTGTAGCACTTATCGCTGTGATTTAAGAAACAGGTAAATATCGAGCCAGTTGCTGATGTTCTCTCACAAGTTACTGACATTGAACATGTTTCTGTTGGCTGTCATTTACCAAAACCATCTTGTTTTTTTTGCACAATTTGCAATCATTTGGCTAATGCTAATTCGGCTATTGAAAATGTGGTTGGCCTAAAACTCCACTCCCTGATTTTCTTTTTGCCGCCTCGGTCTCGATTACCCAAAAACAGCTTAGGGACATCTCCTGCTTCTCTTTTATTTTAGAGTTTAGCGTTAGCTTAGCTGCAACTTTGCAACGTCAGTATGGCAATTAGCTCTGCCTCGTTATACATTACGTGATTAAAATTACAGTATATGTCAATGTTTTATGTTGCGTCCCTTTTCTCTTTCTTTTTTGAGCTGTTTATCTGTGTTAAAAGACATATTCAGTGTTAATAATATACTTTATCGGCAGCTATCTATTAAACTTCCTGGAACATCATGTGACAAGCCGGTGTTGACCAATGGCAGTGCTCCTTTTCCGAGGAGGTGATTTTGCAAGCATGTGATTGGCCAAGGTTTCCATTCCTGAATAGAGGTTCTAATCTATTAAAATCCCTTATAATAAACAGTAGATGGATTCATAAAACCTGTTTTTGCTTTTACAATATACTATTTGGGGTTTAAACTTTTTTCCCAACTAGAAAAAAAATATAACAGGTACAGTCTGTTTAACTCACAACATCTAGAAGTGAGCGTAACTAATATGTGGGGAAATTTTAATAGGAACCACTCAGGAAATGTTCTTTAAATGTTGTCTGGAAATGTTGTTGAATTTAATTTGGAGGACTGTCTCTGTTGTTTACAGAGTGACACTGTTCAAGGGTAAATAATGGGCTATAGTGAGCTGTTGTATGAAAGGACTGCCCATATCATACATGCATGAGCTCACACACACTTTTTCACCATGATGCAATTAACTCACACCTACGACCGTCACCTCCAGCCCCTTCACTCACGCAGTTACCACGACGACAAGAATACTGAGCATTCTTTCTCCGGTTGCCTGGGTGACACTGATTACAGGGTGTGGGAGGGCTCACGGGACGGCAGGAATTCCGGCATGACCATAACA
Source organism: Rhyacichthys aspro (assembly GCA_036850595.1). Taxonomy (NCBI): domain Eukaryota; kingdom Metazoa; phylum Chordata; class Actinopteri; order Gobiiformes; family Rhyacichthyidae; genus Rhyacichthys; species Rhyacichthys aspro. The sequence goes on from CM072160.1 coordinate 17,458,060, forward strand.
ACCCGGGACAGAGAGCGAGAGAGAGAGAGAGAGAGAGAGAGAGAGGCGTTCAGGGACACCCTCCCAGTGACGAACAAGGGGATTAGTTATACACACATGCCACTCCCCGAAACGAGCGTGTTTACGAGGCAACACACTCAAGATTCCCCAAGGACACGTGTGCATGCCTGCCCCGCTACCATCATCAGTGTTAGTCCCGAACGGTATGCCTGTGTGTGGGCACTTGTCAAGGGTGAGTAAATATAACAGCAATCAAAACCTCATTAGTGTCAAGGTAGGGCTTTAAAGACGTAAAAAAAAAAAAAAAAAGGGTTGTGTCGACTCACTGCTCTTCTTTGTTCGGCCTCTTTCAGACGTGCCTCAGGACGCGTTGTCCGACACAGGCACGGACCAGGAAGGACACTGGGTCAAGGACTACAAAGCAAGGGCAGGACCATAAGGAAAGAGTAAAAAAGGAAAAAAGAGCAAAATGGAGTAAAAAAAATAAATAAGAGAGAGCACCAAAATAAAGTGAAATGGCACATAGCAAGGAGAGGCTTAAGAGGAAGTGCTTTGGAGCGGCAGGGTCACAAGGTTTGAATTCCAAAAGAAGGTCAAGGAGATTAAAGGAATATTGGCACAAGGACAGATTCAGGAGTGTTGTGAGTGTAGCACAGATCAGAGGAGAACAAAACATGCTCGGAAGAAGAAGAGTCGGTTGAAGACAATGTGTTTGTAGTGACAGAAAGAGGTGAGGTGTCATTACACATACAGCAGAGCACAGTGGAAGGGAAGAGATGGAAAAGATCAAAAGGTCATATTGCACAAGTCCTCCGTCCCAGTGATGCACAGAGAGTTCAAGAACCGGTAGGATTTATTTTTGGCATCAAAATCTTCAAAGGTGCTCCAAGGAACACCTAGCTTTTCCATGACTGTGTTCACACCGTCCACTTTTTCTAACCTTTGACATTTCCGAGTCACGTCTCAGTGTGAGCAGACCTCATTTATAAAGTGTTGCCCAAAAAAGTTGTCGATGGACTCAAAGAAACAAGAGTTAACTCCAACTGCTTATGTGTTAGTATTAATCTGAGACTATAAACAATCTTGATCTTAAAGTGAGAAGTCACATGAATACCGACTTGCTTGTTCACACTTTGCGACAAATATAATTTTCAAACAAATCAGATTCTTTGTGGTTTAGCTTGTGTAGACTTGGGACACTTTTTCTTGAGTCTAAATGCCTTAGTCACCCTTTTTTGGACACAGAATTAAAGGTGGAGAAGGCACAATTTGAAAGAAGTATCAGCAGATGCAAAAGATTGATATAATGATTTACAAAATGACTCGTTTTGCTGAAATTATTGGTGTATGGGCAGCTAACATGTTGCTTAAAGTGAATCAACTTGGGTGTGTGTAGTTTGTCTTGGCTGTATCAAGTGGCAAAAGTGTAGACTGCAATCCCACATGTGAACAGCTACAGTAGCCCGGAAGGGACACACTGTTCTTTATAAACAAATTGAGGAAAAAGAGAGGTCAATAAAAGCACACACAAAAGTTCATAAATGCCCTAAAACTATTGTAAGGACATGTACTCAAAAAGAAACATTGTGTGTTTCAAGTGTGTTTCTTCTCTCTCATTGAAGAGTTTGTCCACTCTGGGCCACTGTAGGAACAAGAAGTAATGGAACGTCTACTGTGGAGCTTTAAATTTTGATTTTTCTATAGACAAATGTATGTTTGTGTTTTTTAAATTACTTAACATTGTGTTGTCTGATGTGTTCCATTTTGTTCAACTTTAAATCCCCCTGTTATTATTTTCCAATCACAGCTGAATGGCTCACTACTGTCAAACACACAACAGATGTTCAAATTTGAAGACAGTACAGACATAAAAACTCTGAGAGGACAGTCAAAAGAACAAGCAAAGCGTCCTACCCCCCTTTGCCAGTTTCATGTGGGTCAGTGAGAAGTGTTAAACTCTGACATCATCTTCTGCTGACCCACACGCACACTCTGCAGAGACAATCGCCTCACAATCGACGTCCTTCACTGACATTACGTGATTGCAGAAGTGTTGGGACGGGGAAAACAATCACTCATGGCAGACACGCACATGCAGTGTCTCATAATTGTCAGGCAGCGGACACAAGGTCAGCCGCTCCAACACAGGAAGGCCAGAGCTGTGAGTTAGGAGGACTTTTGAAGCAGGAATCAAAGAAACGTGGATCGTATTTCAGTATGTCTTCACTAATAAAAACTCTACTAAATATAAATGTGCAGTAAAAGAAATATTCAAAAACAGTTGATGTAGTGTCTTATTTTACTGCACATTCCAGTGGCAGCTGATGAATATAAAAAAATAGAAAAGATAAAGGTTTGAAGTTTTTGGCTGGTGAGGCAGACTTTCTCAGAATCAGATTCTAAAATATGTATTAATAGAATAGCATAAATTCTTTCATTTGGCAGCTTGCACACAACTATATTTAATATGTATTTTCATCATTCTTTATGCACATTTGTTCCATTTTCTTTTAGATTATTTTCTGGGGCTTTTTTGCCTTTATTGATAGTGTATAATAGCTGGACAGGAAATGGGGTGAAAGAGAGTGGGGAATGACATTGGGCAAATGACCCGACCAAGACACAAGCCCAGGATTCTCGCGTGCTGGGCGTATGCACTACCTGAGCTACCAGGGGCACACCCCTAAGAACACTCATTTTTTAATCTTTAGCAAAGCAATAAACTTGGCACACACATATAAATTTTCCTGTATCTCCACAGTTAGATTTGAATTGACCACTGGATATATGAGTTTGTTCATGTGTGGGTGATGGGCTGTGTTTTGAAAGGACGTAAAGACATGCTCAAGTTGTCTCATTGGCCTGGAACGCAGCTCCTAGTGCCCCGGGGTGTAACTGGAGGAAGTCCCTCCAGTGGCCACTGAAGGCAGCAAAAAAAATATTAAGGATTTTTCCCTTAGACCACAATGTCAAAACAAATGCCTGATATACAGCTGACAGGCAACCTACAACTGACGAAACAGTTTATAGTGTTAAATGTCAATTTTTTTCCCTGTTTAAAATCCTTCAATGGACACAAAAATTACTATAAAAATATTAACTTATTTTTGTGGTGTCACCGCTCTATCCACCCTTGTGCCACTGGTCAGAAGGGCCTACTCTATGGGCCGTTGAAATAAACCCAGAAGCCAAAAACTTTTTTGGCGTAATCACCAAAACCTAATTTTTCACTCATTCTGGTCTAAAGCATCCATGTGTCCTCCCAATTGACATCCATTAGACTGTTGCCCCGCAACCAATAAGTGCAACGGTTACCTCAGAGATAAACCAAATAAAAGTTTTGTTTGATGTTTGGTTATTAGATTTAAAACTGAAAGGTTACCAACCAGGCACATTTATGAAAAATAATTTGCATATATTTATTGCCATTATCTTGTTGTTTAAGTGGGTCATACTTGTCTCAATCCTGACGGGGCAGCGCATCTCTTACTGGCAAATTCCATTCCACACAAGAATCAGTGAGTGAAAGGTAAACTTTTAATGGCACTTTTAATGGTTCATTATTTTGTAATCCCAAACATCCTCCCTGAAGCTTTTTAGCAGATAAGCCATACACATGTGTTGTGGCAAACAGAGGAAGCGTTGGCAGGACACAACCGTTATCATCTTACCTTTGCTGTGCAAATGACTTACACATGCATTGTCTAAAAAGGAAAAAAAAGGGGAAGTCAGAGTGAAAATCTTTCCATGTGTGCCAGGGAAATGACTGAAACACACACACTTCATCTCCCATCAATTCATCCCAAATGCAGCGGGAGAGGAAGCCAGAGACCAGAGAGAGACCTTGCACGAAGCGAATGATGTCAATAACACACAATGCCTGAAGCGCTGGGTAATTGCTGTGTGTGTATGTGTGTGAGTCTGCGGCGAGTTGCTTACAGTTTCTTTTGTGTCAGTCCTTGCCTTTTGTTCGTGTCCGCGGGTGGCGGGGGAACACACTGTTGTGCCCCTTCAGCCCTTGTGACAGCGAGTGTGGGTGTTTGCCTGTAAAAATCCTGTGCGTGCCACTGGAGCTGCGTGAGTGAGTGGGGTTTGTGAGAAAACAAGCGCGTGTTTGTCAGAGAGAGTGTGTCCCGGGAGTGCGCTGGCTTCCCCAACAGGACCTAACAACAGCTGAGCGTGTCTCAAAAACATCATTTCTGGATGTTATTGACATGAGGTTTTTTGCTATTGATAATACAAGTTCTCCAAAAAGAGTTTGAGTTGTGGCCAAAACATAATACAAGTAAAGGTTGACAAAGAAGGGGGAGTGAAAGGGGAAAAGACAAAATGCCTAATGAAATGTGCCAGGATCTTGTGACAAACAGCTGATGGTAAGAAGAACACAAAATCCTGACTGTCCTCTGTTGTTGCCCATTGTTCATTGTGTTGTAGTCTTCGAACCTATCACTGCGCTACACTCTCATGGCCACACGCAGGATTATGTATTCAAAAGTGAGCACAAGAGGGTATAATATTATTTTACAGTGTACTTCTTTGTGATATGAATATTGCTGATATTGCAATAATGATAAACTGGCAATATATTGTGCAGAATCTGTTTGGTGGGTTTTTGGTGCTTTAACCATCTTGGATTTGCATCATCTTTTACATGACCAAACTCTCAGGTTAATTAAGACTTACCACTTTAAGTCACCACATGGAGCACTGCCAACACCAGTGGTTTTCTACGTTTTCTAAAAAACTCATGCTATTTCCAGCTGTTTTCATGGAAGATAAGAAAATGTATTTGAAACAGTTTGAAATCATCTTTTTCATGTTGGATGCCCAATAAATCAGAACAATACATTCCTTACATATGTTTTTCAGGTTAAAGACTTTAAACAAAATGTCTGATTTTGTTCATTTTTCTGACACAAACAGTTCAGAAGTGATGGCCCATGGAACATTTTGCAGAAGCCCTTATTTTGACCTGACACAAACCTAAATATGTCACAAACTAAAAAGATACCACCCCCACATTTTGCACATATGCTTCTAGTCATATGAAGCAAATCCAAGACAGTCAAGTGGGAGGCCTCTGTTATTTCACGTGAAAAATGACGCTAGTGTAAACAGGGCTATCTATATTATGAATGGCGGAAAGGACATTCTGATGTGCTGTTATTGCTTTTTAACGTTCGTATCGTTCAGCTTCATCACTAAACCAATCTTCCGTGCCACTCCGTCTATCATGTCTCCCGCTTTAAGCCTGGGCAGCGTCCCCTCTCTCCTCCAGGACTCCACGCTCCTCCCCTCCTGTCCCGGATCACTGACCTGACCTCTGCTTTTGTCTGGAGAGTGTCGCAGCGTGTTCGGAGGCGTGGAGGAGCGAGAGAGGGGGACTCGGGTTTGACTGGGATGATGCTTGTTTGCTTGAGCCGCCGGCCTCTCTCGGGGACCTGAGGTGGTCCCGGTGGAGCTGTTATTTGACGCCGGAGACCGCCGACACTGGAGCTGCTCTTGAGCTCGAGACAAAGCGGCGGTCAGCTCCTCCCTTTCCTCGCACTCCCTTCTCACCGTCTCCTGCAGGAACACCACCTACAGTCGGACAACAAAGAGACAAGATTCATGACTGTGGAGCTAATTAGCAACTAAAAAACAACACCAAGCATAATTTAAACATTTAAACAGCCCAAACAATGGTCTTACTAATTAATGCAAGTATAAAGAGAGTGCTTTCTACAGTAAAGACACACAATTTTGCTTTCATCTGTCTCAAACATAAAGGCTTTACTGTCATATTAGAAGCAGGTTGTTTTGTCGAAGCAGAAAAACAAGGTCACCACGAGCAACTGAGTGACACAAAGACTGGCGCAGTCAAAGAGACTCGGTCAGCGAGACCCACACACAGAGGCGAGACACCCTAACACAGTCACAGTGATCCAAAAGCTTAGTGTAGCGAGGAAAATATCCCTGAGTATACAGATATATGTTGGTTATTTGATATGGACGATGTTTGTTCAGAATTAAAGGCATAATATACAGGATAAAACCAACTCTCTTCTGTCTGTATTTTGCCATGAGAAAAAAGGAGATGATGGTCGCAGTGTAATGTGATAACTGGACAAAAATAGGAAGGGTTTTGGTCTTGAGACTGGTCTTAAGGCTAACCAGAGGTCTCAGTCTCGTCTTGGACACAGAAGATTCTGATTCATTAATGAGAGACTAAAGACTAATGTATTGTTTGGATTTTATAGAGATCTGCTGTGATTTTTTTTAACATGTATTATCCACTTCTTTGTGACTTGACTTGGTCTCACACTGTCTTTTTTTTTTTGTTTTAGTCTTATCCCTCCATCTCTGACAAATTAATACATAGTAGCAGTGCAGTTTAAGGTATATAGTAAAAAAACCCCGCAAGTATTGTACATAGACATGACAGTATGTGACCTTTTATATTCCAACTTAAACAGCATCAATCCATCAGGCTCCGGTGTAGTCCGTCTCTGCTCTGATACGTGACACTGTGTGAACGCCCCCCACCGCTGACTCCAGAATAAATGACAGGTTACGAGATGAGCTAAAACGTGATGTATCTGAGCAGCGGTGAACGTGACTGATCCCACAGAGCAGCGAGATGATGGTCTGACCTTTGACCTCTTGTGTCTCAGGGCACTCATTTGTTTTCCTGACATTTCATGCTGGTGACTTGAGGATTTAGACTATTTCTTGTCCATCTTGTTCTTGCTTGTGTTATTGGGTGTTTGTGTGTTTATTTAAAAAAGAAAAAATTGACACGGAAGAAATGCTGACAGAAAATACATAGATAATACTGTATGAGTCTGAGCTAGTACTTGTATATTCCTCTGTCAGACCTAAATAGTGTTTTAGAGGTCTAATTCCCATAATAAATGTTGGGCCTAATATGTAAAAGCATATAATAATGAAATCAATTGAAATAATTAACTACAAAGATAATGAAGATGGCAAGTTCTAGAGTAATACCCATGCATTTTGAAAGATATTTAAAGTAGCTACTAAAGGCTGCTAATGGATTTTACAATTTTTTTTTTTGGTTTGTTATATAATAGGTTGCATTTGGGTTTCCTTTTAATTATAACCAGCATGTTTGGAAATGGAACGAGGAAGAACGATTGTCCTATTAACAAGCCTTAACTGCAACTTTAGTGCATGTAAATGTAATACTCGATTAATAATCGATTACAATGGACATAATAGTGTAGCATTCAAAGTGTCTGGCAACATATCCATGTGGCAGAGATGTCGTAAGCAAAATAGATTATTGTAAATAAAGACAACAGACATAATGGCACTCCCTGTTCAAATATATAATTCTTCTGACCGTGTTTGTTTGTGTTACATTCTGCTGCCATAAAGAAGGCCAAGTGTAATAAGAGACCCTAAAATATCCATATTTTTCATTCAATAAATCACACTAATTACACTAATTACACTAATCACACTAAAACTTTTGGGAGTCATCTTTTGAATGTCATCTTCTAATGTCTGAAAACAAAATTCATTCGGTTCTGATTTTGTCTTGTACCACGAAATAGGAAAAGGTTATTGTGGATCTTATTACAACTTTAATGAATTTTATGGATGGAAATAATGGAAAGTATTACTGTAAGACATCAAATGAAAACAGACAAACACAACAATAAATAATCCAGTTTACATTTTCATCTTAAAAGATACTATAGAGAAAACCATATATAATGCAATTGCTATATTTGTCTTTCCAAAACCTGTCTAAAATCTTTATGCTACCTCTCGTGGAATCTAAAACCAAACCCTATGTGTAGAAGTCTGTTCCCACAAGTAATGCACTTGTACAATACAATGAAAGCTTACACTACAGCTTTTTACACCCCTAAAAATTGCCTTCTCTAGCTTTCATAGCTGCGTAGGTGCCAAGTCCATTTACAGTGCATCACACCTCAGACCACTGTATGCATTTATTGTCCAAAAGGGTGAGCACAGGTTTCCTTCAGAGTATATATTTCAGTGTGGAGTGGGAGTGTGCTTCCGGCCTGTTTGTGCAGGCATGTGTTAGACCCTATGATCCCATGTGTGTTTTATGGGTGAGTGTGCGTGTACGGAGAGGCAGCCATCATTAGGGGCCCCGAGCGCCGGATTACAGGGCTATTAGATGGAAGTCACACGCAGACCCACACTGCCCTTTCCTTTAATCACTCTGTAAAGCCCATTCAACTGCTCCACACACACATACAGTAACAGTCGAATCAGCCGACTGTACTCTGAGTAGGTGCTGATTGCATTAACTTTGATCACTCATATTGTAAATACGCAAAAGGAGACAGACATTTGACCTTGTGTAATGTGTGTGAGCTCCATGTTGTTAGCGGGAGGTCAAAGGTCAGGCGTCTTTCCCCCAGACGGACTGACCTTTCCCTTCTGTCTACTCTGAGCCATCTGTAGCAAAAGCCAAGGGGAAGAGGAGGGGGAGGAGAGGGAGACAAGAGAGAAATAAAGAGATTCTGGCTTGTTTGTGGTCATCTGGTGTCTGTCTGCCTATGTCCCACTTACGCACAACATTGTGTGGGATCGGTACAATGGGCTAAAAGGAAGTGAGTCACTACACATACTTGCTAAGTTGCACAAACCAAAAAAGGTACACAGCGAAGAATGTGTTTGCGTTACTTATTCTGTTGCCCTCTGCTGACACGGTGCAGGTATTACAGATCATAAGTGGAGCACTCAGCCCAGCTCCAGTCTGACTAAAGCCCCTTTAACACATGCAGTCTATTCCAACAATGTTCTTGCATTTTACCAGAACAATTTCATGTGTGAAAAGAGCCAGAGCTGATTTCCCAGTAAATCTGTAATGGCAATTTACCGAGTCAAGACCTAGTAATATTGCAGATAATTTACTGGGAAGGCATGTGATGTGAATGCAGTAACATTACCGGAAAGAGACATCGCACTACAATATACATTAACATATACATTAACATCCTAAATGGACCAAAAAGTAACAATAGAAAAAGCCCCCGCAGCTCGTTGAGAAGAGTAAATCTCCAATAAGACCAGAAAAGTCAATAGAATTGTTGCTTTTTTTAAAAGAGTTGCTAGACAAGTCTATAACTAAGTCACTAAGTTTGCAACAGTCAGATTCTTAACTGTCCTGTATGTTACAGCTGGTTTTGGTCTACCTTCTTCTTCATGACTTTCGCAGTTTAGACGAAATTGCATTACAGCCCCCAACAATTTGTTTTAGGAAACTCAAATTCTCAACTTTGCCAGGTCGGAGTGAAAAGAGGTGACACTCTGGTAATGTTCTGGTAACAATGTGCATGTGTGAAACATATAAACTACTGATGATGCCGGTAATATGGTTCTGGTAATTTACTGGAAACCATGTGAAGAAAGGGGCTTAAGTTGTCTAGATGCACAAATAGCTTAAATAAGAATATCATTAAGTAGGTTTGTTAGTTTGAATTCCTCCAAATCCAGGCAGCCTAAGATTTAAAGCATTTAAATGTCTCTAGTGTCACTTCACCTCAGTTATGCCAATGTGACTTTGCAGAAAAGATGCTGTACCGGAAGATTGCAACAAAAACTTTACTTGAAACATATCCTGCTGTATTGTGTAACTCAGGGCAGCTTCAATATGACTTTGATGATGCATTCTAGAGCCATTAAGTGAAATATATAGGCTATAGTTGCCATGTTTATATTCATCTTCAAAGTGCAAGTCAAAAGCTATCCATAACTTGAAAAATGTATGGATGCATTTTTTCTCCTTAATAAAGGGGTCACTTTTTCATTCAAACATGTAATGATCACATTCCCACTATCTAGAAACCAGTGAGACATCACAAGGTCAAGATCAAAACCTAATTATCTGTCGCCCACACACACATCTGCATCGACACATCCACAGATCAATACCAGTGTTATAAAGGAACGGCTGATAGACTTTGACTTAGATAAGGAGGACCGAGAACAGAGCGAAAGCCTACAAATACATATAAGCGGGAAAAAGGAGCAAACGAGAAAGTCCTAAAGGTCATTTGAAAGGATTAAACTGATTGATTAAAGTCACGACAAGAACAAAGCAAAAGAGAAAAAAGCGTTTAGTGGCTTTAAATGATGAAAGAACAGAAAGAAAAAGGCTGTTGGGGAAGTAGTCACAGCCCAGAGGTTGGTGAGTGACATTAAAGAGCGTGTCAGCTGTGAAATTGGCGTCGGGGCACCTTGAACCGGCTGGAGCCTTCTTGGACAGGCGTCGTGGCAGACTGAAGAGACAGTGGGTGGGCTGGAGTGACGGCTCAAGTACATCTGAGCTGAACGACAGAAGGGCAGTGGAAGAAAAGGAGAAGAGACACGAGAGGAGCGGCGTGACTTTGTGACCCGTGTAGTTTTCAGATCAATGTCACTAAAAGATCCCGTCTTCAGTTTCAGAAAGAGAAGATGGGTCACGACAAGAGTTGGGAAGAAAGGCGTTACCACTAACACTTTATGGCTTATATCACTTTTTCTGGGGAATAGAGTAGGTTATTAGGACTGCACTACATGATTCTATATGAACATGCGTAACATCTGTGTTGCAAAACCAAAACTGCTTAAACTGTCACGATATGTTATGGTACTATATTAATGTATCCATTTTTGGCCTTTAATGTCTCCAAATTTGCCGGCGTGACTCAGATCTATTTACTGACAGCCTTTTCTTTTATCTCTGAATACACCACTTACTAATGACCAGTTGCTCATACAGCCACCTACTCGCTTTTGCTCTACACTGGTCACGACACATCCTCAAAGATGTACTCACTTCTGTGTCTCACAAAACCACTTTATTTCCCCACTGTACTTCCTGTCTCGGATTGTAAAAGAGTTTTACTCCATCATTCTGTTCCATTCACAGCTGAGAGCACGCACACACTTCCCCCACGGCTCCTTACGCGTCTGTTCCCACCATGCGCTGCTCTTCTTTATTCACTCTTTTATCTAATTCAGGTCCGTTTTGAAGGTTCTGGCACAGGAATCAATCACGGCACACACAGCTGCCAAAGCAAATATGAGCTCTGTCTGTCTTCCTCTCTTTGACTGCCACTTCCTTCACTCTGACCACAATCGAACAGACTTGCTACGTTTAAACCACTTCTCTTTTGATAACATTGACAAACCACAGACCAATGTTTTCTCAATTTGTGAAACATTAATTAAACTAGGCCTCCATTATCCCACTCAAATGTTTTCACTGGTTTAGCGCACTAGTCTTTTTCAAAACTTCACTCAGCTCCCGTTCAAAGCAGGTAAATGTGAATGAATGAGTGTGAATGATTAGATAATAATCAACCTCACAACAAGTGCACATTCCTAAAATTAGTGACTCAAATCCTTTGTTGAATACTCTTTGTAATGTGTGATTGTTTGCAGAAATTATGAAGAGTCAGGGGCCACGGCAGAGGCAGGTTTTCTTTTGATTTAATCAGAACACATTCACACATATGTATGAGCTGAAAAGGTGGTGGAGATAGGTTACAATAATCACTGTATCAATCTAACTATGTAGCGCTGTATTATAGGTGAACCCATGGGAGTCGTGTAAAAAGGGTTTTGTTTATAAAAGAGCAGCCTTGTTAAGTGATTGAGTATCAACAGTAACAGCACGTATCTGATTTTACTGATATCCTGTGCAGCCCACCTCTTGCTGTAGCTTTCTGTTGGTCTCAGTCATGTTCTGGAGTTCAGCTTTAGCCTGTTTCAGCTGCAGTGCCTCCTGTTGTTTCCAGACCTGCAGCTCCTGATGGATCTGCTCCTGTTTCATCCTCCTCTGCTGCTCCTCTTCACTCCTCTCCTCCTCCCTTCTGTTCTTCTCTTCCTCCAGCTCTGTCTGTAGTCTCTCTACCTGCTGCTCCTGCTCCTCCATCTGAAACAGCCATTATCACATATTACCAGGCAATAAGTTACATAATCCTATTTTTTGGTTTAGTGTTTATCAAGGTCACTACACCTCAGTCATGTATTGTTTTGTGGAGGCCTTTGTATTTATGCTTAGAGGCTAGTTATCCAACTGTGAGAGTGACAAAAAAGTACAGCTGGAAAATAATGTCACAGTCACTGGATTAAATGCTGCTGTATATTCAACTGAGACATTACATTTGTCTCTGGTTGTGCTTGGAGACAGGAATGTTATATTAGCAATTGAATGGAATGAACTGAATTGAGTCAGAAAGCAGCAGGAAGTCTCTCTTTGTTTTCTGTTGGCTCATCCCCACTGTCTTTCGCTCATGTCCTTTCCCTTATATCCTCAGAACAAACCAACCACAGTATGTACGTTTGTGTCTCACTGGGTCATGATGAGACTGCGTGTGTTTACATGGTGAGGTCAAGGCCCGGAGATACTTACTGTATATGTAAACCCACAGAGACAAAAATATACAGCCCAAGTGTTATCTCTGGGAAGACTTCTGATAAGAATTTGAGGAATAGACGACCATTTGAGCATCAAAACGGGTCTATACTTACTGTCACAGCAAAGTGAAAGGGTCATGAAAGAGGAGTAAAAAAAAAAAAAAAAAAAAATCAATGAAATGACCTTTTGCTGAAGCCGTGCCGTGTCACGCTGATGCTCCAGAAGCAGAAGCCGGTTCTTCTCTCTGTCGATGGTCAACTCAAGCTCCATCTCCCTGCGGGCCTCCTCCATCTGCTCCTTTAGGTGCGCCGCATTCGCCGACCTCTGCTTTGCCAACTACAACAGAGAGAAACAACAAAGACGCACATTCACAGACAAAGCTTTGGACTGTCTTCAAACTTCACTCAGACCTATTATCACATCAAAACGATTATCAAGTCTGATCAAAATCAAAACAGAAACTGAACGTGGACCACATCCTCAGTTGAAAACAGCATGACATGTGGACTTCTTTGTGAGGTAAACAGGAAAGAGCACGGTCTCCGTCTTTGTCAGAGCATTACAAAGTATTACGGTTCGGAGAAATAACTACAAACATGTGAAGGGTGGAAGTAACAAAGATGAAAAGTTAAACTGGATGTGGTCAAATTAAAACAGGCACGATAAAATACATTTGAACGAATATACTGAGTGTGAAGTGAGAAAAGGACAATTATCAATGATTACTATGTGTGACTGTGGAAAAAAACAGGAAATGTTTTGTTTTGCATGTTTCTGTTCTCATAACTCAGTTTGGATTGAATGTATTATATATAAATTAGCCCAAACTATATGTAAGAGTAAAGAACATTTAAAGCAGCTGATTGGAGTCTGGCTCGTCTACATTGCTGCCTGTGAAATTGAGAATTTGCTCCCTTTATTTTTTCATCTTTTTGCTTTTTTATTGTTGTTTAACGTGCATGTGAACACGTTGTATGTATGTGTTAAAGTCCTGTTTCCACTGTATAGGCTGTGAAAGCAGAAATGAAAAAGCTAATTATCAAGCTGCCATCTGCAAAGTTCAGGTTTATACACGGCTCGTAAAATTAAGCCTCTCGCTATTGGAATACATATTTAGATAACTATCCTTTGCCCAGTATAAGCAATACACACACCAAAGAAGTTTTATTTTTTTAAAACACAAAGGGTTTTTTTTTTACAAAACACAGTTACATAATTACAGAAGCAAAGATAAAACAATAGGATGAAACAAAAACATTATAAAAACAAGTGGAAGTTATGGAGTTAGCCTCTAGAACTCTCAGTTTGAATTTAAAAGCGCTCAAAGAAATCAACTCAGTTAATTTCCAGTCTTTCCGCAACATACTGTAGGCATAAGGTACAGAGTGGACAAAAGCTTTTTACCCAATTCAGTACAGGCTTGTGCTTGTGAACAAAGAGAATACGAATCAGCACTTCTCTGTGCAATTAAGGTACAAATGTAGGTAGGCAGTAGTCCAAGTATTGCCATATATATGAAAGTGTACCAGTGACTCATCCTTTGATTGGCCATCCCACCCAAGAATATCACTCACAGTGGTTTGTCATCTCTTTACAATTACTAATTAACCTCAGAGATGTGTCAAAGACAATGAGCAGAAGCATTCATCTAAGAAAGATCTCTATAATTCAACACAGACAGAAAGACAAGCTGTTTTTTTACATCAAAAGAAAAACTTGTTTTGAACATTAAAAACCCAATTTTAGTAAGCTAACGTGCAACGCAGTAACACAATGCAGAAATGCATTGCTGTAACACAACTGGAATTACATGTATTTTCATACATTTTTGTTACTGTTACTTCCCCATTCATATAAACTATTTCAACTACTCAATTACTTTTGTGGCTTGATCTTGATTTTTTAATCTCTCAAAACTTACATTGTCTTACATGAGATAAGCATAAGATATACAAAAGATATGTACAGGTTTGCTAAAGGTTTGCTTGTCACGTCATTGCTTTGAAAAGAAAGAAAAAAAGCATTATTTCAAATGTCAGCTTGGTCCATTGTGTAGAAAATGTTTCATGTGACATATCTGAAGTCAAGCTTGGCCACGGCCACCTTGTTTTCTTTTTCGCCGGCAACAGAAGATGAGACAAACTTCTCGTGTGTGCCGCGGCCTGGGCCCATTGTGGCTGTTGAGCGTGTGTTTATCTGCGCGGAGGGTGCAGCTATGCGTGCAAGTGTGAAAGAAGAGAAATGCTGGATGTGGGTGTCACAGGGTAAAAAGACAGACTGGCGTGTGAAAAAGGCGATCTGGGCCTGTCAGAGTGCGCTGGCTCGGCTTGTGGTCGGTGAGGCTGTGTGCAAGATTGCGTGCGTGAGGATGAAATGAGAAAACACCACTTCCTCTCTGCTGGTAGACGTACGTGTGAGGAGCGCGGGTGATTGGTGAGCGTGTATCCTTTTTGCGTGCGTGTCTATGTACACAGCTGCCGTTAGAAATTCAAAGTGCACACGAATGACCACTTCCTTTTCATGGATATAAACCCATGTGTGGTCGGGGGAAGCCCACAATGGACAATAACCTGCCTGGGCCAAATGTGTGGGGGCTTAACTGTATCTGTCAACACAAGGTAAAAATACTCCTCAAGGCACTCGAGACTCAGGCTATAACCAAACCGAGCTTTGACACATTACTACTGTATTTTTATATGGCATCCACTAGGACTGGAAGGTGCTTTTTTTATTACTATTATTGTAGTTCTCTTGGTATGTAACATCAAATTAGAAGGGATGTCCCAATACCACCATGTTCCAGAACAAGTTTATGTATGAATACTAAAACTATAAAACTTCATTGCTATGATTGCTTTTGGGAGGTTTTGTTACTGACTTGTTTTAAAACAGATGGCTTTTGTGTATTTTGACACTTTTAACAGACCATCTTGACCATTTTTTCTTTCTTCATTTACATTGAAATATGTGCGACAATGCTTGAAGACATGTCATGCAACCCCGAAATAAACAGTTTTCAAAATCTTGGTAGGAAAGCCAAGCCAAAAAGAATAAAAATAATTAGCATAAATAAATAAATACAGCAAACACACTGTTCTCTTAAGTTTTATGACTTATAGCCCAATACCTGTGGAATTAAAGTGCAAACGTTTGAGAACTACACTGGCACTGGGCAGTTTACACTTATTTTTTTCTAGTACCAGATAGGGTTGTGACGGTTAGAAAATGTTCCCACCGGTTCATCGTCATGTGACAACACCAGTAATACCGGTATCACCGTGGTGGGTGGGGATGTTCATTTGAGTTTCCCTCTTTTAACTGCTTTCCTTCACTTTTAACTTTCCTACAAACGCCTGTGCGCATTTTACTTTCACTTTCGACTTAGCAGCAATAGACAATTTGAAGTAAACGCTTGAATAAACAACAATTTGACTCCTGCTGCTGATCTGAAATGTGACAGTCATTGCGCAGTTTTTAATTGTAGTGTCTGTTCTCTTCAAAACTACTTTTTTAATTTTACTTACTTCAATATTTTAATGAAAAAAGTAATATTTAAAAAAAATCAAAACCGGTGGGCACAGGTATCACCGCCAACACCATCTATTGCAGCAAGCCTAGTACCAGAGGCTCTAATACAGACAATTTCCAAGTACTAGTATGATATCTGGACAACTGTACAAATTATATAATAGACTAAATATGCGACCGAGGCCACGTTCACTGAATTCATTAAAACAAAAATGCATTGGTATGGGCTTACAATCTTAAGCTGCCAACTGGTTAGTTATTGGTATCACACATCCCAAACAATAATTATATTTATTTAATGATTTATGCTGTTTTTGTTAATTACATGTTTGGGTTCGGATGGCTGGCAACTTTACCATAAATGACATGCACAAAACACAAACCCCAAGAGGAAAAAAGACAAACGCAAAAGGCATACCGTCTAACTGTAATGTGACTGAACAATGTCTGTTTTATTAGCTTTTAATTTTATGCTGTGCGATGATTTGCAATTAAACCACAGTGGCTCCTTGTCCCAGACGTGCAGACAGGCAAAAGACTGCTGCACTGTTTGACTAATAAAAGACAGATTGACTTTGTCTGTGTGTGTGAGCAACAGAGAGAGACGAGGAGTGTGTTTAGTTTATCTGGTGTCAAACAGACTGGTGGTCTTGGAGCCTCATAATCTTATCCACATTGTGTTTCAGGATCCTCCCTGTTAAACCTCTGTGAACTGTGACAATGGGCTTGGATGCCGTCCTACCCGTCTGTTCGCTCCGAGAAACTGGAAACTGTATGTCTGCTAGCTGTAAACCCACACACTCACTAGGTCTACCCAGGAAGATTTATTTCAGCTAATTAGACATAATCATAACAGTGAATGATACACCATATTGATCCAGTTACACCGGCTAATTTGAAGGTAACATCCTCGGGGCATAGCAAACATATGAGCTCATGTGCCATCGGTATTCTGTTGTTACTATATATTTCAGCATGGGAAAACTGGTTCTCTTGGTAGCCTGTCAGCTGGCTTGCATAAAAACCATTGCATGTTTTATGTCAGACCTGGCATTAATATGACATTTTTACAACCCAGACTCATTACTGCGCAACATTTCCGGTAACATTTCCAAATCCCCCAGACAGTATTCCAACAATAATAATAAATACAAGTTTGGAGAGTAATACCTGTGTAGAGACATGGATGCTACACTAAACAACATGACTGTCCTCTACGTGCTGTAATAAAGCAACAAACAGTGGCCACAGAGACTTGTGCAACACCTCAGTTTATGTGTGATTTTATACTTTCCATATTTGGTGAGGTTAAAGCTAACTCTGGTATGGTTGAGCTGTTGGATAAATGAAAATGCTGCTATAAGAAGTACAGTGTGCACCACAGTAATGCACTGAGACCCCAAAAAATGGTAGATCTACATCCAAGTGAACTTTGGGACGGTTTGATTGAGGCCTAATTGGACCAAAACAAAAAGAGCATGACAACTACTAAAAAAAAAAATAGATAGAATAGATAGCTACCTGTCTGACTGAATAACAGAAAATGAGCAAAGACAAAATGTGAAGCAATGAGGAGTAAAATGCTGTATTCGTTTTTGGTGCAAAAAAAACAAAAAAACAAGCTAATTTAGCCCTGCTATTGTAGTATTATTGTATCGGTTCTATCACAAAGGTATACCACCAATCCAATCAGATTTAGCCCTCAACCACACATCCTCCTGAGCCAGTATAGAGTGTTTCTTTTAAAAAAAAAGTGTGTACAGGGCTGTAAATGCCATAGAGAACTAAAGGCATCATTTTTTAATGGTCTGCATGAAAGTGACACCATAACAGACAATCAATACACTTGTTTTTACCTGAAATAATAAGGTTCTGCATACAATAATTTAATTAAAATCTATTTGCATGATACATACTATGTTTTTTTATCTTAGTATGGAGTTTTTCCTAATCAGCCAAATTGCAGAGTAATGATGGGTGGTAGTTCAAACAAAAGAATGTCACTTCCGTTTTATAAAATGTGTGGCTGTGTATTGTTAATCACTCAAGTTGGTTACTATGATATTTTTTTATGATTTTATATTGCTCTAAGCTGCAATAATTCCCTAAAATTAAAGGTGCAGTGTACAGTTTTTAAGAGCACCTCTCCTTTCCACAGACTGAGCCCTTGATGTTGTCTCTGAACAAAACCAGTGGAAATAGGTCAGAAACATCAGCTTAGTTCATAAATGCAAGATTGTTATGTTCAAAAAAGAAACATGAATGTGCTTTTCCTGCAGCAGTGCTCAGTTTGTCTGCTCTGGGCTGCTGTCCAGGAACAGAAAGAAATAGAACTAATTGCACCTTCCACTGGAGTGCTCTATTTTTAGGATAAAGAAAATATTTAGGAGGTGCTTCCTGAAAATACATGGCTTTAAGAGATGTTTACTACAGTGTTCAAAGTGACACAATGAAACCTTTAACCAGGAGTGGCTCCTATTATTAAATATTCACGCCTCGTCGTTAAATATAGTCACACTATTTCTTTTTACAAGCTATTTTCTCCAAGAACAATTAAACACAGAATGAAAGTGTAATGCATCGGCTCTGGATCACAGATTTTCTTAGAAACCACATTTCAGGAAACATAGATGCTTACATTTAAATGAGTAAAGTCAGTTGTAAACACGTCCAACCGGTGCATTCAGTTCACAATAAAATGGGAGAATGTGGGGTAGTGCTGTATTAAAATAGTTGGATTTTTCATTTTTATTCATCCTTTTGGAATGTGAAAAATGTCAAGTATGCTTTTAGAGCCCGAATTACTTCAACTCACTTCCCTTCAAATGTAATTACCTTTAAGGCCAGTTCGTTTTGGTGGTCGTCCTTCATCTCGGCCAGAGCTCTTTTGTGACAATCTGTCAACGTGTCCCTGTGGAGACATTGGCAAACAACATGAATACTTTCACATTACGTGCACCCAGAACAGCTCTCTTATATTTGTTGTACCTTTTGACAAAAATAAAACGTCAAGCATGTAAGACGGAAAAAAATGTGGCATCGGGTCAACAGCAACATCTGAAACTAAAAAGAAGGATCGCCTCTGGACAAAATTACTCCTTTATTTGACACTCCAACTGCTTCTACACTAGTGAATATGCTCAGATGTTCCCATCTAACAGCCAAAAATCTAATTCAGTGGCTGCTTGGATATATGGAATTTTATAAACAAACTTCTTCACAAAGCAGACGTGAAGAGAAGTGCAAATAATTGGATAATAAACCATGAAAAGAAGCAAGAATTTCATTTTTCATACCAGCCGTTGAACCCTTGAGATTTCTCCACAGCAGCACTTTGCAGCTGAATAGAAGCATGCCAACAGCTCATCTATCTGTCATGATGCAAAAAGCTCCTCATAATATTTACACATGCCACTCTTTTAATGACCCTTTCAGCGAGTCAGATTGCATAAAGCATATTTAATAAGAGCACTCCCGCAGTCTCCGGGGTGAGGGATAAAAAAGAAAACGTCTGACGAGGGGAGATAAAAAGCCGCGCGTCGGGAAAGAGATAGATGGAGTCGGGATAAGCAGAAAGGGTACAGTTCATTGATTCGTTGATGTTGAGGCCAAGAGTAATGTGTCATTTCAGCAGCTGCTTTGGCTGATAAGATGGGAAGCAGAAATATTAGAAACATGTTGAGGAATGGAGGTCAATGTTTTAGATGAATAGGCTTAGCTCCTCAAGTGAGCTCTCAAAGAAACTGAGTGGGAAAAGGATTCTATTAGAGTCTAGAGGTGGAGATAATCCTTTTAAAAAGACTGGTTTTAAAGTTGGTTATAGTAAATGAATAAAACGGAATGAATGTCTGTGGTATGGAGAAGCCTTGGGGAGGTGTCCCATCGAGAGGAGGCCCCTGAGGAAGACCTAGGACACGCTAGAGGGACCATGTCTCTCAGCTGGACCTGGAGCGCCTCGATATTCCCCCGGAAGAGCTGGAGGAAGTGTCTGGGGAGTGGGAAGTCTAGGAGATGGATGGAGGTTTATGAAGGGTTTATGGCAAAAAGTTACTAAATGTTTCTTTAAAAACAGCAAGAAAATTTGCAATAACACAATCACAAATAAAGAAGAATTGTATTTATTGAAAATTCTTTTATTTGTCGCTCGAAAGATGACAACTTTATCGTGGCTTAAACCTATGCCTCATTCCATCAATGGCAGGAAAAGCTGGTGAAGGTTAATCTCTTGGAAAAAATTACATCTAAACTACATTTAACCACTGATTTATTCAAGAAGAGATGGGCTGCTGGGTTTGACAATGATCCAGTCCTCTGTAAGGGTGCATTGCAGGCTTAGATGTCAAATAACTGTTTGATGAGCTTAAATGTTCAATGTGTTTTTCTTATGTTTTTGTTTTGTACCTTGCAATATAAAGTAGATACTGTAAGTAATAGCAGACATGTATTGATACGTTGAATATATTCTGAAATATCTCTAAAAACTAATGTTCAAAAAGGAAAAAAAAAAAAGATTGGCATGTGCGGCCTTTCATCATTTTCTGTTTGACATTGCTGTGTTAGAGCTTTGGAATGACAATGACTTTCACGTGGATCACTCACCATTTCACGAATGGTTTAGTGATGATGCGTAAAAGAAAAACAACGCCACAATGACTGACATCTGAATAAAGCTGGCTACATCTGCGAGTGGTTTACAAGAAGACCTTTTGCGAAACAATAAGAAACAAATGGTGGGTCGTGCTGTACACTGAATGCAACAGCAGACATTAAGCTTATGGTCTCACATGCATGCACACACATTTATATACATCAAAGTCAAAGAGGCTTATACGACACGCCTTTGCAGCTTTGTATAGCCTCTTGTATCGTCTAATTTGTGGAGTCCTGCGGCAGTTAGTGTATGTGTTGACAATGTGCTGTATCTGATAAAAGCAGTGGATGATGTAAAATGTAATAAAGAGCATGGGGCTACATTCCCTGTCTTCCTCGTCGGGGCAGACACAATATTATTCACTCCACTGGCTCTGGCTAATCACATCAGCCCACTCACTCTCTCTCACATACACACACAGAGAAGCATAAAAACAGAGGCAGACAGACAGCCACGCATGAATGAGTCTTAAAAGTTGCATGTTTGATGCCAAGATCTGAAGCTAAAACCATTTTTAGTCTTGATAATTAAAAGAAAAGGCAATATTACTTAAAAGGTGACACAAATGTCCACATCAACCTGACAAAATAGGTATTCTGGGTTGTTCTACATTAGTTAAATAAGTCCCAAAGAGAGGATTTTGACTGTTTGCTGATGCTTGAGTCGTTCCAAATACGGAGCAGACCCGCCGGTGCATAAAATATTTGTGTATGCAAGTTGGTCTGGATTCTCGCGTGTCTCACTGTCAGGTAGAAATCCAGTTGCGTTTATCTAAAAACGAGAACCCATGGAAAGGTAAGCGGAGCCGAGGTCCGGGGAATAAACTTTTGATGTTAGCGTGTGTGTCTGTGCGTGTGGACGACCCCCCGGGGAGCAAGAGCGTGCAAATTTCAGCCCCTAGAAGCAGGTCTGGGGGGATTACAGGGAGGAATGATGGGAAAATGTGGGAGCACTCACTGGTTTGCTCGCATGCCATGCTGCTTTTAAGGACAGACGAGGGAGTGTGTGTGTGTGTGTGTGTGTGTGTGTGTGTGGTGCTACCTCATCAAAAGCTATATTCCCTCAACTGTTTTATGCTGATACAATCTTTGTGCAGTCAAACCAGGTCACCGCACTTAACGTAAAGTCAGATTTTTATGCTGAAACTGAAAGGAAATATTACAGTTTTATTGCTTAGAATAAACAGTCACAGCTGGTGCCCTTAACTTATGAACACTGTTTAAAATATTTACAGAAAAATACTGTCAAATGGCAACTGCAGTAAATACAAATGCAAATGTATCTGCATTTATAATTTACAGTGATAAAATGACACTGGAAAGACATTACATAATATTTGTTGTTGCATTGTGTCTGTATTGTATTGTCTTTTTATAATGTCCCTTAAACTGTCAAATTTAGCTCTGGTTGCCAATTTATTTTTTATAGTGGAACACTGTCAATTATAACACTGGCCATTTTTAAGCATTTCATGACCATTAATAGGTTGCCGTGACCACTTGTAAAATTCTGTATGGCAGCTGATTTGCACACTCGAAATGATTTGAATTCTTAATATGATTTTTCATTATTGAATGGTTTTCTCTGTGGTAACCTGATGTGGGCAATTTACTTTAGTCTGGAATGTGGAAAGTGATGAGAAAGAGGATAGGACTGCCTTTTTAATGCAGTCACAATATCCTCCAAACAGTGTCAAACCATGCCCCCACATAGGTTATTCCATATGTCAGGTGTATTTTATTTTATTTTATTTTTTTAATCAACTGTATGAGTCACACAAACTAACTTTACAAAATCTATTGAATTTTGTATACATTAATATGGTCTTTATTTTTGATTTGCAGATCTTGCATCATTATCAACGCTAAAATTACAGTAAATGGTGTCTGCTTATGTCTTTTAGGTGTGACCTAATAACAGAAGCAGAGTTTGTCAGCTTACTTAGCTGACGTTAAGTAGCTCCTAGTGTCACTGGGAGTATAGGATAACCTACTGCAGCCAATTAGCATCTGCTGACCATATTTTCAAACCAAAAAATTGGGACACTTTAATTTTATCGCAAATCTAGTACATTAACAAATAAAAAATAAGTCACCAGAAATCTATAGCCAGTAAATAATTAAAAAAATGTGCACTGACTGTATACTGCCTTGATTTGCGTTAACATTTAAAAAAAATGTTTCAATTCCAAAGAAATACAACTTTTTTGCTGTGAAAGTCTTACAAATAAATATCAATGGCTAGTTTTGGTTCAAAAAATTGTAGATGAATTAAACTTTAAACATTAAAATCACTTCCGTCTACAATGACCGATACACCCTTGGCAGATTGCAGCTTCAAACTCCAAGAAGCAGCCTAGCATTAGCAACGTTAGCAAAATGGCAGCTCTGTCACCATCTCTAACTATACATTCTTTTTTTATATCCTACAATATATGACTTGTTATGGCTAAGCTAATAAACGGGCCATAATATAACATAGTGTACTACAGGGATATAAACACATTAAAGACATAACTCAAAAACAAGAAGGTGCTGAGGCAAGATTTATCACTGCGAATCATAAAAACAGAGCGAGTGCAACTTTTTATCCAGATGTTGCATTGTTTCATCTTAATCCACTCAAACAGACGACCAGCATGGTTTGTTTGAAACTATATGAACCATGTGACCGCAAGGCAACGAGAATAAATGAAGTCCCGAATAAGAATCTCTGCTGACATCATTTCATCTTTTCACACTTCTCTGTCATGGTCATAACTCTCCACCTGGCAAAATGATTAAGATTTTCAAAGTCCAAAGTCTTCCCACATTCAGTCACGCTTTCAAAGAGAATGAGACGCCTTGTAAAAAAATGACATATGAATTTACAGCGAAGGCTATTTATGACGAGTGAATAAAAGGCACAATAAAAGGGCAGACGCAGACGTGGATGATATAATATGTTCCACAATGGAGGAAAAATGAAAATAGAAACAAAAGAGAGGGATCTTTGACTAAAAAGGTGTGAGAATATTGATATAGTGATTTATGATGTGTCGTTAATGAACTAAAGCAGAAGCAGTCGATCTGTAAAGAGTATTGGGATCATCATTCCCCCCACATTTGAAACCACTTGAAACCAGTCCTCTCACATTTAACAGATGGATGAGGCACGGCGCAGATACCCTGACCTCTCTTGACTTTTAAATCTTTTACTCTCTGCCACTTTCACTCTTCTTTCCCTAAGCCACTTCTTCTCCTTTTTTCTTTTGCCCCCGTCTCTCTGTTTTTAACTTTCTGTCAGTTATATGGAATCACCAGAAAGCCGTCGTGACCCGGGCCGGCTGCACGCGAGATCCAGACAGTGTGTGAAGTAACCACCGCAGCCACAGTCACGGTCCAAAAAACCCACCCTCCTCCCTCCTGCTTTCTCTCTCCAGAGCCGCACCTCCTTCTATCCCCTTTTCCGTCAGCGTCTTATCTTCTTCTAAAGCCTCCCTCCTTTCATTCATCCGTCCGCACTCATGTGTCTGTGTTTATCTTCTAACCACCAGCCTTTAATTGCATCTGGAAAGGCTTTTCCTTGTTGGACGCCACAGCAGTTTTTTTCACTTCAAAACTAACTTTCTGAAGAATCACATTGCTCTGCATTCCTCAACACTGTTGACCTGGGTCATCATCAAACTGCAGTCAAATAGAAACAAACATACAAATTATTTCATACATTTTACGTTATATTATGTTAAATGGTTTTTCTGTGATACTGTCTTAACTTCAATCAAATCAGATCAAATTAATGTACGTTAAACAGTACTTTACTTTAACAGTAGAGAAATCAGACATTTAAAGGGATATTCCAGGTTTTTGGACGTAAGGTTGTATGGCCCCGGTGCTTTGGTCTTTAAGAGTGGGAATACTAAGGCTCAAACAAGTTCTCAAAATAATCAGTTTTACCATGACATAATATAATCTAAAACTGTCAGATCAGGCTGGTGATAGGTTCTTTATTTTAGAAACCCCTTTGTTTGGAGTTGAAAATGCATATATAGCCACAACTTACTGAAATAAGCAGGCTGAAGTAAGTCTAAAGCAAGTTCTACTTTGCTCACACTGAATTTGAGGTTGGTGAGGATTATAAAGTAAACCGTGATGCAGCTTGACATTTTGATGAGCAGTCGCTATGATTATTCAATGTGATTGAATGCCGACTCATCCCCAACTCTGACAGAAGGAGAAATATGGAACCATCCCGACGAGCTGCAGTAGTACTATCCAATGAGAGCGCAGGATGAGAGATGACAGGACAGGGAGCTACAGCCAATGAGAGTGCAGGACAATGAAGGAGATGGGACAGGGCAACATTTTTTTGATTGGCCATGCATTTGAAAACCCTTATTCCAATTCCAAGTCAAACAGTTATGTAGAGATCACTGCAACCAAGAATCTAAATTGTCTAATCTGAACAGTACATAATCCAGTTGAACCTAACTCCAGTTGAACCTAACACTGTGGTTTCCCTGGCCAGAATCGAGTAAATTTAGTAGCCTGTTCACATATGGCCCATAGTACTACCCATACCAGCTCACACACCTATTTAATGTAGTTTAGAGTCGAGCTACCACTGCACATACACACCTTACTTTCACTCCAGCTGGTTATGCTTCAAAGTTCCTAAAGACCAAGTGTTGGACCAACATGGCGATACAGTTAGCTGTGCATGTCAACGAACTAAGTGTGAACAGACCAAACCACAAGGAATCTGATCTTTTTAATAAGATTCAGACCACTTCCACTTGTTGAACTGATTCTGATTTAGTTCTGCTTTGCTGCCAAGCCCGAGCACACAAATGTAAGTTAATGTGACTTTTTGGTCATTCTGATCTATATTTCCCACACACATACAGATGTGAGACATTGTATAAACATAAAATGGGAACTGAAATACAATTAGATCTATTTACATAATTGGTAAGAAAAATACAAAACGTTACGCTACACAGCCACAATAATTCTTCCTCAATTCTATACAAAGAGTGAACATAGGATTGAGTACCAACGGACACAGAAAAAAGTGCCTCTGAACACAATAAGACATATAACCATTCAGAGAAACAAAGCATTGAATAAAGCTTTATTTTAAATAAATGACTTATTGGTTTGGGAGCATTTGTGCCAAGTGCAAATTCCTGTGAAAAGAAGGGATTCTGGACTCATTTACAGAGACAGAGTTATTGTAAGTGAATGGGTATGACTGGCCAGGCTACTAAAGAAGCACAATGTAAGTAAAACTCCTTACAATTCACATTTATTGGATATAATTAATTCATTTTTCATTCATTTTCTCCTGCTTGGTCCTGTTGGGGGTTGAGGGTGGCTGGAGCCTATCCCAGCAGCTTTGGGATTAGGCGGGGTACTCCCTGGACAATGGCCAGTTTGTTGCAGGGCTGACACTTAGAGATGAACATTGACAGACAACCATTCACTCTCAAATTCATTCACTAGGGATACTAGAGTTGCCATAGAATTGGCCAGAACCAACCAAGGATGTTTGAGTCGGCTGCGGAGTTTGAACTCACAAACTTCTTGCTGTGAAGCAGGCTGTGCACCCCATATAATGAATATGATTTAGAAAACATAAACACAAATATATAATAGTGCCACTTTTTCCTGTAATGTTAATACAGCTGAGGCATTACAGTTTAGATTGGGGAAATGCTTTAAGTTGTGCTGGGTAATGGGGTGAGGTCAGGTCAGACAAACATTAGATGAGAGGAAGCAGTAGCTGTGCCAGACTGGCAAACTGCAGCCTGCGTGTGTTACACAGATGCACAAACAGTACATCCTTTCATGGGCCACTGGAGGTCACTGGAAGTGGTAAAGCCTCTCTTTAGAGCCAGCTCTCGAAGTAAAAGAAAAACAAAATCTCAGAATGTGCACTTGAGTGTTCAAGGACATGTGAAAGCCTGTGGTGGGAACATATAGAAGTCCGGCCTCTTCCTTTTTTACACTGACACATCTGAAGTAAGAACATTTACCCTGTTCCACTGCTCGCTAAGCCTCTAGCAGCTGAGCCCAGTTCAGCTGAGGTCACTGCAGACTGTAGCGTGTGGCCTCGCAGTCTCTGTTTTATTCAACGCTTGGAAAGTGAGTTTATCGTAGGACACATGCACAATACAATGCACACTGTTCCATCATGTCACTGATATCTGCACTCTCATCTCAGCCTTGCATACTCTGTGATATTAAATCTACCCCCAACGGAAATTGTATTATCTTATTCAAATATAAAGCGGCTTTAACGTCTCTGCAGAATGTTTCAGTGTTTTCAAATGCTGAATAATCATATGTTTGGTTGTACTATGGCTTTGAATAGTACAAAAGGAACACCCAGAGCACCCCCATTATTAACATGAATACAGAGTTGTGCTGGAACATGCAGAGTTACTCGTGCTTGCCAGAATGTACCAGTCACACAGAAAAGGTAACACCTTACGTAAGAGTCTGGGCAGAACTCCAAACTCTCCGACAGATCCACTTAGTCCACATTCAGAGCGAGGCCGAACAGAAGGGCCCGGATCTGAGTAGACATGCTCATAACGATCACTAGGAATTGTTGACTGTACTCACCCCGTGTCCCTCTCTGACACAAAGGCGCTGTAAATATTTAGTGACAGGACAAAACAATCTATTAGACCAGCTGGGATGTAACAGTCTGCGGAGTATTGTTAGGTTGAAAAGGAAGAGGAGAGCTCTGCACTGTGCCAGACATTCAGTGAGTTTTATTTGGTCATCATTTTACTGCAGCACCAAGGTTATATTTTGTATTTCCAAATAACCTTAGTGTCATTTTGATTCTTCATTTATAACAACTGTGTTTGCCTCCCAGAAATTGCAGTGGGTATGTAAGAAGGCAGGCTATCATCTTGTAAAAAACTATTACCTTCTTAAAAACCAAAGGGGAATCAAGCATCACATTTAAACAAAACATACTACTAAAAGGTGGCATTAAACACTGCAGACTTTACACTACTACACATGTGAAAATAAAAAATAAATGGGACACAACAAATAGCAATGTTTCTCAAATGAAGCTTGTCTTGTTCTTTTGATTAAGAATCACAAGAAGAAAGAATGCTAAATGGTGCCTTTTTCAGCAACAGCGGACTCTAGTAAGTTGTGGAATTAAATCATTCTTATTCTAAATCTAGGAAACTAATACTGCTCTAAAGTTCTTTAAGGTTCAGAAAGCTGGGAATAAACCATTTATTGCAACAGTATATGACTCCAGTCTCTTGCACCACTTCACACAAGGATTTACTGTCATTTTTATTTTTGGGATAGGCAATACAATTATGTTTTAAAGGTTTGCTTCAAGCGCAAATTATATCTCATCTAAAGATATAAATTAGGGCTGCACGATAGAAGAAAAACTTATAACAATATTTGAATGCTCACTGACATAATAAAAATGTTTAATTTATTGAATTTGATATAGAAATGAAAGCAGGTCTAAACCACAGCACCACAGTTTGAGTCAATATTCTGTTTGGACAATATTTTTGAGGCAAAAAGTCAATATTCATCATATAGAAGACCATAATGTTATTGAGGTACAAGTCATTCTTTGCGATACCGATATTGTGATAACAATAATATTGCGATAATGATAATTTTTTAATATATTGTGCTGCCCTAATATAATTTGCATAAAAATGACTCTTGTATGATGTGACTTTATGTAGCTACCCATGTCTTAGGCAGCCTCTTCTAATTTTATTGAACTCCTAAAGTAAGCACTGGGGACCACTATCTCTCAATAATGTTAGCATGTAATAAATGCAATGCTAAATGTAATATGAGCTAATAAGACATAGCTAAATAGATAAAATGGCAAGAGTTGAAAAGACATTTTGTAATACACTATGTACACTATATAACAGAGTATAAACTTGGATACTAACAAAGCCATGTTTACGCATCTGGTAACATCCCTGTATTGTGTCAGTGACCTTATGTCGACATTGTATCTGTGCTTGTTTACAAAAGCAAGAGCAGTATCAGCGGGGAGGAATTTGGAGGGCAAAACATTGTGTTCATTTAAATAAGGTCACAAAAACGTACTTTATTATTCCAACCAAACAGGAAATGGCTTTTTGATTTGCTTACACTACAGTTATTAGATGTGTCTCAGATCACTCATTACTTCCTAAACGATGCTGTATTTGAGTTTAAGCGGAGTCCACGTCAAGTAAACCAGCTGAAATGTGTGCAGATGTAAAAATTGGACTTTAATGACTCCTCAGCTGCCAGTTGTTCAATTGTGATGTAATGTTTACCTCTCGCTAATGGGTGATCTATGATGTGTTTATTGCACAGGGAGTGGTGAGCGCAGGAGTGAAATTGGACACTGCGCTCGTTTCTGTCAGACCGAACAGAACCCAGCGTGAACAGATCAAACGTGGCAGACATTAATCATGACCTTTCTCGGCGCAGCTCTCCGGTTTCCTGCTGAACGCCAGCCAAAGCCTTCCTGAGTCGTGTCACTTCCTCCTCAGCTGTGCAGTACTTCCCAGTTATTTGTTCGTGGCTCTGTTGCCATGTGGATAACTGCTCCTGTAATGTGTCACATCTCTGTTGGCTTGACAACCACCGCTCATCTTTCTCCCGCATTTCAGCTTTTAACCTGTTGGTGATAAACAGAAGAAAATAAACAGAAGCACACAGGGAGTTTTCACAGAAAGATGTGAACTGCCTTTCTATGAAGTATATTAACTATACATTTACTTACTTAAGCAAAAGTACACTTAATAACTAAATATAAAAGCAAGGCAATTAGAGATAAGGGATGTTGTATAATTCAACCTGGCCTTTGCATATGCTCCATTTTCCCCACATGAAATGGCTGAATTGACAACAAATAGCAAAATGTAAATTAAATGTGTTGACGTGCATACATTTTCTGAAAAGTTTGAGTTGGCAAAGTTATTGAGGCTTGTAATTTGTAGGTTGAACATTCATCCATATAATCGTAATTACAATTGCGACGCAAGTGTTTTGTTTTTCTTTTCTTAACAATGTGCTATTCTTGCCTGAACTGCTTAAGCCTTCATAAAAAGCTGCAAAGCTCTAAAACACAGAGCAGTAACAGCGGGATACTGTACTAAATTTATATGGGGCTCGTCCTTAGTAGTAGTAGTAGTAAGAACCCGCACCAGTTATGGGCTTTCATTCCCCAAATGGGAGCCAAATATCCAGCCACAAGGTGCCACAAACCAGTGTTCATTTCCGTTTAGTCTGTGTTTTTTACTCTAAAGTAAAGTTGAATTATTTACAACCACTGACAATAACTGTGAGAAAAAAATGAGTAAAGTATTCTTTATTTTATTGATTAAGGTTGATATTCATATTTACAGTGTAGGGGGTTAAATATGCACATATCTGACATGTACATGGGATACATCCATGTCTCAATGTTACATACATTTGATTCGAGTTAGCTTGTGTTGCAAGAAGTTAATTTGTACCATGTGAATGTGTTTTCCAATACTATAGCTCCAGGGCAGAGGTACATTAAAGAAATAACTGAGAATAAGTGCACAGTCAACTTCTACACTCTGCCACTTCGGTGTAGAATCTGCTTAATGACCCCTGTAGATGGTGTCCAGTCTCGGACAATTTGCCAAATCGTTGTCTCCCGTTACGCTTTCAGTGAGCGATGAGGTGCTTCCCCCCTAACCTCTTATCCCTTCTGAAATAGCCCGCACCCCCCGGTGGAGTGCTATCATATGTTGAGCTGTGGATGAGCCAGAGGGTGAGATCAGAGGCTGCTGTGTGGGAAGGGAAATAAATCGACGGTGTAATTGAACACACCAGGCCGCCACTGGCTTTCGAAAAAGAATAGCATCAGATAGTATGTGAAAAATACACACCCAACGCCTCTGCGGAAAGATGATAGGCTCGGAGTGTAGATGTCTGTCTGTGGGTGTATGCATGTGGGTTGGGTGTGTGCGCACGTGTCTGCATACATATCATGGCGAAACACTTCTGGTTGTATGCATGCTGAGAGTGTGTCTTTATGTGTGTGTGAGAGAAAACCGAGTCCGCGCCAGCTAAGAAGTGCTTCCATCTGTTGCGCCAGCCTCACACGAGACTCTCTGCTGTGTCACTGGCACTTTATGGAGCTTAAGATCTTCTCAACTGATCCAAGAGCAGATCTCGGCTGACACTAATATCCCCACCTCCCTGAGAGCGGGCGATGGAGAGCGGTGATGAACCGGAGGAGGAAGGGCACTGGGGCGTCGCTGCAGGGATTGTGGTCAGGTTGGAGGAGATGAATGGAATGTATCACGTGGGGTAGAAAGAGAGAAAAGTTGTACCTTCGTAGTCTTTCTTCATAGTCCTTCTCGGAGTCTTTGTGACAGGACAGCTGCTCCTCAATCTGTCTCCTCAGGTTTCTAGAGTCACAAAGATCAGGAAATAATCTTGTCAGTTTTCACATTTAAAATAAAAACATGCCTAATTAACTCTTTAGAGAGTTCTTGAATTTTGATTTAAAGGTGACGTGACCAGTATTTGACAGCATCTGGTGGTAAAACAAGAGACTGCAATTCCACACCTCACAACAATTTTCTGTACCTGGTTTTCTCCATCTGTTGTTTATGAATAAGCCAAATGGAAATACGTCTTAGAACATAATAGTCCAAAGATTTTATGCAAGATTGTGTTCAAAACTAAAAGATAAATGTGCTTCTGCTCCTACAGTGCTCAGTTTGTCCACTATGGGGAGTAGTAGGTACAAATAGGAGCTCCCGGTGTGTTACTGAGGAGGATATTTCACAATTACAAGCTTCGCTGTAAAGTTCTCGAACCACATACCAAACCCCTACAGCTGCTTTTGTGTGCCTCCTACGCTGAGACATTCATGTGGAAGAAGCCACTCTGAGAATCTTCCTGTGGGATCAGCAAAAGTTCAACATTGTTTCCTGTGTATTATGACTCTTGGCTTGCAAATTTCTGCGTTGCAATTTTACAACTCATTTGGACCGGCTTTAAAATGATGCCTTTTCCAGAGTCACCTAAGCATACGCCGTCGAATACTACATCCAGAGCTCAAAACGTATGCTCGTGTGTGACTATATTTTTGCCAGCACCTCTCGTTCCGTGCCACAGCTGCTGCCTCGCTCTTGAGAAAGTCATTTGGAAATCACTTTTAATTCCAATTCTGCGTGCCATGACAGTATGTGGTCCTCCCGCCTTTTGTGCACACACATTCACTGGCAAACAGACTTTGCCCTAACCCTCATAACCCTGTCGGCTTCTCGGACTAATCCCCTCTGTGGCGGCATGATCAGTTAATGTGTTTGTGGGAGTGTGTGTGTGACTCGGAGCTGCCTGTCTAGCCCTGTGACCTTGCAGCCACACGCAACGAGGATACAGAGTGAGAGAGGCTTGCACGTCTGCGCCATAACAGATCTATAACAGATTTTTATGACAACTGTGAGAGGTTATTAGTTTGTCAGCAGCGCAGTTGTTCCGGCTTAACATTGTAATATGGCCATAAATGATTATATGATTACTGGAGCGGTTGCATTTTTAGGAAAATGAACTAATGATTCTAAACACACGATGACAAACTAGTGAAATACTGTGTCCAAGATGGAAGACACACACAGAAAAATAATAAAATAAAGCCTACTACAGATACAAGATGTAGGTTGTAGAGCATACAATCTGCTTGATATGTGGCGATGTATGACAGAACTCTTTATACTCCATACAGAATCATCTAAAGAGCCAGTGGGAAGAGGAGCTAGAGCAAACTATTTTAGATAATGCCTAGCAGCCTGCATTAAGGGGATCCACTTACTGTCTCTATGCATCAGCCATGATCTAATGCGGTTTAAGATAGGCCCTGCCCACACATACATTACACATACATGTGGGTAACCAGCTAAACAAAACTTACTACAGTCCCATCATGAGTCAAGTGATAGCGAGGTTTCAGGAATTGCTAAGGGTTTGTACACACTGGACTATTCAATGTAATCCATTAATTGCACAGTTTGGAGTGGTCCCGCTAAAGATGCTAAAAACATAAACGTTGCAAATGAAGAAAGTAATGTCCTGTATGAAATATGTGAGGTTTCCTTTAAAATGTAAAAAAAAAATACAATTGTAAGACACTATTGTGCATGTACATGTATGTGTTTCTCTTCCAACAGTGCTCAGTTTGTCTGCTCTTACCTGTTGTAAGTACTACCAATGGCTCCTTCCACTGGACAAACACAAGAGGCAGTTTTATACTGTTGAAATTTGAGTACTTTAAGGCAAGGTCGAACTTCAGGCTATGACAAATAGATAACGCTTTAAAGCTGTACTTGAAGGCGTATTAATAAACCATATATTTATTCACACACCTAATAACATTAACTAATAAAAGCATGTTCAAAATCACTTTGGAGATTGAATGTGCTAAACAAGCCAATAAAATGTTGGAGCATTATTATCAAACTGAAAGGAAACCTGTCATTTTTATTCTACCACTTTTCAAACCTTGAACACATAGCAAAAGATAAACACTTTCAACCCTTTAAGTGCTCGTCTGATGGAAACAGTGTTTATCTATATCCTTCAACAGATGCGTTGAAACAGTAATTTTTATAGAAAGCACCACTTTATGATGACATTATGAAGCATTCAATAAACTGTAGCTGTATGCAATCATAAAGCGGGACTATAGGCTGAAGGTAATACACTCACTCATCTCATTTCCCGTCCCTGTCTCTCCTTTGCCCTTTTGCTCTCTTTCTAAACCCTCTATATTCCGTGCTGTCAGATCTGTGGTGATTTAGAGCAGGCCTCTAAGTGCTCCCGTTTAGCTGCAGCCTACAGTTGACCTTTACGTCCAGCCAGGCCTGTCCGCGCTTTTGTCATTCTCTTTCTGCACTTTTGCTCTTCAAGGTTAGAGATGACATGATATCTGACTGCCCAGCGCTGGTTCCACCATTTTTTTTATCCTCCGCTGATCTGCTGAGGGGAGCTGAGAGAGGAAACAGGGCTAAGACGGTGGTATCCTGGAGAATTAAGGTTCAAAGTTCAAGTTCGTAGAAATATTTTTGTGGTTTCAAGCACGTGAGAGGCGAACAGCTACAGTCATATGTTACCAATGGACGTTCTTAGAAGAAATGTCTCCACGATACAAAAAAATAGAATGGTTACACAAGATTTTATGAAGCTAAAAGCAGTGGGACGGCCAGATGTAATCATAGCTTGACAGCGCACGCCATTCAAATTACAGGCTGCAGATGGAACACATACCTGATGCCTTTAGCTGGCCGTACAGTGATTTAATCAACTGTTTTGAATGACACGTGTTGATAAGAGGCACATTAATCATCACTCTGTCTTCTTGGCCTTGTGTAAGTCTGTATTAATAAAAGATATGGCGGCGTGAGTCTTTGTTTGTCTGGGAAAAACAGGTCTGGGCAAAAGTTGACATCAAGATTCAAGCTCAAAACTGAAGTTTGTTGTTGGTTACTGTATGGAATTATATCGTCCCTCGACCATGACAAAAACCACATATGGCTAACAGAGTAAATAAACCACAATGTCAAAAGCATAATAACACTGACTTAGGCAGTGAAGTGCTTCAGTATTTATGATCCAGTTCATCTTGTTGTCTGTGTACTCAGAGTGCATCTGGGCAACAAGGACTGGTCATAAATCCAAATGCAGATGATAAAACACTGCAGAGAGGATCAGCCAGGAATAGGAAAAGGTAAGATGGTGGTGCGACGCATATGTAGTAAGGTGGATGCTATAGTCAACATCATGGCCCGTCCTCTACATGCTGCAACAAAGAACAGACAATGTGTGCTAAATCTGCCAAAAGAGCTCATTCCCCCCTCCTGCAATAAGGCTGTACTACATTCAAGCCTATGACAGTTGAAAGATTATTAAGGGTTTTCATTATATTGTTGCAATTTCTTAATAAAGCCCCTGGTGTCTTGTTAGCTCTAGCTTAGCTGTTAGTGCATATGTGATTCAGTCTAGCCCAGGGTTCTCACATTGGTATATGTCAGTAACATTGACACTGACAGACCAAACCTACTGAGCTAACAGATGTCAGATGGATACTGGAGGCTGATTTTAAGTTAGTGTTGTTAGAAATGTAATAGCTTTTATTGTCTTCTCATTGGATAGGCTCCAGTACTTATCCCTAAATAACACACAAAGATCAATGGTAAAATATGAACAAACAAATACAAAACTGACAAAGTGACTGACAGCCAATGCCAGACACTCCTGCTGAACAAACAAATGTGACGGTACTTTCAAGAACGCCCAATCAATAGTAGCAAAGCAATAAATTAAAGGCATTTTAGTTTGATTCTACTGAGGCATGTGCTTTCAAGATAAGAGAGGGAAAAAAGAAAAAAAAAGAGGCAAGAACAGTAGGAGAGATGAAAGCTAAAAGTCTTCCTGTGGGGCAGATTTTATCTAATAGGAGATAATCAGAGGCTGAGGGGAGAAGCATGTGGAAAACCACGTCCCCGGCTACACCTCAAGATCAATAGTTATTTTTTACCTCCACAGCTCACACACACACGGTCACAAGCTGCTGATGGGCCTTATAAAAACAAGCTGTATCACATCAATCACATCACTGCTTTGGCTCTTTCTCTCTTGACCTTCACTTATTTCATCAGCCACTCTTTCATCTCGCTGTTGCTCGGTGCATCCATCCTGTCTTTCATCTGTCCCTCTTTTCCCTCTAATCCATCCTTTCAACCTGGCCCGCGCCTCTGTTGGGTGATCCATGTGTTCATCCTCTGATGAAAGGATGAGCTCAGCATTTCCTGCCAATCACAATCCAACAGGAAGCCCAGCAGCGTCTTCAAACCCAGACTTTTTACAGAACGGGTTTGTCACAGAGCTCTCACATGAGCTGTCACATGAAGCTCCAACCGGGCGAAGTGTTCAAGTCTGTGTGTGCTCATGGGCCAGTATTTTAACATTTCAACTGAATGTTCAAGTTCTATTTCGTAAGAGGGGGAACAATTAGGACTCTTATCCCTAATACCTCAAAGGAAAACATGTCATAATCCTCTGTCAGATACATATTCAAAAGAAACTTACCATTAAGACCTTTAGTGTATTTCACCAACACAATAATACATTAAATCCAACTAAAATTTTGATATGACCTTAAAATTCATTTAATTTCACTTTCACGGGGCGCTTCAGTGGCTCACCCGGTGGAGCGCATATCATATATCTGGGAGACCTGGGTTCAGTTCCTGCTTGGGTCGTTTGCCCAATGTCACTCCCCTCACTTTCA
Organism: Rhyacichthys aspro; assembly: GCA_036850595.1. Lineage (NCBI taxonomy): Eukaryota > Metazoa > Chordata > Actinopteri > Gobiiformes > Rhyacichthyidae > Rhyacichthys > Rhyacichthys aspro. Next base: position 17,493,951 of record CM072160.1, read on the forward strand.
CCCCGTTTCCTGTCTTTTAACTATCCTATCAAATAAAGGCAAAAAAGGCCAAAAAATAAAATAAAAAAATCCAGTTCCAGACCTATCCAATCCCAGAATTATCTCACTTTCACTTTGCTTCCATTTTCTCTGTTTATGTCATTGTATGTCCAGTACTGGAATAGACACTTTTTATGTATTATCGGTAGCATTCCTTTCTTACTGACGTTGGTGTGGACCAATGGAAAGGTGCCATAATCAAAAGAAATCATGTGATTGGCCAATGCTTCCGAAATGTGCTGCACATTCTCATCTATTAAAATCCTTGATGTTAAAATCTAGATGACTTCCTAAGGTCTCATTTTTAATAGACAATTACAATATAATGTGAAAGTCAAATACAAGAAATATCAAGTGGGTAATCTATCTTTAAGTATGATTTGACCCATTTGTGAAAGATTCTTATAAGCCTATGCATTCATCTTCATAAAGGAATGATCTCTTTGATTTCAGTGATTGAGGTCATGACATTTTGATTTTTGATAGAGATCATAACACATCTACATTTTAAATACAGAATAGAAGTGATAATTAAGTTTATGAAAATATAGCTTGGTAGCTAAATTTCAGAGTCAAGGTTGAGGGATGTTTTGGAAAAAGTTGGTTTGGCATTGGAACTGTTCGCTTCACTGTTCACTTACCAAAGCATTTTACAATCTGGATGTCCTCACATTTTTCATAGACATATTTTCAAGCCATGATTCCAAAAACTGACTCAATAAAATCATGTGGCATGCACCAATTTGCACACATCTATACTTAAACTCTCTTTTTGATTCGTGCAAATGCGGTAAAACTGTCAAAATTCATTGCACTTCTCATTCTGACTTGTTGCACTCATAAGGGTGGACACTTTCCACACTCAACTTTCATCTTGACAGCAGAAATGTGGGAGACACATTTGAAAAACTGGTGGCTATTGATACAAAAACAACTGCTTATAATAATTCAATGGATATGTAGATGGGCAGTGAAATATTGGTGGTAATGTTGTGCCTATTTAAAATGTACAATTCAAAAATTGCCAAAAAGGAAGTTTAGAAGACCACTTCCTGTTAGTGCAAAGCGGTTGTTAGGTTTGTGAAGCTAGTTCTCTCACGTAGTTTGACATTGGTATGCAGTGTGCATTGTCAACTGCAAGAAAAGACAATAACAAAATATATATTTATATATTTTGGTGAAAGTGACATTTATTACACTCAGCAAATTAAATGTGCAAGCCAAAGAGTGTGGAATTGTAAACTTGACTAGATTTTCATCTGTGACTGTGTGTGTTAAATATTCATGACCAAACAAGCTGCTCCCGAGTGTCTGACGTGCCGATCAGATTTCCAGTCGGGATCACAAGGATTCCAGAGTCGCTCGCTGTCCTCGGCCTACCTCTGAAATATGTGTGTATGTGTGTGTGTATGAGCATTTCTATGGAAACGAGCTGGCGCCACAGAAACACAACAGGTGCAAAAGACTGATGTTTGATAGATGTAGAGGTCAAAGGTCGGGCAGCTGTCATAGCAACGGATCGAGTGTGTAAACATATTTCTTTTTCTGGGGTCTTGAAAACCAATCAAAGGTTTTGGAATCCTCTCATGATAAAAAACAAATTTAATGGGTAACTTTTGATAATGTCTACTTTATATTGGCATGTTGTGTATTCATTTTGAAACTTGAACTGAAAATTTCAAAAATGTGATGTAATTTTGGCCCAGAATGCACTGATCACTTCTAAATACAATGTGCATAGACATTGCTTTGATAAGACCATTTTATTATTATGGATGTATGTGTAATATCTGAATAACTTTGTAAGTTACAATGAGGTACTGATACAGTAATTAAAAGAGAAGAGGCAGGGAGTATTCACCTCTTTACTGAAATGTAACCCAAACTCAGCGCCAACACCAATGCTACTACACTGCTGCTGCTTCATGTAAATGTATGAGAGGTAATCTCAGTTTAGTGAGTCTTTGCATGGTTAAGTCCACAGAAATCTGATAATCACCTGTTAAAATTCTCTTTATGTGAGGCAACATATTTCAAAATTGGATAAGATTTTAAAAACCTGTAAAGTGAGCAAGGCTTAAGACATTTTAGCTAGAAAAACAGTCAGCAATACACCCTATCCTTTCCATCCTAGCCTTTCCACCCTAGCCTGATGCGCTAACAAAAATCCACATGGCTACAGCATTGCTAACTTTGGTTTTAAACCAAAAAAATATTTTTTGACAAATTTTCAACCGGTCATTGTTTCAACTGCAACAGCACATAGACTCTTTTGGTTCCACTTTGATAGAATAAAACGAAGCAAAGAAGGGCTATCACAAAAAGAAACAATATGTTTATATGCCATTTCATGCTTTCTATACTTGTACTTCTACATTATAAAAATGCTAGTATCAAATCAGTCTGCTCTTCTTAAAAAATAAAGATATAGAAGAAACAAACTTGTTATTAAATGGAAGAAGAGGAAATATAATGTATGAATGCTTAGGGGAGCAATCAGCATCAACTGGACAGTGAAAGGCGGTTTAGCCAATCAAATCTGACCGGCCATCTGGCCTTTAGTCTGGGCCTTAGAGACACTCAGCTTCTGTGACAAAAATAGTATTTGGAGATTGCGCTTTAAAAACAGACTTTAATTCTTGCATGAAGCAGTTGTACAGACAAACAGTGGAGCTGCACAGATTAAAGTGTGTGTCTGTTTTCCCTCTCAACAATCCCCACTACACACAAGCAGAATCACACATGCCATATCATCCAATAAAGCCTCTCCTTGACGTTGTCTCCTCCTCTTGCACACACGCCTTATCATGCAACATGGCCTAGAGAACCATTCTCCTTCTAACATATGTCCATATGTCTGGCTGGGGTCGCGTGAGACGGCAAACATCCAGGATATCCACCCCGTCTCAGTCCTGAGCCCTGTATCGGATAAACATGCCCATTCCACACACAAACAATGGCTAATATTTGGAGTATTTCAAAATGATTACACCAATGCTAACAACATACAGGGCACAACGTCTCTAAACTCATATTAAAATGACAGTTAATAGTGATTACATATCTGTAATTGACAAAAACAAACCAGTCTACTTTGCCAAGCTCATAAAAATGTTGCAAACAGTCACAAGTGTAGCCAAGGAGGGAGCATTTCCCATTACCCCAAGCAAAATCTAACAGCACTGCGGAACAGATGCCTGATAAGAATAAAAGATAAAAATGAAAAGAAGAAGAAGAGGCTAAAGAATGAGCCTAAAAGAAAGTTATGCAGAAAAATCTAGTGAAGCCAAAAGGGAGACTGATGAGGAGTGGAGGAAGGAGGGAACATTAGTGGCAAATGAGTGTAGTCTGTCAGGTCAAGTAGTCCTTTTAATGCTTTCATTTTCAGATACAGGCAGCTTTTACCATTTACTCCCATTGGGAGTGTGTGTGTGCGCTAAAACAGTTTTTGTGTGTCTTTGTAGTTATTCCATGGTCTTTTTAACAGACTTTAACCAGTTTCAAATGGATTTCATCTGGTTAGAACTAGTTCTGGACAAGTGGGTTTGAACAATTTAAAACAAGATATAACCCAATTCAAAAGGGTCAGTGTGGTTTACCTCACACTTCAACCATTTAAAATTGTTTTAACTAACCTAAAACTCACTTTGGATAGATTTAAAGTGCTTTAACATGGATCTGAACTGGAGTTTTAAGGTTTAACTTGGGGGTGGCTTCAACTGGTTAAATATTTTTACTGACATAAAACTGGATTTGGAAACGTTTAAAGTGGTTTCAAAGGTTTTCAAAACCCACAAATTGAAGCTAATGTACCTGACGGTCCAACTCACTCTTATGTGGGCGACAGCTATTGGTAATCCTGTAATATAATCAGCACTTTGTAAAGTGAATTATATATTTGCAAATGACTGTGGTTTAAGTGGGTTAATAGATGTGAAAAAGGGTTTTAATTGTACTTTGTAAATGTTACCACTCTTCGGTTTGTGTCAGTAGTTTTTAGCCTCTCTCTCATGAAATTAAAACTATGTACAGTGGCTTATTGATTAACCCGGTAATGATATAGCTATAAGTTGAACTCTAAATCAGCTCTGATGGAGGTTTAACTTAAATGACAGCTTTTCGGAATTCGATAGTGCCTGAATGCCTTTGTATAGACTGTCAATCGAACCTCTGAATGGAAGGATTGTATCATATTCCAAACAGGAGACACAGAAATGAAGCTGTTGCTCCACAACTGGAGTGACTGTAAGGGATCTGCCCACTGACAGTAGATCGGCAATATGATGGATGAGTGAAACCTTTGTCCTATTCTGGACTTACTTTGTTAGTTTGTTGAGCGATATATCCTCTGCAATGCTCATATTACACATAAACCAAATACGTTCTGACCCAATGAAAAAAAGACGTTCTGCTGAGAGCTAGAAGCTATTAGCTAGCATGTAGCACACTAGCAAGAGCTGCTGTAAACAACTCAGCACTATATAACAGCAATGTGTGGAATACATTGCTGTTATATTACAATGTTTTGTAATCATGCTTACAAAACATTAATAAAGTAATATAGTATAGTGGTAGTATTTTTGAATATTTGATCAATTATGCAACTAAACCTACACTTAATTTTGCTAAACAGACTTGAAATTTAAATGGTCCAATGTAAATCCACTTAACTGTTAACTTAACTTAAGTTGCTTTAAACTGAGTTTTACTGAGTTTAATCTAAGTTTAAATTGAACCTTGGTGCAACGCAGCATTAGATAGAACTACTTCTGAAGACTGGGTTGGACTTGTTTTATATTTCTCATTTACAGTATGTAATATGAGAAATATGTTTCACAAAATTTCACCTCCACATTTTTGCTATATTTTTACTGTGCCCTAAAGCTGTGACTAGACCTTTATACACCTTAAACCCTCTGTTTTCGCAGCTTAGTGAGCCCGGTATGTGGAACGTGAGCGTTTCCTGGTCTGGGCGGGGCTAGGGGCCGTTTCAAAGATTCTGATTGGTCCGAGGCAATCACACAGTGAGCCAATTGAGCCGAGCCCTAAGCTGACCTGCTCTTCACCCAGCATAGCCCGCATACCACCATGCACCTGCGTTCCCTACTGTGCATGTGATCCCAGACTTGTGTGTACTTACATCAGCTGCCGACTCAGCCGCTCCTTCTCCTCTGTCACTTTCTGCAGCTCCACGCCGGAATGCTTCAAATCCTCTCTCAGCGCTGTTCACATAGATACACAGAGAGAAAGAGTTTATTTGACACCGAGAAGATGTTGTAAAAGCTGACAAAAACTACTCTGGCTCTGGCACATATCCGAGCTTGTCACCAGAGGCTGTAATGCAGTATGATTTCGACACAAAGTGGAGACAGAGGAGACAATGACAGACAGGCACGGCAGGCAGAGGGGTTTAGCACAGAGTGAGGAGAGAAGGAAACCATAGACCTGATGAAACTATTTAACGTAGTGACAACACTGGAATCAAAACAAAAGGGAAACACACGTGTCCAACAGAATAGTTTGTGTAATATGTGGTTTGGGAAAAAGTGTGAAACAGTACACCACAGTAACAGTCTTTGTTGTTGTCATGTTAATACTAAGTGTCTACTGCTGCTTTGCTACTCTTCCGTTCACTGTCTGTTCATTTTCTACATGACAGATTCAAAACAGCGCACAGCAAGACGTTAGACACAAGCAATGATTGTGTAGTTATTGCAAACTGACAGTTATTTTGGTACTACAACCGTTCACTAGATTCTGCTCCTTGGCGACAGCTCATAGGTGGTCCCAAATGAAAACATGCATTATGATAATAGTTGGAAAACTAATAAAAGCACAGCCACAACCCTGTTTGTTTTTATCTCTATATTTAGGAAGCCCATGTGGAAAATTTGGGGCGCGCAGCATGAGATTTTAGAAATAGAAATGTGGAAAAACAGCTTGTTTACTTTGGAGAACAATATTAGTGCCGTGTGGTTGCATGTCAGGGTTTTAATGAAGATAATAAAGCAAACACGCAACACAGAACGATATAACTGTGGTATAAAATTGTGTAAAATACTAGACTAATTCAAATCTCATTTACTGGTGTCACACATTCTTCTCCATCGTCTGCAACTTGTGCAAAATGGAGCATAACCAAAACATCAAGAAACATTTGCTGTTTGATTTTAAACTTTTAATGTTTGTATTTAAAACTCTGAATGGTCTTGCTCAGCCTTATTTATCTTAGATTTTCGTGCCCCACCGACCATGTGTTAAACTACATTTCTCTAAGTATGGCTCTGTCGCTACAGTTACATGCAAGAAATTAATATTATTGCCTTTGCCTGATTCTTTAAAATACTCAACGTCATAGTCCAATTGGGATGGCAGTCATTTGAATTTCTTTTAACAGGATTACACACCTGGATAATGCAATCCATAGTTGGACTGTTGCTCTATGTGTACAGCTACACAGACTAAGGTCAGACAGTGCTCTGAGGATGCTCCAGAGTTGGACAGCAGCACAAGAAAGGAAAAAGCTCCGTCTATTGTAACATATTATGCCTTTATGTGCAGTGTTAATCTGTATCCCAAGATGTATATTTGCTGCACAGTCCTAATGATGTTCATTTTGCATCATCTATGTCAGAGAAAGGACAAGAGTAATGTGACCTTGGTTTTAACAGAAGACCTATAAAATGTGGTTTTAAAAGAAGCCCTACTGCCCTACACTAAGCTAAGAGTTTTAAGGATAATAGTGCAGGAGCTCTCTTGTAACAAAATAGAATTGTATGTATTGTGTGTGTCTTGTGTGTCTAAATGGCTGCATGGGCGGTTGTGTCAGTCTGTGTGTCTACTGTATATTGAATGAGCAGTCTGTGAGGGTCCTTGAGAATGGGGCAGGGGCACACGGGCTGAGGCTTTGGAGAGCTCTCAGCCCGATTCAGCAATGTCAGCGTGACATTCTCCCGGCTCGCCGCTTGTTGTTTTTCTCTTCGCTTTATTCTTTGTTTTTCTAACTCTTGCCATTCAATTCTCCCTCATCTATTTCTTCCACTTCCTCTCGTCTGCAGCCACCCCCCCAGCGCTAATTTTCTGCCTCACTGTTTTCTCTTTCTCTCCAGGAAGAAGGGAGTGTAGGAGGTCCATCTGAAAGTGGCAATATAGCGATAATTGCTTTCTGGTCACTGTGACATGACAAGGTCTTTGAGGGTAAAGCAACACACAGACACACACATAAAAGACACACAGCAAACCAGGCCCAACAGAAATAGTTGTGTAAATACTTGACAGAGCTGAGAGGCTTTGCAATGAAAGCAGACCAGCCTGTCTGACTTTGGCACAGTGCTTCTATTATACTGTATGTCTGCACCAAGTCACAGCTCCACACTTTTTCAATTTCATTCAGTTCAATTAAATTCAAAACTTTATTGATCCCTAAGGGGAAATTCTTAATACTATCTAGTATGATTTACAAGGACTGTAAGTATGTCATAAAGAGCTAATTTAAAATACGCAGCGTTAATGTTGAGAGCGCTAATAAAATATATAAAGATTCAACAGAAACTGGGGAAATTGCTTGCTCAAGAAGTATCTGTTAAAGCACTATATTTTCCTGGATATAACAAATAAAACAACCCAGGTATAATTAATAGAATAACCCAAGTATAACAAAACAACTCAAGTATAACAAATAAAAAAACCCAGATGCGATAAATAAACAACGTGGGTACGATAAATAAAACAACCCAGATACAATAAATAAGACAACACAAGAAAAAAACAGGGTTTAACAGATAAAACAACTCAGGTGTAACAAATAAACTAAACTGGGTACAATAAATAATAACGAATCGGTTACAGTAAATAAAACAACCCTGGTACAATAAATAAAACAATACGGGTACAATAAAACAAACATATGTCCTGAAAACCTTTTAATACTGTCACAAGACCACAACAACAAGAGATTTTAGCTTACACTTATCGCCAATACCGTAAGATCCCTATTTAACACGGTGTTGTTAATAAAAGTCACACAGCTTGACAAATTATATTCAAATTAACAAGGTTTGGATCACAAAATGGCTACTGTGCTATTATTGTTTGAATTTTAAAATATCTATTGCAACAGTACCATCCTAACTATGATGTTGAGGTTTTGTAATTATTAGCTACTTTTATCTGTACAAAGGCCAATACACAAACAAAAAGTAGTCTGAGTGCATACTTGAAATGCTTCAGTAGGTGCACTCCACATTCTTGCTCATCTTCCACTACCTTATACAACCCTTACTGTACATGTTCCCTGTAAATATTTAACATGCCGTACCACATGATCGCACAGGGCTCCAGAGACAGACAGTGAGACAGATGTGTAGACGCTGTTAAACAGGACGACAGACTTGGCTACGATCTGTGAGAACATGTTTGATGTTTTGGGGGATTTTTTTTCTGTTTTTAATATCACACATATATACAACACGCTATATTTTTAAAGGATGGCCCAGGGTGTTGGCAGATGGCTGCGGTTCAGAGATCGGTCGCAAATACACACTTTAGTACTCACGCTAATGCTACAGCCTTTTATTCGTAAATTAACATTAACTACTACTCTCTTTGCCAAAATGCTTTTTAATAAAACTCCTTCATATTGACTATACGCCAACTCCAAACATAAATCTTCCTTTAAGTTCTTGGCTTTATCATGAAGAGTTCCCTCCCTTAAAGTTGTCCTGACGCTGCCTCTCTGTCCTCAACCACCCCACCATTCATTAGTCATATTAACTGTAAATATTATTTCACAGTCTTGGATTAGTCACTGTGCTGGTTTCGCTGACTTTCTTTTTTTTTTTGTTCCTCTGTTCTTTGACGCTTACCACAAAAGTCTGACACATGCACAGATATGGCAGTGTAATTGCCGGATGACGCCCATATCAGGTGGAGACATCTGCAGGTGACTGCCACTGGTGAGAAGTGTGGTTAGGTGAGGCTTGTAGACGATCCAGTAATACCTCAGGTCAAATCCAAATTCAGACAGGCTCGTTTTATTTACGTAAATGTTCTTTCCGGGTGGTTTCGGGGAATGCATTTGACTAAAGAGGTATTATGAGTCACCAAAAGGATTAGCTTAAAAATATAAACCTGTTCCATTTTTCAGAAAAAAAATCATCAGTAATTCTCAAATGCTCTTCTTTATTACAGTAATTTTATATTGGGTAATTTTTTTTAAAGTGGCAGGAAAATCTTCATTACCTCAGCAAACTAAGGAAGAAAGATTAGCTTAAAAGTAGAGGTGTTACACCACTCTTTGGAGTTTACTGTTGTAGACTGTAGTGATCCTGTAATTATTTCCATCTCATTAAACATTGCATTGAGGCATTTCCAACATTTATCCACGTTGAATTTTCTGCTTGTTTCTCTATTTTTGATCTTTTTTGAGCTGTTTCGATGTAAAATAAGACGTACTTTTGCAACAGAATAACCCATTTCCTTGGTTTATTTCCTTGGTCCTTTGTTGGTGACATCAGTATCAACCAGTTGGTGCACACCTTTTTCACCAGAAGTGAGCTGTGATTAGCCAAGATCTGTGGGCTGATCATTCTCATGAATTATGTCTCATTTTTTCACTGATGATTCTTATCACAAGTTAAGTTTAAGTTAAGTTTAGGTGATTAAACTGTCAAACTAAATGGAACAATAAAAAAAAAGATAATTGCCTTTTAACGTTGTTTGGAGAGCAAGGAGTTTGCAATGTGCAGAATAATATAATTATTTTTAATGTTGATTTGTAAACCCAATGTATAACGTTCATAGAAGAAACCAATATTAGTTCAAAGCTGCGGCAATATCCTATTTAAAGTGGAATCCCTGTGCTTCAAGCCCCAACCTGTTCCCAACTCATTTCAACATTTGTCAGTGTCTCTTGAGGAGCAGGTGGCAGAGAGAAACAATACCTCAAACCTAGACATAACACATTCTCACAAGTTCTGATTATGGGAAGCTACGGGAACCAGGTCGTGAACTTCCTGTAGTGCAAACCGACCAAGACACAACACTCAATCAAACGATAACAAATGATTCAACTGCAGTTATCGGCGTCTCAATAAGTCGAATGTTAGAGACAGTCTGTGACCATGTGTATTGTGTGACAGTGTGTGCATTCCTGGGCGTGTGTTTTATTGCATCTGTCGGTTTGTGCGGCAGCTGCTTCTCATGCTCACGTCACTGAACAAACACACTGACACGGCAACTCCGCGACTTTCTTTTTCTTCCTCCTTCCCTCTTTACCCTCTGCCCGTCTCTCGCTCTTCTCACATGCGTGTCGTGTTACAGTTGCCAGCTGTGTGGAACGTGCGGCGGAGGCAGAGAGACCAGCCCACGAGGTGATCGGGAGGTTAGCACTCCTTCAAACGTGTCTGGTCGACGGTGAACACATGGCTGACACGCAGACATTTCTGTTGCTTTTGATTGTGGTCCAGTTGGATGGTTTTTATTGTATGAACAGACATGTCATAGCACTCACGCTTGTACCCAGACACACACCTTCTCCCATAAATTCCTTTTAGAAGAAGTTTGTCTAGCACTAAAAAACACACAAGATGGCTTGTAATCTTTAGTTCAACAATCAATAGTCAGTTAATAAAGAACCAAAAGAATCAAATAAGTTCACTCAAAGAAAATCTATATAGCGGTCATGCTAACAGATCAGTTGCGGAAACACCAATAGGAAAAATGTAGATAAGTTAAATGTTTTATTATTTACGTTTGTCTTCTGTTCCAGTGGATATACAAGAAAAAAACTAGAAAAAACTAATACATGCTGATTTTGAACAGCCCCTGCCTTGAGTGTCATAACAAAGCAGTGCACTGTGCTTACAATTTATTGGTCTGTAATGTGGATAATGGCGATAATGGGATCATTGGTAAAGTGGTGACTACCCTAAAAAAAACTATGCCAGACACAAATATGCAAACCACTAGATGATTCGCAGTGGAGATCCCCGAAAAGAACAACAGAAAGAAATTGTTTGTTTAGACTGACTGTAAATATCTATGCCATAGTTGCCAAGGCTACAGCTAACATCAGTAATGCTTTGCTAGTCTATAACTCAACACAAATTATTTGTTAATATTGCTAGCTGAGCATTCACAGCATGAACTTTCATCATTTCTGAAAGATAGATGTTATTTTCTAAAGAGGTCCAGAAACAATACAACTTCCTTTAGAAAAGTACCGGTTAATGATTATACTGCATTTTGCATACAATGGAAAAGTTGACATGCATTGTGAGAATACAGTTAGTGGGCAAGATACCTACTCAATATAAAAGCATTACATTTTATAGTCCAGTCTTATCCTGATGCCCTCTTTTTTTTTTGCTTTTGGTGGTGACTGCATGCTGTAGGTTTATACACATAATAATACTATATAAATCTAAAGCATGCACTTAGTTCCCACAATTCAGTATGTGCTAACCCTATTTACTCCTCTATCAATGTAGTTCTGAGTCAAATGAGCCAGGTTTGATAGGAAATGTGAAATAGTCAGAGATAGGCTTGTTCAATAATACCATGATACTGTGTAATTGTAATTAGTTGGCTCTTAACAAGCAGAAGTACGTTTTAAAAACAATTAATCTTTCGTCCTAGGTGATATTATTTCTATTTTATTGAAGTCTAATGCAGTTTGCGTGCTTGATTAACACTCAAGTGCTCGTCTTTATTGCAATAAACTTGTTATACAGTTAATGAGTGGCTATAAAAGCCTCAGAGTTAACACTAATTAAACCAAGTAATAATTTGTAACATTCCTACTTTATAGCATTCCACTTTGAGGCTGTCCCTGATGCAAAACAAGGCAACACCACACCTAATATTTATGTCTACTGCATGATTCTCATCTTACACTTGTGCCTTGCCTGGGGTTTACACTCCATGTAGGAGGCTAATGACTGTGTGAATTACCTGCGAGCACCTGTGCACTCTGCTGCTCGAGTTGACACCTGAAGGTTTGCCAAGCCCCTGCCAGCTGGCTCAGAAAACCCTGTACATCTTTGAGGTCACTGCCAAATGAACGCAGCAAGGTGAGAGTTGTCTGCAGGGCCCACTGCTGCTGCACACACACAGCTCTGTAAGAACACACAAATAGTTTAATCGTATCTGACAGGCATGGGAATATTCAATATAATGTGCAAGATATGTAATGTTATGTTTAATATATGTGATTAATTAATGTGGAGCAGGATAAATAGAGAAATAGGTAGCAAACAATTCATGTCTAATTCAAGAATAGCTGCAGTTATTAGTATTGTTAATAAAAAGTGTATTTTTATTTCAAGCCTCAAGGGACAAATGAGTAGCTTTGATAATTATGAGCCAATCAAATTCTGCACACTCCAGCGACTTGATTTACAGGCGCTGCTTTCATGGATTTTAATCACTTCATTCTGTTGCCATGACCTCACAGAATTAGGCCTAATAAACAGGTACAAAGATGTTTGGATGAAGGCTGAACGGGAATAATCAGAACTGGCATTGAGAGATAAAGGGGAATTTGAAGACTGAAGTAAGTGTTGGAGCTATTTGTCATTTGTAATATTCAAACAAGAGCATGACGGACATCTATTAGTTTAATTCAAACAAGTGTTACCAATAAGATCAAACCCCGACAACAAACCTAACCTGCTGAGCTAATAAATATCTACAGTGCTACTGAAAAATTAAGTAAACTCTGTCTGTAAACAACACACAATTTTGCCATATGTTTGTTTATGTCTATAAAGAATAGACATAAACAAAGTTTTGGCAAATGGCAAATAGCTCATTGTGTGCGGTGACAGTGACAGGGTAAAGAACATTAGCATGCAGCTGAATATTCACCTGCTCTATTTATATAAGCATTAAGGCCACACCAACTAAAGGCTAAAAGGTTCTTTCCCCTAATGTTAAGAATGTTACATTTCACCTGTACAGAACACCAAATAACACCACATGGAGGGCCCCGAGTTACACAAAAAGCTAAAGCTATTTAGTATTATTGTTCCATCAGCTAATGGTAAACAAGAAAACAGTCATCCTATTGGAGCAGAACTAGTCTATTGGCAGAATTTTTACTTAAACGCATACGAATAAACAAAAAATTATGCTACTTTTGTCGCCACTGTGTGAGTGTCTTTTTTTTTATCTTCACTAGGCAAGGCCTACACAGTTTACTTATCTGTAACCATTTTTGTCTTGTCTGCCAACTTCCAAGACTTCTGAATGAACAGGCTATTTAATACTTACTAAACTTTGTTTCTGACTCCTCATTTTGCTCTTATAGTTCTTATAAAAGTATTAATACCTTGTCTTCGCTACCCAAGTGCTGCAAAATGTACATGTGTAGGTCTGCAGAGATGTGTTTTTGACACTAAAGGTTTGTTCATTTGTGTTTTGCAGAAAAGAATTGCTTTTGCTGCTCTTCAGCCTATTTATTTTGTCATTATAAATTTACTACGTGATTGTTATTTAATGCAGCACTGCGTAACTTTTAGCCACTAGAGGGTGCAGATCCCTCTACAACAGACCTGGGCATTTTAAGGCCCGGGGGCCACATCAGGCCCTCGACCCTCCCCTGTCCGGCCCTCAGGAGGCTTGTGTCAGAAAAGGAATTAATGCAGGAGTGTAAACCATGTACAGAACAGAATACAAACATAATACTTTTATGGTGAGGGGAAGCTGGAATAGACCATTATCGTTAAAAGTGTAAATGTTGAGGATAAATTCTGATTTCTTGGTTCAGGCCTTGTTTGGAAGGAGCTGTTATCATCAGTGTTTCTGCAGGAGACTAGACTTAGCTTTAGTGTTTTTTGAGTCATTTTCTCAGGTGTCAATAACATGTTGAGCCAGGCCTGGTTTTAGAACAAAATGGAAAGAGTAGATCTTAAACAGAGGATGATATAACTGTTACGGAGGCATATATTTGACATACTTTTGCTTATAGTTTAAACTTTAAAGAATATGTCTTTTTATTAAGCGTGAGTTGACTGTGTTGGCCCGGCCCTCCACAAGAGTCCCAGGTTCTAATGTGGCCCTCGGAGAAAAATAATTGCCCACCCCTGCTCTACAACATGTCCTCTGAAACGGTAGGGTAATTTGAGCAAATTTTGTCCAAATACTACTCTGCTGGGCCTACTGCTGCTCCCTCTATTTGACTGCCACAAAGCATGTCAATAACATCAACTCTTGCAATAAGTCCTCGTCCCGGGACAGGAAAGTTATATTGGAGGTTTCTGTCCAGCAGAAGGGCACTGTGTCACTGAGATGTAAGGATTCTACCAATCTCATGTCTAAGAACCATCAAAATGATTTTGAGAATCATATTTTTGGCTAAATGTTAAGCAGTGCTACTTTCATCTCCAGAAACTTCATTTGGATGAATGATACTTAATGGTGTCATAGTGATTTGTTTAATTTTAAGCTCTGCTTTAAAAGGACAAATATCCTCTTCAAATAGTGTCCTTAACATGAGGACACTCAGCACTCTCTATTCTACAACTCAAAAAGAATATGCACTTGTAGAATCCCTAGCTCAGCTCACACACAGAAAAATTTGCTCATTTCAGTCACAAATCTCATGCAAACAGTGGACGCGTGAATAGGACATTCTGTTATTCTGAGAGCACTTACAAAAGAACATTTGGGTATAAGCACATATGATTTCCTGATTCTTCACACACACGCACAGGTTCACTCACATATACAGCAGCTATTCCTAATATGTTTTGTAATAGACAGCAACACGCAATATTACATAAGATCGAGTGCTTGTTGTTTTACCCTATTTTTGGACAATGTTCAAAAAATGAATGAAGGTAAATTTAAGCCACTGTCTAGTGCCTAATAGAGATGTGTTTGTGTCTGAATGGGTAGCGGAGGAGAACATGGGTAGTGCTTGTCACGAGAGGCAGTTTAATAACGTCAGATGACATAAATCATAAGGCTGACAGCGCCAAATGGACGAACAGATATGAGCCAGATCTGTCACAGGCGATAAGGCTCGGGGAGTGGAACGCAGACAGAAAGAAGGGGAGGGAAAGTGTGCGCCTTTGCTTAAATGATACTTCACTCATTTAGCAACTTTCAATGTCAGCAGACAGATTTAAAAACACTTTCTCCCCCGTGTCTCATCTCTCGTTCTCCTCGCCTCGTCTCCTGCCATTAGCTGCTCACCTGAGTTTCACCGTCAGGAAACAAGCAGGGGGTCAAATGAATTAACTCTCTGTCTCTCTCTATTGTTCAACTGTATTATCTTGTATCATCCCTGCACAGTTGTTTCCCATCTGCTCTAGCCTTTCCTGCGGTACATCTGGTCAAAAAGTGAGCAGCCAATCACAGAGCAGCAAAACCTAGTCTGGTCTGTTTCATCTTTTTTGATTTGTGTTTCATCTTAATCCCGCTTTGGCTTTGGTAAACCTTTGTAAAGCCTCCCCACTGCTTCATGTCATTGTGCTGGTCTGTCTGCTCAGGTTTATTCTGCCTTGTAAGCATTATTCTCCAAAAGCTACAAACAGAGACAGTTCTGGCTGGAGGCCTGATGTTTGCTTGATGCTTATGGATCTAATATGTCCAAACCACCTTAAAGGGATTTTTAAATTTGGCCAAATGATAAAATCTTATGGTTAGATCCATGTCAGAAAAGCTCAGACTTTTTTTGACCTGAGGAGAGCAAATAATAACGGATAAAGGGATATGTGTATATGAATAAAATGCAGTGCAATTAAAAATAAGTTCTTTGCCTGTATTTTACTGCTCCCTTTACTTGTTTACATACTACATTCTCCTAAAGTCTATAATTAATTATAAACATTAACAAATGAACCAAGAGATCAAAGGGTGATAGGTAATCTATTCCAGAAATGAAGAATGTTAGCTCCCATTTTCTTCTATTCAAACTATCAAAACAAGATAAAATTCTGGTCATCATTTGAACATTCTTTTAATTTTTGGGAATCCATCTGTAGATTATTATGGCATGCAAAACTTTGTGACAAATAACAAAATAGCAATCTCTGTCCCAATATGTCCACTAGCTTTGTAGGCTTACTCTTAAATCTGACAAGAGATGATGAACAAAACAGACTAGTCTACCATGACTGTGATTAATAGAGACAATTTAAGCATTCCACAAATGCCTTTACTTGTTGTTAGCATCACTAGCTAGCAACAGCTAACCTTGTGACCTTTAGTGACATACTTTGTGACATTAGACAAATGAAAACCATGCTCCAGCTATAAAATCTGGCTCCACAAACTTACTATTAGCTTCCATTGTACATTTGTTAATACACACAACCACTTAATGTTTTTATGTATGGGCGTTTTTCCACCTAACATTTTAGGTTCATAAGTAAGACTTTGTTATTTGGTCTAAATCTAATTGTAAAAATATTAGTGTAAAATGTTGATTCGTTTGCAGTGTGAACACGTTTTGGACGATGCTTCAGGCATTTAAGGAAACAAGTGATAAATCAAACAAAACAGATACCAATGTGGCTTAAAAATCGATCAATATTCAAAATCTTTTATCCCAAAAGCAATTTGTTTTTTTTAATTCTCAGTCTCTTTTCAATTAAGTTTTATTAATCTTTTTATAGCATATTTCATATATTTATTTCTATTACATCAGTTTTCTTCCTACTGTGTGCATAACATTGTTTGCTATTGTGCCTATTTGTTGTCATGTCTCTTTGTTTTCCTATTTGCTGCTCAACTTAATTGCCCCTGGTGGGATTAATTAAGTTGTCTGAATCTAAATCTGAATAAAAATAAAGATATACAGTTTTAAAATATTTTGTATTTAGTCTGCAGCAGATGTCTTTTTGCATACAGCCTATTTGAAGTTGCTGCAAACTCCAACTCCTGTTTTCATGGTTAATTCATTGGTAAACAGAAAGTCAAGCCAAATCCATTGGAGCAGTTTTCAGTGAAACGAAAGGAAAACTGCTCAAAAAGAAATAGTCTTTTGAATATCTTGTAACCTTAGACTGTATATTTCACACTTAATATTCTAGTTTCTGGACTTTATATTCTAATTTCTGAATTCCCTGGACAGTTACCTGAAATTCTCACTTTGCTTTTTCTCTTCTCCAAGCAGCTGTTCTGTCTTCGCCTTCATGGAGGCCCCCTCAGCCAGCCTGTGGAGGAGAAAAAGCATAAAAGAATGAGCCAAATGTGATGTCAGTGCAATAAGACAGGGTAGAATGGTTGCATAATAAATGATCAATTAAGCGGACAGAATCAGCAGAGCATGATTTAATAAGGTTAAATATTCAGCATGATTTAGTAGGATTAAAAAGCAATATGAAGACAAGTCCGATGGGTTTTAGATAAGCTTAGAGCAATCAGTTTTTGATATGATACAGAAAGAAAGAGCCATCAAACAAATACATAAATGGTAAAATGATGTGACCTGCACGGCTGAAAAATGGTGGCAAAACACCCTGTTCCTTCTAAAACGTTGCAAACAGGAGCTGACAGCGAACGTAATGAGCAGGAAGAGGTTCACAGCTGACTAGACAAATAAAGACTAAACACAGACAGGTAATAATCACGACTGACAAACTTTAACCCAGACATGCAATTTGAAATTTCTTTTTTGGTCAGGGGATTTTCTGCGTAATGGTAGGTACAAATAAATTCAGTGCAGCAGTTTCCTTTTTTTCCTTGTCTTAATTAGTGCATCATTTTGCCCCGTTTTGTTCAGGAGGTTTGTAATCTGAGTGCGATTTTTAGTATACACTATCTTACATTAGAAAGCAATCTTAGATACATGTAGGTGCACAAATTTGCATCTACATTATTTAAAAAAATGTCAACATCAGATTACTCTCCAGCCCAAAGTGAATTTACATTTTACATAATCCATAATAAATGACCGTTGTTTGTCTCCACATTTTGGAGCATAAATATTTAACTGCAGATGCTACTGCCAACAACATGTGCCATAACACAGCCAATGCATATTCATTTACAATGGAGTATTAGCACTTCTGTAATTAAATTTAAATCACTGACTAAAAGATGTGTGGAACGTCTTTCCTCATGAGATGGACAAGGTTTTAACCCGGCATCATTAATACACTGAGTTTGGTGCTATGCTATTGGAGGCGTGGCTAACTTTGCTAACCACAGATGCTAAAGTCTATCTGGACAATTCCAAGTGTTGCAGCAGATGACTTGTAAAAAAGGGAAAAGTGTCTGGTATCCACTGAATTCACAACAATTTCCAAGTACATTTTTACATAGTACATTTTTAAGAAGCAAAATACCAACTGCTGGCTTACATATTTACTTGTTCTCAAAAAAAAAGTATCTCCATAAAGTGTAATACATTGGTGTACAACCTATATCTGTATAACACATGGCTAATGTTTTTAGCTACAGTTGCTTCAAAGTTTTTGAATTGTTGCACCTCCCACTGATTCTGCTTGGTCATGATGATGTCCTGTTGAATATGGAAAGTGTGCATGTTTAATTAGCAGTCAATGACAAAAATATATCTAAAAAAGGAATGCATATCTCCCTACTTGAACTGTCATCACACTTATGCATTTAGAATAGGAAGTGTAAGCAGCAGCAGTATTTAAATAAAGATACACTATTAGCCTACAGCTAAAATGCCATTATCCATGACTGTGACCTGTTCACAAAAGGACTGTCAGTCATCAGAAATAAAGCTAAGTGCTGACTGAATGTGTGGATGCTAAGAGCAGTGAGAAATGGGATGTAATCCTGTCTGTGTTTGTGCTTGGGTAGTCGCGTTTGAGTCATGTTTACAAGTAAATAAGTTTGCATGTGCCTTTATCTTAACCCCTCCAAGTGTCCCTATGTGTCCGGGAGATATACGACCCTTCCGTGAGCGTTTTAGCCTATTTGTCTGTCTGAGTCTGCCACTTTCCGATCCAGTCCGCATTAGCCTCTGATCCTGTGTGTGTGAGACTTGTTTGTGTTTCGGTGCATGCGTGCCTTCGCTGTACGAGTGATGGCCGCCCAGACTCCCACTGTTCACCCATCTGTCCCCACCAGCCCCGGAGCGAGATCAGAAAGAACACAGCCCGGAGAGAGCCGTGAGGGCCGTGTGTATTTGGCTGTGTGCGTGCGTGATTCGGAGATCCTGTTCCCAGGGCAGTGTGCTGTCAGTAGAATAACTAGGTAGCGTAGTGCCAGAGTGCGTGCCAGATTAGAGTACCCCCTACCAGCAGCCCAAATCAACTGCCTCATCGGGACATGTCACACACACAAACACGTATGACACGCCACGAGAGCACGCACACACTCATCCCCATGGCCGCCGTGTTGTTATGACCTACTAAGTCGCATTTTTGGGATAATGCGAGGCGAGGTTACGAGTTACTGTATGTGCTAGTTTATATTTAGGCCTAAGATCAATCAGTGGCTAAGCGTGCTACCATATGACTATTATAGAAAAGCAGATGAGATTTGACTGTTTATCTTAGTTTTTTGCTTTTATAACAAATAATTAGGAACTGGTGTGTGGGAGCCATTTTTGTTCCCTTATGTAAACTATGTGGCCATATAAATTCAGAAGGTTCACTTATTTACTCCAAGGTCAGAATCAAAACTCAAAAAATCTAAATCTATTGTATAATTTTTAAAGATTTTCCCAAATACAAGTGTTTTCAAACTTAGAAATCTAAAAAAGGCCTGTGTGAAAAAACACCAAGGTTTGCACATAGAGATAATGCTGAAAAAAGATATTTGCTTGTCTATATGTATTTTGTTTCATGTTAGAGATACAACTGATGGTGATTGTCAAAACCATAGTTCAAAGTGAATCTGAAACTGAATGAATAAAATATTTACTATATTTTGGTTTTGGATGTTGTTTTTGGAAGTTTTCTAGCACCCCATCCAAAATCCAAGAACTAACCTTACAGAAACAAAAATTAAAATAGAAAAA
This sequence comes from Rhyacichthys aspro, assembly GCA_036850595.1. Classification (NCBI taxonomy): domain Eukaryota; kingdom Metazoa; phylum Chordata; class Actinopteri; order Gobiiformes; family Rhyacichthyidae; genus Rhyacichthys; species Rhyacichthys aspro. The sequence goes on from CM072160.1 coordinate 17,513,938, forward strand.
AATAACCTTAAAAATATTTCTTTAAAACAGCCCCACACCGATTGCATTCATCTTTTGAAATAATGAAAGTACAGTTAATTAAATATGGATGAATTTTAAGGGTTTCAGGCACCCATTGGAATCTGAATTTTATGGAGGTAGCAGTTAGCAGCTATCATACTGATCTTTTTTATTTTTTAAGTTGCTTCATTAGCTGATTGCAAAACATGTAGAATAATACACTTCTGATTTCTCATTGACCATAAGGGCTTTACTCAAAATTTGTCATTTCAGCACCAAGTGGGTATAATATTTAACTAATGATAGTGACAGATTTTAGTCACATGGATTTGTGTGTTTGTGTGGGCTGTACAAATATTACATGGGAAATATATAATAGGACATATGCCTCTCATAGAACAGATGTTTAAAAAAAGAAAAACCTGTCAATTTTTGTTGTCAACTAGGTCTTGTACAAAATACTGTTTATCATAGTGCATCACACATCAGATGAACTGGATCTGTCTTGCTGTTTAAAAAGCAAAAGACTAGAAAGTTTTAAGTGACGTGCCACTTTTGCATGTTCTTTATTTCAAATGCTCTAAAAATAGCTAGTGTTTCTTTTTAACCACTAGGAGCAGATGTGAGCTTTAGGTAAAAAGGGGGAATGTGAATAAGCATTTCAAGTTGCAAACCTTTTGAAATAGACTTATTAACGGATGTGGGAGCTGTGTGTGTGTGTGTTGACATTTCCGTCATCATTAGAAGTGACATAAAAGCCTCCCCATATCAAAGTGTCATCTGTTCGCCCCACTGTGTGTGAACGCATGTGTGTGAGTTAAAAGACCGTTTTGATCAGCATCAACCGAAGGACATTCATGATAAAAGCCATTTAATTTTGAAATAAAAACAAGATATAAAGCAGCTACATTTCCACATAACAGTAATCTCTTGACACAGTGTTTCTAAAATTAAAACTCTGGAGACATATTTTGAGCATGTCTTATGATGGGTTGGGAAATCGCAGCAGTGTAATGAGATCAGTCAGTGCCTCATAAATGAGCCATAATCCTTTGATGAAAACGGAGTGAGTGTAATGTAATGCCCGTCTGTATGTATTTTGTTTGTAGTTATCTGGTAACCATGTCAGAGATACCACAACAATGATTGAGATCTTCAAAACAGTACACACCTCTCAGACGAGTTCAAAGTGGTAGCACAACAATAGTATTATATTACATCTAACCGAATCAACCCTGAAACTGGCAAGAGTTTAAACGAACTCTAAAATATCTTAAAAGATCTAATTTCTTCAAAGTATTTTGACGGTAACCAAGCATTTTAACATTGTATATTTTGCATTTAACTTTTGGTACATGGTCCTCTATTAGATTATAAAAAGTGTGTGATTCTCAAATAAGAAGTACTGCTGACATTTTTATGGTTTTTGTTTGTGATTTTGTTTGTGCCTTTATTGGACAATCAGCATAGACAGACATGGAAACAGGGTAAAGAGAGGGGAATGACTTTGGGCAAATGTACCGAGCCGGAATTGAACATGGGTCTCTACACTGAGGCGCCCCTTATAGTACTTAAAACGCTTATGTTTTCATTTTAAAACATTGTAAAATGAAATGCTATATTAAAATAATTTTAGAATTTTTAGATTTTTTTAGTATTTTAGAAATTATGTCGGAACAACCTAATAAGGCTGAGACTTCGGTTGTATGACTTTGCATACATCTAGACTAACGTGTATTTGTTTGTTGTGCATTAATGTGTTTTTTATAATAATCACACAGCACGAACTTCTGCCAAATACAGTCATTCAAAATAATAGTAATAACATGGACAACGATCACCGTAATATTCTTTTGGTTGCCAAGATTACCACGTTTACGGTGCATATGCTGCATTCATGGGGTCATTACGTTACACATTACATGTTGGATCTAATGTAACCAGTCCTGCGTATAGTTCGGGCAAAAAAGCAATCAATAGCACAAAAAAACAACGTAGCTACATGATGATGAAACATATGACATCAAGGTTCAATCTCAGGCAAAAAACTTTAACCTGAGTATTTTTTACATATTGAAGAGGCATTCAATCAATTAGTTTCAGAGGACCACATGAATGCAGCTTTGCAACATCAAAACTCCAAACTGAAAATTTCAAACTTTTTTAATGTCTCTCTATTATGATTCCAAATGGCGCACAAGCCTGGACGCTGTTATAAAAATGAATAATTTGGGCATGGTCTTAAATAAAAGTTAATTGAGTTGAGGTTAGGGATTGTGCACTTTTCTATTTTATTCTCTTTCTTGAACAAGGTTGTGCGAGTTTAACACAAATAAATGCCACATTTGATGAAACAGCTTTGCTCCATGAGAATGATTATCCATGCCTCATCTAGAGTTAAAACGATCTCATGGGACTTGTTGCCTGTTTACTTGGAAGACATAAAAAATGCATTTGTCATACCAGCTGTAAATTTAATTGGAATTCAGAAACTAGTGTGTGTGTGTTTCATTTGTGTATGCGGGTTGCTATGCTACTGATGATTACCAAATAAACCATCCTATACTGTGTGTGTGTTTGTTTATCTTGTTGTTGCCTCGCAGGGAAGTTGAGCCACCATTAGAGCTGCAGAATAGAGGTCATCTTTTGCGGGGAGAGTGCTCCTCTGCTCCAAGGCGACTGAATTATAGGAGCGCGGGTACAAAACGCTGCCTGTTTGAAGTGGTAATGTGAACTCCAAGGTTGGATCTGTGCTGAAGCCTCACACGCTGCCTTTGAAGGATGTTTGACTCGGCGAAAAGTGGGCTTGACATATTACTTAACTCACAAATAGAGAAGCCGAAAACAGACAGCGATTTGTATATTGTTTCCAGCGGTTGCTATTGGAGACCGGGAAATGAAATCAAACCACATGACTAATTTGCCGTGAAGTGCTTCCTCGTAGCAAATGAATGCCTTTCGATTTGTCATCCATCATTTGTCATTCCTTTGCTCCCACCTGCATGTCATCTTATCGCGGATAGGATCCAGCTCCAGGTGCATTTTTTTATGATTCATTCTTCAAAACTGCCAAGACCAATTTTTGTTATTGTGCTCAAGCCGCACTAAAGACAAACACACGCTTTAGGACATGTGCACAGACAAAGCTAAAAACAGACTTGTGGATTGGATCACAACTGACAACAGCCAGCCAAAAGGAAGAGAGAACAGTGAATTAAATTCCCAGACCTTTCAGTGAAATTATATGTTCAATCTCAGTCTTGTCTCTTTGGTGGTGGCCAATGCTAAATCCAATTTATTACCCAAAATTGAACTTTCATGATTATATACAACATGTCTGTCTTCTGATAGTTTGACATACAGACTTTACACCAGCACAGATTATATACTTAAACAATAATGAGCTTTAATTGTCTCTACAGTGAACATGGTGGAGGAATATGTAGTATAGTATAAAAAATACATTCAAAGCTTCATGGAATCCAGGGGAAAGAGTCATTAGATCCATTACTTCCTGTTCATACAACAGCCTAGAAAGGACAAAATAAACACTGCTGGCAGAGAAGCATATTTTCACTGGGTTTGTTGATAGACAGTACCTTTCCATACACAGCTAAGTTGGACTAATAACTCATACCCTGATTAAGCCATGCATGTAACTGAACAGTTTACATGCACAGGACAGAACCAAACTATAGTGTTTGCAAAGGGCAGATACTTTAAATAAATATCTGAGCTGCAGCACAAGGTAACTCTGTTCAGGTATGCGCCATTCATATGGTCTTGTGCTATGTTATAAAGAGAAATTGCAATGTTAATCAGATTCTGAAGTCAACACGTCTTTATGAAAGTCTGACTGATTTCAATTTGCATGAAAAAGCAGTTATTCCACACTAGATGCTTCCAAAAATGACACACTGCAACTTTAAGAAACTATTCTGCCTAACTGTATAATGTATTCCCCTTATATTATTTTACAGTTTTTGCCACTCTACCAAACAAATGTAATGGCTTTACTTACAGTTGTTTACTTTATTATAAAACTATATTCCGCAGGTTAACAAATTAACTACTCCAAATGCCAGCATCAAGTTATATTTCATAATACCTGTATCACTATATCATATGTGAAAAAAATCATAATGCGATCATATTTTTCACCAAGTTTTCAGTCCTTAACATCCTCTGTTGTATAACTAAACCCTGTTGAAAGGACCAGACAGTTTACAGCAGCTGCCACATGAATGCTCCAAACATGTAGCTGCTACTGGTGATTCTTTTTACCGACAAGCACAACAGTCAGAGTCTGCGAAAAATTAAAAGGCAGCAAGTAATGAATCAGTTGGATGACATTTTGCCCCCAGCGGCTTTTGACAAATGCTGCAACAGTGCAGTGTATCAACATGTGTCATATACATCAGTATAATTAAGGCCTTTTACAGCTCAAAGACAGAATGCAAAATGGTTCAGAGGCTTAGTGTGTGACTACCTTCACCTTTAGCATTTCAAAACATTCCAAATTGATTGTGGCATAATAAAAATAATTTTGAACAGATTGTTTGAATCTAGAATTAAGTCTAATGCCTTTTTTTAGGCACTAGCTCAGTATCATGTACAGACAGGCATCTAAAGCAATGAGGCTTCATCTGATTGGCCATATATGAACATGCCATAAACTGACTGCTATATTAATTCTTGAACTTCAATCAGTCTTTCTGTCTTTTGCCAAGTATATTACACAACACATGAACATATTTTTATATAGTGCGCAGCCCTGAGGAGTGGTGTCACCCTAAATACTGCCCTTAATACTATTAAGTATAAAAAGCTGTCCTCAAGTCTGTGCCAAAACCAAAAAATGATATTAATTTGAATATGAGATTCTAAAGCTGTATTCATGTGCTTCTCAGAGGGGCCCATTTTAGGAAGTAAGGAAGTTGTGTCTAACTTAGAAAGTAGAAATACACTGTTAAAACCACATTTTAATATTTATCATTTATTTATTTTTTCTAAATGAAAATATGTTTTACATTCACACAACTTGACAGAGTCAGAAATTTAGAGCAATTGTAGAGAGCAAAACTGTAGTGAATCTTACTACGACCTTAGAACTGTATAGCGGTTAGCAAGATGCTATATAAAGAAACATATGCTAACAACTTCCACCAATTTCTTTTTTGCTTTCTATTGTTTGATTTAATGCCGCTGAAGTTGACCGTCTCTGACACTACCTGTTTTTGACCGCAGTTGAATTGTACAATTGTACTTTTAAACAGGCTTCAAGACAAAGAAGTTAAGACAAAGGTCAGAGCAGAATTGAGTCACACAGTGTGACTAATCTAAGCTTCCATGTTCATGATGAACATGATGTCCAGTTGAAAAGCTCAGCACAAAATTTTGAACCAAGTTTTCTATTTTTTTACTGACTTGAGCAGGTGTTCATGTTTCCAAGTTTCCGAGGACCACATGACTGCAGCATAAGGCTCCAATTTGATTGTGTTTGGTTGGTTTCTATGGTCAGATCAGTATTTGAAGGTTGCTGTTAGTGACATCAAAGTGCCATGCAATATCCCTTCAGATTTCAGTTGCATTACCAAGAGTCACACCTGTAACTGATTCAGCAGCACATATGGAAGTGACCTGGATCTCACTGGAAAAAAATGTGATTCCTTAAAACACATCAGAAATGTGTGGCGTAAAAAAAAATAAAATAAAAATGAAATAAACTGGATTGGGGTTGCAGTCTAAATGCAGCTTATGTGAAAGAATCTCTTTTTTATGTTCTTGAAAAGACAGTACAGACATATCCCAACAAATGTAGCTACAGCACTTGTCTATAACCTGAAATGAACATACAGTATATGCATTGGTTCCTGCAGGCCTTTTCTCTCTATTAAATCCAAACATCTCATGTTCATCCTTGTCTCGACACGTCTCACAGGTGACATTTTAAACGCAGGTTTTATTGCACTCTGCACATTTCCATCCATCTCGTCTTGCCTTCTTCTGTCATATATTCTCACAAACCCCACACTTTCTGACAGGTGACATTTTAATCAGCGCTTTGATTTGCCTGTTATCGTCCAACGTGTTCTTTTCTCCTTTAACCGCAAATTCAATCATCTTGTCAACCCATCGAACGGCGAGGTAAAAAGAGGAGACAGAAGTGTTTGAGAAACGTCTATAATGCCACGCAGATCAGAGAAATCACAGCCAATCGCTTAAATGCATTACGTAACGTCACGACAAAAGCTGCAGCGAGCGTGACGGAAGTGTGTCTGTGTGGGGGGGACCCATCAGTCATGAGCATAACAACAGAGCCGTGGCCCTGCTGTGAAGCCAGCCATTCAGAACACTGACTCCCACTCGCATGCCACCTTTTGCCTTTTCTTTGTTTCCTTGATACCTGTGTCAAAGTGAGGCCATTCTCTGTCAAATCAAAAAAGAAGAGTGTGGGTAGGGAAACAAAAAATTGGAGTTGGAGGATGAACAAATTAATGTGCAAATGTGTTAAAAAGACCCCAGTGTAGTGATGTGTAAAAACTAAGAGCTATGTATGTGACTGAATTTGGCTAAAGCTTTGACAGACTAAAAATATGTGGAAAAAAAATCAAATGCTGACAGCAAAACTAGTTAAAAACAAATGAATTGATTCATACTTCATGTTCCACAGACTGATTGATTGTACAGTCTTATGGAAGTTCAGAAAAAGGAGTTCTTGTGGCGTTCTGTCCTGCAGGTCACTGATCTCAGACGTCCACTGGCTGCCTTCTGTTGTTTAAAAACCAGATGCAGGGGATGGTCCACGTTGTTCACTATAGCATCCGTCCAGTTGTGTGTCTGTTGCTCCACTGCTTTGTTAAACCACCCCTCTCTGTTAGTTTTTCAAATCGCAAACAATCACTTTTCCTCAGACTGGAATCATCTGCTCACACAAAGAAACAGCACAAAAAGAAAAGAAAAAAACACTTGTCCCAGGAACAGTTAAAATTTTCAGGTAATGCAGCTTACTAGAAACTATTTGGTCGAATAAAGGTCCTTGGATTACAAAATGTAAAATGTAAAAAAAACAAAACGTTTCTGTTCGGTTTGGGAATCTCTCTTTATTAAGCTGAGACAGGAAACTGAGGCACTTAAAAAGGAGGGCCTGAAAACATAGCTATCTCATTAAAAACATGCCAGTGTGTTTCAGCCTCCAGGCCTTCATTAGGGCAAGGTCAAAATGACTGACACAAATAAGTTTCTTACATAACGTTTGGCAAAGCTCACATGTACAAAGTGCGTAAGTACTTATGTGTGACTAAAATTAAAGATTCTTAACAAAGGTGCTGTCTTAACAGGACAGTGCTTTTTATGTAAGTTGTCATGTCATAATCAAAGCATTTGATCTAACTACATTTTTGTGTCTTAGTTCCCTGTTTTAACTTTCCATATAGTATTATGTTTGTTTCATAACAGAAGAACAGTCATCTAACTGACCTAACACTCTAAAAAGGTCATGTCTGTTTAAATATAGCGCTATTTAATACTTATTTTTATATACTTCCTTCTCCATTAAGCAATAAAAAAAGGAACAGAAAATCTCTTGCTGCCAGTTTGTGCATGTCTCTCTCAATACAGTGCAACCATCATGATCTTTGTTTAACCCTTGACCCATGTTTGCCCCCATGGCTCTAGAGCTTTATATGTATGTTGCATGTCATAACCTACCATAATAGTATGAGATTATCGGATTATATTATGTAGATTGAGCCTTAGCCTTATCACACAACATCATTTATACTGGTAATGACCTGTCAAGTGCATTTCAGTGTAATGTGTACATTCATGTTGGTATTGTCTATGGGAGGAAAAGCCAAAGTCCAGCACAGGAGGCAATCATTGACGAGGGTCTGGCTTTAAATGAAGTGATGTTTACATCTTGATATACAGTGGTCCCTCGTTTATCGCGGGGGTTGCGTTCTAAAAATAACCTGCAATAGGCGAAATCCGTAGTCAGCTTTATTTTTTACAATTATTATATCTTTTAAGGCTGTAAAACCCCCCACCACACACTTTATACACTTTTCTCAGACAGGCATTAACATTTTCTCACATTTCTCTCTTGTTTAAACACTCTCAAAGTTCAAACCTTAGCATCTTCCTCTGCCTTTTGGGTGCGACCGCAGGTGCCTTTGTCGGTGCAGAACGTTTCGTCGACATTGTGGGTTTTGTCGGAGAGAAAACTTGCAAACATACAGCACTTCAGAGTCACACTGCTAGCGATCAAACATTTATGTAAATTTGGCAAACCGAACGCATTCTGTACTGTACAGGAGACACGGCACAGAGGAGATTGATTGACAACGGTCTGCAGTCCCCAATCAGGACGCAGCACACAATGCGCGAGTTCTCCCTTAGCCAATCAGGAGGCAGAACACAAAGCGCGTTCATACACTGTAAAAAAAACCAGCAAGACCGCTAAAGGTGAACCGCGTTATAGCGAGGGACCACTGTACTCGTATAAGGGCAGAATAAATTTGTTGAAATCTGTTTACATCAAAGAGACTTATATTGAGCTCACAAGAAAACACAAGCAATCATACTGCATTAACCCGCCTCCACCCCAGCTCCTTTTGTTGTCACATCAAGTACCACTTTTTGTGAAATACGACATATTTGCACGGGAGGTCCTCATACAATGTGGTAACACCAATAAATGGTGTAAGAAAGTGTTGCAATAAAACTTACACATGGACATTTAATGGAAAATTAGCATAATTCCACGTGGGCAATCGGAATAACTGAACAAAAATATAGCATAGTGTGTTTTTATTAATATACTAATATGCACACACATTATTTTCCATAACACAAGCCTTTTAAAGGTGTACCATCTTGCACCAACCCACCTCAGATACCACCTCCACCAAAGCATAATCAAAGTAACTTCAAACTAAACTTATGCACTAAAAATAAGCTTGTTGGTGTATCCTTAGCCGCTTTTTACACTTATTTTTATGAAATTCATGGGTTCTTCTGTCAGCACTATCCCATCAAGGCCAGGCTTGTGTGCCACTGTCCCCTTTCTGCTGCCTACTGTTGTTTTGTACAATAACCCGACCAGTTTCTGACGCAGCGTATTATGTACACAAAGAGCAAGCTCTTTTCAACAATGGGGCAATAGTAACAAACATTGCAAAAAAAGCACTTTGAGAAATTTAAACCAAAAAGCACATGGATAATTTGCATAACCAAGCACACATTCAGCAGCTTAAGATCTTATCCTAAACCTTAATACTCAAATGCCTTTAGTGCTGAGCTGTCCCATTTATGCTCAAACTGAAGCAAGACATTATTAAGACAGGAATTTCCCGGAACAAAAAGTGAGCAGAAAAGGGACTACTGTCAAAAGGCTAATAACAATATATGCAAAAAGAAAAAAGTTTGTAAAATTGATAGTTTAAATGTCACAATGTTTAGCCAAAAGTATTTGCACATGTTTAAACACTCCTGGTCTGTGGCATCCTTTGATTTATCTAAGGCCTACACTGGTATTTTAGTACAACTGCAGGTGTGTATGCATGACTGTGAGGCATTAGGATTTGTCATTACAAACTTAGGGTTTGACATAACATTCTTGTGAGTCATGGCGTGCCAGCATTCTCTACATATTTACCAGAAACGTGGTTAAGGCTTCAGTTTGATTACAGACTCTCACTGGTAGTTTACTGACAGCTTTTATGTGAAGTAAGTAAATAGGAATCCTCACCACCTGTCTGCCTGTGTTTGCAGTTTTATGAGGAGCATACCAAGAAGCTAAATCCTGTATCTTTGTGTTCAGAATACGTTTTTTCCTACTTTTACAAGGATATAGTGAAAGTATTTTTGCTACTTCATATGTTTGTGTAAAAGATGCACATGCAAACATACAGTTGTGTTGGATTTGCTCCAAGTCTGTTTGTGGGATTGCAGAATGAGTCACAGGAAAACAAGCTACATGAAGCCTAACATTAGCGATTACTTCACACCGAGGACAAACAAACTCACCTCTCTTCCAGCTGTTCGCAGTATTCTCTGAGATCGTCAAGGTTTTTATTGGCCTTTTGAAGTGCGTCATTCAGAACTTTCTCTCTCTCAGCCGTCCTTGCCTCCAGCTCTGCTTTCTGCCTTTTCAGTTTTTCCGATTCAATTTCTCCCAGTTCTCTTCTAAGACGTTCCACTTTCTCATGACTGATTTTCTGAAACTCCTCTTCTCTCTCTCGTCTTTCCTTCTCAAGATTGTCCTCGAACTCTTGTGTCAATGTTTTCTGTAGTTGACACATCTTCTCTTCCAGCTCGTCTCTCATGCATTTCTCTTTCTCATCTGCTTTTCTCTGCACCTCCAGCTGAAGCGCCTTCTCCCACTCCATCTTCCCCAGCTCCAGTGCCTCTCGATGGGCCTTCTCTCTCTGGCCATTGCTCTTGGCTTTGCGGAGCTCATCTTCCAACTGAGCTATCTTGGTGTTGAGCTTATGGAATTCATTGAAAATAAGGTAGCTCACACCACAGTAGCGGCACACTGTCTCGCTGCGTGGCATCTGAGGACAGAATACATAATTAATAAAAATTAGTTTACAGAGTCTTATTGTCTGTCACATGGGATACCATTTTAAATTTGTCACTTATACAATGTTGATAATATGATGACATACATTTTCCACATAATGAGCAATCTTCAGTTCACTGACGTGTCTAATGTATCAAAGAGGAACAGAGGTTTTGTATAAATATTTCCATCTGGTCTAGACAGGGCTTGGCCAGGAAAAACCTGAAACAACCTGGTGTGTCAAAACTACAGCACTGTTTTATCAGTCCTTATCCAAAGCTAAACAATCAAACCTTGATATAATTTCTTCCCTATTTGAACTACAACCAGCTGCAAACACTGCACGATTCCATAGTTGTTCACATGCTCTAAAAAGGAAGTGTGTGAGGTGCTGAATTGTAATCTGCCCTTTTGCTACTAAATGTTAACCTGGCTTGACAGATATCCAGTGTTTGTGACACTGAACCCTCTGGGAGAAAAGCATTTGCAAAAGGAAGTTCCGTCAAAAAAGAAAAAGGTCAGTGACTGGATTAATCATCTGTGAGTAACCACAATTGTATCTAATTAGAGCAATGTCATGCCGTTTACATTAGTAACGGTAAAACATCATCAAACCTAAAACACACCCAGAACTGTTAGCACTGCCACATCAATGGTCGAACTACAGCGGGTCAGGACACAGATATTTTGTGTGGAGAACTTCAAGATGGATTTTTGTGAGCTTGTGAACTCAAAAGTTTCAGGAGAATCAAGCTGCTGTGCAAGGTTAACTAAATCTAAATCAAAATCTACACAACCCATCTTTAAGATATCAAAATATCTGGTCTGCAGGTCTGCATTTATCTTGCACATTTCAACTTGTTAGCACATCTAGCAGTTGCTCACAGAAGCACATTCACATTCATACTGTGCATTCATGGACACATACACAGAGACAAGAAGTATGCAGTGTCAACAATGTGAAAAGGAAGAGCAACCATCCAGTTTGGACTGATTGATTTAATGTAACTTAAGACTACTTAAGTGCACCATTTTGAAAGGCTCACAACTTACTTCTGCTTTTAGCTCACTAGTATTCTGCATATTTGAAGTCTTTCGGTATATAGCAGTACTTCTGTATTATCCTTCATCAGTTCTACAAAGAGCCTCTTTTTATGTCTGCATCAAATTAGATAAACGGAGATCCTGTAATCTCTGAATCAGATACTGCTTCACTGTCAGGAAAAACACAAACTTCCAAATATATCTAGTTTTTTTTTTTACCCGTGCATGTCAGTGTATTTACTCGGAGCGGCTGTCACTTGTTTGATTCATATGACGGATCAGATCTCACCCCCCTGAGCTTTGAGCCGTGGCAGTGAGGCAGCTGATATGTGCATGACATGTGTAAGACCCTCCAGATGATGCTCTTATAAATCAGGAAGTGAAATCCATGTGTAAACAAATATGATGACAACTCGACACAAATAGCACAACTGCTGGGCCTTGCCTGTGGAATTTATGAATGATCACTATGGGGCCTGTGTCACTATGGATTTAAAGTACCAGATAGAATTTAGTAGTTTAGATATATGGTTTATTAAAATGGTAAAAGAGAATTATTCAATTTTAAAGAAAGGGAAAGGCAAATTGCATCTAGACATGAGCGTCCACCATAAAGCAGTACTAATACAAAACTAGCGTCGCCTTAGAGAGACTAAGTATGAACACTAACCTAGAGCATTAATGGGTGGCTGTCATGTATAACAATGTCTGGATCCTCGTCAAGACTTATTGTGGAGTTGTAGTGTTGTAGTGTTGTATAAGTCTATAAAGTGTTGACTGGTGCTGTAAGCAGAGTTTGAAAGTTTCACGCTCTATACAGCTCGATTCTAAGTAGCATTTATGTTATACACACACAATACTGGAATAGTAACTACCTTTTCACACCTTCATGAAAAACTCCTGTTTGCATGCGAATGGACAAAAGCTTTTGTGCCATAAGTAAATACCCTTCATGCCCAGCTCATCATTTGATAATATAAGAAAGGGTGTAATTAGAACATACCAAGATTATTTCTACATGACATACTTGTTTTATTAATAGAAATTCATATTCGTAGATGTATCCAAAACTGAAATCTTTAAAATAAGGAGTGTTCACAAGGTCAAAAATGGAAAACAAGAATTAATTCCAGACAGGTTGCCCTTGAAAATCAGCCCATGTTATACACGTAGATAGACTGTGTAGCTTTTTTTTTTATCAGAAGCTGTGAGTGTTAGTGATAGGCCTATAAAAAAACTGAGGGACTGTGATTGCCAACATGTTTGGACAAACAAGTATCTTTATATTTTTTCACAGCTAGTCCCTCTGATCTCTCTCTCAAAGCTTATATAAAGAAGTGGGACTGTCAAGTTTTGTACTGTAATCAAGTCTCTACCTTAACAATAAAGACAAATAGGATAAAGGTTATTATCTAAGTAAAGTAAACAAGAGTATGACAGAAAATATTGGCATATAAAACAGAGCAGCACTTGAGACCTCACATGACTGACGTGTTGCTTTTATGATGATGAGTATTGAGCAGAACTTTGTGTCTCTGTTGCCACCTATCACTGCACCATGTCGGTCTGTGTCAGCATCTTGTCTGTTCGTATCAGGCCAGAGTGCAGTTGGCGTCTGCCTCACATCTTCGGGACAATGTGGGGCTGTCTGATGTGGACTGTGGCAGACAGATAGGAATTGGATATTCACAAATACTTAGATTTAGATCACTCAAGACATTATAAACAGTACAACATCAGCTTTTCAAATATGTCACATCCAGACCTAGTTAAATATTCAGAAAGGTGTCCTGTTTGGAAGAGCGGAGGTGCTGAAGATGCAGTGAGCTGAAGATGCATATGCTGCTGTGTGGCTGGCACTGTAAGCAGAGTGCAGGAGCAAAGAGCTTTGGTGAATGGCCAAGGCCTCTTTTGTTAACACCCCTTTCCTCTTGATGATGTCTTTTTAATTGCCTTCAGAGTTTTTCCTGACCAAAAGTCTGGAGGATGTCTACACGATTTGTGTTAAGTATGAGTAATTTTACTGAGCAGTGTGTGTGTGTGTGTGTGTGTGTGTGTGTGTGTGTGTGTGTGTGTGTGTGTGTGTGTGTGAGGGAGTGGGGTAAGACATATACAATACATACTACCATGACTAAAATCTCTTTATTTACTCAGTAGCCTTTAACAAGTTACTGAATTAGACAAAAAATCTATGATTGCTGAAAGGATCAATTCATATAACTTATACATAAATGTATGTTGCGTGCTAATTTGGCCATTTACGTTACATTTGATGGCATGGCACTAGGTAAGGCTATACAGTGTGTGTGTAAGAAACTGTGGTTATGGCCTCAGAGGAGACTTTCACAGATCAAAGGACGGTATAATAGTTGCTGTCAATACAGGTAGTTTATAAAGTTGTTATTGTTGTCTTCTTTTACTGTTATATTAGAAATAAACTCTGATGAGAAAGACAGATAAAAGAAATGGTCCAATGAAGACAGAAAGTGAAAGAAAGCATATTAGTGTGGGAGGAAAACACAACAATACATTACAGTGTGTTGCAGCAGAAAGCACTCTGGAGAATATGGACTATTATCTGTTTGGAGTGTTATGAGACAGAGGCAGAGGAGAAGACTGCAAGTGTGCGTGCAAGTGTGAGCAATATTTGGGACTGAGGCTCAGGGGCTTTGAGTGTTTACTGTGCAGATGTCCTCAGCTCCTGCAGGCACACATACAACTGCCGGTTTGTCTGTGTGAGTGTGTGTGTGTGAGTGAGTGGGGGTGGCTTTTGTCCTAAAATGCTTATGCACGTGAATCTCGATTTATGTGTTTGTGTGTGAGTGAGCGTGAGTGCGGTGGATGCTAGTGCTGTAGTCATGAAGACAGGAAACAAGGGGATATAGCACACGCACGCTAATGTGACCTGGGGCTGTGCTACATCTGCAGATTCAGTATAGTTGTGTTTCCATAAACAAATATTGCCTTTTGCATCCTAAGCGATTTCACAACACTTGAGAAATTGTTAAAAGGAAGTAGTAAAGGAGGCATAAAGAGGAAAGTAAACTTCAGCATGCCTCTCTTTTAGTTAAAAATTCATTTTTCCATTACAATTCCAATACTATTTTCAGGATGGAATGGCAGTTGGAGGCAAAAACAGGAAGTACAGACCATCAAAACATAACTTTGGTCACCCTCCACAAATGGTCTGTCATTGGTCAAATGAGGCCAGTTGTGCATTTCTATGAACTTCTATTAAAGGCACGGTATGCAGCATTTCCAGGAAACTGTAAACAGACCTAGGCCGTCTCCCATCCTCACTTTTACTGCTCAGGAGTATAAATCATTTTCAAGTTTATTTTCCTGAGGAATAAATTTGTCATTTTTTGTAGTATTTTCTTCTTTTCTGTTGAACTGCTTTTGGCTTAGAGCTACACATCCAAAGTCTCTCTCCCTTGTAAACAAACAAACAAAAAAGTTAAAATAAAGGCAGGGGCTGGAGGCTTCAAGAGAAATTCATTTATATATATCATTAGTGAGGCCCATATGTGTGGAATAAAAGTGATTTTGATTGCCTGAAGACAAATAAATTCTCACAAATATACAACATATTGTACCTTTAAAGTCAGAAGTTAGAAGAAATTTACAAAAAAAAAAAGCGTGTGTCTAAAAAACAAAATCATATGGCATTTTCAATTTTACTTTTACCTAGTCTCACTGTATAATACTGTGATGCATGTTGATTGCAAAAAAGGAAATGTGTCTAGATGTAGATAAGAGCCATTGCAAGTCGAATTGAACTCATATTTCAGGTAAATGAGTCATGCCTAAAATGTATGAAACTAATCAAGCACTCTTCTTGTTCCTGTCTGAAGCCTAGAAAGCCGAGCAACAACTGTAAAACTAAATACGAATAAATAATAAAATAAATAATAATAAAGTGGTAGGCCTATTATATCACATTGTATCATTTCGACATCTGATCTCTAAATATATCGCTTCTGGAAATTCTGGAAACCTTTTTCTTGCCACAAATAGATGGAAACAATAAATGTGAAGTCATTTTAAATACATAGAGTTGAACGTAATTCCTTTCAGAAGCAGGTTTGTACACATGAGGGCAGATGAAAGAAACCCATACCAACAAAGAGACGTTCAATAAAACCCGCACAAGCAAAAACCTGCACAAAGGACACACATACAAAGGTAAATTGACTCACATGAGCATCTTTAGACTGCAACTCACACAGTTCCCTCCATGAACAGACACACACAGCGACGACAGCCTGCGGGCAGTACAGTTGCCACCGGTGGGCCGTGTGCTCCCGTGACTGACTTGGGCCCCGTGGGGACACCCTTTGCCCTGGGCACTGACACGTTCACTTAGCACTCAAACCACAGACTCTCCCTGCACACCCACACACACACACACACACACACACATGCACAGAGATCTAAAAATACCTGGGAGTGTGAGGATAGTTGATCCAAAACAAGAGGATGGAAAAAAAAGGTGTCTTTATGTAGTTTGATGCCACTAGCCTGTTAAAGCCTGTCCCTCTATGCTTCACAGACTACTGTAAGTAAAAAAAGAAGTGGACAAAGATAGCAGCGGATTGTAAGGAATCTAAAGTGGGACTCTCTTTTCAAGAATGTCCCAAAGTCGGAAAGGCCTGTTGTTGTCTTGAGATTCACAGTTTACTGCCAGCAAAGATATTATTGAAGGTCTATTGTGACACTTATTTGGTTGTTAGCATTACTAGCTAGAAACAGCTTACTTGTTATGCAATGACGTATATTACAAATAGGTTTTTTGAACATAAACTCATGGTGTCAAATATTTTTAGAAGGCAAGTGACATAACAGGAATCTCAGTCATAATTATTTGTTTTTACTGTCAATGCACCATGTCGCCAAGCACCTCTCAAACATGACTCATATTATATAACACTTGTACGAAGCTCAGTTGCTGTTGGTTCATAAAACACTAAATAAATTTGTTTAGACCAGTGTTTGAAATATTTTAAAAGGGTAAATAAAGTAACCCAACTTCAGAATTTGGTTTGGCATAGCCTGGTCATTTTAAAAGTATAACGCTTCTCAGCCTAATCTCTTTTAATTTCCATTTATTGCTATTTTGGTAATTTGTCATTATTGTTTCTTTGTTAAAGCTTATGAACTACACGTCTTTTTCTTAATTTTCATATTGAATATGTGATGACACAAATAAAATCTTTGGTGACTCAAAATTGGGTTCTGTTTGAGAATCACAGGTTTAGACCATGAGCACAACATTCTGATGCCTTCAGGCCACTATAATGACGTAACACTGAGGTACAGTTTTGAGTTGTATAATCTGTATGAACACACTCTGTAGAGTTTTACCAGTCCTCAACTCTTTTAAACCATCAAATTACTTCTTATAAAATCATTAATTGCCATTGGACCTTCCTTCGCACAGTTTCATTAAAAATTTCTAGCTGTATTTGGTTTAAGCCCTCAAAATCATGGCCAGATTCATGAGCTAAGTTGCAAATAGTGTAGGGCGTACGGCATCTGGTGAATTAAGCACACATGGACAAAAATGAAATAAAGGGAAAAGACAAAAAAGAGTCATATAATTTTTTCAATTATTTAATATGTTTCAATGTTCTGATCCATATCTTTTTTGATCAACTTGTGTGGAACACTTTGAACTGCCTTGTGTTCTGTTTGCCTTGTCTTATGTCTCTTGTGACATGATTATTACCACATTGGACGCTACCAATTTCAAACAACATTTCATTTTAGCACACATCTGGATTTAATCAATTTAACTGCACCCATTTAGTTAAAAACACTTATTCCTTATGTCTTTAAGCATCTTTGGCAAACACCCCTTACTCATTGATCTGCAACTAACCAATACCTTGTCTTCATACATGTAACAGGTACCAGAAGTGCGTTTTGTGAGTCCCTCCACACCCCATGTTATCACCACAGCGTCTCCATGCTCCATCAATTAACCATGGGGCTATTACCTCTGGCCTGAAACATTTAGGAGGGCTGGAGAGGGGCAGGTGGAGGCGACTGTGAAGGGGGCATGAGTGGGTGGGTGCGTGGCTGGTGTCTTGCCAGGACGAGAGACATCATTTATTTAAGTGAAGGCTTTTTAACTCCCTTACTGTCTGCGCGAGCGACAGTGTGCAAATGTCAGCGCTCATTGTCTCATGTACCGAACGGGGGGGGTGTGGACGGCCAAGACACACGACACACAAAAAGATCTCATTTACCGATTCAACACCTTATCTACCATTGACTGTTACAACTTTTCCTAATAATTTACTTTTCCTTACATACTCATCATAGGTCCTTTTGTGGAGATGGTTTCTTGCTATGACGTCTCTAAAAAGGCCCATGAGAAAATATTTTAAAAAAGAAACCAAAACTGAAAAAGACTAAAACAAAAAGGAAAATGATCAAAGCAAGACTTGAAAAAAGTAGAACAAAGTAAATACATTAAAAGGAATTATAACAAAGCTAGGAAGTAGCTAAAACAAGGCTTAGAATGTAACAACATCAAAAACATTACATCAAAACTTTAAAAATACATATATAGAATAGGGACTAAAACAAAGATAAAAGGAAACAAAACTAAAGACATAAAAAGTAACAACATTAAAAGAATTACAAAGAGCTAAAAGGTTGCAAAACAAGACTTACATTGTAACAACATCAAACATACTACATCAAAGCTAATAAATCACATCACAAGACTAAAAAGTAACAAGCTTAATAGGGACTAAACATTGATAAAAGTAAACAAAACAACATTCATCTTGCCAAAAGCAGCCAGGAAGCTCTGGAAACCAAACAACAGTAAACAAGTAATAAAATAATAATGGCCAAATTGCTGCTACAATAAAATAAATGATCAGGTGCAAAACTAAACCTTAACCTCCCGTTTTGAGTTTTAAGACCACATATATGAACTCTGAGAAAAGAAGAAATACAACCCTCAACTCTTTCACATTATTTTAAATAATGAAGTATAAATTGGAAACACACAGATTTTAAATTATTTTCCATTGCACCCGCTTAGAACGTTGATTATGTTAATTACATTCATTCTTAAACTAATTTCTGAAACTATCTTTTAAGGCAGTTTGATTCAGCACAAGCCCTTGAAATTGATAGATTCATCAATTAGACTGGATGCGGGAACATTACAACAAAACAAGAGGGATGTTGATGATGGGATACAAGATTTTATTCACTATTCAGCTATTTACTTTGTTCAGTTTAGCTTTACTGTAGTGATTTATACATTTTATACAACATAAACATTTGTGAATTTATCCATCTTACTGTGTTCTGTGTTCATATTGATTGTAAAGCTGCAAAGAGTTTTGTTGAGTTGTTGGAAAGGCAATGATTAGTGATTAGTAGTTAGTGATAAACAGACTAAAACCAAAAAGCGTCACAAAGTTTCCACAACAATACAAAATTTTCCATTCGCACATTACACAAATATATGGGAAGTGTGCTTCTCCATCCTTTTCCATTGCTCCTGTTTCTATCTTCCTGCTTTTTTCCCTCACCCACCTCCGCCTCCTCATACAGCTGCCGTGACCCATCTGGCTCATCAAAACACCAGAAGTGGGTCACTGTCACGAACGCACACCCTTTGACTTACGCACCACCCACACACACCCACACACACCCACACACTCATGTTTTACTTTCACCCAAACACTCGTTCTGTGTCCTCAAGCGGCAGACCAAAAACTGACCAAAAGGCATGAAGCCACTGAGGTCTACGAGCACGCACACACGCACTGTAACATAAAAAAGAGAGTCTACATCAAAAGGTCAGACGTAAAGCTTGGGCTTCCAAATTAGCATCCAGTTCAGTCAGTTTCCATTGAACAAAGCAATCTTCAGTGCAAGCTGCTCAATAAACAAAGTGGCTTATTGTAATTATTGTCCTATTTAGGGAATGGTGCTAAATAAGATACTGCCAAAATAGCTTTCTAGTACAGAACACATTATCTTTTGATGTAACATCTTCATAGGACAGTTTATTATAGTATTATAATAAGAGGTCATACAAGGTCAAGGCTTTAAAAGGTAGCAATGTTACATTAAAACTGGGAGTTCATTCTTTTATTGTGCATAAGGCTACATTCAGACAACATTTTCATTTCTAAACAGCATAGTAACAGCAAAAATTATTTAGAATATCTCCATGTGAAAAAAGATGACAGTACATTCTAATAACTCAAGTTCATGAACAGGTTGACCAAAAAAATATCTGGACTACTTTCAAAGCTCATTTAGTCAGAGATAATACATTATACATACTATATACTAAGTTTCCATGTGCATTTTGTAACTAATATGATGTCCACAGCATTTTTCAAAGATGCTCTTTTCACCTATATGTATCTAGACTAGGGTTGCACAATATATCACTAATAATTGTTATGCCCAAATCAGCAATCCCAAATATCCACATGGCAATTGGGACTGGTTGGATTGAGACAATAATACAGTCTTCTACATTTACCCTTGTCAGAATAATGCAACCAAATTTAATAATGAGTGGCACCAGAATATGACGAGTTGAAGTTAGTAGAGATTTGTATGTCTTTATATAAAAGAAGAAGCGGTAGAAGATGACTAAATTAAGCTTTTACTTTATATTACTGCAGTATTAAAAGTTGTTATGGCAAATTGCATGTTTTTCTGATATCGTACAGCTTTAATCCAAACAATAAAGTTGTCATGTTGAACAAAAATTGTAACTTGATGAATCCAATAAGGCTTAGGACATTTATGGCACGAGAGTTTCTGATATGCCTTTCTGCTAAGTAGATTTGTAATTATTTTTGTATAGCATTTTAACACTATGCAACAACAATAATATAACACAATACAAATCCATTTGGTATTGGAATATTTGACACTACCAGATGGATAAGAGAAAGGGTGTAATCATTTATTTGTCATAGGGGGGTGTTATTTTGAGAAAGAGGGTAAAAACAAACTCCAACCCACTCAGACGATTGCAGTCACAGAAATCAAACCCAACTACTTCACGTAAAAACGTTTTAGAGATGTTATTGAGGGGGCACTTAGTTTTTTGAGTGCTTCTGGATTAGGAGCATTTGGATTAGATTTAATCAAGTGATATGATGATCAGAGTCGGATTTGAAGAAGAAAAAAAAATTATTGCGGAAAAGCTGCCGTGCATCATACCTGGATCCTATTCTTAAACTATTCTTCTCTTCCAATCCAAATGCTTTCTCCCTTCTATCTGCTTAACTGGCACTCAGTCTGGCCTCTGTCCCCATCTCTGGAGCCACAGACACGGCAGATCACGCAAGCATTTAAGAAGGGATTAAGTAGTTATGGGACTTATCTGTGTTTTCCCCCAATTTTCCAAAGTTATATTCTTTTTTGGGACAGCGACAGTCCGTGAGAGCATGCCGAGCCCCCTGTCCAGCTGTGCTTGTGTCATTGCGTGTCAAAACCAGAATGTTTTTGTCGCTTTAGGAGCGCGTGCGTGTGGATTTTTTGGGGGGCTTTGCGTGCGTGTGCGACTGTGCTCGGGTGCACAGCTTCCGCATATGCGCGTTTGGAGTGCATGTGTTCGAGACAGCGCTTCGTGACTGTGGCTTTGTTGATTTTGTGCGACGATAAAGACCCCCTGTGGTGCTCAGTGTAGCGAGAGCCAACACTGAGATTCCACTTATCTGGAGCCCGTGGAGCGACACACATCACATGACTACCGTGTGTGTTTTTCTGCAAGTGCATGTCGGTAGATCAACGCAGAACGGTGGATATTTGTGGAAGGCGCTGGAACGCACAATAAGAGCGTGTCTGTGTCAATAGTTACATTTCAGTTGGTTACTATCTGAATGCATTTGTGGTGAATGGGACGAGAGGGAGGATGAGGTGGAAAGGGAGGAGTACAGACGGTCACGGGGGACTTTGGGAAGTGCAAAAGGGGGGTTAGAAGGGTACAAGAGGGTTACAGGGAGGGGCAGACAGATCGTGGGCATACTGTACCAGTCTGTACTGTCAATGGACATCCTCATGTGGTTTCACTGTAGCAGAGATAATGACCGCTGCAGACACAAAGAGGTTGAATGGTAAATTATAACACTACCAAGAAATGCATCACTTAAACAGTATTTCTTATTAGAATTAAATTTAAAACGTTAGTGATGGACTTGCAATTAAAACTAGGGAAAATGTTACATTAAACATACTACTCTTAGAAGTGTAACCTGGCTGTCAAAGTCTTTATATTTTGCAACAACCAATGAATAGATATTCTGTTGTTTATCTACTAAAAGAGAGAACCCCTTTAAATAGTCTGTGTGCTGTGTTCACATGGTTCAAGCAATAGCAAGGCAGGTGAAAACGAGCAGCATAACTCACAACAGAAATGACTTATGCTTTAAAACAGACCTAGGCATTTTAAGGCCCGGGGGCTGTACAGTACGTAATACAAACGTGATACTTTTATTTTGAAGGCACTCGAAGACTCTTTGCCAATTAGTGTCAACAATCATATAACACCCACTCATCTTTTCACTGTTCATAAGCTGCATGTGTTCTGTCAGCTGAGGTATTTTTGTGGTGAGGGAAAGCTGTAATAGACTGTTATTGTTAAAAGTGTATTATGTTCCTGATAAATGTTGATGAGGATAAATTCAGATTCCTTGGTTCAAGCCTTGTTTGGAAGCCACCTCACAGAGGAAGGATCTGTTATAATTAGTGTTTCTGCAGGAGACTAGACTTAACTTTAGTGTTTTTTGAGTCATTTTCTCAGGTGTCAGTACACACGCTGAGCCAGGCCTGATTGTAGTTGTAACAAAATGAAAAGAGTGGATCTAAAACAGAGGAAGATATAGCTGTAACGGTGGCATATACTTCACATATTTTTGCTTCTAGATGTTTTTATCGAACATAAGCGAGTTCACCGTGTTAGCCCGGCCCTCCACAAGAGTCCCAGGTTCTAATGTGGCCCTTGGAAAAAAAATAATTGCCCACCCCTGCTATAAAGCTAAGTCTACATCGGTTGTCTTTGTGATAACATAAATTATTGCACCTCAGTACTTAATGCAAGGACAATAACACCTTAAAATTTTGCACGTTCACCAACAAGAGGCAATATAAAACAAGGCATGTTTTTGTATTTGATAATTGGAATCAAAGGGCATCGGTGCATAAAACTAAAATTAAAAAATTGAATGTCACCATTGAATAGGAATATGGGAAGTGTAGAGATTGTAGTTTTTTTTCTGATCATACATACTTGGAATATAACAATGTATGCCCTGGTTGACTACAATTCCAGATTGCATGTCTGTCGCCTGACTGGTCATCCTCCTATCTTCATCTGACATACCTCTTCCCGACTGCTGGCCGCCTACCTTACTTACTCTTTGCGTGGAAACGGGGAAAAGGGCAGTGGCAGGGAAAGAATCACCTATGGCGGCCTCGACCAGCACTCGGCCACGCATCACGTCACATGCCAACATAGGGCGAGGCTCGGCACGGCACGGAACGACAATAACAAACATCTAGCCTGAGGAGCACGCACATGATTGGCTGAGCTGCCCTTTTTGTTAGATGCGTGACCGGTGAGCGTGTTTGTCCTAAAATATTTGACTAAGCTCACGGGCTATACTCCAGCTCTTTATAAACGTCGCAGTGCTATGTCCCTATCATTGGAGGCCTCCTCTATACAACCCTTACACAAAACGAGAAGCGCTGTATTATAATTTAATGACTCTCGCTCTCTCCTCGGCGGGCAGAATCGCAGACAGACGTACGAGGTGAATGCAGGACAGCGGGGCACTCGGAGCAAGTAAGGGTAGTGCGTAGTGTAGTCAGTTACGTTAATCAGAGTTAGCAGACAACACATGTGCTTCTGTTAGCCCCACTAGACCATGCATCACAACACACGCGGCTCGGCACGACATGGCACGGCACAGTTAGCCCGCAGAGGCCAGAGGCTGTCTTACGATGTAGATTTTCAGTTAGCTAGCAGGGTAAAAGGATAAAGCATAATACAATTGATTGATATGAATGTTGAATCTATCGTATACACAATACAAGACAAGCCTCATACTTGGTTACACTGCACAGATTAAGTTAGTGTTGAAATGAGGCTGTTTACCACTTGATTTTTTCTGCTGAATGAACAGTTGAGCATTTAAAGGTGCACTTTGTAAAATTATAGTATAAAGTATACAACTGAACTAAATGGAACACATCAGAGGAATCTGTTTTTATTGCCTCAAAATAAAACTCTTAGCATTTGCTTCTCTTGGAAAAAGCAGACATTTGAAGCTCCCCAAAAGCTAGTGGACAATCCATTATTTCCTGTAGCAGCAGCGGCCAATGCAGACAGACTGAACACTGCTAGAGGGTAAGTGCGTATATGTTTTTTTTACACAAATTCTTGCATGAAGGCTTAGGACATTTATGGACTAAAATGATTTTGTTTTATAAATTTTTAAAGTGACTTACTATCTGACCTATTTCCACTGGGTTTGTACATGACAACATGGCAGGGCTACCATAGGGGTTCAAAGGTGCCTGAGGAGAATAATGAGGTATATAAAAGCAGTTTGTAATGTTGCAATGAGATGTCACCAAAAGGTTGAAATTATTACTTGGGAAACAAATTACTGTTTTGTTTTCAGAATACTATTAATAATGGGTCTGACATCTTCGGAACTGATCAGACTTTCACCTCGTATTTTGCTCATCCCATTTTATAAAGGAACTTTTGTGAAAAACACTGGACTATCCCTTTAAGCTACTTCTTTTTTTCATCATCATTTTGATATTTTGCGTGTCTGTCTGTCCATCTGTCTGTTTTTGTCCGTCTGCCTGATTGCGTGTCTGTACATAGCGTCCATTGTGGAAAAAACAAAACAAAAAAAAAAGCTGTATCAAACAGGTTTAGCTCACCCAGACTTAGACGACATAATGCCTGAGTAGATGACAGTCAGTGGAGCGTAGGCAAATCCAACCTCATTTAACCTTCTTGAGCAAGAGAAAACAAGTGCAGCTGCCTGTGGTGCTTTAACTTTGTGCTTGAATCCAAGACAGCACTGACACTTAAGCCGATTCATAAAACATTTTAGAGTGGAAATAAGTTTTGGTTTTGGTTTTTTGTAATTTTTTAAGGAGGTTGTGCTAAGATGTTAAGATGTTGCAGAAACTTCCAAGTGTATAGCTGCCATTTAACTTGCCATTAAAACAATAAACCCATTATTTGTTGCCATTTTAAAACGTCGTTCACATGTTTGGTTGCAAAATAACTGCCCCATTGGCTGACATAGCAACAGCTTGACAAAAGCAACAGTGACCTTGCAGTGACCCGTGGATTATCATGCTCCATTGTCACTTTGTATTACCAGGCTCCAGACAACACCCGTGACAATATTGCACAATAATCCCCCTGCTGTCTCTCGGTCTTTTTGCAGATAAGCATTCACCTGATGAAACTTCCTCCCCTCCTTCCTTCTAATCCCGCTCCGGTCGACGCACCCCGAGATTTAGGAACAGAGGGAAACGTAAAGGAGGAAGAGGAGGAAGAGGGAGATGTTTGAAAGAAGCAAACTCTGATTAGACAGACAGTGTAGTTAAAGAGGTGCATTGTTCTAAGACTGAAAAAGGTGGGAGTGGGAGAAAAAAAAAGTACAAATGGAAACTTATGTTGCACAATGTACAGTTTAGCTTCGTGGGATTGGGCACAGCAACTGTTTGTGTGGAAAAGTTTTACTAAAACAATCTGTACTATTGCAGCAAAGTTTGTATTATGCAACTGGTTGTTTTATCTTTTTAATCAGTTAATAGGTAAGGGTACATTAACAAGCAAATAGGCATTACATGGATTTAGTGGGATGACACAGAACAAAAAGCTAACCTGCTTCAGCAAAGTGCAATTAAGACCATGTAGATGATTAATCTCATACTATGGTCATATAGTTAGGCTTCCCTTTTGGTCACAGTTAAAAAGAGTAGTTAGTGCAGGTGTCATCAGTTTAGCGCTCCATTCGCTTTGCAGTTTACAGTTACTATGGTTACAAGTAACATCGAATGGAGAGTGGTGAGTGGTCCTTGTCTGGGTGGTCATGTCTGAGATAGGAAGTTGTTTTTCCGGCTTTAACTAGGCTTACAGGTCTAACATTAGCTATCATTCCAATTTAAAGCTGAAGATTAAAACACTCAAATGTAGTTTTAGCTAGCATTCCTGACTGTTAAGGGTTAAATACCATACTAACAATGACCAATAGCGCACTTTATTGTAGGGACAACTGACAATATGCTGACAATATGCAGATTCATTAAACAACTACTTTGCTGAAATGTTGATAAAGAATAAGACGCAAAGTTGGGCAACAAATTTTAATCGATGTTTCTGAGTTTTCTGACTTGAGCAACATTCATGTGCATTTTTACAACTGGGAAAAACTTTTTTCAGTGTTTTTGAGCACCACATCAATGCAGAATTAATCACACAACTAAAAGGCAGAGATCCATGTTGTCTTTTTAAACTTTTTTGATGATGAACCTGCTTACAACTTTTATTTGCCAACAGTATAACAATTTGAATATTTTTGGGGTGTATAACAATAACTTATAGGCAGTGCAGTGTTTTAACAGTAACCACTTCCTTGCTATTTTTTGCTATCAGTGTAAACTTTTAGGTGCACTTGTTTATTTACTGTTGCTATAGTTATTTTAGCAGCAATTCAAGAAAAGGAAGCCTATTCAGAACATAAGAAGTTAACATAACATATGTTGAAACCTCTAAATACCAATGTAAATACATAACTTAGTATATAGTCTAAATAAGCCTATATGGACCAAAAAATAGTTAAGTTATTTATGTGCAAAACACTTTGTATGAAAATTTTTTTAATTATTTATATTACTAAAATATCTTAAACGTTGGCTTTCCTCCGCCAAGTTGATGATGAAAATAACTTCAACATGGAACCTCGGGCTACTCCAACTCACCCGAGTTTCAGAGCAGTTGTTCCCACTTGAGCAAGCGTGCATGTGCATTTTGCCGAGGACCACTTGAATGCACCAATAGACAACAGAGTGTCCCTTTAGGGCTACTGTAGATTTTTACATGGTGTAGCGAGTAGATGTGGATTTGGAATCTACACTTTTGCCTTGAGATGGCAGCAAAAACTACACAACCCACCTTTAAAGTCTACCCTATATAATATACTGTATGAGAGTCAGAGCCAAATATTGTTGCCTACCTAACAGAAGCAAAATATTAACTTTTATGGATTAATACAACACGCCTCAGCCTTACTTACTAATAGTTCATAAACCTTTTCCCAGAACTAATTTTCTCCACTGAACCTGCCACGCTTGTGTGATCCAAATCTGCCCAGTCAACACACAGAGGGCAGTGTGGCTACAGCACGATCAGAGCTGCTCAGTCCTGTTTCAAAGGTCTGTATTAAAGCACTAATCTCCTGCTTATTATCAAGACTTATTTTTCCTAATTCAATATCCTGCTGTTACACAACCCTTAATATCAACTATTTGGAAAAGAGAGGCTCTGCCTGCTCAAAAACAGGGAAACAAAGAGCACACATTCAGTGCATGAACTCCCGACAATACAGCTAGTACAGAACACAATATGTTTCAGTGTGTATAGCCCTCTAGCAGTCAGTCAAAACAAAAAAAGCTCAAGTTTAAAATGATGTCCAGATGACTATTTCTAGAAAGAGTAATTAAACAATGTAAGAGGCAGAGTAAAGTAATGGGACAATGCTGGGGACTGCACCTAGAGCGGGGATCGTAAAGTGTATTGTGAGCCACGGTAATCAGTGTTAAGAGAGAAACTGAAAGCAGAAATGCATTGCTCATGTGCAGTTATGTTCTCATCGGACATGAAAGCTGTCCAAAGCAAATTGAAACAACTTTATATGCATTTTCCTCTTGCCTGTGTCATGTTCATTGAGTTACCCTCGGATTTCAGGAGTTATGTGTTAAGTTGTTCCCTCTTTTCTCTTTTCTTAGTCCTTTTAGTCCTTTTTTTAAAGCAATCTTGCGACACAAATGACAATATGCACCGGTGTGCTCTTAATGCAGACGTCGAGGGAAATATCACGATGACAGGAGTTGTACTGCACATCTAGGAGCAATTTATGATGCCTTGCATTTCTCTGCTGTATTGTTTTGCATCAAATAATGGTGTTACATTTCTGTCTCATATTCAGCAGAAGTATAGGTATGTGTCCTTGTCTTCCCACACAAACCTTACTAATATATTTCTCTGAAACTAAAAACAGCAGAGATTGCTTTTTAAATTGCTTATATTGCACTTTTGCCCTACATAAAGTCTTATATACAAATAGAAAGGAAAGAAAAAAGGACAGTTTTGCTGATTTCACTGTTTCCATAAAATTTTGAAAGCAATACTTTAAAATTCAAATAAAACTTAACCACTGTTTCATGAAAATCTATGTATGAACCTATGAATCTGCAATTCTGACAGAAATGTAGGACCCTAGAAATGAAATTTATGAAGAGTATTTATGATGATGGTATGAATGTTCAAAAATAGAATCAAAAACTGAGGGAGGGCCTGCCGTCTTCCCTTGGACAAGCATTAAAGAAGACTGAAACAAGAATTATGTAGTCAGAATATTAGAAAAAACTCAAGTGTCTTTGTAAAGCTTTATATAAAGGCATTTGTTTCACTGATTGTCTCTCTTTGGGGGACTAAAATCAGCAGCAGCAGTAATATATGCTACTCTTCTCTCTAATTATCTCTTGAGTGAACATCTTGTCCTGTTACACAGTGTTCAGCGCTCTTTAGAAGGCATAACATTTGAGAAGTTAACAGGGAGTGTGGTCCCTCTTTTCCTGGTTGGCTCTTTGTCTCTTGTGTACTCTCCCTCGCTCTGGGTGGTGAACGTCTTGTCCCGTTACACCGTGTGTTGGAGCGCGTCTCAGGCTGTGACACTTGAGAAATGAAAAGGGTAGTATCAGCACCCGGCGGAGAACAGGGGGTGCTCGGGCCGCGGCGTGAAGTGCCTGCAGTGTACTCGGCCCGGTGTGGCTCTGAAAACAACTAATCCCTCAGTGATGTCTGGGCTAGAACACTGTGAGAGCAAAAAAGAGAACATATTTTGTAAGTTAATGTGCCACTTTTGACAGCTCCAAGAAACTCCTGCCAAGTAGCATGGAACAAAGGAGGGGTTTGAGCGAAGAAGCTTAGTATTGAGTTGTGAAGAGATGGCAATATATGAGGCTGAGTCAGAGCCCAGAATAGCAATGAATGTTAAAAACAAAAACTTCTGCAATGCTGAGCTATGGAGATCTGTGCAGAGAAGTAAAACAGTAGCAGGTTTAAAATGAGAAGAGTGAAAAGAGTGCAATGTCGTCATGGTCACGGAATAATTATTGGGAATAATTATTGCTAATGTGCCCTTGAGAAAGACAAAGAACCGAGGGGATGTATGACTATTCATATGAGAGGAGCGTTCCTATGAATGTAAAGCAAAAATCAAGCTTTTGAAAAAAAATCCTAGACTTTGTATTCAGGGGCTTTGACAGGTTCACACAATCCTAGGGTGGTGTGACTGGATAAAATATTCTTTTCAAAATGATGACAGAGACACTTGCTGTGTGGGTGACTTCTCTGATTAATTTCACTAGTGGATTCAAGCACTTAACTGTTGGTTTTACATCTGGCATTGCATCTTGCTGTTAATCGAACACTCATTAATAGCAGGAGATCATATCCATAATATACTAAATAGAGTAAATCATCCAATGACAACAAATCTAACATTGTCAACTAACCAACATAAGGTTACTTTTGAGTCAGATACAACTCACTTGATGCTAGTTTTCACCTGCCCCACTTTTGTCTGAATTCATTCTCCATTTGTCGCAAAGCAGAGAGACTGGGACTGGACTATTGGTAACTTGTTGCATTTACTCAAGTACATTTAATTAGAAAAAAAAAGAAATGACTTTCATGGCCAGTGCACCATTAAGAAATACTCGGCTTCTTTTTGTAGTAATAGCAACAGTTGAAGAGGTAGTAATAGTAATAGTACGGTGATAGTCAAAGTTATAGAAAGAGTAATAGTAGTAGCAATAGAAGTCATAGCGGTAATATTAGTAGTAGTAATAGTGGTAGTGATGGTAGAAGTTATAGCAATAATAGTAGTCATAGTGGTAGTATTAGTGGTAGCAATACAAGTAGTAATAGAAATAGTAATAGTGGAAGTAATAGTAGAAGTAATAGTGGGAGTTATAGTGGCAGTATCAGCAGAGCTAGTAATAGTGATAGTAATAGTGATAGCAATAGTGGTGGTCAGAGTATTAGTCATAGTAGTCATAATAATAGTATTAATGGTATTCATATTGGAAGTCATAGTGGTAATCACAGTGGTAGTAACTAGTAATACTATTAGTGGTAGTAATAGTAATGGCAGTAGTGATAGTAGTAGTCACAGTGGTAGTAGTTGCTTGACTACTGTCACTATACCACTAAGTAGTCAACAATTTTGTTCTTGTTTGTTTGACTTAATATTGAAATATTGTTTTTTCTTTCTTTTGTTGTCTTCAAATACTTTTAAATGGGTACAGATTTTGGCTTATCAACCTATCACTGTTACTTACTGAATACTCTACACTACAGCTATTGGATGTATAAAAAAACATTTGTTTGCATGGAATTCATCTATTTTTAGTAAATATTTGCACATAGAAATTCCACCCATTAGTGGCTAACCCCCAACTAAACATGTCTTCCCCCTTTGCCCCACAGTACAGTAGTTTTATGCAGCATGTATATTTGTGTATGCACTTAATAAACACCTGAGGCCTGTGTGCCAAAGTGTGTGGGTGGGAGGCATGTTGTGAGCGTGTAACCACAGAGCGCTCCTTCTCAGCAGCCCACCATTAAACCCCGGTGCCAGCGCTCTCCCAGCACTCCGGGATTAACAGCACTTAAATGGGCCGTTAGTACACCACCTCCTCCTGCCTCCCACGCCGACCACTGCACATGGCACTGCCCACAGCTTTGCACTTGCTCCGCACTCTGCTTCTGTTGTTTTTTTGGGTTCTCCACGAGGCCCCAGCCACCTAAGCCTCCTCCAATAAATGTTATAGTGTTCTCAGTGGGGGGCTAAGCTCAGAACATCCTCTGTTTTACAGACCTATTGGAATAAGAGAGGATGACGGAGGGAGGTCGGTCCTGTGGCTCAACCAGACGGGATAATGGTAAAATGTCAGTGGCTCCTCCTAATAATTTTCAGTCTCTTGTTCTCTGGTGATTTACTCCAGGTCTGGTAATCACAGGCCTTTTGTGACAAATCATAAACAGAAGGACTCAACACACAATGAAAGAAGAAAATCTATGAATAAAGCGGCTTAGTCATGAAGCAACAGGCACAAAAACAAACAACTGATGAACAAGGAAACATGCCTGTACATACACGTACAAGATCACATATACAGTATCAGAGGGATGTATTCCAGCCATCTCAGGGAGATCCACAAGAACCAAGATATTCAGGGTGGTTCAAATATGAGTCACAGTTTAAAGGTTCTGAGCTCGATCACTGTTCAGAGTGGGGTCTTTTTGTGTGTTGAGTGAGAATCTGACGAATGGGCTTCCTCTACCACCAGCAAACATCTAAATCCTCCAGACAATGCCATTAACCTAGGTTTAGACTCAGATCTAGCGATGGTTCCCAGGCTCTGCTCAGTGACTACCCACTGCTCCTAACAGGTTGGCCCAGTAATACTGGATAATGGGTGGGTTCATAGCGTGATATTTATTGCAATTTTGTAGGAAAAAATGCCTCGATAAGTCTATGGACGAAATTAAGATTCTATTTGTGATAACCTAAAATAGAGGTCCTTCTAGGGTACACTGCCACAACAACAAAATTACATTTTTGATCCAGAGGACCTACTCATAATATTGTCACAATATTGTGACACTGAGAATACAAAATATGAAATAGTGCTACATCACTGATTGGTTTTGATGGGGAAAGCAATCTCCAAATTAGCTCAGGAAACATTTTAATTTTCAACAATACACTACACTGCTGTCAATACTTTAACGATGCACTTTAATCATGTCATAATGTTTGGAACTGACATTGTTTTCCTATCCCGCAACAAATCAGACATGCAGTTCACTATGTGCTCAATATACTATAATGACAGCTGTGCACTAACCAGAAATAATGATCATAACATTCTTCCTTTGTGTCATTTACATAGTACATTCCATCATGAAGGAAGAATACCGCCAACATTTTGTCACGTACCTAAACTTATTATGCGGCATGACAAATTTTGCATGTTGTTATCTAAAACATCATGTAAAATATACAGCCAACCATTCTTGCTGTCAACGCTAATACATAAACAACTGCCATATTCTTGAGTCTTACACCTTTGTTTTATAATATGCCATGCATATTGTGCAGGTCCTCTTGTATTATGAGGACACAAAGATATGAGCGGAAAAAGTGTTGCCATTTAATTCATATTTGCACCATATGGCATATCATATGGTAATATAAAGGCCATATGACAGTGACAAGGATAAGAGGCAACATGCGGTCATTGCTACGTGTTCCCTGCCAGCTTCATCATACACATAACAGATGGAAGATTAAAAGAAGACGCGTCATCCCATTTCTTATTCAAATCATATGGATTACAGTAGCATATGGAATACATGCTGCGGTAATGTGCTAATCAGAATGTAAAATGTGGACACTTTGTTGTTGTAGAGAAACGGCATATGTTGTTTCATTATGGTGTTCACTGCTGACATGTAAGCATACCATACTGCCACGGTTTGTCTTCTTTTGAATGTAACCTAAAAATAAAAGATATTTCGAGTAAAGTTATTTTCAGACCGCTGCCTACCTTCTTGATGTCGTCAGGGAGTGGGCAGGGAGCGCCGCGTAGAGACACCTTCATTTCCTCCTCCTCCTCAAACTCATCAGATGCCTCCAAAGGTTTCACATTGTCTCCTAGAAACAAGACCAGCAGAACTATGACTTCCTACGCTGTTGTATTGGAACATGTTCATCTAAATCAATAATTTACAAATGTCAAATTACTATTTTGGTGCTTCATGTCTTTCTTGTTTATCTACAGTTCTTGTCAATTAAAATATCAAGTAATGTAAATGTGTATCCTAAAAACAGCACGCTAATAAAAGATCATCATTTTAGTTTTGTAGAGCTTGATTTTTTTGGGTTTTTTTTTAATGATTACTCTTTTTTAACTGGATCTTCACAAAGTTTTCCCTCATTAATATCAGGAAAAAACGTCTCCAAAAAGTGATGTGGTTAGATATCATGAAAAACAGGTTCAGGCTTTAAAGCAGGGATCCTAGTTCACACAGTCATGACAGAATTGAAGACCAGATTCCTGCATGAAATACATAGTTTAGTGCAAGTTAAAGTTGAGTTTAGTGTTGTTTTTCCAGTTCACGTTCTTTTTCTTTACAGGTTTACAAACCTTGGTTTTCCTGTTGCAGGGTTGTCACCTTGATTCATAGCATAATGTTGTGCTCATTTGCAGGTAACATATTATTTATTTCAACTTTATTAATCCCCAAGGGGAAATTTTACTGTTAATTCTCAAATTATTCTGCTCTCTGTTGTTCAAAAGCCCAATGCAGAGGATGGTCCATGTTGTTCAGTATAGCATCCATCCTGCTGTCTGTCTGTTGCTCCACTACTTCAAACAGAGTCTCCAAACTAATACCCATGAGTGCCGCTTAAACACAACAGAGGTTCAAATTTATAAGAGTCCTTCTTAACTTTACTACACACTGCCTTGGATGGGTGAAACCTCATGATACACCCTCCGATACTCTGTCCTGCAGTGTCATTTTAATGTAATTTTTCCTAAATTAACTAATGTCTATCACATGCTTTTAGTTTTTGCTTAGTCCCTCTTTGGCACACATAAGTCTTTCATGTCTATATTCACAATCACAATATCTGTATCACGATAGCGCAGTAACAATACATACGATATATGGTCCCACATTCTCCACTGCCTTGGGGTGTTTTTCTTTGCCGCACTTTTTATAAAACAACCCAGGTTATGATTTATTTTGGTTGATTGCAATTCTATGTCGAGACTGTCACACCCCTGTCATCAGAATATCTGCAGTGTCATATATTAAAGCAACACTATGTACCTTTTTTTGGAGGTAAACCCACCCAAAGACTAAAGGAAACAGATACTGTTGCTGATGATAGTGTTCCCCATTGCTCAGAATTATACACTGGAGTCTCTGTCATAGTGCACTTTGTCTTTAAACAAGAGCATATTCTATCCTGAAACCATATAAACTGATTTAAGGCTATTATTTTAAATAAATTCCAGGTTTTATAATTTGAAGTAAAAGGTTTCATAGTATTGCATTAAGTCACATTAGGTGCAATTACATACTAATGCGCTGTGTGTTTGCATGTATAATTATCTAATAAAAACGTCATATTCATCCTCATAAAAACATTGTTACATCCTGTATTTTTTTTTTACAGCTCTGTTTATGAGCTTGTCGTTTCCCTTCTCTTCCCTCGTTGGCTCATTATTGCACAGCTTGGCACCTTGCATCCACCTGTAAGTTAACAGAGCAATAGTGTGCCACCAGTGGGAGGAGGACTGTCTACTTTGTCAACTAAATGGTGCAATCTGCCCTGCATTTCCTGCCGTATGGGCTACCGTGACAACAATGTCGAGCAGTGACAGTATTGGTCCGCTATCAGCCCATCAGCTTGAATACTTCCGAGGAAAACCATGAAAGTAATGAGCAGCACTTAGCCTGTGAAGGTTAATATAAGGCTAAATCCCCTAGCGTGATGTGCACCATATTAAACCCATTTGAGGAACACTCAATTCAATAGATTAATCAGTAAAGCTTAAGGGGTTTAAGCCTATATACTTTAGATTATGGCATTTCACAGCTCAGACTCTGACTTCCCAGCCATACATTAAAACCCTAGAGGGCGAGACAAGGTTTTAAAAGGACACAAAGCACTTTCTTCAGTTTGAATTAAGTAAAAAGAAATGACCCCTGTGTACGTGTTTGACCCTGTTTTCTGTGTCTGCAAATCAAATTCAATCTTCTCTGTTGTGCAATAGCAGTAGCAGCAGCTGAGGTGGAGTCACTAATGTGGCCATGGGTACAGAAGGTTGTGTGAGGAGAACAACACTGCGAGCCAAACTCCAGCCTCTTTCACTCCAACCTCTTTCCGTCTGTGAGCGCAGCATGCTTTAAGGGCATTTATCTATTAGCTCACCATTAGCGATGGGGGAAAAAAACATCACGCCATCTCCAACACTTAACCTCCGCTTAAATAACTCTGGCTCACTCAAGGCCAGAGGTCGCTCCTATCAGATGGTCCCCCGTGTGTAGCTGCATGCCATGCTTTAACTGCCCTTCAGACCATAAAAGGGAAGAAGAGTGAGAGGACACAACTGGAACTAAAACAACATACAAGAATTTCCAATACACAAAGTCAAGCTAATGATTCCAAGCTACAAATAGCAAAACATAGCACTCCTCACTCACTGATTGCTCCCCACTGTCTGCAGGCTTTGCATTTTAAACAAATATTTCAATCAGCAGCTCTCACACACACAACACAACACAGATGATGAATTGGTAACACCCGGTGGCAGCATCAGACAGGCCTGTCTCTTTTTAGGCGGACCCATGAGGGGCAGTTTTACATGACAACCGGTCCCCTGTCACATTTGCCCACTTTTGCCCTGATTGAACTATTAATCAGTCTAATGTGAGGCAAGCTGTTCGTAAACTCATCTCTTTCTGCACGACTGCAGACCCGAGTCGTGAGAGAAGCACACACGAGAGAGCCCGAACATCAGCAAACACATTAAAAAACAAGTTTACAACAGCTATTTAGGGAAGTCTAGTTTCATTTCTAAAAATATTACACTGCTATTATTGCTGCAGTTGCTTTTGTTACTAATATGGGTAAAGTGGATACTACTAAAAAAATACATTAAACTTACCACATTTAATATACTAAAACTGGGCCCTTGATATAGATTAAATTAGCTAATGTTTAGTTGTAGCTATTAGCATAAATTGAGCTAATTAGCTTGGCTAGTGAAGAGTAGAAGTAGAACAGGAAAAACACTCCAATAAGTTAATATATAATAAGCCTACTACAACAATAACTAATTAAACAAAAATGTAACTTTCATTATAACATAGCAAGTTAAATTATGAACAGGAGAAGAAGCTAAATTAAGGTAAGCAAAACAGTTCTCATGTAAAGCATGCTAACTTCTAACCTGTTAAACATCTAAATCTGTGCAACTGTGTGTGACATCAACCACCTTCTTTCTTACGTCTTTTTAGCGAGTTGTGACTGTTAAAACCATGACTTACCCATAGTTAAAGGCCGTGGGTTGAAAAGAACAATGAAAACTAACACAACATACACTATTTTTCGAAGATTCTTCTATTCCCTAAGGTGCAGCATGGCTTGGCTGTTGCTATAGCTACGACGCAGCGTTAGACGTCTCTACGTCACGCAGATGTGAAATCACGGAAGGAAGCGGGAAGGGGAAACAGGAAGTTCCACATCAAAATAAAACAATTTGCGGAACAGCTAACTTTTGACGCAGAAAACAGTCAATAAACACCAAAAAATTTGTTTACTTTGGCATTCTTGGGTGTTTTAGTCTCAACCATTCAACAACATTAAACCTTAAATCTTTTTTAAAATATGTAATCTTCATAGCAAAAAGAATTTCCTGAGCTTTGGAGTAGGCTATAATTGTCTTAATATCAATACAACATGTTTAATTATTAGTGAATATTAGCTTCTGTTATTGAGTTTTACTTAAAAAAAATTTTTTTTAAATTGCAGTTTATTACTTAATTTATTTTTTTATTTATGTATTCATTTTAATTTATTTATTTTGCAGCAAACACAAAAGTTACTTAACTAAACATATTGTAGCCAAAGGAGGCCAAAAAAGAGATGAATTTCCTTAAAGTAAATACACATTTGAAGATAGCTTCCAAAGTTTCACAATTCCACAACATTTTGTTTCGAAATGAGGAGCTTGTGTTATAGAAAATGCAGGTGAGTTGTAAAAGGCTGACATTGTCTCTGTCTGCTTGTTTGCATGCATCAGTCACACCACACTAGGTTCTGCTTGTGTAGTGTGCATTTTATTCACTGTCTCAGAACTAATATGACATAACGGCCAGACATTCCCAAAGGGCCTTTTACACAGCCAATCATTTCATGGCAATAGATGTATGAAGTGACACTTTTTATGTCTTTTTATATGATATCATTACTCTCATTTCTATTTGGCCGACCGACCCAAAAGTGCACAGCCTACACTCTGTCTCTCTCCCACTCACGCACTCACACTGACAGAGAGAGAGAACACGGTGTGATTTCATTTCAGATTTCAGAGGCTGTTTCTGGACATGTCTGTTTATCATACAGACGCTCTGATGCAAATGGCACTCACCCACTCGTGTCTCGCCTACCTTCTGTGCTTTTTTAGGGTCATCTACCGCAAGCTATAAAAGAAAAGTTTGTCATTATCCATAAATAGCCCCATGGCAACAGCAGCTGAGGAACTTAGGCCTAAAGACATGATTAAATAAATAAGCCTACTCAAATTAGGGAAGTTATCAGGGACAGTGGGCAAAAGCATCCCTAAGTAGTACATTACAATACAATTTTCACTTAAACTCTATACCAATCTGAACAATAATGGTAACAAAGCTAAACTAGGTCCATATTAGAAATGGTCTACTCCTCAACAGTCTCTATCAGAATGTTAAATTAAAATTTGATTTGTTTTAATGGAGATAATTTAATTCTGCACATATCTGTTAGCCAGACTGATTAGTGAGTGAGTTGGCTGTGTTTTGGGCAGCCTCTGTGGCAAAGACAAATTAACCTAATTTGGGAAGGTGCACTCACCATTTTAGGGGCACTGAGCCTGCAGGGACATGGAGTTTGGCATCTATCGAGTCTGTTTCCGGCACGCTATGCTTTGTGCGCAAGTGTATAATGAAGCATGCTGCTGAGTGTGTGCTTGCGTGCGTGTGTGTAAAAGCACAGAGAAGGGGAAGGAGTGAGGGGGGGAGGGGAGACGGGAAATGTGTGTGTGTGTGTGTGTGTGAGAGAGAGAGATAGACTGTGCGTGAGTGGATGGACGGGTTTAAGAGAGGGGAGGAGGACGGTTGAGTATGACCCACTATTCTTTTTTGGGCATGAAATGACTAATATTGTCCTGCTTGACATATTTGGGTCTAGGTTATGAAGGACAAATCGGATGGCCTGTGATGCAGGTTCAAGAAGCCAAAATTGAAATTACAATGGAGCATACTTTAGTGATCAGTCATCACAGTGGATCATACAAATCTTATTCACTTTATCAAGATGTCTCAATAACCTGTATTTTGGGTCTATCAATGGCCAATTGCAATGCCTTTAATAACATATTTTATTTATGCTCTCAAAAATCTGTATGCTTATTGTTATTATATTATTAATTCTAGTCAAATGTTTCATCAGTGAATAAATATTTAGACTTCACATATAAAAGCATAGTCAGAAAGAGGTGGGTGCTGGTGACCTTTATGACCTTTACAAAGGCGGAAGATATAATTTGTTTAAAGTCCTGCATACATGTCTGTGTCATAAAATGCTCTTGTAAAAATGTAAAATGGGCAAAAAAAATGTTCAATGCACACAATATATAATATCACAGTAAAATATCACACTGTATATCAAACACCAAAGTACTGCGTTCATCAACAACATCAGCAGTAAACATTGCAATTTGCGAGGTTTATTATGGGTGACTACCATTGTGTGAAGACAATGACAAATTATACAGAGAGTAACCTTTCTTTGAAACTAACTCAAAGCTCTTGTGTTGACATACTTAGAGGCCATTTACAAAACAATGCACTGCAACTTAAACCAAAGATTCAGTAGTGGTTTGGCTGCTCATTTGCACAAGGATAGCAGTCTCGCTCCACCAAAATGCAAGGTTTTCAATCTGGATGAGGAGGTGGTTTCATTTCAGTTCCCTCCATAACACCTATAGGCTATTGGCAACACACAGCAAGTAGAACAACAATAGCAAAATACTGTTTGTTTGGGGTTTTTTTTGGTTTTTGCTAAACGTGTATTTGGACAATATGTTGTTAGTGTTAAATATATGAATCCATACTAAGATTTCAGAGTTTATCAGTGCTAGAAAATACCAGGGTTAAAATGTTGATTTATTATGGAGGCGAACTTCACCATTACTTAGTTACCAATACATAACTTGTTGTTTTTTTATGTCTGTCACAGTGCCTCTACTGGCCAGGCAGAGTGTAATCATTTCATTACAGCCAGGGTTTGCATTTTGTTTTTGTGTAAACAGCACCTTAGTCCCTCGACTCCTCCAACACAACTGACATCCTAGTGGTGAGATGCATATTGCAGCTTGGCCATGTGTTGCATTAATTTGTCGGCCTGCACCACATACACATCAAATCTAGATGTGGATAATTCAAGTGATGTCATGCACTCGTCATATTGTGTTCAGTTCATGTGTTGTTTTGTATGTACAGTGTATTTTAACATTGATCCCATTATACTCTTACAGTCTTTGTATGCTACCTAACTGAGAGCAAACTCAATCTATCAAATGTGACATATCTGAGAAGTCTGTTCACTTTTAGGGGCTCAGATTCTGGTGACTCTACCCACCTTTCATTGCTCACTGGGAACATTTATTATGAAAAACATAGACCCTGGTCCCTAGGCTTTTCTACACTTCCCTGTTTCCCATATATTTCTTGCGGGATTCCCCTCCAGACAGCTGACTTCCTGCTGGCAGCTCCCACATGACTGGGATAAAATAATCAAATGAGCTCTGACAATTGTGCTCCTTTCTCTTCAGGTTACACTCTCCTGTCCGTCTGTCTTTTGTGTCTGTCTGCCTTTTTCCCGAGCTCTCATCTTTCGTTTGCTTTTTGCTTGCCTGCCTGTCTATCGCTCACTCTTTTTTTGCTTATCTGCGGGACTATTAACTGTGTGCGTGCGTGTGTGTGTGTGGACTGAATGGATTTGCATGAGAGCCAGTGGGGTGACCCTGCTCTCTCACGCCAAGGCTTCTGTGGAACAAATAGGACTAGTCGGATGTCGTGACAGCACTCACATCAGTTTAAATAAGAGCGCTGTGCTGCAGCCGCGTGTGTGCTTGACTCTGTGTCTGCGTCAGTGTGTGTGTGTGTTTAAGCAAGCAGCCAAGCACGCACTCAGTCAGACAGGCTTTGTGTGTCTATTTCTGGGAGCGTTATTGTGTATTTCGGTCATAAAGCATGCAATATCTTGTGAGGTTTTAGGTTTTTGCAAAGAGGAAGACGGTGATATTAGGAGTTTAATGAGCTCAGTAGGGTTCACGCACACGGGCCAAAAGCTCCACAGAGTTTCTTTTGACGAGGAACAGGTTTGTCCTGTAAGGCCAACCTGCCTCCTGAATAAATGAACGCTGCCGTGAGGTTAACCAGAGTTCACTTTGACAGACATCACTGCAATATAAATGAGCTCTAACCACAATTATGACTTTAACAATGCATTATAGCGCCAGATCAATCGCGCTGAGCGGCAGCCATTGACTTGAGCTAAATATTTTTAGATCCTCACATTACAAGGTTGCATTTAACGGCACATATTCTGATTAACATGCTCCCATTCTGTCAACTGAGATTGACTTATTGTTTGAGTTTGTTACTAATACTACTGTATGCTTCCTTCTGAATATGTAACCGTACAGTGCCCTTTTTAAAACAATTGAATATGTTCAAGGATCACTAAAACATACTCAAATTAAAGAACTAGAAAGACTTAAGGCTGTTTATGTGATGCCTAAAAGAAACAATGGTGCACAGTGTAATCAAAATCTGCATTCACACGTATAGTAGGCTTAAATGTTGAGAACAATGTAGTATGTCTGCCAGGCCAGCAGGGGCGCTGTGAGCCCCACTACTACAGTCAATACACCCAAGAAAAAGTAATAATTTCTGTAACTCTGAACCATCAGTATTGATTTGTAATTTATACTGACAATATATAATCAGAACACTAAAAAAAATGCTAAATTTTAGCGCTGTCGTTCTATTTCATGTGTGATGCCAGCAGCCAATAGCGATGTTTCAGTTTACATGGCAACAACATGAGTGCTGCAACAAAAACATCCCCTTAGCCAGAATCAAATGTTAGCATTTTTGGTTGTCTTTGAGTAAACAAATGGCCAAACCACAACAGAACTTTAGCTCTGTGCAAAGAAACTGTCTTTTAGTAATAAAATCTGAACAGATCACGTGTGGCCCACATTAAGAGACCTTCTACATCATTCTTCTAGATCATTCTTTTTCCCGTTTAGATTATTGGATTACTTCACCAATTTCACCTTTTTACATCCCACCCCCCAATATTTTTGTTATTGTGTCTCTTTGTATTATTGATTATTGTCATTGTCTGTACATGTATGTCTTGGTCATGTGTTTATGTGTTAAATATAAATAAATACTAAATCAAGCACCACTGATAGGATACACACCATTATATTTAAGCACCTTTTAGGGTGGTATTTATGGAAGTGTGTCATTGAGGCAGCGGTGTCAGACATAATATGTGACCATTCATTAAGAATTTCACATCAGAGAAAGTCATCAGAGAGAAAACATCATGTATATGAATAATATATGAAGAAGGTAATAAACACACTGTTTGGACCAGGCATTAGCCAGGATGGTTAGCATCTGAAAAAGACTTTCATTTCTTTCAAAGGAATAAAGGAAGTAACAATTACAGAACAAAAGTCAGTATTAAGTACCTATGACAAATGCAATTTTACAAAAAAGAAAAGTAAATAAATAAGCCAGTACATATGTTTGAAAAAGAGCGGGAAGAAGTACAACTTATTGAATCCCACCCCTTTTCTTTTGTCTAATTTATTTCTATATACTTTCCTGTTACTGTAATGTACAAATCAGTAATTATATGTATTCATAATTTTAAGAAAAATACTGAAAAAAGGAACCATGAAAACAATATGCACATGTAATCATCAATACTGCCTTTCTATGTTTGTGTAGTCCATAAATATCATTTCTTTATATTTCTTTTAAACAGATTTATGTTTGTGCTTTAAATCTGTTTAATTTATTCCATAGTTTTACACCAGAAATGCAAAAACTTTTCATCATTGTTCTCACCAGACAATTTCTTCTTAAGTTATAGCCGCTGTCTTGTGAGAGGACACAAATTCATACCAGGTGTGAATTAAACAAGTTCAGTTTCATTTCGCTGTTAATCAAAGCAATAAAGACAGAAGTATTTCATTAACCTCAAAGATATAAAACACACAATAAATGAAACAAAAAAACTACCACCTGCTCGTTTTATCTGCTCCACAATTGTTTGGACAGTCTATTTCCTGAATTTCCAGCTGTGATTGGATTAAAAATAGGATGAGATACAGGCAAATGTCATCTGTTTTGGAGACTGGAATAACAGTGACTCACACTAACACTCTATTAACAGGCGATGTTAGTTTGAATATATACTTTTAGCTATTAGACTCCTATTTTAGCAAAGATACATGTCCTTTAAATTCTATATGTTGCTTATTTACTTGTTTACTGTGCCTTGCAATTGTAGAAAAGAGTGCCACACTCTGCTTGAAGATGATTACAGTTTCTATCTTTGTGGTAAAGTAATCATATAGTCTTAGATTTATTGCACAATGTAAAAATGTTTACTTTGGTGGTACATCCAAAGATAAACATTTGATGTGTTCTGAATCCACGCTCGGGTAAAAAGAACAGGGTGCGGCTCGGAGCTGCGTTTCGTGAAATCAATAAGGCTAAGCAGATTGCTGCTGCTTGAGGACTGAG
This sequence comes from Rhyacichthys aspro, assembly GCA_036850595.1. NCBI lineage: Eukaryota > Metazoa > Chordata > Actinopteri > Gobiiformes > Rhyacichthyidae > Rhyacichthys > Rhyacichthys aspro. The sequence continues at coordinate 17,556,543 of CM072160.1, forward strand.
TGTGTTCAGCTGTTCGCCATCAAAGACATTCGTGGTCCCGTCTGATTATGATGAGAAGGGCTCGCTGGATTGTAAGTCTCCGACAAGGTGAAGTAATCTGAGTGAGGACAAAGTGTGATCTGGATGCAGTCTTTTGTTTCGACAATAGACAATTCTCACATGGGTAAAACTGAAAACAAGTACATTGAAGGGTTTTGTTTTCTCAAATGCAGCTTGAAGAATAAATGTAGTACTTTTTAAATAAACTTAAACAAAGCTAGGTTTTATTAGCAACAGATGTTTTTAGATTGAGTGCTTACAGCTTCTTACTGCTGTAACTTTGTAAATTGTACAACATTACGTTGCTGTCTAACTAACAATGAAATTGAAAGTCCCTAACATGTAGGCAAATGGTTTCGCTCTCTGAATTCAAAGTCTGTAATGCTGGGAATAAATATCAAAAATATGTTTACTGCAGCAGTATACCTCTGGTCTCTTGCACTCACTTGTTCATTCAGTGGCAGTTGCCCTATGCTGATGCTGAAGGAGCCCTATAGCATCTCTAAACCTTAATGCACCATAGGCCCCAACATTGGCCCAGGGCAATTACTGTCAGAAGGATCCATTCATATTTTCTTGGTAAGTTGAGTGCTGGTTGGGGTGGTGGATGGCACCTAAATATTCCAGAACTGCTACTGGATGTACTTGAGTTCATTTTAAGTTTTAATGTAGGCTTTACGGCTTTAGCGGAGATCCCAACTCATCTTAGTAGTCTTTTATGAGGAAGCACAGGTCCTGAAACAATCCATGCATAGGTCTGGCTCCTCCTACAAATCAAACATAACATAGTACTAAGCATCCAGTGACTTGTCACTTATAGCCTTTAGCTACTGTAGCCAAAATGGTTTTACCAGTAGATTAGCTAAATATTGATGTGGACAACCCAAATCCTTCTTTTTTCAAATTTAGAGAAAGGTTAAGAGTTGTGATGTTGTTTTAAATCAGGATACTAAACCCATTGTAACAGAGCTTTAAATAATGTCACAACGGATGCTTAAAGAAGCTGTAGAGCTTCATCAAAAAACAACAATATGGTCCAAGGACTATGAGACTGCGGGGATATTATGCTTAAGTTATGCTTAAATGGGAGGCTAGACTGAATGTAAAAAATAAATAAATAAATTACATAAATTACAATTAAACTTTTTTAGGAGATACATGGAAACACATGGAAACTCTTTTAGTAAAACATAAATAGTATCTGAGATACTGAATAATAGGCGGCCTTCAAAGTCATTTTGTTTGGATGAATTTTTTAAAACAGTAAGAATAGATTAGGTTGCCACTTATGCTTACTAAAGAGTCAAAAGTAGCCATTTTTTCACAGTTCAAGATTGTCCATTACATACAATGGAATGCTCTCAGGTATGTTCTAGATTTCGGATGTGTGTACTGCATCTGCGTCACCCCACACCCAGAGGTGCTCCAGCTGACGAAAAAAAGAGGAAGACATGCGTCACAGTGTCAGAACGAAAGGGGTGCATGCGGTGCTCTGGGCAATGACTCTATCACTCGAAAAAGCCATTCTATATACGGAGGATCACAAAGACATTATATATGTGCGCCTCTGAAGGTGTGAAGGGACTGCTTAGAGCGGTGTCACTGCGGGGGGAAACAGGCCATGCCCAGATCTGCCACCACACTGGTCTTCAGAGAAAAACACAAGGAAGGAGAAAATAGAATCAAGGAGATATGTGACTGCCGACTGTGAGACATACTGTAATTACGGCAGATTAGTGAAGCCATACTGAGAACCTGAGTCGGAGCCGTCTGGACCCAGAGACAATGACCTCTGGCATAGAGCAGTCACACGACACACTCACTCACTCACACAGAGATAATCACGGAAAGACGGAAAAAACAGTAGGCATGTAAGGCTAATCCTCTGCACACAAATTCCACCGAGAGCTCTATTTTTACACATTATCAAAATCAGCAGATGACTACTGTGGCACCACACAACAATATCACTACAGAAGAGTTAGTAAATACTCTCTATGACGGGAGAGTTTTTGAAAACAACAGCAGACAGATGGCACCTGTCAGGCAAAGACTTAGACAACAGGAAGTGTGCTGTATTCGATGGGTAATGTCTAAAATAAAAAGACTTTGATATAAAATGACTTAAAAGAGTATAGTTGGAAATGAAATAAGGAAAATGATGAGTGCAGTTTTGTTTTCAATGAGTGTAATGATCAACCGAATTATCTTTGGTTTTAAGCTGTGTCTCTATGCGCTGATACAAATAAAATACAGGGAATATATAAAATACATAGGGAATACAGAAACCAAAATGAAATCATCAAATGAGCTCTAGTGGGGTGCTTCAGTGGCTTACCTAGTTGAGCACATACCACTTACAAGGGTGACACGGGATGAATTCCAGCTCAGGTTGTTGTGCAATGACATTCCCTTCTCTAACCCTGTTTCCTGTCTATCGGCTGACTATCAGATTAAAAAAAAAAAAAAACAACCTCTTGCAGAAACTAATGTGACATTTTTGCAGCTTTATACTTAATTGCAGCAGTTTTTCATATGCATTTCTGGCTTTCTTTGACAAATGAGATAGCAACAAGCGAGTCAGGAGCATGGATGATAGCTTTTTGTGAGATTTTTTTTTTTTTTTAATGGGAAAGGGGTTTTTTAGCAAATAGACAGGAATCAGAGTAAGAGAAAATGACCCAGGCTGGAATCAAACCCAGGTTGCTTGATTATATGGTATGTGTTCTACCAGGTGAGCCACAGAGGCACATGGTATCTGTGGCATTTTAAGCCTATATTTGAAAGTGACAGAATGGAAACTTGAAACAGAAATGGAATGGGGCAAATCTGTAAAAAAAAATGTATGAAGACTTTCTGTATAGGCCTATAATAAATTGTATTTGGATGCGTTGGAATGGATGGATTGTGTTATGTTTGTTATATGTGTTGTATTTGTCAAAAATGTCTTTAAAGTCTGCAACTTTGAAATATACAATATACTTTGTTTTTTCAAATGAAATCCAGTACCGTGAGTGGCCACTAGTGGAACTGGCTCATGTTGCAGGTTTAGTTGGCAGCTCTTGGAAGTTAAAATGTTTGATGGGTGATTATCTTCCTGCTTTATTTTGTAACTCCTGCAAAAAGAACAACAAAGAATGTGTTTCTTTTCTCCATTCTTTCCACAGAATGCCTTTTTAATTTCACTCTCATTACTGTGTATGTGTGTGTTGTAGTCTAGTCTGTCATCTCAATCTGATCTGTATCACCCACGGCTGGCTGTCTGGCTGGGGTTATCTCAGCAGCGGACCACCCCTGCTGCTGAAGACAGGAGTATAAGCACATACACACTCTTCCCTTCACATTTTCCTCTTATCTCCATGCTACTGCGTCCATTACCTCTTCATTAACACCTGGCCCAGTCTCCTCACCTCTCCCCTCGTTTGTCAACAGCTCTATATTTATATCCTCACCTCCACTTCTGTTTCAGCAGATTTTCATATCCCTCCTGTTCCATGGTATATAACATTTTGCACTGTAAAATGTGTTAGATGTGGAGACCGTGGACTGTCATAAACTATTATGACAATCGCAAACAACATGCAATGGAAGTTAAGCAGATTACACTACATTTTCAATGGACAAGAGGACATTAGCTAACCAAAAATTGCAAGTTCTGCTTTAAAAAGTGTGTGCTGTCAGTGAGCATGTAGAGAACATTAGATGTTATTCATGTATATTGTATTTGTGGCTCTGTGTGAGAGAGTGTGAGTTTTTAGAGGCTGCACAAGCAAATTTTGTTGTGCTGTTTTAAACTGTGCAATGACAATAGGTGATTCAGATTTTTTTTTTTTTTTTTTTTTTACAAGACGCTGCCAACAACTTGCACAGGGGTCATATCAGCCTTTAAACAGAAAACACACACATTTTGTATCTCTTTAATTGTAAAAGAAGACAGGCTCTTAGGACGTCATCTAGGGTTTATCATCTAGGAGTGTTTACCACATACTGGAAGTTTTGTCCTATCACATGCTCTCATGTCTTGCGGTCTTCAGTTGAGGACGCTCCTATTGGTCTACGCTGTTTGTCAACAAGGAAGTAATGGCTACCGATAATACAGTGAAAGTGTCTATTGCAGCACTGGATAGGTCAGCTTTAACTTGTGCCCTCATACAGTGCAAGTCTTAGTTTTAATTCTACAGTGTACAGTGTTTACATATCTAGCACCCCCAACTGTATGGATACATTACAGATGATAAGCCTATAGCTAAACAAATACTCTACATTTTTTTCTCAAACATGGTTCAAGTCTTGTAATGTGGTCTTGATTTTGTCATTTGTTGGAATCAGACAGTTTGTAAAAAGGTGATTAACAGCAATTTTGAATAATAAGGCCCAGCTTTAGTGTTACATGGAAACAAAAAACTAAATTTGTGGTGCAAATTAGTGGTGTTTTGTTGCTACAGTATTTTAAATTTTACTGAATGGTAAAGGGGACTTTTACAGTGTAAACTTGTACAGTTTTTCTGCTTTTTCCAAATCTATGACCACAATAGAGATTTCCACAGTTCATTAAAAGAAGTTCAAATCTATACAGCTAATGAAGAACTGGGAAATAAATCCAAACACAGGGAGCTCACGTCGCCGGCGTCCCACCCTTTGTGTCACTGTTGATGGTTCCTTCCTCACTTCCTAACTGCGCGATAAGGTCCCAGCTCTGGCCCTGTACGGAGGGGTGTGTATCTTAATCAGGATCACTCGCTACAGAAGCACAAGCAGAGTGAACAAATTAGACTTGGCACCGGCTCCAGCGGAGTTTGTTAGCGTTGGGATCAAGAGGGGCGTACTGGGACATGGCTGCTTGCTTATGTAAAAAGTGATTCTGTCATTTTGATATTGTTTTGTCTCTTGTTTTGTTGACTCTTGTGACTTCATCCAGGCGTAGCATTTCCTTTCTCTAAATGTGGCATTAAAAAAAAAAGAAAAAAAAAAGATAAAGGGTTCTTTTGAGTTGATTTATGGAACATGCTTTTCTTTCTCTTTGTTTGTCTTTATACCTGGATAATTCATGGCTGTGTGGTTACCATCTGGCAAATTCATCTTTAATTTCTCCCAGGCGAGGATCCAACATGAGATTATAATCCTTTGATCATGAAACCTAGGAGAGAACGCTGAATGAGACGGTGTCGGTCTGATCTTTTGCTAGGCTAAGCAAGGTGTTCCGGACTTGGAGTAAGATCCCTTTTTCAGAATCCGATTCAGGTTGTCAGCTTTAGTCATTCTGTTGACACTCCCTTTGTTCACTTATACATTAAGAAATAGACTTTACTGTGTTACAAGGACATGGAGCCTATTGAGAATCTTTTTCTCCACTGGCTTGACTTGTTTTCATTTTAAAAAAGAGGTAGGGGCCATAAAATTCAATAGACACTCTGACATAGCAAATGTGAGACTCTATATGAGCTGTTTGATTTCACATTAACTTAACATAATTTGTTACGGGGTCAACTATCCTAATTCTTTTTACATATTAAACAAAGAATTGGTCTGGTTTCTGTGGATTTGAGTTGGATTTCCTTGGGGTGGAACCATTGGGCACAAACTGAAGTGCCCCTGAATGCAACTGGATAGACATACAACCAATCAGAAAGCAGTGCAGAAATACACAAAATAAACTGCCACTGGATTGATGCAACTTATGAGGCATATGGCCACTGAGATAAACAAAACCTGGCAAAAAAAACGGTTATAATTGGTCCAACAGAATTTCTACCAAGGAAAGTTTCATACTGTTAATGTATTTGCTTTTTTTGAAATGAATTGGTAAATGTTTGTAATATTAAACACATGCTATGACTCCTTCCATCTCTATACCACTATAAACATAAGTAGCACGTTATAAGAATAATATAACAATAATAATACAAAATACAATAATAATAATATGTCATGGCAAGTCAGTTTTATGACCAGCCAGTCTGATTAAAGTTCTCTGATGAAGTATGGTTTTAAAGCGTCTCACGTGAAACCATAAGTTACCGAAACAAATAAATAAGGTGGAACAATATATGAGTTCTTCTTCTGCCCTCAGTCACATTCAATGTTGTAGGAGTGTCATAATTTAGGGAGGCACTGAGCAGCACCTTGAGGCATACCTAATGCTTAATGGAGGAATTCTTACGACTGTACTTGGGCTCGAATACAGCCATGAAGACTGTCTTTAATCAAAAGGTTGTGGAGAAATATCCAGAACAGGAAGAAAGAAGAGTAAAACTAATGTGCTGTTTTTACATTATGCACCTTAAATATTTCACCATCTGCCACTGATATGCATCTACAAATGACATTTTCAATAAAACTGAGTCAACACTTAAAGGAATAAGGAAGAACAACTTCAACGTGCAATAACATTAATACTGGACATATCACACTATTGAAAGGGACCTTAAACAGGCCTTCAGTGAAAAAAACCTGAGTTCTTCCATCTCCAGAACCAGTCCTTTGGGATGCATGCTAACACCAGGTCTCAACAGGCTCATATCCTTCCAAAGCTGCCTTCATTTCAGAGTTAATTAAGACATAGACCTAGCCGCACACATTTAAAAGAGCATCTCACCCGCACACAGACGTGACTGCTCTGCTGCACAGATCCACTCACACACAGCCCCGAGCCAGTTCTGAATGGCCTCTCTGTAACAGAAAGTGCACATTAACACATCATTTATATCACTGCCTCTCCAGACTCGGCTCTCTCTAAACTGTTTGCTCTTTCCAATGTGGTGTTGTTGACTCGATCCGAATCCCCAGCTACTAATTAGGCATTTGTTTTGAATTTTTGTCTCGATTTCCCGCGGCCGTTCCTTTTGGCTGCATTTGCATGTGAAGGGCCGTGGCACGCCCAGCCGTTAAACGTGTCAGCGCTCACATGACACAAGTGACACATGGGAAAGAGGGGTAAAAGCGAAAAGGAAAAGTTGACAGAGAGGATTATAGAGGAGGTTAAGGCTTGTAATGTGGCTGTAAAGTTCTGTTTCATCTCTGGATGTCACATAGACAACTCAGTGTCCCAGAATACCACTGGTGCTCCCACATATAACCACGACACATATGATTTATCTTTTAATTATTAATGAGCGTTTTTGGTCAATAAAAAGGTTGGGGTGGTGGATGACACATAAAAGCTCAAACTTTCTCACAGGAGGGCCGAAAATGTCCAAATTTAAAAACCATAATCCTCACTCAGAGATAATGAATAGATGTCTTTGTGAAGCTGGGGTTTGTTCATTAGCTTTTATGATGCTGCGCACTTCACGCTCAAGGAACAGATGATAAATCATGAAAGTTGTAAAAACATAAAACAACAAAAGCTCAAGTAACGATAAAGCCAAGAAAGCAATGCATAAGGTTGTTTTAATTCACATGCTTATTACCAATTATAACCATGTGCATAGTCTTTATAGCTTTAAAATGTAATACTGGACGCTAAACTACAATACTAAAAAGGTTATGTATAGTTCTATCAGTGTTTCACAGCCTAATACAGTCCAAGATGTAAAACTGAGTGCGTAAGTGGTGCACATTTGCTATGGCTCGACATCAGGCTGCAGTAGGCTACACAGTGGTATATTTTGATTTTGGAATATCTTTAAACTTCTTGGCTCTGTTAGAGAGGCACAAAGTCACTTAGTCACTGAGCTACTGTGACAAAGCAATTTCCCTTGTGAATAAAATTAAGGCAAAGTCTAAATAGGACCATGAGGCTATGTGAAGCTTAACAGTCTTTTTTGAATTCACTTGAGTTGTGCCTCATGTGGTGAACGCATCGGTTTGTGCTACAGAAACATCACAATTCCATCTACATGTTCATATTGTTTAATAAGACTTCATTAATGCATTTATCTTCTACTGCTTATTCCCCTTAGGGGTTTGGAAGGGCAGGAGCCTATCCCAGCTACTATAGGCCTGAGGTGGAGTAAACCCTGGACATGGACCAGTTAGTCACAGAGCTAAGACTTTAGAGACATACACTAACAGACAACCATTCACTCACATCCATGAGAAACATCACTCCCACACATCCCAGTGTACTTCTTATGATGGATATGATCAGAGTCAGCTAGTCTTGAACAGATCAAAGCCAGTACTCAAGAACATGACATGCTTCTTTTGTTGATATTTTAAGTTTTTTTTTTTTGTTTAAGGTAAGAGTGAGTTACTGCTGTCCTTTACTGTGACGTACAAAGTACAAAGTACAAAGTACAAAAAAAAGTTTGCCTAAAGCACATGGAGAGTCACTTTCATGATCATGAAGATTGCTAATGCATTATTTCCAGGGATTGGTGTTAAAGTAGGACACCAACAACAGACTAAAGATACACTGCTGTACCAAAAAAGCTTGTGACTCGCTGCCAACTTTAGATTCCCACTCATCAGCTGAAGTCGTGAAAGGTTCCCCAGCCCCAGCCTACAAACGGAGCTCCTCTGACGCATTTGCGCACATGTCTGAGCCTGTGTGCACGCTCCCATCCCCACTCATCACCTGGGTAAATGCGTGTGTCCTTGAGTGTGTGTGTGAGGCTCTGTGTTGCCTTGACAACCTGCTGCCGTTTTCTCTTTTTGTTTGCCCTTGGAGCCGAGAGCGGACGCACGCAGCCAACGCAGGAGCAGAAAATGAGAACAGAGAGAGGACGGAGGACGACGTTATTCAGGGCTCTTCATCTCACCTCTCTGGCGAACAACACCCACGGCTCCCCCACCTGCTCTCACCTGTCAGCCGGTTAATGTGGGCTCGTCACGCTGATATGGCTACAGGGAGGAACACGAGGAGGAAGTCTCTGTAACTGTTAAACTGTCGGCAAGATCAAGGTCCAACTTCAAAGTCTGCTTCTATCTTTATTCTGATATTAATACACTACATCATTTTGTTTCAGTTCATACACTGACAACAGTTTATATTAATCGAGTCAAGTAATGAACAATACTGACAGCAAACAAACTATTGCACATTATTTGGATTGGTACATTACGATTTTAGCATCCGTGATTAGCAATGTAAGCCACTGCCCTGATGTCCACAGTGAGCTGGTATGGTGTTTTATTTTCAAATGCTATATGTGTAGTGTATGTTTTTTTTTGTTTGTTTGTTTGTTTTTGGCAGCTTCTAGTGGCAATTTTTCAGAACTTACACCCTCCTTTCTACAGAATTTGAGCGAGAAATGGGCCACATATTAATGATAGCCACTGCCCTGGTGTCCAAAGTGAACCAGCTAACTGAGCAATAGCATAGAATAAAAATTGCACAGTAAGTGTAGAGTCACATCTACTGACAGCATTGCAGACTGTGAATACACATGCACACCTCTCCTTTCTACAGCCTATGAGCACTTACTATAGCCCTGGAAGGACATGTTTATGAAGAAACCCACTGGAAATAGGTTAGATGATGAGGTCACTTTAACCAGTCTTTGGGGGTTAGCAATGTTAGCCACAGCCCTGGTGTCCAACGTGAGCCCGTGGTCCAAACTGTATGGGGTTTACTTTTTAAATGTTCAAATGTGCTAACTGAGCAATAACAAGTAACCCCAAAAACCAATTCAAATCAATTGTAAAAAAAAAAGAAAAAAAAAAGTGTGGCTTATAGATTTTGGCAGCATCAAGTCAACATTACAGATTGTTATTCCACTTCCCACACCCCTCCTTTCTACAGGCTGTTAGCACCTAGGGTAGCCCTGATAGGTCAAATATTAAGTTTAAGTGTCCAATGTGAGCCCATGGTCCAAAATAGTATGTTTTTTTTATAATAAAAAATGGCTAACTGAACAATAGGTAGCATCCCTAAAAACACAATATATATAAATGAGAGTACAAATGGAGTTGTGTGTATTTTTTGCTCACATCTCGTTACAACATTGCAGATTGTGATTCCACACCTCAAGCACATTATTTCGACAGACTGTGAGCAACTGTTCTAGCCTTGTAGGGACATGTAGTGTAGATACATCAGATGATGAGTTCACATTCAAATTTTATACAAATAAGGAACAAAATGTAATTGTTCTATAAATGTCCTGAGCCTGAATGCCAGCATTTATGATGCGTTTGAAAAAAACAAAGTATGTTTGCTCTGGGCAGTTGCCCTGGAAATGAAAGCGATGGAACTAATGACCCCTTCTTGTTGGTTGTATGGAGCTTTTAATATCTATGTTCTATTATAGTAGTAGTATAAGTATTGGCTGCAGTGTTGACTGATGTGTTCCATTTGGTTCGACTGTATATACTGTCACACATTGCATCTTTAGATTTTGGTATCCATCATAGACCTATCCATAAATGTATCTCCTCAAAGCAATGTCAACTAAACCCTTGTTCAAATCCTATAATCAGATTTTAAGGGCGACCCTACATATATGAATCTATAAATTCATTCTTTAAAAAGACTACAAAGTAGGTCATAGGTGCAGTAATATCTCACGGTCACCATTCGGTCAATTCCCACTCTGAATATTATGATTACAGCCTTAATAATGCATTAAGGCATGGTGGTTAAATTCTACAGTAATGAAATTGTAATCTATCATTTTCGACCTGTGCACTACACCTACGAGCTCCATCTGCAGCTGTGTTTTGGCAGGAAACATCACTTGGCCAGTCAGTACAAACAGCTTAAGTCTCAAACACCCACAGTCGTCCGCATAAATGGAGCCAGAGTTGAAATAGAAAACAGGACAGGCCAAAACTGAGCAGGTAAACCGGCCCCTTGTGAATTCGAGGATCTGCTCCTCCGGGTCTGGCATTCCTCGTTCCCCGTCTCCCATTTTTAGGGCGTGTGTGGGATATTTACCAGAGGAGCATGGGTCTAACTAATATCCTGTGACCCTTGCTCTAGCACCTTGTCAAACTACAGCGTGCGCGCATATGTGTTGCAGTTCAATCAGGCAGGACATCGTGACTGCCAAAACAATATCAGATGACCGGCGACCGTGACGCCCCAGAGGCTTGTTGTCATGGTTACGAGAGAAAAGAAAGTAACAAACATACAACGCTAACTCATTACAGACAAACGGCAAAGACATTTCTGTATCCCATCAGCACCACACTGAACTGACTCCAGAGTTCTGGCTTGACTGAGTGATCGTCGTTTGAGGACACGCGGCAAATGGAGCAGAAATAATCAAGTGTTGCACAAGGAACATTGGTTTATCGAGTGAAATATTGTATTGTGTTAAGGCAACATGATGTAACCTTTCACCTTCAACTGATCACCTCATGTTGGTTCAAAGTGCATCCAGCTCTTAAGATATTTCACTATGCAACACTACAGTCGTGTGTACAATGGTTTAGTATGATTTGGGTCAGTACTATACTATTATATATACTCCCTACTGAAGAGAATATGAGTAGTATATAATCTTCGGGTAGATTGCAATGTAAATAAAAACTGGTGTATAGCTGGTCGGATTTTGTATTATGTTTATTGTTTGTTGGGTCATAGTGCACCTGCTCTATGGGCCCCATAAACTTTTTGGGCGTATGTGCCAATGAGCAACGCCCACTGAAAATCAACGGCAGCCATTACTTCAGTATCAGGATCTTGGTCTAACAATACTTCCATTGTACTGCCACACCATTAGTCAGAATATGCAGCAGCTTGGGAGAAATTGTGTCTAATCTCAGCAGAACACACATGTTATGACAATTCAGCTGCATAAAACAGCAAAGGCAATGTCTGAAATTCACAAAGCAAGAGCTGTAAGATTAACCTGACTGTGCTTGATAGAACTGCTCCACAGAACCATCTGGGAGGGTTCCTGAAGAGGTGTTTACAAAAGGGCAGGTACTTTAAATGAATAACTGGTCGGTGATTGGATTTATCAGTGAGTTTTATCCAATCAGAGCAAATCCATGTTCTTTACGTTGTTACACTCACTAAGTCGCTAGATTTTAAAACCTAAACCACGCCTATACCTGTCAGTGCAGCCACCTCTTTGGACACACAAGCCAAGTTTAGCCAGACTGGGAATCCCTGGAGCAGTTCAAGGTGGATTTTTGTGAGTTTGTAAGCTTCAAAATCTCATGAGAATCCAGCTGCAGCACAAGGTTACCGTATGATGCCACTATAAATAAAACCAGATACAGCAGTTGCTAATACACCCTAGTGTTTAATTAAAATGCAATTGAAATTTTGACATAAGAACAAGACAAACTGAGAAAATCTGAGAAAAACATTGCATCCATTCAGATGTTTATGCCTAACCAAGAAAGTATTCTTTATTGTCCAATCATAAGCTATGTTAAGCTATGTTAAGCTCTACTTTTTAGTAAACAAACCACACTGTTGGAACGTCACAGCTGTTGAACCCGCAGCACAAAAATAGGTTAGAAAAGTGTTAGGTTCACTTATTTTAAATGCTTGACTCCGTTGATGGTGTTCAATGTCATTTGATCAAAGTAAGGTATGTCCTAGCTTTAAGGTTAACTTTTTTCTTAGCTTTTGCGCTTGGTACCTCACAAATTCTCAGTAAACGTTTGTTTGTGTGTGTCTGTGGAGCCTCTCTGTTAGCATTTACCTTTAGCATGTAACAAATGAATGCGTTCAATCAGATCCTCAGCCTGTAGACCTAAAAGTAAAATATTAATTAGAATGCATATGCAACACATTAAAATGGTTTGCAAACATTAAGCTGTAAAGCTAGATGCTAGATATGGTTCTACCGTACATTTGTTAGTAATATGCCACAGTGACAGAAATATAGGAAATCATCCCTTCTGCAGAGAGCATGGTTGCCTTTTTCTTTCCTAAAGCCCTCTCTTATCCTTCATCAACCTACATTTTTTGCAGATCCGACTCAATGAAATATGTTGCCCAGGTCATGCATCATGTAAGCATTGCACACAACTGAATAAATCTGTGGCTACGTGCAAAAGATGAGAACATACTCAATCAAATATTCCCTTAAAGAGAAAACAATGCAAATCCCAAGAACGTACTGAATGTATTATTTTTGCATGTTCCAATATTATGCAACATATTTTTGAAGTACAAGGAAATCCATTGTGAACATTATGAGCTCTTTTAACACTATTGGTATGTGGGAATTACAAAACAAGACAAGTTTTTTTCTGTAACACTGTCACATTCACAGTATCACGTGGAAAGCATTTGTTCAGACTAGGATTAAGCCTGTTTTCACATTACATTTCCTGGTCAGCGCTGAAGCGTGATCGGAAATGCTAACCTGCTTTAGACACAGACTCCCAGACTGTACCCTTCCACTTGACTAGTCATTATAAGGATCTTCCGTTGAGCCGGCTACATGAAAGCTGGTCACTTTAACTGGAGACTGTAAAGTAAAGAGTTTTGCAAGGCTGACTGCACGGAGCTGGAATGCAGGCCTGCTGTGGCTAGTTATCCAGCCAGAGCTAAGCAGCGTGCAGCACGGTAAATAAAATGCAGCCTGCCGCTCTCTTACATGCTTTGCTCGGTTCTGGTTTGCAGGATAATCAGGACGAATGGAGAGCAGCTGTTTTTTGGAGGGGAAACGGAGGGAACGCATGAGAAGGGGATAGGAGAGGAGAGGAGGGGGCCAAAGAACCAAATGGTGCTGGTGAAGTTTTGACATGGCAAAAGAATGTAGATGAAATGAATGGGAAGGAACATGCCCAAGGCTACCAGATGAAAAAAAAAAAAGAAAAAAATCTGGCCAGATATAGGAGCTGCAGTGATGTAAAAGGCAAAAGCAGGTGTAAGAGAAGGATATAGAAGTCACGAGTCTGCGGAGTGTGAAAGAGCAGAAGAAATAAAGACTTTTTCCCTCTGTAAGAATACTTGGAGACAGATGAGAGCGGAGCGTATGTGAGACAAAGGTCAGCAGGCAGCAATGCAAGTCGTGAGCGGCTGCGGAGCTCCCAAGAGAACGCCGGCTGTGAGTCATGCTACGACAGCAACGTGACGCAGAGTGCACAGTCATCGGCTTTGTGTCGCTGCACGGGCTTTGAGGTCAAAGAGCGATGATAGGAGCTGATGTTTAGTGTCCTTATCTGAGTTCATTCTGGAATGAACACTTTGTTACTATATTAATAGGTAGTATATTTAGTATTATAGAATTGATTCATTAGTTTTTTATTTTATGATAGGTCTGTATACAATGTACTACTGGAAGCATTTTTAATAAGGTTGATTGTTTTTCTCGAGAATTTTTCCCTTAAAAGCACTTATGCATTTGAAGGTGTTATAAAGGTATAATAAAGCAAGACTGATTTTAATCTACGTGAATGCTGAACGTCATTTAATCAAAGTAAGCTCGGCCCTTGGCTTACCTACAGCTAAATAAATACATATGTTGATCATATGCCAAAAAGCTGTCCTCTGTCCATGTCATGCTCCATGCTAGGTTTTAGGTTAGCTCTGTCTTAGCTTTATGAGTTTGACACTTTACAAACTCTATGCTAAAGTTCTAACGTTAGTGTGAAATAAATGAGTACAGCCAATTAATGTGAGCATCAGCTTATAGATTTAATACTGTAGGTTGTCTATTAAAGAATATAGCCTATTGCTGTCTAGATCAGTGCATTTTACAGATTAAAGTTGTAAGAATGTATAGACAGACTTTGAAAACCAAGTTAGAAATTGCTAAACTAAATCTTGTTTAATTCAAATGATCACTTCATAGCTGTATCTGGTAAAAGGGGATTACACTGTTTTTCTACTCTTGCATCCTGTTTAATGATCTAATCACCTACACTTTATAATTAAGGATTTGAATAGATGAGAATATTGGTGTTTGGCCAATCACACTTATGGAAAAAGGAGTGCTCCCATTGGTCAATACTGATGTCAACAAGGAAGTAATGTCCACCGACAAAACCAGAAATCAGTTATTTAGTTGCTAAATATGTCTTTTTACACAGCAAAACTGTGCAAATAGAGAAAAAAGAAGCAAAAATGAAATGAATATTGGCAAAGCTTCTACGCAATATTTTCTTTCTGCAAGGTTTTGAAAGATACACATTAGTAATATTTTTAGACATTCATTATAGTACAACACAAAGTACTTTTATACCTTGAGTATATTTGAGAGTGTTACTTACTGAAGGATTGTGTCTAATTTTGCCATCTCAGTCTTTAAAGGAAATCTCTCTCTCTCAGATCCCACTGGCTTATTCTTTACCGTTCCCACTTGCTGGTCTTGTCATTTTTATAGATCTTCTCTTGCCTTACAACCACAGGGGCAGGAGCGGGGAGAAAAAAAAAAGTGGTGGTAGGGAGGGATGAGTTTCACAGACGTGCCACCAGGCTGAACACATTCCTCAAGGGCCGTGCATCCTGTTCAAGCATCCCCACCTCCACCAGGCTCACACAGCACGCGTCACGTACGCACCGCTCACCACCCCCTCATACAATACTGCCCACTCTTCCTCCGGCACACTCCCTACCACAGGAAATGTTGACCTTATTACTTACTCTTTTCACACAAGTGGAGGTTAATACAAATTTTCCACAAGCAGTTTTTTGACAAGTTGGGACTCTCTGGGGCTGCAAAATATAAGGAAAACGTGCTACAGTTTAGCAGTCTGAACAATCCAATTTATACTTTTCTGTGTAAAATGAATTACAATTTACATGCTATACAAAAGTTAAAGTAGAGCAAAGTAAAATGAATCAAAATAAAGTTAATTACCTCCTGCCAGATTTGCGTTTAATTCGTTGTTGTTTTTTTAATCAATTTACATTCCTAATCACAGTACAAGTAAAATCTAAATATGTCATAATCCTGACATATTGCATTTCAAGTTGTTGTTTGTGATACACATATTGTTATTGCTGTTATTCTGATATCAAAAAATGTGAAAAAAAAATAGTGCAGCCCTTATTTCAGGTTGCCAAAAAAAACCCCCAAAACTAACAAACTAAACAGACACTGCGGTTTTTCTCTTACCACTGTTCTATCTTCAAAGATACTAGTTAAAGTCAAACTATGATAATACAGTGTACAGTATGCATTTGATTTCAATGGTTTTAGCCTGGCTATTAGTTTAAATGTCCTCCACTTGAATTGAATCTAATAAATAAGATAAGTTAAACTATCTGAAGCTTTCTGAGGACTTCCAAAATCCTGTTGTCTTTACTTGGATTCAGATTTGCTGACAGACAGAGAGAGTATAATGAGTGCTGCTTTTGAGTGGTTAGCTAACATTGCTAACCCCAGATGCTAAAGTCTAACTTGACATCCTCAACCTGAGGCAGTGTTTCTGTTTAACTTCAATTCCTGGAGGCTATTTACACAGAAAACAACAAATTCCATTTTGACACTTTGTTGATAGGACAACTGGACAGCCACTTCTCAGAACTGCAAACATTAGATGAAACAAAAGGTTGTATCTTCAGTAGTTTTAATTTTGCAATCTATATTTGGTTTTAAATGTATTAGCCTAGATAGTAGCCACTTACGTAGCTACGAATTATGGATTAGTGTTCAAAGGTCAAAGTTACATATCATATATATTTACCTGAACTAATGTATGCTTTAAGTGATGGGCTTCTCTTCTTTTATGGCGCTTTCATACATTTCCCTCTCTTTTACTCCCCCTAGTGGTGAGGAGTTAGTCTTTTTGAATCATAAATCTTCAAATAACCGCTTCAACTGTTTTATTTCCTGAGCATGAAACCTGAGCATGTTCTGGTTTCAGTTTTTACAGTGTGAGTATTTGCTGCTGTTTCCTGTTTTATATGGCTGTAAACTGTTTGGGCTTTGAACAGTGACTTGGACAAAACAGGAATTTCCAGGATTCGAGTAACATGCATTTGGAGCACATATAAAACTGCCAGTTTGGACACAGCAGTGCTTCTGCGGAGTAGTTGCAGTAGTTCTCGGACAGGCTCCAGACAATTTATCAGTCGACTTTTATAGATGAACAAGACACACAGATTCATTTATCTTGTTGGGAGTGGCCAGACACAGTTTGCTGACAGACCCAGCCCATTACATTAAGAAACACTGCAGTGGAGAATGTGAAAATAGGCTGGGTGCACTGAATCACAGCCAATTATAGTTTAGTAAGACTCTGCATGGATCATCTACTTGTCTTTATAAATAAGAGCTGGATTATGTGTTTCTGGGTGTGAGAGATCGGAAAAACACTGAGGTATGATTTAAAAGCATACAACTGAGAAAAGGGTGCAATGTGTGCACTATAGTGCATGTGGGTGTGCATTCAATATACAGGGTGTCCATAAAGTCTCTACAGATTCAAAAATATATTACAAACGCAATTAATGGGCTATGTTAATCAGATTTGTTTTGTTTGTATGTACTCAGTTTTTAATCACATTGCTGTGGTGTATTTCTGGCACCATGTTAATGAAAGAGGTCCTGTTAAATGAACACCTAATAAAGCTACTTCACAAGAAAAGGCACAATGTGTGTCATGGTTTATTGAAACAATCGAATACGCAGACTCAGCGAAGCTACAGAACTAATTATTGAAAAGATCCACCATCACTTCCGTCAAGTCATGCATGGCACAAGAAATTTATGGAGACAGGGACAGTGTTGGATGAAGGGAGGAGTGGACGACCAAGAACATCTGAGGAAAACATTGATTGTGTAAGACAAGCCTTTGATCGTTCTCCTACAATGTCCATCCCTAATGCTGCCAGACAGTTGCAGCTAGTCTGCATTTTTTTATTTTATTTCAATAAACCTTGACACACATTGTGCCTTTTCTTGAGGAGTGGCCATTTTTAAAAGAGACTTTATGGACACTCTGTACTATAAATGAGAACCTGAAATACAGCATAAAACCATATATATATATATATATATATATATATATATATATATATATATATATATATATATATATATATATATATATATATATATATATATATATATATATATATATATATATATATAAAGTAAGGTCAGTTTTTTTGTTTGTTTGTTTTTTGTTTTTTTTTTATTTTTGTTTAAACTTCTAGTTCTCAATTCTTATTGGGGTTTGTGTAAGGGACCTTTGGACCTTTGGATAGATACTTTTACTTAATACAACATCAATGGGATAGCTACATAGAGATAGAGAGGTTTGATTGAGTTTTATTGTATTGATAGCATGGGGCTTTATAACAAGCACTTAAAATACCAATAAACTAATTCGCTAGTTGTCAATTGCTTAGAGCAAATTTACACCACATTTTCTCATTAAAATGGAGGCATTATTTAAGATCTTATTTTGTGAACTTCTTGTACACACACTACATATTGATTACTACACATATGTTCTAGCGGTGATAACCTCAGAGCTGGTCAGCATGTGGTCTACTTAAAAGGGAATTGCATAACTTTTAGCCATTTCCCTCTACAGACACTCTGTGTTCATGGACGTCATATGTTTACAAGTGGAGACTATCCAATCGTCAAGTTTGAAAGAAAAAAATATGTCTTCTGAAACAAAAGGGTAGTTTTAGCATATTTGTTTAAATAGGACTATGCTAGGGTCCAGTGTATTGGCATATTTCCTTTTACATGCATAGTGTGGTGTAAAGCACGTCACTTATGTAATCTCTTGCGAGAAGTCCTCATCCCAGGACAGGAAAGTTATTGATTGTACCGATCTCATGTCTAAGAGCCATTAAAATGAAATGTCGTCAAGCAACTACACTGCTGCAAAGTCTAAACTAACTCCTTTTCCATAGATCCAGTGAAGCCATCTCACCAGATTCTTGACTATATACCTCTGAGTCACTGCCACGTTGCCAAGTCTGGAAAACACATATCTGGCCAGACTGACAACTATTCACACATAACCATCCCATGAGAGTCGGAGAGTTTCCTTCAGTTTTAGTAAATCCTCAAAACTTGCAGTGTTGCCTTAATTTGTATGTATTCATGTTTAAATCATTCTAACGTCCTGAAAACCTCCTGAAAAGTCATCAGATGTGTGTGAGCTTGTGCACATGAGCGCTAATCCTCTAAAAGGGAGGTGTGTGCGCACATTCAGCCCCTTTTTCCTGTAACTTCCCATTAATTCCACCTGTATACACTGGGATTGAGCCCCTGTGGCCCTCACCCTTCCTGCCGCCCCCCTCCCCGACTTAAATCCCCAGATGACGGCTTACGAACACCCAGAAACAGCCTGCTCTCTCTGGTGTAACGTGCTGTTCCCGCCGCACGCTGTGTTCTCCACATATCACCATTTGAAAAGAAAAGGGGAAGAGCCTATTTATTCCACTCATCATTTGAGTGGCCATTTTCGCCGGATCACGTACGACGGCTGGACTTTTGAGAATGTCACCATGGCGATGAGGACTGGCACAGTGAGCGTGAGTGACTGATGCGCGTTGCCAGCTGTGAGCGTGCGCATTGTGCAGAGTTGTAGGTCACAACACAGATATTTCATGAGGAAAGCTCGAACACGGTGTGATTACTGCACATTCACGTTACACTCGTCTGCTTTTAATGGGCCCAATTACACTAATGATCAAAGTGTTTTTGCTCTTCTATTGTTGGGGTTTAGCTTCATAATGAGACTAATGCTGGCTATTCATTTTCATTTCTTTTCAATATGTTTCTAATTTTACTTCAACAAAACAGAAACATCTTTTTACTATATTCACATTATCAGGAAAGTGACCCAGATCTGATTTTATGTTCTGACTGTTGACTTGCTGTTCTGCCAACACTCCCCATCTACTCTCTTTGTGAAATGGGTCTGGAATGCCTTCCCTTCTGAACCGTTTCCACTTGGAAAAAATCCCATTGGACATTTCATAACCAGTTATCTAAAATAGAGCAGGCTTTTTGTGATGTTTCATAAAGCATAATTTGGATTAGTAATATGACTTATATGTCCGTTGATACTGCTCCCTGAAAAGAGAGTTTTGTATAGAACAGAAAAAGAATTTTGAATTTCTGGCTTTACTTCTCATATGAGCTGTTCTCTGTCTAAAGTGCACAAGCATTTAATAAGTCCATCATGTCATCTGCCAAATCATACCTGTTTTATGTTTGAGTATGATTATGTAGTGAAAAAAGTCATTAGCCTGGCCAGACACACCCATTCACTTTCCTAGGAAAGTCAGTCTGGAAGCCCCTCCCACTAAACACAACTTCTATTATCTGACCAATCATAACTGTTTACCCAAAATGGGGCAGGGTTTATGTGATGCTCGGTGTCTGATTGTTTGGGTGTTTTAAAATTGCGTCGGTCCAGAGGCAGTTTATTCTGCATATATTGGTACTGCCCCCTAAATTCTGATTGGTTGAATGTCTGTCCTATTGCATTCATTCATTTCCTGCTGCTGATTGGAGTGGTTTAATTGTTCCGGCCCCTGGAGATCAAACCAGAGAGGGACCAGACCAATTCTTTGTATAGAATAATAAAGGTATTGGGATGTCTGGCCAGGCTCAAGTCACATGGATTCTGGTTGAATTGTTAAGCTAGAACTATGAATCTAGAAAGATTCAAACTAGTTTTGGCTGTACACTGATATAAGCAGACACTGGACCACATTTGATGCCTGTGTAAACACATAATTAAATAGAAATGTGGTTTAGCTATTACACGCCTGTCAATCATCAACAAAATGCAATGATGTCAAGCATTAGATAGTAAATATGGGTATTTATGATCTGATATAATACACTTTAGGTAAATTATTAAAAATTAAACTATAATACCATACGTTTGCACTGATCGCAGGTTTTCTATTTAACAACACAAAAAGAGTGAAGAGATATACTGATACATGAATCACCAAATGGGACTGCTCCTAGTTAGTGAGAGAACTGTGCTCACATTGGGCACATGAATTGGTCAATAATTAAGTTTGTACAAACGAGCTGTTTTTGCTGCTCTCCGGTCTGATAAATGAGTGACTGACGGACAGGATCATGATGTTTTAACATGTGCTTGTTAAGCTTTAATTATTAAGGCAGGATCCACAACGGCATGGCACGGCTAACCTTTTGAACCCAGTCAGACAAGCCTGGTTCGCATGCATACGAGCATACATGTGCCTGCACACATGCACGCTCCATATGGCACAATTAACCTTTTGAACTTCGCTCAGACACACACTGACAGGGATGCACATGAGCATTGAGGGATGCACAACACAGACGAACATCCTCAGAGCTTTACACGCAACTTTGTGTGCATCGAACAAGGCTCCCAAATAAGCCCTTTATTAGAAGCCATCTATCCTGTCTTTTTCCTTGAAAGGCCACATTATCCATGGCTCGATTGGTGAGAGCAGAAGCTACCTGATTCTCACGCATTTCGATAACAGCACATCGCCGGAGAGGAATGCGCTGTTCTCAAGAAACTGCCTTTTGAGGACATGTTTTAATGATGCAGTTCCTTCTGCTGGAGATGTACATTATGTCGAGATGGGCCAAATGAGATTGTGCATAAATCTTTCTCGAAATGCTCCTGACAGGGGTATTGAATCTTACATCAAGCATATGGACGACATTGAGTGCATCTTATCAGAGAGGAAAAGCACCAGGAACACAGCAACACAGCAAATCTTTGATTTACTGCACTGTGATTATCTTTATTAATAAATTGGAGGCAGTAATCAGATGCACCAGTCCCTCTGGTAAGCAGTCATTTAATCATTTTGATTGCTCGTTTCCAAATGGGAGTTTAAACTGCAAACCCGATGAAACTATTTTAGTTAGTAGTGCTAATTTTCATTGGCATTCTGAGAAAAAGATACCTCAAACCATGGGCATAGAATGGTATGTGGATGATTGGAGTATGTTATCTAATGTTAATCCTGAAGTAACTACAATTTATTTTGAGTACAATCATATAACTAATAGAGAGGGTTGGTTCAACTATAGGTATTAGTTTTGAAAGGATGGTTGAAACAGTGGAGCAACAGACACACAACAGGACAGATGCTTTACTGAACAACATGGACCATCTCCTGCATCTGTTTTGAACAACAGAGAGCAGCCAGAATGCAACAAGAATTAACAATTTAAAAATAAAGCTCCATCCTTGCCACAAACAATATGAACACTAATGCACTTGTTCAAAATATCTTCTTGTATCTTCTCCAAAACAAAAGTCCAATGCAGAGGGAAAACGAAAAGAAAACATTGACACATATCTGAACATGTTTTCTGCATAATCATTGTGGAAGCTTTGGGTGGTGAAGGAATTTGCTGAGTTAACTTTCACAATGGACAATACCTGTTCGGAAAATAAAACCTAATGGCTTCGGGGAAATGCCACTTGACATTGTACAGTTACATTTCCTCCAACTTTACAGCATTAAGAGGAAGTCATAAAAGCACAAAATAGACGGCAATAATAAGCGCCGGAGATAATGAGGAAGCCATAAATGTGCAACGCTAAAAGGGGCTGTTAAACGGTCAGAGGTATTTACTATGTCAGGGGCCATGAACTCTGCCTCACACTTATCCGCATCATATATGCACGCAGGCAGGACAGGGAGTGCTCACGCACATCTGACTGTGACCGTAGTCATGCAAAACAGCGCCTAAAGCCCAGCCCCGGGCAGGGTCTTAAAGGTCACGATCTCTACGCTGCTTTAAAAGGTCACTCAAAGTTCATGACACAAGCCTGACCATATTTGGCTGCCGGCTCTCTTAAAGACTTAGAGCTGAAATTTTGAAATGATACAGAGGGAGAAAAAAAAAAAAAAAAAAACAGTAAGTGGAATGTTCATTGGTTGCAGCTGGGCATCGTTGGAGCAATATGGGCTCGGGCTTAATGCAGGAAGTGTGTGTGAGGCAGCGGGTCGGCACGCACACACTCACGGTACGGGCATGCATGTCAGCGTGTTTATGTACCAGAGCGGGGAAGTTAGATATTGGATTAAAACAAAGCAATGCTCATTTGACTACGCGTGTCAAAGATAAACACGTACATGGATAATCCTGCCCTTGTGTGTGGAAGTGACAGGCACAGCGCAGGAATATGTGAGTGGAAAGAAGTGCAGCTATGGACGAGAAACAATGTGAAAAGTGAGGAAAATGAGTTCGAGAAAAAAAAGGGGTTTGAATAAATCTGTCATCTACAACTCTTGCTGTATTTATGTATTTGTGTTACTAAGTAAAGTAGACTTAACTGAATTATTTACATTAATTCTGCATTAATTTCCGATTGTGTGCATACTTCATATACAGTTTTCTGTGTTTTAAATGGAAATTCTGCTTTTGATGTTTCATATTTTTTAAGTTTTTAGTCTGTTTCTTGTTTCCTCTATTCACCACTTCACTTCACAGCACCTGAAAAAAAAGGTCTGTAGAACTGGGAAAAATAAACACTATTGGTCACGGTTACTAAGTTTTATTACTCCACCACTCCACTGACTTCATATTTTGTTTATAAAACTAAATAAAGAGTAAACTGGACTGTAGTGGGCCCCATACTGTGCAACAAACCTGCCACTGGTCTTGTACGTGTTTACGTCTTGCATTGTCTCCTCACGATCAGCGTCAGCCAGGTAAGTGTTGTTTAATGCAGTATGCAAGCTGAAATCTGCCATGTAATAAAAAAACAAAAAGAATCTTACATATTTGGGATCCTTTCTCTAAAACCTTACTTAATTTTTACTCAGCAAATATTAAGTAACTAAGTCATTATGTTGTGAAATATAGTTAATCATCTACATTTTATTAGGTACTCGAGTTAATATACTTACTAGATTTTTGGCCACCAGCTTCAATGCAGTAGAAGTCCAAAACCTGGTCCTAGGAATCTGCTGTCCCCTTTAGCACGTGTTCATCGTTAGCATCAGGGCCTTTTCTACATCAGTCAGAGCAACTTTTTAAGGATATATTTATGGCTGCTGATAAACAGGAAATGAGGTATGAGAGTGGATTGAGTAAACAAACGTGACCCAGCATTAAATACGTTTATGTGAATAGACACATTGAGAAAACTTAGATATAGCTATGCTCAGATACATCTGTTTAAACTGAGAAAATTTTAACATTAAACAAAAAAAAAGTGATTCAATTGATTAGTAGTAACCCATCTACTACAAGGCTCAGATAAATGATAAATATGTAAACAAGTCTGGGCTTTATAAAACCAAATCAATGCTATCATTTATATATTGTCAGTCACTGCTAACGTTTGCGCTATATGCTAAGCGTCATTTTGATTACCAAGGTAAACAGAGTACATTTTCAAAGGGAAAATTAGCCATTGAAAATTCACAAAATATGCATAAATAACTAGTTATTAGTCAAAAAGTGACAAGATATGTTTAAAGTCAGTGCCTGGGTAGAGAACATTAGCTCCCATTACAGTGGCTCAATATTTTGGCTAGCTGTTTCATTACAGGAGCAATTAGCGCTACATCAGCTGAAGGCTACATGAGCTAAAGGCTACATGCTAAAGATCACCAAATTCTGATGTGTTATGTTTATTCTTAAGTATGGCGGACCACAATAGTTTGTCTGGAGTTTATGCATCAAAACCCACACATCCTACTTTAATAAGTTCACTTTGGCTGATGTTAACGTAGTTAAAATGAAAATCTGCACAAATATCTAGCTAACACAAGAGCTCTTTTGTTTCTTTTTTTTTTCTAAGCCCCCAAACAAACCTCTTACTTGTGTCTAACTTCAGTGAAAATCTTGACTTGTTTAGATAATTTATTTCTTCATTGCTGTTATGATGGATTTTTGGCTAAATCAGTGCTCATTATTTGCTATCTCCACTTGTCTTTTATCTGTTCTTCTAAATAGCCTACCCCTTCTTCTCTCCTCTGCTAACCCCAGCTGACAGGTCTACAAAGTGGAGTATTTTTCTTTTTTTTTTTTTTTTGAGCGCCACAAGCAATTCCTGGAGGGCAGTCAGGCAAACAAACTCCGCCAATGTCCGCTGCATGACTCACGGAAACGGGCCAGAATCGTTAAGACGACGAGGCCAGAGGATTTGAAGAGGATTGATGAGAACGGGCTCGGTTTGGAAAGAAGATTGAAGCAAAAAAAAAAAAAAAAGAAGAAGAAGAAGTAGAGGGAGAGGGAGAATGAAAGGCTGGAAGAGAGATTAAGAGGGCCAGCAGTGGAAGAGACTGGGAGATAGAGATGGGGGCAAACAGGGGGCAACCTGCGCAATCTTGCATGCACACGAGAAGAGCAGACAGGCACGCAGCTCAGGAGAGGCACGGACTGAGAGAAATGAGTCCTCCTCTTTTCCTCAACGTTCTCTCTTCATCTGCCCTCTGTCCTTGGCCCTAAAAACCGTAAAGCTCAGCAGAGCAGTGTAACGGGACATAGTGACCCCAGGGGTGTAGGAAGGGGGTGGGTGGATGAAGGGTAGGCTTGTAAAATGTGGATTACTTTGCAGGCTACATTTTACACTGAATCAATAAGGGGATCAACTATTTCGAATAATTTCAATATACGATAAATTAAAAAAGATGGCCTGCTTTTAAATAGGATATTTGTTTTCAAATTTGGTTTATACATGCTCAGGACCTTTTGCACATGCACACTGCACGGTTCACCTATTGTATGGCAACACCACTTGGACAAACAGTATTTAATAATAAACAGGTTGCTTCCATAGGCTACTATCACCCAGTAACTCCAAGTAAGAATAAAACATACACAAGGTCATAAACAACAGTTGCGCAGACCTTAGCTAACTGCTAGCAGCTGGGGAAATACCATCAGCCACAACTTGCATTCGTATTATTGATCACTTGAAGTCAACATTATTTCCAAAAAAAATAAAAAAATACATTTCTGTCATTGAATGTTAATTGGAGTTGCTTACTGGCCCATATGCGAAAAATGATTTGGCCTCGGGGTTTATTTACACATTATGTGGTCTATGAAGCAGGTGCACTAAGGGCCTCTACGGGCTGCAATCCTGTGTCTTTAATTAATTATTTATTTTCTTATCCCCTTATTATCCCCGTCATTGATTATATTTATAAATTCATAGTCGCCAGGGGGTGCCCAGCATGTTTTGATGTTGGTGGGGTAAACCAGAGTACCTAGAGAAAAGTGAGGCTGTGTTTTGTCCGCCTTCACGTTCCAAGTGACCAATGAGCTAGAAAACAACAAGTGTTTTAAAGTCACTAAAACTAAGAAAAGCTGGCTATCTTGGAAGAGTAGGCGACCAGTAAGCCATACATCAAACCCTTTCTGGGTCACATGGGATTTTTTTTCTCTATCCACACAGGCCTTTTTGCTGCAGTACTACACAAAACCACCAGTGGTGACAGGGCAGAGGGGTTGGTGCTAACTAGATCTATGAGTGATACCAAGTATGAGCAGACTGTTTTTGTGTGGGTAGTGAGCAACTGTAATACAACACAATGCCTTAGCTGTATTGTTAAGATTTACATACTTTAGTAAACTAAGCTTATTTTCGCATAATTCTGAATAATGTGATGCAAATTAATACAATATTCTTTAAAATAAAATATGGACAGTTTGCCTACATGGAAACAAAATTCTAACAAAGTTATCAGGTAGACTCAAAATTAGGCATTAGGAGACAATAGTGCTTAGAGCAGGAGCTGGTATGAAGTCAGTGTGTGCAGTCTCAGGTCTGGGATAGAGGCCTCCCTCTGGAGTGCATTAGGTACGGTGCTCAGATAATACACTGCTGTGGACGAGGGGGGAGAAGAACCGGGTGTGCCAGACACAGGGGAGAGGTCTTGGTGTTCTTTTCTGAACAGAAACCCAATGGGATGAAGTAACTAGATAAACACAACTTGCACTAAAAATCACAGGTCATAAAGTTATTTAGATAAAGCACATGTTGGCCATTTGGTCACTTTTTCGTTTTGATTCTTTATTTAATCAATGTTACATTTAACATAAATAAACATTTTTATGAACAAAAGGCACACAGCTCAAATATTAACAAAGAGAACATCTGTACAGTTTGTCTACTGTCTCTGAGCGAGAGTGTCCCAGGAGGGATGAGCTTTAGGAGTTCTGTTGACTAAACGCTACGCCGCAGCAGCAGCATAGTCTCAGTGTGAAACTGTACACTCTTTAATCCCCCACAAGGAACTGAAGTGGTGGGTGAGCAAAGGCAAAAAACGCCCAGCAGAACAGCACTGGCGTCATGCAAAAGTATTTGTCAACTTTCCTTTAAAGAAGTCCCACTGAACACATCTTGTCTGTTTGAAGAGGCCACAAGAATCATGTCCATTTAAGTAAGAAAGATCCAAAAACACGCAGCACAAAATGTAGGGGTCATGGGTAAACACTTAACTTTTAAGAAAATGAAGGGTCCTGGGTGTCATAGTTGTACAAAAAAGTGGAAGCCACTAATTGGTTTGTTGCTGCTTCCTCAGAGTAATACAACCACTTGTTCATTCACAGTACTGACAGGACGCTACTGTCTACAGCAGTGCAGAGACCAGGAGTCCAGGCGAGAATATGGCCGTAGGACCAGGTAAGGGGATTCGTAGGTCCATTTGAGTCCATTGATCAAATATTAGTCACTCCTGTTTATCCTGAATATAGTGTCCAGTCAGTTCAGTTGTAGGTGCAGCTGTCAGCAGTTTTTTTCCATCTTTGATGATGAAGCAGTCTTTTTGCTGGTCCAGTTGTGTCCAGCTCAATCTGGTCAGGACCGGTTCTGTTAGTCATAATGCAGCCCAGTCTTGTTGGATCCAGAGTCATACAGATGTATTCCATTTGCAGACTTCTCCTAGTCTGTGTTTTAAACAATTTTAGGTACTGCATGGGTGAAGTTTAATTTAGCCAAGTAAATCACAGAGGAATTGTTGCATTCAAATCAGTAACAGTATTTTACTATGATTTTTTTACAGTTTAAAACTTTGTTATAATCTTAAGTGATAAACTCCACCCACTGGCACTAACAGTCTAAAACAAACATGCAGAGCTGCATCTGATCAGACAGAGACCGTGGTGGATACTTCCTCATAGTGAATTATAAAGTAAGGGTAGCTTTGGTCATCGTTGAAGATGACATAGATCTGAGGGTCCACCCAGTTGTCCACACAAGAGTCAAAAAGGTCACTGGAGGGGTCACGGGGGTTGATGGGAGGAGGCCGCCGCATGGATGGGTTTCCTACAGTAAACCTGGACAAAGACACAGAAAAACAAAGTATCCATCAGTTGGGCAGTTCAGATTAATTATGGCTTTGTATTTTATATCAGTTCTTGATGCTGGTAACAAATATTTCATTTTAGGGCACTTGAAAGAATCTACCGACATGCTAAAAGTGCATGAAATGGAAGTGTAAACATGGGAAAAGCCTGTGCATTGTTACCAGTTTTTATACGTTAAATATTTAAGTCCATGCTCGCAGACCTGTAATCCATCAACCTTTGTTCCACTTTCTCAAGAGTATTAAATAAAACATTTCAGAAAGAGAACATTTTTAGATATTCTGTGTCTGTGTGCCAGATATGGTTTGAGACAGAACACTGCACAGATAACTTCTTTATTGGTCTATATCCCCCTTTCAGTCTGGATTTAATGTCTCCGTCTGCGCCCTGGCACAGATTAAAGCCAGGTTTAGGTTGGGGATGTGTGTTGTGGTTCTATCGAAGCCCTTTCTAAACCACCACACCATCCTCTGGGCACACCACAGTCTGTCTCCTGCAGCAACAAAGCCGGTGATGTATGATGTGTGCAGCCAAATCAGCTGTTTTACATGTGTGGCTGGAGATTTGACTTGCATCTGAGCGAGTCACAGTGAGAGTGAGTGATCGTTTATGGAAAAAGGACCTCAGGTTCTCTGTGAGACGAATGGATACTGATGTATTGTGTAAATTTAATTTGAAAACGCTTATGAGTGAGGAAGCAACAAGGTCAGGGGAGATACTTTGCACATTGGAGAGAAGGTAGTTGTCAGAAACAGAGCCAAACACACCACCCTAAAAGAACAAGGACACATACGGCCTTCATTTTGTATTTAGTACAGTAATGGTGCTTGAGCTTCTACCACAAAACAAGCTTTCAAGCCGACATCTGCTATTAATACAAGGTTTATATGAAATTTAATTGATCTTATTGCTTAGAAACTCCTGGGTGGGTGCAAGGATAATACAACGCTGAGACAAACTGCTGTAAAGGACACAATTTGGGTAAGAAATAGATGGAGCCCAAGTATAAGAGGACATCCATCCTCACATGACCGACTGTTTTAGCATACATACCTGCCGGTGAGGACTTTGGCCAGGAACATGCAGTGGACACCTTTGGGTGAGCGCTTGGAGAAGTTATGGGAGTAAACAGCCTTTCGTGCGAAGTAGGAGCCTTGGCCAAACATGGTCGCGTGTTTTCCACAGACCCTCGGGTCGAAGTTGTGCTTGCAGATGCCCTCCACAACGTCGGCCGAGGTGCCGTGGAAAAGGTGGCGCTCGCTCAGCAGCCGGTCCATTTCTGACATTCGCCGGGACATGTATTCCTTCTTCCTGTTGAGGCAGAAAGAGACACAAAGTATGAGAAAACGGGTCTGTGAAGTGAAACATAAATCAGCGTTTTGATTCATAAAGCGAGTTCCCCTCCAGTCATTTTCACTAATAAACAGCTACACGCAGATGTGGTGTGTCTGCTGTGGGCGTAATCTGATCCTTGTTTACTCCCGAACGCGGTTAAGAGCAGTGAACGTAATCCCTTCCTTGAGCAACACAGACGCAGCTCACTTGATGTGAGTGGATCAATCAGCCATGCACAGGCGTTTAGGGCCAGATGGCTGTGACCGGGTTATGACCTCTCGCGACCTGAGTCAGACTGACACCGCACGCATTCAGGCATAAACACATAAACACATAAACGTCCGCCCCGCGCTTTACGACCGGCCGCTTTAGACGACACTATGTGCACATTGACGAAACTCTGGTCGATTAGAGTCCATTTACAAACCAATAAACACGCAAACAAGAAGTTATGATGTGTTCCGTGAGAGTGTGGAGGGAGACCGACTGTCAATATGAAGGGCTAAGCATAAGTCTCCTGTGAGAAGACCTCTGTGGGAAGACAAGGGCAAAAGACACACCAGAGCATCCTACATTAAAGTCACACTGAGTAAAGATTTGTACACAGTGTGCGCTTTTGGACATACAACAAGCATCTCAAAGCTCAATCACTTGCTGCTTCATTGTAATTTATTTCAGATTTACTGTTTGAGCCAATGGCATAGTTGTAATAGCCTGAGTCATACTGTTTCTGAACTTTGTATTTGCATGAGTGAAGAAAAAAAAAAAATCATCTCACACGGAATTTAAATTTCTGATGGAATTTGAGGTTTTGGGGGAGATCAAGTTGTGTGTTGTGTTGCTTTAAAAATGACACACTGGAGAAAAAGGATGTCTCATTGCTTTAAACTCATGTCTCCTCATTCCTCTCTCCTCTCTGTATCTCCTCTGTGGGCGGGACTAAAACACCAGAAGAAGATGCAAAATATTCACTTTAAGCTGTACCCTTTAGAGTCATAAACAAACCGTCAGTCATAGCGAAACTTCACACTACCCACCAGCTCGGAGTGTTAACTGTCACAGCTGATAGTACGTGCTCTGCTCTCACCACAGCGGTTCACGGCAGAGACACCATCGCCACCAAACATCTCTCCATCCACCGACTTCTCAAACCACTGCTGATCGTTTCTCACGAAGGCTCACACAGATGGTTCTCTCTTGGCCTATTTTTCGGGGCTTTATTTCCTCTTTGCGCATAGTTTTGCATCCATCCTGTGTTTGGAGTTGAGAAATGTTCTTCAAATACAGCTGGGTTTATATATCTTCTCAAAGTGACTGACAGAAATCTGGATAAATAACTATTACTGATACAAATATGCGCCAGATTAGCAAATCAAAACCGAATGGAGAGAGCTAAACAGGGCAGCATTAGATCTTTCGCTTTAGAATTAAGTTCTTTTGCAAAACGCAGTCGGGAAATTAATGAGCACCAAAATCCTACAACAAACCCTTCATTGCCATAACATCATTTTCCTATAATCAAAATAATAATTTCAGGAAACAGTACCACCCACAACTTAACTAAAATCATATGTCCAATCTCCACCACAAAAACTGCAAGCCAGTAAATATTTACAATAACTGGAAATGGAAATATTTTTTGTGTAATTACATTATCAATAATAGTAATGTGATTTTGTGCTTTCTCCTTGACTCACCTCTTGTACTTTTCCCAGAGGAAGGGGTTCTGCACTCGGAGGATCTTGATGATTCGGAACTTAGTCTCGGAAACCGTTTTGTGAAATAAGCTGTACACAGTCCGGTAGCTGCGGTCTTCGCGGGACACCGGCACCTGCAGGAAGTCCTGGCTCATCGTCATGGGCAACCAGGTCTCGGGGAAAAGGCTGGGGGGGTTGGTGGTGGTTGGCGAGAGCGGGTGGGACGTGGACAGGTCCATGGAGGAGGAGGAGAGCGAAGATGATGAGGTGGAACAGGGGAGAGTGGATAGAGACAGGCCTCCCAGGGTCCTACAGAGAAAACAGCAAAATAAAGTGTTAGATATTTAACCAAGACAGAGATATTCAGAGCAGACTGTAAATGACACGGAGTAAAAGAAGCAGCATGCCCTCCTGGACAGGGCGCCAGATAACCATTCACACTCTAGTTCACACCTCAAGGCCACTTCCAGCCAACTGTTAGCCCATTAACCTGCCTGTTTTAGGCTGTGGACTGAAACAGGAAGACCATAAAAAGGACATGAGAACAGTAGACTATATCAGGCCATTTATAACTGCAGAGATAACTGCATTTATGGAATCAAAATGGAATATCTGCAGTTTCTTTCTTTCTAGTTGAGTGAGTCTACATTGTGGATTGTGGTAACCTATATACTATGTTAAGTACAAGCGCTCTTATCCTAACTGGCATAAATAAAGCATGAAGACCCCTTATCACTACATTTGCTTATCTACTATTATTTTTCAATGCTGTAATCTATTTTTGTGATTATTGTATATTAGTATGTTACTTAATGTAACTTTGATGTCTTGATGACTTTGATTTTATTGGGATTTTCTCTATATTTTCTATTCTATTATTAAGAATAGTGACTACACTATACCAACTTGCACTGTGGGCTGGACACTTTCACTTTACCACATGAACCTGCATTGCCTTTTTTGTACTGGTTATACATGACTGCACTCAC
Source organism: Rhyacichthys aspro (assembly GCA_036850595.1). Classification (NCBI taxonomy): domain Eukaryota; kingdom Metazoa; phylum Chordata; class Actinopteri; order Gobiiformes; family Rhyacichthyidae; genus Rhyacichthys; species Rhyacichthys aspro. Next base: position 17,588,676 of record CM072160.1, read on the forward strand.
TGTTGCAACAACAATTGTCCCTGCTGTTACAATCACTTGTTGTACTAGATGTACTCACAGTTACAATCTGATTTTATGTTGCATGTTCAGCCTATTCTTAAACTTATCTAACACAACATCTATTATACTCAACTGGATAGACATTACTAACAATGAATGCTATGTGTCTTTGTGTCTATGTGTTTAAATGTGACACTGCTGCTGAAAACCTCAATGTTCCACAGGATCAATAATACTTTCATTCTTTTTTACCATGATATAGTTTTCTGAGATGTTTTCAACTATAGGTATTAGTTTGGAGATTCTAGTTGAAGCAACAGGACTGATGCTATACTGAACAACATGGACCATCCCCTCCATGTGAGCAGCCAGTGAACGTCTGAGATCAGTGAAGAACTCTGTCTTTCCCACTGACATAAGGCTGTACGATCAATCTTTCTACGGAGGAAGCAAGCAGCAATTTTGCTTTTTATTGAATTGAATTGAACTACAACAAATGTCACATCATTCCACTAAGAGCTAAAATGAAATGTCTGAATAGCGTCTACTCCCAAGATCATGTTCCACAAGCAGTGAGCACGAGTGCACTGCAGAGCGAGGGAACTCCACAGGAGCCGTCAGTGTCCCATCGAAACAGCGGGACGGTGTGAAAATGAAATCCAGACACCAAACAACAACGACGGGAGGTAGGGAATGAGAGACAGAGACGGATCCGGAGCCGGCGACAGAGAGAGAGAAAATGGGAAAATAAAATGCCAATTGCTGAGCTGTCACCGATCTGTCAAGAAAACTATTGTGCCTGGCATTTGAGTCAATAACTGTGTTCGGCTGTCAAGTTATCGCTCGCCAAGTGTAAATGTGGTTAGTCCTATCAGACAAAAAGCGTGCATTTGTGTGTGTGTGTTGTGAAGACAGTGATCCGTGCGACTCAGGACACAGCGCAACAGTTTTCTCATCTCTCTCTTTCTCTCTCTCTCTGTGCCTCTTATCTTGTCTGTCCAGTCTGGATGCCTCAATCGATGTCTCTATTTCCCGCGAGCTTTGGAAGAGATCACAGACGGGGCCGGCTGCGGAAAACAAGTGTGAAATGAAAAGGGACAGATAACGAGAGAGTGATGGGTGGAAGGGACCGGGAGAGCGAGAGGGGAGGGACAAAGAGTGAAAAGGAGATTAGGGCAGATAACGGACGGGAACGTATGGAGGGGAGGGAGGCGTGCTGGAAATAACATCATCAGGAGAATGGAGATGACATCGAGTGCCAATCAAGCTAATGACCTCCACCTCTAAGCCCGGCACACACTGTTCCTTATAGCTTATTCCTCATTATTCCGATTTGCAGTTTGTTGAAAGGATTGCATGGGAAAACAAATGTGTGACATCATTGTAGAATATTGCAATGACAGTTTGAATTTCCTTTTGGGCATTGTACTAGCGTTTGAATTCATTTAACATATGTAAAGGAACGGAGGGCTCTAGGCTAACTTCCACTGGTCACACTGGTTCCCATTATTTGACAATACACTAAGCCTGCATCTTGATTGGCTCATATTTGGACATGCAAATTGTAAATACACTGCAAGAGGTACCGTTATTGCAGATAAAGGCATATTAGGCAGGGTTTTTTCTGTGTGAATATGTGCTCCTTTTATTACTGAGTACGGTCAAATATGCACAGAGTAGCAGAGATATTGGCAGCTGTTATATACTCAACTGTACTTTCATTTCTGTTATTAGATGAGGGCTAACCACTCAGTAACACCTCTTCCATGACAACAAGCAAACAAACAAACAAACAAAAACAGAGGTGAAATACAAACAGAGCACAAAATAGCTTTAGAGGGGCAATAGGTGTGGAATAAAGGGAGATTTCATTGCAGTCTTTATTGCAACAGCATTACTATTGCACCTTGTTTTTCCTATGGCTACTTTAAATATCCTTAGACTGACTATGTCAAGTTAATGTTTTAATTGTTCTGTATTAGCCTGCTGTACATGATCCTTTGGAGTTGTGAACAAGCTTTTTTGATTCCTAACTATTCTGATCCTTGTGTACTGTTATTAACACGACACACACTGAGATTACCCCAATGCACACAACAAACAGATGGAAAAGTCCCAGGAACAAATTCCTCCTTCCAAATTCTAGCTCCCCACAGTCACGTTTCACACTCCTTTCGCTCTCTACTCTCTCCTTTGTTGTGGAGCCAGTCTGGAAACCATTTAGACCTCTCTGTCTCGTACTTCCTCCATTGTACTCCACAATCTCACTGTCTCTTTTTCCCCCCCTAATCATCTCTCTTTCCTCCATCTCCTGCGCTCCGTTTTGCAGTCTTCTGGACTGTCAGGGCCTTTTAGGACGGCGCGTTCTCAGCGCTGCCTCAGTGTGGGACGCCGGCAGGACATCGCTTTAGCGGCCAGCTCTGCAGAGGAAGTGAAACATTTCTGCAAATAGACTGAGATGACTCTGCTAGTTTCCAATCTGGTCTCACTTTGAGTCAGGAGGACTGCAGGAGAGAGAGTGCTTCGAGGTAAAACAATGCCCTGTTGCTCCATTTGTGGTAAACTGTGTTATCAGTACAAAATAATTACTAGACAAGATGAGGTGTATTTTGTTGTCACACAGTCAGTTGGAGCTTTTGCCGTCCACTGTTTGTGTCTCTTCCTCTTTCACTCATCTGTTCTCGTTTGCCTCATTATCTCATTTTCCGTCTGTGTGGTTCGGCCTCGTTGGAAAAGTTCAGGCCCACAACTTTCTCCACATGTCTCTGCGATGGGGGTTTGCCAAGTCACAAACAGAACTCATTCGGTATAATTCTAAGGAAATGTTGCAAGACACTAACACTGATACTCACCCTCGCATCAATTCAATTTATGTCTATCAACAGAATGTATAGGATGCCATCAAGGTTGTATAGCGTGACCTTTAAGTGTTGCACTAATGAAGGCGCCCTGGATTTTTTTTTACCCAAAAGGCACAATGTCTCATGTCATGTCACACTGAATGGGTCCAGACAGCTATTACTTTTGGAAAGAGTACTGATTTTGAAATGGAACTTGTGTAGCATCAACCTCAAATTGGTATACCTTTGTTTTTTTACAAAAAGTGGCAGCATAGCAATTATAAACTGCTAATAAAATGTGAAAGAACTATATTATCTAAGCCTGTTATCTCCTGGTTCTGTATTTTTAGTAGATCTGACGTTTTTGCTTAAAACATTGCAGCTTGCATTACTAACATTCTATGGCTCTTGTAAATTTTTCTCAAGAAGAAATTAATGTTTGAATAGGTAATTATTTAGCCCTAACATTGCTTCTAACGTGGCTTCTATGCCTTCTCCAAAAAGAGAAGACTGCGTCTCTATACTGAAGAGCCTATTTAGTGTTTTTGTATGTGCACCTGTGAATATGACGTCAGGCCCTTTCCAGACATCAAGAAAGAAAGAACACAATTTCAGCCGCGAAATCTTGTTATTATTCTTATGCAGTGTCATTTGCTCAATACTAAACGTCCTGTAACAAGGCCGTGACCAGAGTGCTAAACAGTATGCAGTCTGTACAATAGAGACAACAACAGGGGGATCTGAGATTAAGACACAGAGAGACTATTAAACAAATGACCTTTAGTTCTGAACGGAGGACTGACTGTTCCTGCCGCACCTTAGAGTAATTATCAGCCATTCTTCAACCTAATGCTTATCAGACACTTTTCTAATCCTTGGAGTGTAACATTAACACTGTGCTTCAAACTAACACCTTTGCTTTCAACACTCTGTACGTGACGTGATTGACGTGAAAAAAAGTATATCTGAACTTACTGTAGGTGCGGTGTCAGAATAACAGAGGACATAAACATGGGCCGCTTCTTGATCTGACGTCTGAAACCGAAGACAGCGTTCTGCTGGAAGCCCTCCCTGATGTTGAGGATGTACTGGTTTTGGAGCGTGATGAATCGGACCTCTTTCAGACCCCTGGCACTTGCCTCCTCGATTAGCTTCACAACAGGCTGCGGAGCAAAAGAAAAAGACATAGAGTGAAGCATTAGGAACATTTGACATTTCAGCATTTATTCTGTAAGAAAAGCAGTCAGGAGTCTTGAATAAGATATATGTGTGTGTGTGTGTGTGTGTGTATATATATATATATATATATATATATATATATATATATATATATGTATATGGATCAATAAAGTTAGATCTAGTCTAAGTCTAATCAAACTGCATTCAAATGAAAAAGTCCTGGTTTAGACTGGTTCATACCTACATTAAGTACTAGTTTAGACCTGTTTAGTCCTGGATTAATCTTTAATATTAATTTAGTCCCTGCTTTCACAAATGGAAGGTAGTCCAGAGCCTTGCACATCTTATTCTCTTTTTACTAGACCATTCAAATATCACAGTTCATATTGTTATTGCGATATTTCAGATTGTTATTACATACCAATATCGAGCAGAACTAATTGTGGTGCACTTTTTAAAAAGATGATAACAAGAGCCCCAGATTAAAGTGAAACAAATTGCCAGTGGGAGGGCACAGCTGGGACACAAAGTGAATTTAGGAAGTGTATATGTGTCTGGATCGATCAGAGCTAGACAATTGATTGGTGTGGGCAGAGTTAATGTGTCTGGTCTCATGCACGCACACAGAAACACGTCACATTAGAGCATTACCTCAGAGTATTCCCTCCAGCCAAAGTTGTCTCTGCAGTAGTACTTCCACACGGTGTGACAGTTAGGGGAGGGGTTCGGGCTCGTGGTCGATGTTGTAGAAAGAGGACTGGGGGGAGTGGTTAGCCGTCGGACACAGTCAAACTCTAGGTCGCAGACTCGCATCGCCCCAAAGTCTAGGGAAAACACTCGGCTCCTGAAGAAGAAAGAACAGATCATGAGAGAGAGGGAAGAAAAAATACTATAAAAAAACAGCTATTACACATTCACAAGGTCAGTCATCATGTGGAAATGGCAGAGTGACCCTGTTGTTAAATGTCTTATTTTTCAATCAGTAACCGCATGTCTGCTCATGCACTGCTTAATTGAAATGTAAACCAATACCAAAGACTTGTGGAGAAAGATGACCAAACCTCTAACCGCTCGCTCAATGAGTCATTCTGGACACAGATTAGGAAACGTCATCAACAGTGTTTCTGATTAAACAATATAATACAATACAATATAAACTAAGTCTCAAAATTAGATTCACATGCAAAAGCTATGTTGAATATTACACTGACAACAATGTTTTATTGCAGTTCAAGTTTTCTTTAGCTCTTTGTATATTTTGTGTCTGTGTCTTTTAGGAGGAAAACAACATGGCAACCTTGATGACCAGTAACTAGCTCATTCAACATGAGAAACAGCCTTGTATCAAATGTCCTGTGTTCATTCTTCAAAATAAAAACACTTTGGCCTTGGCATAGTATTTAGTGTCCCACACAACCCAATAAACACAATGTGTTTCAGTCTAATCAATTACATGCAGAAACAAGGGTTGAAAGGTTACTATTAATCCATGCATTTGCATAGCAGCAACAGACTTTATGTAGTCATAATGTAAACATTTAGATAAGCTTTAACTTTAGAGATTGAGAAAACATCAGGCTTGTTTTGTTGTTTACTATGAATGCACTAAATCTGTTGTATCCAAAGTGAGAGGCTGTATATATCCTCCCTTAACCTCACACTGTCTGGGCATCATGGGTCAAATCCCTGCACTGTGTGCATCAGTCTCTCTACATTAGTCTGCCATACGGCCTCTGGCAAATCCTTTTCTGGGTCAGAGATACCACTCACATGAATGTGGGCATCGCACACTGGCACGCTACTTACACGCCACTGACACGGACAGCAGACAGTCAGCAGCGGCACATATATGTGCTGAGGGATTAGCGCAAGGAGTGAAACATGCAAGCGGCCTGGCAGTGTTAATGGGCTCATTGATTTTTGTAGTAAACTAATAGGATATAGGGTCAAAGGTCAGTCTTAGGAGATTTGCGTGTGTCATGAAAACTCAAGGGATAGTGTGCGTCTCGGTTTTATTTCGTGGTGAAGTCATGGCTTTACTGTAGATGGGTTTCGTTCTCCAAAATGAGGTGTGCAGGAATGTGTGAACCTGGTGACTTGCTAGTCTTGACTAACAACTTGCTAAGTTCAAAAACGGCTCGGAGAAGTGAAACCTCACGTTACACTCAGAGTATCCATTTGCATGTCCCATAAGAGCCATGGTCGGTCACAGGAGGTTACACACCACTGCCAGTTTCTCCGATAATGTGATAATTACTGTTGAGTCATCTGGTGGTCAAAGCTAATTGTCAGGACAGGAGTCCAGGGCATGTTTCTGCTAAGTCATTAAGTGACTGTGTTTCTGTAAAAGGAAGTGAAATATGAGTTTAATAAACCAGCTAAAACAAAACAGTGTGGTTATCAGATCACCTGATTACCAGAAAATCAGAGCACATGCTGCACGTGAGCTTTGAGTTTTCTGAAGTAACCAAAAAAGTGTGTTTGATTTGAATATGACAGAGATCATTTTGAAAAGAAAAGAACATGCTGTACTAGAAATGAAATGGGAACAAAAAGATAAGACAATAAACTTGAAAAACAGCAGCACGAAAACTGATTGTCATTAATTTCACCTTTGGCCCAGCACTGTAACTAATTTTTTCTTCCTTTCCACTTTTCTGTTCCTAATCTCACTGTCTGTCCCTTCACACGTCTCTGTTTGTATTCTCCACTTGAAAAAGAAAGTAGGCAAGATGCACCTGTGTGGCTCTCTCCTGACCTTTATACTGGCTGTGTGTTTAAGTACAGACAGTTTCTGCCTGTGACGGTATGTTACGATGACAAGAGCAAACACACTGCTGCCAGTAATGCAGCCATTTACCGTCTACCTTTCCACCTCAGCGCTCTGTCCCTGTGTCACAGTCAGTCTCTCTTTCACACACTCAGCTCAGTCGATAACTTTCCACAGACTTGTTCTCGTCCCCTGCTCCCAGACTAGGTTGCGGTCCTCTCAAAATAAAATTCCAGCGGTTAAATTAAGTGCAATGAGGAGGCCAATCAGAAGAGGTAGAGAGACGTGAGGCATGCCTACACTGGCACAGCCGACGCTCAAGACCTGGCTTGAAATGTCATGCTGCTCTGAGCAATGTTAGCCTCAAGATAGGAAAGGTCACCAGACAATTCAAAGGAAAAGCTTATTTGGAATGGCATAGTTTTGTTTAACATGGAAAACAGTGCGAATAGTCTGAGCTAAGGTACTGTCAGAGTTTTTAGAGTGGTATGGGTGAAAGAAAACAGGCTCTTGTGCAAATCAGGTGGAGCTGAGAGCACACTCACAAACCTGTTTGTGCTTATTTCAAGAATCTCCCAGGTGTGAATATGTGGATCTGGTTGGCAAAAAAAAAAAAAAGAGCGTGCTTTCTCAGTACTCAGCAAAACCTCGGATAAATAAAGGTTAAGAAAACGTTGGCGCTGTCAAGATGGCTGTTAATCCCCAACACTGCCTTGGACTCGCACACACACACAACTTTGGAAGTTTCTCACGGCTGTACGCACAAGGACCCGCATACCAGCATCAGTCATGCTATTGTGCACGTCACAGAGACGAAAAAAAAAAATAACACAAACGCACATATACACACACACATGCATTCTTTTGACAGATTCAAGTACGTACACGCAATCCTCAGCCAGTTATGCCCAGATAAGTCAGTCAGTCAAGCAAATCTGCTGACGAAGGCTGCTTTTCACTGACACCTTGATGTCATGGGTTAGTTGCTCTAATACGGCCTTTTCGCTGTTCTGGCATTCTTTTACATACCCCAAAACCTTTCTATTTTTGAATGTTTTCCTTAATATGTTGCCAATTTGAAACTCTTTTTCCTCAGTGGGCTTTTCCGTTTTCAATACACCCAACACAATCCACCTTAAAGTTCACCTATTATGCACTTTTGTGACAGAAGTATTGTTTTTTAGTTTAAGTTTAAGTAAAATTCAAGTTTACGTCTATGTAAGGTGTACATATTTGAATGTACACCTTACATAGACATTCTGTATTTTCTTGTCTGCTGAGAAGTGTGATTGGATGAAAGTGACACACTTTTCAATCCATGTAAACAAAGAGAGCAATGATTAAAGACAGACTGAGAGAAGTTGATTAATAGCTAGCTTCTCCACCATATTGTTCTAGAAGACATTGGTATACAATTAAACTGAGATGAATTATTTTAATTCATGAAGAAATAAATTCTTTTATAACCTGTTACATGCATGTTTAAGTCGTTTAGTAGCATTTAGGTGTCTGTACCTTTAAAACCCTTCCACTCAGTGCTAGCGTGTCCTTATTAGACTTATTATTATGGCCATTACTGTGCAATCCCTCTAGGCTTGCTCTCAAGCCAAGCCTGTTGTTTGAGAGCGTTCAAACATGGACCAATCATGTTACCGAGAGGGCTGGTGTAATTTATGACATCACAAAATCTAAAAAAAAATCACAGTTCTTCAGTCAGCCTTTTCAGGCACTGAGGGAATGACAATCTTTGGGCTACAGCTTATAATAGAAAACATACCCTAAAAAGAATAATAGGTGACCTTTGAATGAGTAACAATAAAAGATATATGGTCGACATTAAGTTACAAAAGCTAAAATGGATAAAAGAAAGAATTCACTGTCTGTCTGAGTTTTCCTATTAGTATCATTCAGATCTTAGTTCAGGGTGTCCTTTCTCTGTCCTTTAGCCCCTCTCTTTGAAAATTTAAACCAGCCTAGAGTACAAAATGTAAGAGAAGGGGCTCAGATGAAAAGATAAATGGGCCTGACTTGTAACACTTGAGAAAGAGCAGACACAGAACAAAGACGAAAAGAAGGAAGAAGATGGGGCTGTGGCCAAATATTTAAAAGACAAGACTGTAAATGTAGGCCTAACATGCAATTCTATCTCTCTGAAGAATTGTTTAAGCCTTAAGTGACAAATTAGAAATGAAAAAGAGATGTAAACAAAATCAAATGAGTGACAAAGAGTGTACAAAAGGTAAATGAATGAGTGGATATGAGGCTAAAGGCAGGTTGTGAGTAAGCAGCAGCCAGCGACCCAGACCTCGCCCCACTGATTCATGCCATGGGCCGTCTGACACGTAACAGACAAACGCACACACACAAAGCCCGAGCGGTCCCATTACGCCACCCTGCCTCGATTCACACGCAGCGCATCACACGCAAAACCGGCTCCCGTACACACAACTGCCTTTGATTTTCCCTGGATCGTGACACTATACACAAAGCGCTAACACGGAATCCCCCGCGATATCAACACACACAGACACGCACACGCACACCTTGGTGTCAGGTCGCTCTGCCCTTGGTGCACTGTGACTCTTTGTGTCTGTTAATGACAAGCAGGGCTTTCGACACCTGGCACACACAGAAGGCTTGCTTGTATTCCTCTTGTTGACGTGTGGCTTTTTGAACAGTACACAAAACCACTAAGACGTTTTTTAAAAAAAAAAGATTTAAATGTTTTACTTATGTCTGTGGAGATTCTATGTTGTAAAGCTCATAATCAAACAAAAGAAGACAAAGGCATCTGGACAAAGTGTTTAGGTAGAAGACGTTTTGTACCTCATCTGTGTTTTATTCAAAAGATAACAGTGGATTTGAGATGTACTTTGACCTTGTGGGACCAAAGGACACAGAATAAACTGTCTCTGGATGCATTTGGACTGACATACAACCAATCACAGAGATATATATGAAAGCTAATATACATAAACAGAGAAACACCTAGGATCAACAAAGACATTGTGGGGAAAAAAAACCAAAACATTTTAGCTAAACAAATACGAAAGGAGGAGATGTCTGTGAAGGGAAGGGATTTTAGCCCCCATGTCACAGGTGTTTGCAAAGGGAATGGGCATAGCTGGATAGTCTAACCAATACATATATAACATCACACCAAATTATTCAATTAAAATATTAGTTTAGAGACACTGGTTGAAGTAGTGGAGTGAAACAACAACTGTTGCTGTACTGAACAACATGGACCTTCTCCTGCATTCAACTTTTGAACAACAGAGAGCAGGACAGACCTAAAAACTCAGATGTAACAGCCTGTTTAAATATTATACTATCTAATAAGGATAGACATTTAGTGTAAACTATATTGTGATATAACTATCACAATAGTTATAACATATGTGATAACTATTGTTAATACTGTGATATGACCTGTGATATCTGAATGCCCTCTTTGACAAAGTTAAGGTCCAATTGATTGAACATCTAAAAGCAATACATGGCCACTCACTTTTATATTTACTTGCATCACAGTTTAATTTAAGACTCTGGTTGGATACCAACATATAGTCACACTTGATGCAGTTCTTTCATGCAGCCCTACTTTTCAACTGCTATCAAAAACACAAAACAATACAAAAGCCGTTTTGTGTTTGTGTAAAGCTTTTGCAAATTAGTCTGGCTGAGCAAGATTTGCAAAAGCTTTACACACCATCACCAAACCTAAAAACATTCAAATCCAAGCAGCAAATTAGACTTTTACACACCAACTGTCATCCACAGTACGCCTTCAGTACTACACACCTGCAAAAAACTTTGTAGTGAGTGGTAACCATAGGAGATGTGGCTGTGAAGTAGATCAGTTTCAACAAAGCACAGATGTTTTGGTTCCCACATATTCACCTACACTACGCTCACACAGGAAGTGTACCAAAACAGAAATCTGAGAGAGAATTAGATTAGGGTAGTATAACTTTTCGAAGCGATGACTGGGACGTTCCTCCTTACTGCTGAGTTCATGACTAAGGCGGATTAGCCCGACTTCCATTCCTGCTTATCATATGGATGGGATTAACCTGCGCTATGGATCATACACACATGGGAACAGCTCGGCACTGGACACACAATATGCACATAATCACACACAGGCCACTCTCACATTCTCATACGCTTCCCTTTGTGTCCGAGCAGGAGGGGAAAAAACAGGCTTGTGTTGCCATACCGACGGTAGACCCTGTTAAGTCATCTGCCGCTCTTTAGATCGCTAACGGTGTTATCATTCGGTGCTGGTAACCACGGTGATGGCTTCGCCCTTATGTGTGTGCACTCGGGTGTTTGAAAAAGGACAAGCCGGATTGTGGAGTATTAAAAGAGCTCTCATGACACACGCCCAGCGCAACACAAAGCTTTGGGTAACTGACTGAACCAACTGCTGAACAACAAAAAACGGATGGTCCTGACTTTGCTTTTTAGCTGTGAATGAGTCAGTACACTAAATTGACTCCCTGTCGTCATATCTGAGTAACAATAAAACCATTATGACCTGGTGAATGAATGACAGGGCAACCTCACACTGACCTTGGATATAAATACCACGACAGGAAGAGAATATAATAATAAAACAAACTTTTTTCTCCTTCAGGGCATTGGTGTGTTTTCTTACTGCAGATATGTAAACACACAGAAGTGAAAAACACTATGTCCGGAGGTCTAATGTGACATAGAAGTCACGCGTTTCTCTTGTGAAAATGTTTAACGTCACTGTTCTCACTCAACCATTCTCAAACAGTCAAACCTGTTCGGGTCAGGGTTGAAATTCTCACAACACACAACGAGTCAAAGTAGATAACCTTTCCATCTTAATACAAATACCATTTCACTGTAAACAGGGGTGTAATCATGCTGACGTTGTTGTTTTCTCTTGCCGTTTCAGTCAAGTGAGCCAGATGGTCCTGTCTGAGGGAGGAAGGCAGTCTAAGGACGTCTGAGAAATTCAGCTTGACAACACCAGGTGTAGATCCTGTTTGTACAGCAGTGTGCACTTTGCTCTTGGTTTCAGTTGTAACAGGGATTGTACAACTCAGTAGTTCTACTCTGTATAGACAACACATAAGAAACTGGACATACACTTTCACTGTCACTGTAATACCTAAACAGCACTGCCTATAAACACTGACATAATATTATAGTAGTAGTTACAGATGTGACTGTGTGAGGTGTGTGTGTGAGTGAGTGAGGGGTTAAACAACAGTTTTACTGCCATTAACACCAGTGTTTTTATAGTATTTACTAAAAAGCTAAATGGGTGCCAGTGCATATAGCTGAAATACTGTTTTATGTTGGAAATAGCATAAAACAAAGTATATGTATAAACAATGTATATAAAATGCTCTACATGAGTGTACATATTTTATGAATTAAGCTTAAAATCATTGCATAAAGTGGGATCACATTATAATCACTGTTTCAAGAGTCAAGTCATATTTTTGTGGTTTTAACCCCTTAATATGAATGAATTGCAATCTTACATTTACTTTTAAGAGATATTATTAGGGATCAAAAAGGCCACACCTACAAAATATTTAACTGGTTTAAGGGACTATAGATCTTTCAGCTGTTCCATACTGTGCCAAAAAAAAGATATCTTAAACATAAACAAAATAGGATCTAGTTGAAAAGCTTTCTATAAACAGAGTCAGATGACTTCACGGGATCAGATGAATGAACTGAGACCCTTGGACTCTCACAGGCTGTGAGTTACTGTCATAACTCTGACAAAAGGGAATATGAGGTAAGTTGGTTGTGTACATAGCCTTGTCAGAACACTGCCTTTTTTAAAAAACATATTGTAAACCTTTGCTGGTGTGTGAATGTACAGTAGTTTTACAGGAAGAGCTGCACGCTCCTTTATGCCAAATGCTTGCATGATGCGTGCGTCTGTGTATCTATGTGCGTGTGTGTGAGAGAGTAAAAGAGAGGTTTATCTCTGTCTGCGAAAAAGGCGTGCGTGTGAGCAATCCGAGCCACTGAGCGCCTCTGTGTAGCAGCTTCGTGTGAGCAACTGCGTGCCAAGTGTCAGTGTACACAAGTGTGTGTGCGTGAGTGTGTGTGACTGAGGCGAGAGGAGAAGCTGCCAAGCACGCCTGTATCACTGACCGCACAAGGCAACGAGGGGTCATGGAAGTTCATAGCTTCTTGCCATGATCGCTGCAAAGCCCGCTCTGGACTGTGTTTCGACCAATCACAGGCAGCAGGGAAATACGGGAAACAGATAAGTGAAATCAGGTGGCAGATTAAAGGCCATGAAAGTCAACGTGATAGTTTAATATAGATGTATGTGTCCATCAAAAAGACAAAAAGCCTTCATTCACACTTCCACATCAGCAAATACACTGCGTTTTGCTCATTGCGACATGTGAAAATAGCCCTGTTATAGGCAGATTCACTTGGCCACAGTCCATCAGTCACACACGGAACAGCTGTGGCGCCGGAGCTTTCAGTTTTGTCAGAGCCCGGTGGTGAAACCAAAGAGGAAGCTCTCAGGCTGAGGTCTACTGTTTCCAACACAACAAACTCCAAGTAGCTTATCATCCACAACAAGAAGCCTATCCACTTACTGCACCATTGTTGCCATGTCACAAGAAAGCTCCCTATCGTGTTTTTTCCACACTGTAGTCCATTCAGCAGTACTTACAGCACTACAATATAGCGGTGTTAATGCAATGAACTGTATCTCTCGACTGTATTCTTACACAAAAGTGGATTTTGTGTTATGTAAAAACAGCATATTGTTCTGCTGTTGTAAGGGCTTCATATTTAATTACACGGTTATTCAAATACTCTCCAAGGGCCACTCAAGGAAATTGAAGAATATTTAACCATGACTATACATGAGCAGTACATGAGTACATGAGTATTTGGTTCCTGTTTATAATTGAATGAACTGAAAAAGGAAAATGAGCATCATTCTAAAGAGAAATAGAGAAATGATGTGTTGCTACTTCCTACTACACGACCCATGTGTAAAGTAAACCTGGTGATGGAGGGTGCAGGTGGCTGTGATCGTGGTGCTGGGATACTTACTGATACTTGAGCCGGACTTGTTCATTGTCTGGGTTGCAGTACAGTCTCTCCAGCTGTTCCTGGGAGTCATCTGCTATGCTCTGCCACTTCTGAGTACTGACCCTGCGGATCTGCCAGTGGTAGGGCAGTACCGTGTGGTGGTGGGCACAGTCGCTGCCATAAACACACTGTCCTTGGAGGAAATCCACACAGATGTCTACAGAGTCTGACTGATGTGTGTGATACTGGAGCTGTGTGAGCAGCTCAAAAACCAAGTCCAGGGAGGCCTCCTCGCTTTTATCCTGAAATAGCACTCTTTTGTCAGACTGAGGACCCGGCAAAAGCAGAGGATGGGACTCCTGGACAGCAGTGCAGTCTTTGACCGGGAGGTTTTTGGCCCCAGAGGTTAAGAGGTCATTGCTTTTGATGGAGCACTCCTGGAGAGGGGTCTGTGGTGGAACTATGGGAGGTATATCCGTGCTTGGGGGTGTTATTGTTCCTGTGCTCCCAGCCGCCCTCAGGCTGGGTTTCACCTGAAAGCAGCGGTTGTCAGGAGTGGAATCACTGATTTTGGGACGCTCTCCTCTGCGCTCTGTCTCCTCTAGTTCTGCAGTAGTATCAGCTATTTCCACATCAGTGTCCCGGGACATGAGCCCAGTTACCCTCACACCAGCCGAGGCATCATCCGCAGTGGCAGTGTCCTTTAAGCATTCCTGGTCCATGCAGTTTTGTTTCACTACTGCCGCTGCACACAGGTTCCCAGGAGTCCGACTTGACTGGTTTCGGGGAACAAACACCCCGTCGCCAGAGACTAGTGCGTCTGTGCTCAGCAGAGTGGACAGGATAGGGTCCTCCAGGGCACGGTGGAGACATTTTGGATTCAGTTTTCTCTGCTTCTTTTTGAAATAAGGTTTCACCAGGGGTATTTTATCAGACAGACCCACAATCTGGTTGTCGGTGAAGTCCTCCCCTTCACCCATGTTTAGGCTGATATCCAGGGAGATCCCTGTCGGCACACCGTCTGCTGATTTCTGGAGAATGTGCAAAGTTTTATCCATGATTCCCGTCTAAAGCCAGATAGCCCTGAGAGAAAGAGAAAGAAGTAGTCATCAAAGATAACACCTATAATCCTATAGCTCAGTTTCCAAGGTGAAGTCATCTTGGCGCATAAAGCTATGATTAATGGTTGCTTGGACGAGTTATTATGCCATAAAAACTGAAAACTCCTCTTTCCTTTCTTGGGAAGGAAAGCCCTCGCCCTCTCTACGAAACCTGTCCTGCGACAAAAATTAGACTAGTCTGATCACATAATAATTGCAGCAGCAACAGAGCAACAGCCAGAGTAATAGACTGCAGCTATTTACTGTTGGGCAGTTGTAAGACGCAGCTGAGTGTAAAATACTAAAGCTTGGGTTTAGCTTTCGCAAGTACTGAAGCATTTAACCTCATCGCAGTCAGCACTAAAACAACTATCGGAGCTCTAACCCTGTTGTATTGTCTTAACAAAGTGCCACCACTCAGGTAGAATGGTTTACAATCATTCTGTAAAACTCGACAGCTTAATAAGCATTAACTGCTCTGTCTTTGGTCTCTTACTAACGTCATGCCTGCAATTACAGCTGCGTCTCCAGGCTGGAGCGATAAAATCATTACTGTAACAAAACCTCTCTCTCTCGGGACTATGTATTTTGATCACGGGAGTCCGATACGCAGCCCCTGCCGTCTACGTGCAGCTTACACAACGCTGCCCGAGCGAGTTTGCACGTAGGCTCCAGTCCCACACACCAACACACACAGAGGCACTGCGGCGGAGCAGCAAACACAGGTTGCCCAAGAGCTTTACAACACAACGACGCCACAACAGAGTTGTTCTCGTTATTACACGCTTCTTTAACAGCGAGGGTCAAGGCTGCGGAGTTGAAAAGCTTCTCTAAAACAAACACAAAGCCCAGAAGCTACCTGCATTAGGCAGGCTGGTGTGTTACGGGCTGCCGCAGTCTTCGAAGTGCTACTTAGAAAAGGGGAACACTACATTTTTCTGCCACCCAGACGACAAGACCGTACCTGCGCGATTAAGTCCGCCCCTCTCCCCCCGTTCTCGACTCTCTGTGCTGGGTAAAATCCAGTGCGTTCATCGGCAAAACGGCTTATCCACTCGGAAGAAACAGTATCCGTGTCCGGACTAGACTGTAGTCCGGTTAGGTTTCTCGTATCCCTCTGCTGCCCCCGTCGCTCTCATGCTCTCTCTATTTCATGCTGTCTGCCCGTCTCTTTGTATCCTTGTGCCGGATAGAAGCGCAGAGCACACACCGACAAAGAGCTGAGCACAGCTGTGGCGAATGACGCTCTCGCTGCCTGCCTGCCGGCGGGTCCGCGCGCCCAGGCCCCGCCCCGTAACCTGGTCATGGGCGGGGCCTGGGCGGGGCTTGGAGCTGCTGAGAGCACGAGAGAGTCGTCTGCTGGTGTATGGAGGAGCTGCATGATCCCGTGGACGGAAGTCATGAAGAGAAACTATTACATGTGTGGGAAATCAGTTTGGATTAAGCACTTTAAATATAACTCAGTTGTATTTAATAAATACTACTGGAGATATCACCATAAATAGCTGTCATGTGAAAAATATATAGGCTAATACATGTGATTTTAATAAAGCTGTTACTATCTATTTCATTACCAGGGTGAATATAGTGAATAACGCAACAAGGAAATTCAGTACCTTCAAGTATTCTATTTAAGCCTATTGTATCAATTTTATGCCATTTTTATTCTAAACTGAAAAACTGATTACTTACAACCTATTTGTACTCTACAGCATTGCAATGTAAATACAGAAGTGATGAGTCATGTTTAGTGCGTTTTCATGTCTTGTGTTTTCAGGCACTTGACTCTGCAGCTGATCTGTCACTTTCTGTAGGGGATGTGTAATGTTTACTGACTGTGCATTGAGTCAGCTTTCCTCTCCTCCTGGTTTTACCAGAAGTCGTTTTTAGGAACCTGCCGTGCCTCAACCCCACCAGCTTTAGTTTCGTTGTTTGCAGACAAGCCGGCCCTGCCTAACAGTTTCTACTCAACTCAAAATTGGATTTCTCAAAAGTGTTGGTTTCTTAGTAAGTTGCAACATATAGCATACCTTAAATAATGGCTGGTGTTGCCAATGAAATGAATGCAGATCTGTTTTTGGTTTCAAATGAAAACCAGAGTTAATGAAGAATATTAAAGTGTTTATATTTAATAACTGTTAGGTGAAATATGGTCTGTGTTTCCCCATTGTTAAATAACAGGAAACTGAAGTGAACCTTATTTCCCTCCGGAGTTACTGTGGTGGAAATGCACAAGTGAGCACTTCATTCATGTGCTTAATCATTATCTTAAGCGGTTGATCTTTTAACATACTCTGCTTTTCCCACCATTATCTTCCTGGAGTCAAATAAAACATGTCTGACTTAGTAATGTGCACCACTGCTTTTGACTTGCAAACTTTTTTTGTTGTTGTTAAATATCCGTCTTTTCTTTAATTATTAATATTTCCACCAACTTTTGCCAAGTGAATGTATGAAGACAATGAGTAATTTTGGATGTTTTTCTTTAATGACCACACTCAAAGGGGCTACAAATCCCAAGCCCTTCCTTGTATGGACTGCATCAAACGGAGGAAGAGATTAGCCCAAATGTCTACAACTATCTTCCAGATAAACACCCAGATGCCGTCAAAGCAGTTCAAATGAGGGTTAGTAATTGGGAAATTACAGGCTTGTTGTTGAAGACATGGGAGAGCTGACGTATTTTGTGAGTAATTGCCTGGTTGCATACCGATGGATCCCCGGCATTCCTGCTCGGCTGACATGCATAACGATGTTCTATTGTTCGAGTTTGGACTTGTCTCGGAGGACGCCCTATAAAAGAGATACCTGCCTGCCAACGCCGACTCACTTGTTGTCTCGCAAAAATGGCAGCACATGAAGTAACAAGTATTATAATCAACATTAATACACATGAGAAAAAAAGGTTACATAGAAAAGCACTGGAGAGTCATAAGGCCCACTATATATTTTTAAACTTACAAAAACAAGGAATTATTTTAAAAGGGAGAATATTCAAAAATTAGACACTATTATTTCTGCTTTGTAACCTTTCTAGTGCAATAACTTTACAAATACTTGATTTTTTTTTCTGCTAGAGCTTCTTCAAACAGAGGCTTTGTATGGAGCTAGAACGTTAGTTATGAAGTTGGTTATGAAACATATGAAATATTGTCTTTTACAAACTGAATAGGAATATATGTAAAAATAACAACATGGCACAAAAGGGGAAAAAAAATTTGCCACTAGCATTCAACAATTTACTTAAAGATACATGGGGTCTTTAACAAAGGATGTGACTTACAAATGCCAATGTGAATAGGTATATTATTTATGTTTAAGTTTTATTATTGTTACATTAATACAACACTTGTGGCTATCTTTAGATTTGGCGAATACACTTTTTTTTTAGCTTAAAAGGAGGTCAAAGCCAATGATACAGCTGTTGTAGAGGTCCTACCATTTTGAAAACATATTTGAATTTATTGTTGAAGGCCCTTGGCACATTTTTGCAAGTGACAGTCATTTTAGCTCCAACCCTGTGAGCGTGTCAACTCAGTTGCTTACAACACAAATACTGGAGGCAGATCAGTTAACAGCAGTGACAAGCCTTCCACCTCGACACGCCTGCTTCACACACAAAACAGTCCCACTGGCATGGAGACATAAAAATACATTTTATTGAGGTAATTGGTGTTGGACTGGCTCAAGAACCCGTGGGTGTCATAAACAATGATGAAAGTGGTGCTGTGTAATTATTGTCATTTTGGCCAGTAATCTCACCGCTTTTTATGGGAATCATAATGGGCACAGTTTGGGTTTTCACACAACTAGGCTGAGAGTTGAGTACACTGTTAAAAAAGAGTCTGAAATATTTACGTTCAAATACTGCCAAATGGCAACAGTAAATAGCCATAAAAGACCACAGTAAATACACAGAAGTAACTCCAGCTTTATTTTACAGATAAATGATGTAGAAAATGTATTATAATAATAATATTAGTACATAAATATAAAAACAACTCTAAAATAGTATAATTGTGATTTTTCTGCAGGATTGTGCCACAAAAACAAGCTACTTTTTCTTAAACTTACAATCATGTATACACTGCATTGTTTTTTATAATGTCCTAGTTTATTTATTTTTTTAATTTCCTTGTTTTCCTTTTTTTGATATGACAGTAGACAGACAGAAAACAGGGAGAGAGAGGGGAATGACACTGAGCAAATGACCCGAGCAGGAATCAAATCCCAGTCTCCCAAGTACATAGCGCTCTACCAGGTAAGCACCAAGGCGCATGTCCCAGCAATTTTTTAGATGTAAATTTGACCGTTTATTTTCAACATTTTTGTTGAAAGGTAAAAACAAAAAATCATTACACATTTTGTCTTGTATGCAGGACTTTGGCTTCTCCCTGGTGCACTAACACTAAAATATATCAGAATGCAGTGTCAATGACCTTTTACTATCTGTTTTATGTGACTAAAGTTCTAGATATGCGTGACATCCAACGCCCATCACACTGTAGCCAAATTGTTTGCTAATTACTTTACTTTGTGTCCATGTGCCTGAAAGGTGATCTCTGACACTGCCTACTTTTATGGCAAATTAATTGTTAATTAATAATGTTAATAGCACTAAATAAGGCATTCTCTTTGTTTTGAGACCTTCATAACATATTGATTGCATAGAGGTAATAGTCTTTTATAACAGCTCATGCACTGTGGCGTGTGTCTTCATTTCCTCATAGCACCAACTGTCAAACAAACCGAATAAATGATTTTCAAATGCACGCGACCATTACAAAACCGGATTGCATTACAAGAGAGCTACCTGCAGCCTGTATGCACCCAGATAGTACTAAAGCATTGTACATGTAAAGATCACAAGATATACTTTTAAATTTAATCAATATTTGAAGAAGATACAACAATCTCTTTGCATCTTTGTTATGCACTTTTAAGTTTGGGATTTGTTAAATACGTCATCAAACTTCCATTGTCCTAATGTATAAAGTATGTATGTATAAAATCTGAAGCATTACATCCCAAAAACTCAGCCCAATATTAGTTAACTTCTTTCAGCATTAAGGATCACCCACTACTACTGAATTCCCTACTGTTTAAACCACACTCAAAAAGCAAATGTATAACCACACACTCATTCTAAACAGTGTGTTAACTTGTCAACCAACCAGTCTTGTAACCTAAACATGCCTTCTGTATGTATGCTATGGAGCCCAAAATAGCCAACCGAGCTATGACAAACATTATACTTAAAGTAACCTGACTGGAATCTTTGAATACCAAGTCTTTTTTTTTTTGGTGAGTGACAGAGGGAATGGTGTTGCATATTAATACCTGCATGTGTTATCTCCACATGTGACACTGAATCAGATAACAAATACTTTATCTCCCTTGTTGACATTTTCAGCCAGTACAATGTCATGCTTGAGTTTGGAATGGTGTTAGAAATTCAGACGTGGAAGTATCGATTTACAAGTATTCGTGTTACTGTAATTGAAGAGGTTTTTGCTGGCACGTAATTGTGCTTCAAAGTTTAGAGGCTACTTCTGTATTTTCCTTATAAAATGGATAACAAAGAGATAAAAAAAAAAAGGTTGAAAGGACAGGTTACATGTTACTGTCATCGGACTTCAGCTTAAAATGCATGCGTTGCTTTCAAACAGTGGTGTTTGTTTCCAAAGTGGGGAGAAGACGAGGGTTTGCAATTGACTTGATTGACAGAATGCCTTTATTAATTAAAAATTCTGATTAAACAAAATTAATTGATCAGAGAAACAACAACAGTGTTCCACAGTCACTGCATCAATCTTTAACATCTGTGGTTAAAAAATGTTAGCCAAGTCTTGACAGCTGGATGCAACCTTACTCAATGCACCATTTGGCTATCTCCCAAGCAGACACTTCACATTCTTGATATTGATGTATAGGCACATTGAACAGGCCTGTATTTGCCTGTAAATAGCCATGACAGCTACATTAGCTATAGTTTGACACCGCTCAGCACTGCCAGCTCCTCTATCTGCTAATTGGATGGAAAGGAAACCCTTGGCAAATGTATTTAAAAAGACTGGGTTTCATTAACCAAGTAACTTTTACACTGAGTACATTGTAAGTGAGCCATTGTTATGCAAATAGTAATTGATTGCACTTTCACTCAAGTAATAGCAGAGGTATTTCTAGAGACTGTGGAGGCCTTGAGCAGGGGATAAATGAGGCCCTCAATAGACACTGAACTCAAGGCATATTAACTCCATGCACATTTATTACTTACTTGATACAAAAATACAAATTGTTGTTATTTCTCTTTTCAATTAGACAGACTTTTATGCATATCTCTTGCTTGGGCCCTAAGCAGGTTGACTGGTTTCCTACCACATGACAATGCCTCTGAGTAACAGTTAATTACAAGCGCAAAACCTCTCAGACAATGCAGGGTGGAAGTCTATGTTTTTTTTTTTTACTTCTAGGATATTATAAGGTTGCATCATTGAACAATTTAGTCCTTTTTCCTTTAAGTATGCCACAGTACATAATATAATGTAACCTTTTTCAAAGACTTCTCAAGCCTCTAAACATACATTAACCTTTACAGGGGACTGTCTCGGTCTCCCATCTGATCCGTCTGAGTGGACCCTTAAAGGTGACAATGACCTACTCCCAAACATGTTCAAAGCCTGGTATCTGGGATCTCCGCTGCTATGGCAACATAAGAGGAATGCATGTGCTTTGGTGGTCGCTTTGATGATCGATTCCAAGAGTTTGGCATTAGAGTATGTTTAGGGTTCAAGGAGAGAGAGGTGGGGGGTTAAGGATGAGAAGAAAGGAAAGTGGAGGAGAGGGGTGTGGGGTGCTGGGCAGAGGAGAGGTTGAGGGGCAGCTAAACAAAAGGTTCTTTCGGCTGTGGTTCCCCGGGTCAGAGCTTAGAGGGCAGGAAGTAGCTCAACAATATCCGGCACTTCAGGTTGAGACCTCCCACCCCCACCCAACCTTCACTCTGTCTCCCGCTCACACAGGTCACCCAGTGTGCCTTGACAATGTATGTTGATCAAAGGGAGGCTCTGGCTCAGGGGAGGGCCGGTGAAGGGGATTAGCCCAGGAGGGAGTGTGATCCTGAGTATGTGTGTGCTATGGGTCAGCAGGTCTGGGGCTGGTTCTCCCCCCTGCAGCCAACCATTCATCAGCCTTTCCCCTGTGAAGTATTCATCATCAGAAATGTGGGGGAGTCTTTATCTCCTCGGAGGCTATAGTATTAGAGGTAGGCAGCTGTTAGATAGTATTTTCAACAATGTGACGACAGGTCGACTTAAGCGTCAGGTGGGCCGCATTAAGAGTATATTTCATTTTAACGCCCACTCTGGACCTCTAGTGTGTCTGAATTGATCCAAACACCATGATAACAGTGTAAAAACTGCATGCAAGTGTAACAAATGATAGCAATTTTTAAATATTTAAAGTATATTTTAAAATGTACTTCATATACTCTCCTTGCTGGTATAACCAACATTGCATAACTGACTTATCCTATTAAACAACATGACAAAAATGATGATTGTTGCTGAATGTGTGCATGGTTCAAAAAACAGCAAGTAGCACAGAAAGATCAGGAAGTAAACTGTGAACTGAAATGTCAAATGAAGTCAACTGTGTAACCTTAAAGTGTTAATTAAGCAGATTTATATCTTACTGTGGTTGCAAATGTTGGCCAACAGCTTGATCAAACATGTATATAGCTGCTGGGATTGCAGTGTGTCAGGCCTGTAGGGGTACTGTCAATGCCCCTGCTGCTAATGGCACAGACAGTGCACAGGATATAACGATAATCTCTGGTCGATATGGATTTATACAGCTCAAACCAATAATATGTCATCATAACATGAGTTTTCAAAATAACAAAATCACAGTATTTTAACGTTGTTGTTCTACTTGCTGTGTGTACCTAGCAGCCAATAGCTGTCAGAGACTCAGCTGACGTGTTATTGTTTTCACTAAGGACATCTTTATCACAATAAACGTGGCAACAAGGCAGGTGACGGATGAAAACAAATAAACATGTCATCAAGGTAACACCTCTCTAAAGCTGTTTTGTCTTAAACTAGAAGAACCACATCAAAATCTTTGGTGGTTGCAACCTCATAATGCTAATGATCCCACTGAAGTTTGATAATAAATATCGGCTGTGCTAGCTTATTACATTAGCAGTGTTTGTTTTAATGCTGTCTTTTAAAAGGCCAATTTCAGGTCTGAAGAGTGTAAACATGGCTGATTGGCAGCTGTCATGACCTTTCACATTCAGATACACAAATGCAAGATGGCAGCCTACCATGTTTGTTATTTTTCCTTTATCCTGAAAGCAATAAAAAGTGCATTACATGAAGTCAATGGTCTTGTCCTGACATGTTTGTATTGCATTAGGAACAACCCATCTTCATAAAGTTTATATCACCAGAGGGAAAGTAGCCTCTGTGCAACCTGATTATAAAGCACGCAGACTTAGGGCTATAGATTTGATTTGTCTATGGTTTTGCTAGCAGACATGTGACATAACTGGACCAAGGTATCTTTGCCTTTCTGTTGGTTTGCCTTGTCGTTTTTTGTGTGGCTTTGTTTGCTTGCACACATTTTCGTCAGGGGTCAAGAGGCTGTATTTTGACTGTGGTTGTTGTTGGCAGGGGACAACCAAACACGAGGTAAGGAGTCTGGGCAGGTTTGACGTTCACTTTGTTTGGTTTATTGTCTCAGATGTGAAAAGAAGTGACACCGCTGAGGACACGGCCGTACACGCCTGACCGGACAGTGAAGGGGCAGACGCTGAGGAAAGCAAGGTGAGTAAAGGAGACAATTGGAAGGGAACCAAAACAGGGAAATGACTGTCTGGCTATTTTGGGGTTGACACTCATTTTTCAGCACTGTGCATAGAGACTTGTCGGAAGTGGTGTTAAATATATACCATATTATTTTACACAGTGTGAAACTGATGCTTTACATTGTTCTCCGTCCTATTGCACATCATCCATTTCTGGAAATTGAGTCAAGACATGAACTAAAAGCTATTCCACACCATTGAGTAAGTTGTTCCTGGAAATATGACTCATGTTTTTTATGTGTTTTAATATACTGGGAATTTGTTACAAAACCAGTTGAACCTACATTGGATATATCTCATCTACCTGACTAGACAAAACCTAACAATCCCAGTCTGGATAAGTGCACTACAAAGCTCTCTCTCTGTGAGGTTGTTTATATGACAATGCATTACAGCTGTTTGTCATGTAGTAATTATGCTTCATTCTGCCGCCCGCTGTGTTGTCATATAAACCTTTAATACTCAGAGAAAACTATTAACTTCTTTTCATTACGGTCCAGGTTTCGTTCGCATTTAAGGCTTGTGTAAAGGGGCCTGTGTGTGGAGTTGTGAGCGTGTTTATGTGAAACATGCACTGTCCAACCAATCACACTGACAGGCCGGAGGTATCTTAACAAGAAAACTAACAACACACTATACTTAACGCCTCGGCAAAATAAATAACACCACATCTGCAACGAGTAAAGACAAAGAACCAGACACAAGTGTGGAGTCTGCTGTGTAATGTTAAGTTGAAATCGCTTACACAATACACTGCAGAGAAGACTTGTCACTGTTAGCAAAAGTATGAACAAACGTAAAGAGGCAAGTCAAAATTCTATGGTCACTATACTTTAGTAGCTCATTAGTCATTGCTGGTTGGTTAGTGGGCTTAGCAGTTCATGGAGATCTACCTTAATAGAAACTGAACCAGGTTTGTGATATTGAAAACCCTTGTTTAACTTTGAAAACGCCTCACTAACTCCTTAAAACGGTTTAAATATACAAATGGTCATTTTTTAATGAATAGAACTGCTACGCATATTGATACTACTTTGTAGTAGTTTGTTATGCAGTCTTGTTTCTGTATATGCACAAGTGACACACATGGATGTATTATAAGAGCTGGATAAGGCATGCCCCCTTTCTGCTGCCACCAGTTTGAGTAGAGGTCACTCGAGGTATTGCTACCAAAAAAGCCGAAAGGCCTAAAAAGCATTTTCCCCATAGACCGCAATGTAAAAAACAAATGCCTCGAATTCAGCTGACAGGACACCTAAACTACTAAAAAAGGAAAATTTCGTAATGTTTATTGTCTATTTTCATTTCGTACACCTTTTCTCTGTAAAAAAAACCCCAAACTCTTAAATTCACAAAAAACAAAACTTATATTTTATTTATTTTATGTTGTCACCACTCCGGCCCGCCTTCGCTCCCATTGGTCAGAACGGATCACATGAACCCGGTAAAACATGAGCCCACATGTGCGCCTGCTCTATGGGCCACATAAAGTGGAGAAATAAACCCAGAAACAAAAAACATTTTTGGCGTGCTGCACCAATGAGCAACGTCCATTGATAAAAATGGGCGGTCCTAATAATACATCCATGGTGACACAGCAAATAGTTGTATCCTTTTTGTCCTGCATCTAGGCATTCTGAAAAAACACAAAAAAAACCAAGTGACTTCTAGTATGACATATTTTAAGGCACAAACTCTGTACATGATGTGGCAAAAAGTGAAAAAAGTGGTGAAATTGAAACTAAAAGCACATGGACAATTTGCATAAACAGACTAAAACGCACAGGATTGAACATATACCACACAACACATACTTGTTTTTGTGCACATATATACTACTACACAAGTGAAATAGAATCCATACCAGGGAGGTAAAATCGGACAACAATAATATATATCTAACAGAACTAAACATAATAACTCTCTGACCTGTTTTCATTTTCCTTTCTCTCCATGCTGAGAAAACTGTTGAACTACTTTCCAGGTTTCCCCCTATGCATTCATTTATAGTAACCGCATTATGTATCCTAGATAAGGAGAGAGAATGTGACACAAAGTAGACAAAACTTCCAGAGAAAATGCACCTTCCTGACTCGTGACAGAGGCGCGCTCGGTCTGCAGCGGCGAGATAGCAGAGAAAGAGCCAACGTGAGAGGAAGAGGGGAAGAGGCCAAGCGGCGCAGGTGGACAGGAGCCAACATGTCGCTCGGGGCAGGGACTGTGGCTGAAGAAAAGAGTGAGGAAAAGGAAAGAAGGAATTTTAATGACCTAGAAACCAGCCCGGCAGGTCTGCAGCCGAGGAATACCGCAGATACCTCGCCGGCCCTCCTTCTACAAATCATCCCCGTCACATTGGACACAGAAGACCCCCCTCCCCCCATACGTCGGACCACACACACCACACCTTATTGTCCCATTGTTAGGGTTTCATCGTCACCTATTACCTGGATCACATGAGACAAATTCAAAGCCTGTGGCCAGCTTCAGGCATTTACAAATATGTATAAGGCCCAAAAATAGAATGTAGGGCTGTGTAGTTTATACTCCTGTGTGTTGATGGTGATTTGTCAGTGTAAGGTAACAGTTTTTACATTAGCATTTTAAACTTATGACAGTACATTGTAAGTGTTTTCCTCCAAAAACCAATAAGAGAAGGCAGTCCTGCATGAAGACTTGTCTGAAAACTGTTTTTAGAATTCAAAAGTTTTGTCTGCCTGCTCAATTTGAAACAGTTTGTGACTCAATTGTGTCTCACTTTTTGCATCTGTAAAAGACTAGAGTATTGTGGACACTAGACTTAGCCCTGAATAGACTATTAGAAATCTATTATTAATTAGAAATCTATCTAGAATACTATCATTCCAATATACCTAAAATGGACATAAACCAAATTGTTTATGTTCAGTTCTTATACAGTATAAAATTTACTGCAGCAGACTTGAAGAGTGAAAAAGTATGTATATGATAGTTGCACATACACTGTTTCATAGATTATAAAGGTAGCATTCTCAACTGGTCGGTGGGGACCCAAAAGTGGGTCACAGTCATGTTCCTGGTGGATTACAAATTTTGTAGTTTAAAAACATGCTGAAAATGAGAAATATTCTATTTCTGACAGACACAGTTTGTCAACGCCTTTGTAACAGCACTTACTGAAAAATGTTGACACAGTATGTTGGTTATAGATTTACACGCATAGAACATACACATATGTTTTCAACTATTACCTAAAAGTGATAAAAGTTTTATAAATGGCAATAAATAAATAAATAAAAAGTGTGTCATAACTAAATCAAAGTTTGTGTGGACACTGGAAGCAAATTCAAACACATTAGTCATGACAGCCTAAACTAATTCAATTGAATAATACTTATCTTTATTTTGCGTATTTTTCTTAACATTAAGACAATAAAAAGATAAATAAAACCGATAAAACAACAATAGAAGAAAAAAAAATGAAGATATTCTAAGTAAGTTTTATACAGTGTTTTTTTATATTCTGACTTTACTTACACAAGTCTTAGGCTATTTTTCAAACTAAAAGAATGCAGTGTTTTATTTTTCATTGCTAAATCAATGTATAACTTTGTAAATATGCTAAGGCTGTGTGGGTCAAAAACATTCACATTTTCATTAAATAAAAGCCGGGTAATAACTTTGTCTCTTCGTATGATTTTTGTTTACTCTATGGCTCTTCATCAAATTGACCCGACACCACTGACCTATATTATATTGAACTTTTTATTTAAGTTTCGGTTTCTGGCGGGCCTTGTTTCGTTTGTGTACGTTGACACCTGTTTCTCTTCATGTAGTTAATGATTCCTTTAAGTTTCTGTTCACTGATAACAGAACAGAAGAGGCCTGCACGCACTGCCTTTCTCTTTCCCTCTTGACCCTTGTGACTATGACGCTCTGTGATGTGGTGCTGCCAGATATTTTCCCTTTCCTCGCTCGAACCCTGTTTCTGTCAATCACACCTCAGTCAGGAGTCTCTTTCTGTTCCGCCCTGTTCAGAACCAGATGACCCGCTCTCTCTATACAGACCTATGACTTCAAGTGTTGGTATGGGAATGGGCTCTGGGTGGGGGGTAGTTTCTGTTTTTATTCTCTGTCCTTTTGGCTCCTATGTTTTGGTAACAGCAAGGATGACTGTGCATTTGCGATAAGTCATGACTGACACTGAGATAGGATGATCCAATTTCTGGCTATGGCAAAGGCACTGTAAAAAATAAAGAAGAAGAAAATGTGTGTATAGAGAACATTTTGTACACAAGCAACTCAATGTAACTTAGAAAAATGGTCATTAATAAACATTGAGTAGTAAGACCTGGTTAAAATATGTGATGCCCAGTTTTGTATGAGCTACAGTTGTTTATTTGTGATAAAAATGTGAAGTATTTTTTTAGGATTGGCAGTTTTTAAGATGGAAGAATTAATATAATGATGAAAATTGAGATCTGCATTAAAGATGGCCCTAAGTTTTCATTCATATTCTTCTAAAATGGGTGAAAAGAAACTATTATTAGTAGCATTTTGATGTAAGTTTTGGAAAGCACAGTACTAATAATTTTTGTTTTGATGTGTTTAGCACCAGATGTTAATGTCCTTTAGGTATGGACTTCATCAGAAGAGAGGGCGATATAATGAGTACTGAATTTGTATTTTTGAAAAAGATGTGGCCAAAAGGAAGGAAGCATTTATAGGTTGATTAAAAGTGGCCCAAGGATATAGCCCAGAGGAACTCCCCACGTCAAGGTAAAGTCACCAAAGGATACAAAGAAATCTCTGTTGAGTAGTAACTTAAAATCTGGCAGATGCAATGCAATTTTTTCCCGTACAAACAGTGTGGACATTGTAAAAGACAATATGGTATATATGCAGTTCAAAGTAAATTTATTGTGGCACAATCTTTAAAAAAAAAACCAACATACTATATTATGTCACAATATATTTTTGCTATTCCAATGTCATTTTTACTGGAAATGTAAATACAGATTAATTTGCATTATTGAAATTGTTAGTTATTGGTATGTGATATTATAGTAATAATTGTCAAAATAAACTTCTAAATGTAATTGTTTTAAGGTAATTCAATGTGGGATAGTTATATACTTCAACCATGTGAGTTTGGATAAATAAATAAATATAATATTTGGTAAATATTCTAGACTAATTTAACAGTGTAAGTCAATCTAATATCTGCTTGCACTAGGTGAGACTTCCCCATGACTACTACTACTACTACTTCTACTACTACTACTACTACTACTACTACAACACCATTACTGATACAGTATTTACATGCATTATTAGAATGTGATATTATGATACTTTCCTGTAAAAATAAAGTTTTGATTTTGTTAAATAAAGGTAGTTTAATGTACAACATACTATTTTGTCTTTTTATTATATTTTTTACTATTGCCATTTAACAGTTTTTCACCGTCAATGCTTCAGACTTCAGTGTAAGTCAGCCTAACGTCTATTTGCACTAGGACAGACTTCCCAGTGACTATTATTTTCATTCTCAACACATCATCATGAGGATATGGAAAATGGAGACAGTTGAGGCAATAAATTTAATGTTGCACAATTTCTGATTCTCCATGAAGTTTCCATTCTTTTGAAAAAAGTTATCAAAATGTGTACAATCCCTACTATGGACAATAAATCTAAACCAGTCTCCTTTTAATCTCTAATCTTTAAGTTTTGCTCATTGACCTAAGAATGAACTTGCTTGAGTTGTGTCTTCATCGCCATGGTGATGTACACAACTCATAGCGTGCAGGTTTTACCCACAGAAAGTTTATGTCCCAGCAACCGCACAGAAAACAGGACATACTGTAGAAGAAAACAAAAAAAAAAAAAAAGGAAGTGGCACTGGTGCATTGCTGCGCTTGCATCTTTGTGAAAGTGGCATTTGTAAAACCGATAAAGGAGATGGTGATGTTTAGATGCACGGCTCAAAGATCAGAGAAGACTTGTCTATTGCAGTGTGAATTAGAAGGCGCTGTTTATTCAATTTTGGTACAAATACATCACGGCAGAAGCAAGACAACCACAATCCTTGAAATACTGTCAGATGTCGACAGTAAAAGCCCAGATACACTAAATGACCTTAAAAAAAACAGTTAAAAGCTTTTCTTTCTTTTCTAGTGTTGTGCGTAAACAATAAACACAACAAAAAACTGTATGATTGCATTGTGAATTTACTTTAATTTCTTTTATGCAGCAAAAAAATGTCAACCGCAGCTGACAGCGTTCCACCGTAAATTTGACAGTTTATTTTTCACAGTGTAGTTTTGGTTCTTGTCACTGCTCGTGGCACTCTCTGTCAGTCCAGTTCGGTTGCTCATGTTGAGAAACCAGGTTGTTGCACCAAGAGCTAAGCCAAGTTGTTGCGGAAACTAGTATCTGTTTCTTTGTGCCGATGAGGTGCCAGAGCTGAGCCACACAGGCTGCTGGTGTGAGTTTTCTGACCAAAGAGAAAAAAAACATACAGAGTAACATGAGAGGGGCATGTCTTCGAGCAGGATTGGCGATGGCTTTCACAAACAAGGTCAAACATTAGGACTCTTTCCAGGTATGAGTGGATTCATAGAGTTTCAGTTTTCAGTTTAGGTTTCAGACAGAATAATCAAGACTGAAGCAGTGTTGCAATTGCGATTTGTTACGCAATTATTTTCATTCTGGAAACAATATTAGATGTTGTATGAGTTTATATGAATAACACATTTTGCAACAATCATCTTGACAAGCGCTTGACTTTCCTTCTCTTGTTAGTTACGTCTTTTGTGTCATGTCTTCATCTGCGGACGTTGTAAAAGTAACAAGGCTGTTTTGACAATGTGAGGAGTAGAAAGTACAGATAGTTGTGTTAAAAAGTAGGGAGTAAAAGTAAAAAGATAAATATTAAAGTACCTGAAACCTCAAGTTATCTGGATATGACCATTCCAACAGATCAGCAGTAGGTCAAGGATGGTATATTTTTGAAGTGACCCAAGCAGAGAAATTTTAAATATTACCTTAGTCCAACTTTAATCATACTTTTACGATGCTTTTAAAGACCTGACTTGGACGGCAGTAATTCTGATTTCTCAATTCGGACTAACACAAATGGATAATACAATTGATTGGCGGGTTATTATGGCGTAATTACAGTTTAGTTAGACTATGATGGGTCAAAGTGCATGTGTAAAGTTCCACAAGACGTAGATACTTGAGAATCGAGGACAAAAACAAGTATCTGTGGTGCATTATACTTTATAAATCAACTTTTTCAATCTAAATGTCTTAGTCTGACTAGCCACAGTGTTTCATATTGATTAGTGCGATGGCTGCAGTGACCTCGTGGCTCTAATGTCAATCACTCAAGCCGTCTGTCTTTCTGTCTGAGCGTCCATCTGTCCTCGCAAACACGTCTCTTTGACTCGGGGCCAGATTGCGCTCAAACATGTACAGTATTCATTTTCCCCGTTGAAATACTTTTAATGATTTTTGCGACCCGCTGACACCGCATCTGTCGCGATCAATAGTTCGGCTCGTGACAGGATTCCTCGACGACTGCAGAAAGGCCACATTCAACACGGCTATCCCCGCACTGAGCTCTCATTTAGCGGCGCAGTCACACCTCATTTTCCAACATTAAGGCAGGGCATTACGGGAAATTGAGCTGACATTTTACAAACATATCAGTGATCCAAAGTGAAGGCAAGTCATCCATTTTTCATGAGCCTTGATCGGAGGCCAAAGTGTGATTCATGGCGTTCTCTGACTGCACAATGATGGACACTGCTGCTAAATAAAGGCCTGAAAAGAGACTAGATCAGGCTCTTACAGGCTTCTTCTGTTTTTTGTTCACATTATATGATCCATTTGACTTCCACTTATCTACTTACATCCTGTTTATCACTGTGGTTGTCGTAAGCATTACAGGCTTTTACAGAAAGAGATGTGGGGTGAACATTATTTCAATATTTTCCAGTGTTCTGCTGAGCGTTTACCAGAAGAGAAAAACACAAATACTCATCAGGCATAGTACATTTCAAACTTTCAACTCGAGGACATACCTAACTTTTGTTCTGGTCCATGACTTACTATGAGTCACAACAATGATGTGAAATGATCTAAAGCACATATGTCACACTCAAGGCCTGAAGGCAAAATGTGGCCCTTTACAAACTTTTATATGTATTTGATGGTTAATATTTTTGGGACTTATAAAGATACGTTATAGGGAACAAAAGGTTTTAGTTGGATTTGAACAGGTTTAGCTGAATTTGAACAGGTTTTACATGGACTTAAACACGTGTTAGTTGGATTTGAACAGGTTTAGCTGAATTTGAACAGGTTTTACATGGACTTAAACATGTTTTAGTTGAATTTGAACAGGTTTTATAAGGACATGGAATGGTTTTAAAGGTTTTAGTTGGATTTGAACGGGTTTTATGTGGATTTGAACAGTTTTTGTTTTACATGGACTTAAACACGTTTTAGTTGGATTTGAACAGGTTTAGCTGAAATTTAACAGGTTTTTACAAGAACTTAAACACATTTTAGTTGGATTTGAACAGGTTTTATAAGGACATGAAATGCTTTTAAAGGTTATAGTTGGATTTGAACGGGTTTTATGTGGATTTGAACAGTTTTTGTTGAATTTAAACATGTTTTAAATGGACTTAAACAGGTTTTTGTTCGATTTGAACAGGTTTGAGTTGGATTTGAACCGGTTTTAATTGAATTTGAGCAAGTTTTAGTTGGATTTGAGCAGGTTTCAGTTAAATCTTTAGCCCCTGAAATGATTCTTATTTACTATTGCGGCCCTGTACCACTTTGAGTTTAACACCACTGATCTGATGTGACACTGGACCTAAGGATAAGCTGCTAAAAGACAAGTTGAGCCTTTGGACAGAAAGAAAACATTAAGAAGCTCAATTAACAGTGTCTGACGAGGACTTGTATTCAGGAAACCTCTGAGTGTGAGTTTACTCGTGTGACATCATGGTGTATTAGTCCAGTGGTCTTATCTGGGGTGGAAATGACACAGGACCGTTGTGTAAACAGCGCTGGGGAGAAAATATGTGCAAATGTAGTCCACTGGGTGAAGTCTGAAATGTGGGTTAGCAGGAGGATCTGTTCCAATAAAGAGTTAACTCCCTGATATGTGCTAACAGTCTTCTCTCCTTTCTCTCTCATCCACCCACTGATCTTCTACTTCTTTTATCGTACAGTGTTAGATTTCCCTTCCCTCCTTCATCACTGACCATCTATCAACTAGAATGACACGTACACAAAGACTTCAGAGAGAAACCCAGAGAAACTGACACCAGTATTCTCGGGATCCGGGATGAAGACGAGTGTGAGGTAGGGGAGGATCATCTGTTAGTGTTAAAATGGTCACTCTATTGACCGAGGGAGTGTCAGAGTCCCGGAAAAGGAGCAGAAGCAGCAGAGGAATGACCCCGAGAAAGAGATAATCTGGCATTTCCTCGCTGGAAAAACGCTTTGCCAGAACGGTCAGCTGCGCACAGATACAGCAGTGTTGACAGGAAAACAGTTTGTTGCCAGGACAGACTATTCATTTATTGCTTCCCCTCTGCGCACAGGCCTCTAACCCACTCACATTCAGGCTCCATGTGTGCTCTTGCATGGCAACCGCAGGCGTTGTGCAACAGTGTCGGAGATGAGCTACGAGGCAGGGTGCAAAGGTGAGAAGGCAGTGCGTGAGAGGGTTTTTTTTTTTTTTTTTTTTTTTTTTGCGGGGACGTACGAAAGCACGACACGTAACCGCGTCCGCTGACTGTTTGGTGTCTGTATCGGAACCTCACACCTCGTTCGTTCTTGGCAGGAAGCGTGCGTTCAACAGTTTGCTTTGTGTTTCGACAGGGGGGTTACAAATAGAGTCCGTCGCCTCGTTTCCTGGCAGAACGGCAGAGTGGCACGAGAGCAGAGAGTTACACGAAGTCCTGAAGTGTTCGCAGCAGGTGGGCGGAGGACGCAGTGTAACTTCCTCCAAACACAGTTCACGACCTTTCGCAACTCACTCCCCGCTGGAGTGTCCTGGAGCAACCCACTGTGCTTTTACAGCTCTCAGGAGGTGAGCTGTATCTGGGCCTGACCTCTGACTTTGGCTCTGAAGGGAGGAAAACAAAAACACAGGGAGTCAACAGTATGAGGCAGAAATGAATTTAAATTGTTGATAGATTAGTAGTTTTGTTCTGGGGGCAGTCATTTGATTTTCTCTAAATCAGAGTAAGGTTGTCTAACTCTGATTAAGGAGCACACTGAGCATGCTCCAGAGCCAGACGTAGACACAGAGTACCATGATACTGACTCATTTTTAGTGTAGACACATATTTTGGATCATGCTGCCACTGT
Organism: Rhyacichthys aspro; assembly: GCA_036850595.1. Lineage (NCBI taxonomy): Eukaryota > Metazoa > Chordata > Actinopteri > Gobiiformes > Rhyacichthyidae > Rhyacichthys > Rhyacichthys aspro. The sequence goes on from CM072160.1 coordinate 17,622,873, forward strand.
CCTTGTTTGTCATTTGTTTTAAAAAGTTTAAAAAGAAAATCTGTCTTACCAGAGCTTTTGTGGTGTTTAAATGTTTTTAAGTCCTAAAGTTGCTGGGTTTATTTATTTATTGGCACTTAATGCTTACAAAAAGGTGGTTTCTTGTGCATGTAATCTCAGACAAAGTGAGTAATCCAGAAGAGAGGGCTTCATTGAGCTCAAATTGGAAAACCGAGCCGAAAAAATGTAATGGGAAAATCAGAAATGAACCCCTTTTTGTTTTTTTGTTTTGAAAATTAATATTGGAAAAAAAGATTTCATATTAATAAATTAAAATGGAGCCACAGACATACTCCTACATTCTGACTACGCTCTGCACTGACATAAAGCACCAGAACAGCTCATTTACAAAGAAAGAGACTTGATACAGAAAGAGGGCAATTATAAACATGTTACGTAACACTTTAATATAACTCACACAATAAAACAGTAATTAAGCATTAATAGATGTGTAATTAACAATTACCTAATTAATATACTATTTATAAACACTGAAATATCATTTATATCTACAATTATACATGTGTTTATTCTTAAGACTAAAACATTTATAACAATGTTTGTAACATTATAATGATGAATGAAGGATGGATTAATGGTTTGTAAATGAATTAAGGATTAATTAAGTTGTTACAAATACTCAACTAATGCTTCATAGTGTGAGTTATTCTAACATGTTTTTATGTGGCACAGTGATAACCATAGACATTATACACATAGACGCCACATTGGCTGCTTCGGTCCATTACCACAATACATCAGTGTTGCAGCCATTTTGTACTGGGCCGAAACATACACAAATACAAAGAGAGAGGGAACTCTTGTATTTATTGATAAAATGCTTTTAAAGGTTTTACAACTACGCTACAAAATAATGTTAAAACGGTCAAACAAATGTACAACCACCACCAATGGGTCCGGTTAATGACGATACGTTCCAACAGCCAATGTGGCGTCTACACATATCATGTCTTTGGTAATAAAAGTCACAAAATAAATCTCCACAAAAGTTCCAATGTTTACTGAGGACATTCATCACTGACAAGTGGCAGCCCCAAACCAGTGATATCTGCCCTGTCCACAAGCACATGAGTAACACCACTGTACACACTGTTCACAAAACCCAAACAACTGACAGATATATTCTCACAACTACCCATTTATTTTCCTCAAGCTACCCCACATTTCTGAAGGATGCCATATTTATCCCCAGGCTTCTAATGCCCCATGTGGCAGTGACAGCTCGTGTCAGTAAAAGGAGAGGACATGTTTAATATGCTACAGATTTAACCCTTTCTTCTCTCCTTATGAAACATGGATATGAATAATCAGGTAAGCTGGGGTAAATGAGGTCTATGATCCATTGTTTGTGAAGTGCAATGAAACACTTTGGCACATCTGAGCAAACTGCACAATGTAGTGATTTGCAAATAATTGAAAATAAATAATGGTCAATAATGATATTTTATTAGACTAAGTTCATTCTCATTGACGTATTGCCATTTTAACAGACATATACCAATTTACCATTTTATCTATTCTGCAACAAACATGAGCAAACCACTTCAAGCCCTTAAGCGTGAGGCCTTTAGCTCCACCTCCTGGACACACACACACACACACACACACACACACACACACACACACGAGGAAAAGCAAAAGTGTACCTGATGACTCAGCTGCCTTTAAGTGTGGTGTTCTCTCTATCTAAACATGTGGGCACCGGCCTGTTCCCAGAAACGATACACGACACCGATCTGGACCAGTCGGTTTGTTTCTTATGTGAACCCGCCACACCTTGTTTTCACATGCGTTCGTTAATTACAAGGGAGTGAAAAGGAAGGGCCCGGAAAGACAATACCAGACGAGAACGGAGATAAAGAGCGGAGCAGATAGAGAAGGAGGAAGGCGGGCGAATGAAACACAGACGAGTCAAGGAGGGGTGGAGGTAGTAATATGGAAAACGTGCTGCCTGCTACCGGCTTTGTGTGATGGTTAAGTCATAGGAACTGTATGATTCACCAGAGGAACGGCGAACCCATCTGGAACGCAGCTGTATGACTCTTAGGGTGTGTGTGTCGTGTGTGTTGTGTGTGAGAATGTCCACGGCGGTGCCTACGTGAGGAAGATAAAGCCAGCATGTGTGAAAACGGTTGAGATCTTTCAGAAACTTTAGGGATAATCCCACCACACCTTCCCAAACAAACAACCCCAAAAAAATCAAGGACACTCCCATTTGACAAGCAGCAGAAGAGTACACACTGCAAATACCAGCTTCCTTTGGCTGATTTAAAACATCCCCGTCCTGTAATTCCTCTTTAAATGAACAGGAAGTGGAAGAAGGTCACTACAGATATCTATTCTACAAAAATAACCTCCGCAGTCTTCAGTTTTATCTCCGTTCAGCTCGAATAGTTCTGGAAGAGTGATGAGTTTGGGAGTTTTGTCATCGTCATCGTCTGGCCGTAACAAATAATGAATCAGAGTGTTCCCTCAGACTGGAGTGTTGTTTATTGTCACCTAAAGGAGTGGAGGATTGAGACCAAGGCAAGACTAAAACTAAATCAAGTCGAGACCGAGTCAAGACCCATGACTAGCATTTGATACACAGGAACAGTTCAAATCCAGTTTTGATGAAGTCCAGTCTCATAGAGGGGTCAGTGTTCGGTGAAGGGGCAGAATTATAGATTTTTAATTCAATATCATATCAATATTTATTCAATACGATGAAAAGACAAATATACCATCTGTGGTTTCAGTTGGTCTTGAAACAAAACTGAGAAAAAGAGCCACAACATTTACAAAATGGTTTTGAGTACAACTCTACCTTATATATTCCTTGTTTGTTATCACTCAACCAACTTATATTGAACTGATACTGATAGCCTAACCTAAAAATACCCAATATATATTTAATAAATTATTCAATATTGATCTATCGGTATCAGCTTTGTTTTTTGAAGAATACTTTTTTGGCCTTTCTGCCTTTATTTGACAGGAACAGGAAACAGGGTGAGACAGAGGGTAATGACATTGGGCAATTGACATGAGTCGGAATGGAACCCGGGTCTCATGAGTATGCAGCATGCACCTGGTGAGCCACCGAGGAGCTCCCAGCAGTGCACAGTTTTAACTGAAGTGACAGAGGTTCTTAGCATTGTACAGTGAAAACTGTCTAATGCACTCTTCTTTGTTGAAGGATCCTTACTTAGTCAATATTGTGCACTTATTTGCTTATAGTCTAGTAACAGACTAATAAAAAATAATAGAAAAAAGAGCTGTACTTAGTTGGACCTCTAGCTATAACAAAATAACAGTAAACCCACTTAGGAATCCCAGATATTTCAAAATGATCTTGAGGGAGGAGGAGAATAAGAAAGTTAAAGTCACTTTATTTCGTTTTTTATTTGCCACACACAAACACAAAGCCTTCACATTCCATCCTTCTCACGGCATTCACAAAGAAACACGCCATTGTTACCCCGCTGATGCTGTGTGGTGCATGTTAGCGAGCCTGTCTGCTCCTCTGGTGTCAGAGGCGTCTACCCTTCACGCCGGCGGCTCTAGCGTGTCTCTGTGTGCATGTGTGTGTATTAGACAGTGTCTGGGGGGCTCCTGCACTGCCAGCTGTATCATCAGCACGCCCAGAGAGGCCCTTCTCCATCGTGGGCCGTGACCCACCTCTTTCCACGCTAACGCTTCCATGTTAGCGGCAGGCGTGCGAGCGTGAGCGTGGATGTGTGCGAGTAGGAACAGAAGTGTGTGAGAGGGAGGCAGACGGGATTGACTACAGCAGGGGGAGGGCAGAGGTGACACGGAGGGCTTTCACGTTTCATTAAGACAGCAGTTCACATGTGGGAACGCCAATCTGAGATTTTCCGTGACTATTATACCACAAAAAAATGTCATTACATTATAATAGATATCTGCATTTAAAAATACATGACATACCACACTGTTACATGGACCACATTTTGTCAGAGAAAGCCTAGGACATTCCCGCTGAGGCCACGATTTCTTGTCCTGAGCCAAAATGAACACTCTGCTCCTACAATGGAACAAGATTAGTGTTAAACTGTGGAACTACGACTACCATCTGATGCACACTGATTAAGACAACAACAGGCAGTGTCAACTTCAGGAGTGTGCGTTGAAAAAAAGGAAACAATAGTGGAAAACATTCTGGATAAGCTAGTGTTGCAAACAGAGCTTAAGTTATTAACCTGACTCACCAGAAAGTCTGAGGGCTTCCACAGAAAGTGTTTGCAAAAGGCAGGTACTTTAAATGAATGTGTGATCGTGATTGGATTTATCTTCTGTGAGTGATCTCAGTTTTATCCAATCACAGCAATTCTATGTTGTTTACAATGGTAACGGTAAAATGGTTGCTATATCAGCAAACCTAAAACACGCCCCCTTGTGTCAGTACTGCCACCTCATTGGTCGGGTCACAGCTCAACTTGGTTGGAGCAGTACAAGATGGATTTTTGTGAGTTAGTTACCATTTCCACAAGATGTCATCTAAAACTGCGTGCTCATTTTGATGACCTAAGTAGCATTTTTTATCATTCGTTTTAAAGAAAAGGCAAACCGGTAAATAAGACATTTGTAAATGACAAAATCAAGCAGTTGTTGTGTGTTTGGTTGATGAGAAACATAAGAAATAAGATGCGACAGTGCAAAACAAAAGGATTAGTTTAGAAATGTATGATTAAGCATGCTGTGTATAATCTGGGTTAATTACTTCATTAATTACCTCTCCCCTCACAGATACAATTAGTCGTTTAAATTAATGAATCAATTAAAATTAGGCCACTCAATACTGAGTCACATAACTTCAACCCACTCTGTATTAATGCATGAATCTGATTGTTCTTTTGGATTTGCCAGTTTTATTAAATCAATGAAACTTGCTGGAGACACTGCACTGACACAATGGAATTTTAAGCTATTATTACATGTTTAAATCCACATAAGATGAGTTACCTTTGACAAAGTGGCAATTTTTGGTCAGCTTCTCACATTTTTCACCTTTGTGGACAATTACCTTTGAATTCAATCGGAACTCTTGCTGGTTTCTTGGTCTGATCAGTTAGAGCAACCATAAATCCTGCAAAAAATCAACATTTCCACACTCTTCAGCCGAATCAGTGCCTGCTCTCAATTTGAATTTTGCACCAAAGCGTCTCCAGAAAGTGACGTCAAGAGCAAACAAGCTAATTCTTCTTCATTTGGAACACTGACACTCTTCTTAATTACATCTCTGGAAACATTTGACAGATTTCGGAAAAGGTGCCATTAGAGAAAGCGTTCACACATGTAAAAACAGACACACAATCACTTCCTGCTCATCTTTTCCACTCCGTCCTCCTCTCGTCACATGCAACCAACACTTTTCTCACAAGACCGTGGCCTGTGCCGGAGCCAGTAGCACACAGTAGCGCATGCATTCCCCACTCGCCCGTGCAAATATGTCAACGTCTCGCAGGGAATTGAGAGAATTAACTCCAGTTCACACATGCACCTTGAGCATATGATCAAAGTGGCATGCACACACCAGCAAATAAAGCGTTTCCATATTCAGGCCGGCTCGCACGCACACATGTCCGAGCAGGCAGGGAATCATGCAAATCGAGTTTTTATTAGCGTGCAATCGGTGGCACACAAGGCCGAAGGTGGTTTACATGCAAAAAAATGACACACATAAAACAGCTGCAAGTGGAGCAGGAGAAGAGGAGAGTGGGGTAAATTGAGACACTTTTTGCTCAAGCCAATAGAATGCTGATGTACAATAAAAATATCTGAACATATTTTAGGATGTTTCCTGTCAGTTGATATGATTACAATTCATCTCTGACATAAGTTTTGAAAAATATGGGGTCTCGAAGAAAAGTTGTGGCTCAAGTTAAGGGTATCCATCTAAAAACCCTGCATGTAGCATTTAAAAATCCTAAATATAACTGTTGCATTGTAAAAGGAATTTTAAATAACATAATTTTTTTAATAAGAAGAAAAGCAATCTTACATTTGAATGACCCAAAGAATCCTGATCAGACCTGAGTCCTGCTATGACTCTAGTACATGTTAGATAGACGTAAACAAATGTATGCTCATGACTTCTCCCAGGCTCATTTTGCAGCAGTGAAACCCAGTTGTCAGTCCCTGTTTTTAGCCACAGCTGGATTGTTGCCTAGGACGTACTTATCTTTTCTACTAGTATAGAATTACAGCTATCAAGACACAGGTGGTGCCATACTAATCTTGTATGATTACAAAAAAGTGACAAGACATTTAAACATAGAAGCCTTTACTCTAAATTCTCTTAAGAAACTCAGTAAAAAAAAAAAAAAAAAAAAAAAATCTGTTGTATTTATGCTGTCCACAGTGGTTCAGTGAAGATTAAACCAGCAGTACATTACTTTAATATAAATGGCATACATTTTAGGGCTGTGCAACCGAATTTTAAATTTCAATTTAAAAACCTATGTAATCGAGAAAAAAACAATTATTTATTATTATTTATAAGTGCATTACGTTGTTGATCTTATTTATGAATCTTAATGATTATTTCTGTTTATTTTGAAGCTATTTATTTATATAGAATAGAAAATATGATTTAGCTTTAAGGAGAATTCACTGTTTTGTTCAGTAAATCCAACATATTTCCAAAGTTAATGAATAATCGTTTAAGATAAGACTTTATTGATCCCACAATGGTGAAATTCACTTGTGACGGCAGTTCGCGTCCAGTATAATGCAAAAGTAGTGATGAAAAGTAGCACAAGAAGTGTCAAAACATATTATAACTAGAAGAGATTATGAATAAGTATTTTTGCCATAATAAAGCCTGATACTCTGTTTCAGCCTGGCCAGCCTTATACCCATTTACTTTGTAAATAAAATGGGATTTCCACTCGGAAGAAATCCTGGCAAACCAATCATAACCTTTAATATAAATACGGGTGGCCATTGGGTTGTATGTTTATTCATATTTGTCTGTTCTGTTCCTTGAAAATTCAACTGAGATCCACCAAGACCAGACTAATTCACAGCAGTGGATAAAGAATTGCTGGCCTGGCTTCTTCAAACTGCAAAAACAGTCCACTGCAGATAATTAATTACTCAACTATATCCACAAGTACCTCATTTAACCCCATTAGAAACTAAAGTATCCCTTTAAATTTTACTAGAAGATATAATATAGACTGTAAAAACGCACTAATCAGCAATCACTCTTAACCGGGCGCTTTCCTTCGCCTTTGGCATCTTTCATTTCTGAGCCACGAACTTCAAAAATAGCACTCCTCACACAAGCTGCACAAACACTTCTCACAAGACGTCTCTGCCTTTTTTTTTTTTAGAAATCTATAAAGCGCTCCGGCAGAATTAGCTCCGCTCTCATTACTCCTGCTCCACGTTATCTCCGAGGCTGTGAAAAGCTCAATCATGTTTACCCGTTAATCGCCGGGTCTTAGCGAGCTCGTACGATGGGGCACAGGGGCCGGTAGATTTGGACTTGACACTACGAGAGGCACTGGACATATTTTTGGCAGAGATCCTCGCACCTGCTTCTTTCTCCGAGGAGTCTCATCAGGAGTCCACTGGCACACACTGTAAATTGTCCAGAGGTGACAGGGAATACACTGTGTCCGTCTGGGGCCGAGCACAAGAGGAACAGGCGTACAACAGGTTCACGCAGAGGTCTGGAAGTCTTCCTGTCATTCGATACGGCTCTGCACCAGTTGGCCTCACCACTGCATCGACTAGTTACATTTACAGCTGATAGAAAGAGAATCGGAAGGGAAATGTTGAAGGGTTGGGTCGAAAAGTGGGTAAAGTTGACAGCAGAGATGGAAATGGAGTTCAGAAAGGCAAAAGTAAAATGCACTGCTTTTGATGAAGGTGGCAGCAGCAGGCGACTTATATGAAGCAGTCTCAAGGCCTCGCCTTTCTGCTCAAATCTGTAAAAGAAGCGTGTGGTGGTATGATTTGAACACAAACAGCCTCTGGACCTTGTTAAAAAGTGTGTTATTGGTGATTTGTGAAGATACAGACACCGATGGATTATATTGCTTACGTCCTACAAGACTTTTTTTTACTTCAAGTCTTTCATATGCTTTTTGAACTAAATCGTACCAGCTGTTTTTCTTCAACATTTTTCAAATTCATTTTTTCAATACACATTTTTTTTTGTGTGTGTGTTGAAATCCCTTAATGTTTCCATGGCAACCATAAAAACTTTTTTTTTTTGCAATTTATTTACAAGCAACAAAAAATAAAAATGGATCAGAATCAATGTATTTGAACACTCCTAGACTTGGAAAATAACCCCTCAAAAATTCCACTTTGAACTGTCATTTAAAAGGTTAAAAATGAGGAAAATTCATAAATATTTATATATGGTGACAACTGAAGTGAATAATGGCGTTCATAAAAAAAAAAAAAAAAAGGAAAAACATGTTGACATAATATTTTTTTTGACAATCTTCAAAAGAGCATTTTTTTGTGGTGGAGCACAAAATGAAAGGACCCCAAGGGGTAATCCTAACTCTAGCTGCTTGTATGTGACACTATCAGAGGTAAAACAAAAGCACCTCTGAGGAGCTAGTGAAGTTTGATTGGTCAGTGTCACAGCAGTTAGTTTCACAGATCTGAGTCCGAGGAGAAAAGACTCAAGAGCAGAAACGTTTCGGGCACAAAAGGGCCATTCCAAACATGAGAGTAAGAAGCAGTAAATCCAAAGGCACCAAACAGTTTCACGAGTAGAAGTAAATCTGACTGTGTACAGTTTTGTGAGTGAGAGTGAAACTCAAATACCAGTCTCTCCAAAAGAGATATAAATGTGACATATGGAAGATATTACTCCCACATCGTCTTCAGGTCTGAGGTCTCTGCTCATACGTAGTTTATACATGGATCTAAATTGGATCTTGGTGTGTTGTCATTTTCTTAGTGTTCACTTTAAATGCTTTCTAGTTTGGTCAGCTTTAGCTTGACTCGTGTAAATTGGTTTATTTCCTCAGGACACAATAATACAAACTCACTTAGACAGCTTACATTTCAACAGATATGAAATGTTGAAAGTTTGATGGAATAACTACCACGCAATGTGTCTAAAGCTCCTTTTTCTTTTTACTGTTACCAGGTGTTCTAGTGTGGATTATTTACACAGTGGGGCATGAAAACCAAGAAGCACATGGCTAATTAGCATAAATAAAAACTATTATGGCGTCTTTTACACACAAATGTACAGCTACAACGTTGAATACCAAGCTGTCCCATTTACACTCGAGCTGTCTTGACCCATCTCACTTTTAGACTAGGTGACCATATTTTCAAACCAAAAAATCGGGACACTTTAATTTTACAGCGAATCAAATGATAGTACATTAACAAATGAAAAATAATGACGCCAGAAATCAATACAACACCTGTAAATAATAAAAACATGAACTGGTTGCATTGATTAGGGTTAACTATTTTTTTTTTTTTTATAATTTCTATAACTTTTCTACCATTTAGCTTAAGAACTAATCATTATTGAGCTACAGACCTGAGGAAGACTTTTCAATTGGTTAATATCGTAACTCTGTGATTGACTGACAGTCTACAGACAAACAAATGAATTTCAATCCCAATGTGCTGCTTTGGCTTTATGACTGGGTAAAAAATCTGGACTTTTGGGACAGAAAGAGGGCAAAATTGGGACATATTAGTGTCTTTGTAGATATCCACCAGGACACAAGACAGGGGGCTGAAAAACTGGACACCCTATTCTAGAGCCTTGTTTCCACTGAAGCACTTGGCTATGGGTCCCAAGCGCTCCTGAGTGTGTGGTCCACTTTCAAAAAATTGGAGCTAAACATTACTGTCAGCTGATTGGACTGTATATACTCCTCAATTTTGGACATTTGAAGTCAAACTGCATTAGCTTTATTATTAGTTATCTGAAAATAAGCTGCTTGTTGTTGATTGCTGCGTAGGTGTAAGGTTAGAGGAATGGGACGAGGTGTTTGTGCTCCTCCCGACACTTCCAGCCTCTCTGTTTATACTCCGTTCTGCTCTTTTCACACTGAACTGATGAGAAGGGCGCACAGGTTGCACACCCCGGTGTTGGCAGGCGCCCCGGCCCAACATAGACGCTCTCTAATCTGACACGGCGCGCTCCGAACAGCACCACGCTGACCTTTCCCAGATGCAGATAGAACAGCAGCTTCCCTCCGCTGCCAGAATGTCAACATCTTCTGCTCACTCTCTGTTTCCGGGACGAGCCAAGTTGGCAGCGCCTTCGCATTCCCGTCCCCTCGCACCGACACCTGAAAATCTCACACTGTGTCCTTTCTCTGTGTTCTCATTTATGAAATCTGTCAGATACACATTGCCACATATAGCACACTCTGTAAGAAACGGGACGATCTTATCTGTGTGCGGCTGTGATAGGACGGGTGCAGCAGAGTGAAGGAATGGGTGCGTGTCAGGGTTTGTTTTGGGACGGAGGGTCACCGTAACTGTACTAGAGTGTCGTCCCAGTACTGATAGCTGTGGATCTCATCGGCTGGGTCTGCGTGACCTGATGCGTCTATCTGAGCACGGCTACACCTCCGCACCGACTGCACGGATGTCATCAACAGCTGCGAGAGAGATACAGACTGACGTAAAATAAGGTTAATTATTTGATTTGAAAGGAAATCAAGACCGTCAGAGTTCTGATTTTGTATGTAACTACGCTGCTCTGTAACACAATACTGGCAAGTTATGAAGATGGCTGGGGATTCTGCACACTAAGTATTATCTCAGAAAATACGTAGAGGATATTATCTAAAACAACATATAACATATTACAGGCTACAACTAACAATTATTTCTAAAATCGATTAGTCTGATGATTATTTTTTTGATTAATCAATTAATAATCGGACAATAAGTGGGGACCTGGTGGACTAACAAAGACAAGTGGTCAAAAACTTGTGTTATTGTTCCTGTTTAAAACTGATGATAATACAAACAAAAAATGACATATTTTTACAAAGTCTAAACCAGATGAAGCTACAAGTGCACCACAGGACTGAGGTTAGGGCATATACACATAAATGTTTTGGTTTTTTTTAATCAAAAACACAAAATGTACTGTTTCTGTGGATTTACTGCTCCATCTTGGTAATAAAACCTCTTCTCTCAGAACATGGCATGTTTCAGAGTCTATGAATATCCCAGATAGTGATTAATTGATTATTAAATTAGTTGACGATTATTTTAATGATTGATTATAATCGATAAATCCGATTAGTTTTTGCAGCCCTATAAAATATTACATTTCATTGTAAACAAGACAGTATGTTTTGAGAATGTCAATCAGAACAATGATATGGACAAATAGGCTAGTTGGGGTCGAGCTAGTTTAAAACTGACAGTCCTCTGAGCCTCAGTGTCTAGACAAAGAGACTGGGTAAAATTGAGTTTCAGCTGAAAAAAAAAAATGTGTGAGTGGTCTCAAGTAGCTAAGACAACTCTCTATAAAGAAGTGTACACAGGATTCCAAAGGTGTGCAGATAAACCTGTGGTCAAAATTTGGCATGAGATGATAAACAGTTTGAAGATATACTGTGGTGCTTTCCAAATGTCATAATCATCAAAGTATGACAAGGAACGCCAAAAAATACCAAACAACACTTTTACAAACAGCTTACTGATGATTCTTTTATCAAAATGACATAATAAGTGTGACTTTGCACAAAGTTTGGCAAGTGTTTCTCTAAAATCATTTGTCGATGTGTCCAAATGAAAAGTGACTTTAAACCCCTTTAAAACCCTTTATATAAGTATCTGCCAATTCCTCAAGGTTATCATTAAAACATCATATAAGCCTCTGTTTCCCAAACAGTGGGTTGCGGCCCAAAAGTGCGTCACTGTTCACATCATTTCAAAACTTTAGAAATATATTTGTGACAGTTCATTTGAATTAAGGAAAAACAGCTGCTTTGGAATAATAGAACAAAACAAAAAAATTAAACAAAACAAAACAACGCAACACAACAACAAACAAAACAATTGAACAAAAGCACAAAGAACCAAAACTATGTTACTAATAATCAAAACAAGACTGAAGAAAAGAGTTTAGCAAGTTAAGCATCCTGATTCAAAGCAAATCTGAATTCCAAAATGTTATGTTCTTCCATTATGTTTGCCTCAAAATCACAAATGAGGTGCAATAATGACTCTGTACATAGTGTTTCTCTAATACCACTTGTTGATGTGGCCAAATGAATAGACAGTAAACACCAGCAATCCAAAAGTGAGTGTAAAACCCCGCCTTAAGCATCTACATTCATTTTTAGAACTATAAAGTTGTATCTGCAATACTATGATGTTTCTCTTCAAGGTTATCATTCTGTCAGAATCTTATCTAACACAAAGGTTAAGTGTTAAGAATAGCTTAGAGTGTGGCCTGTGTGCTGGCTAAATGTCATTAGAAGTCAACCATGTCTCTAAATCCTTCCAAAGCAAACATGTGCGGAAGGTCTTGTGATTATTTTAGCTCTTTCTCCGACACATTTTCCAACCGACAGGAAAGAATAAACAAAGTTTGCTCTCTATCTCACGCACACATACGTACTTCCACATGCACGTGCATCCCTGAGGCTGAGGAAAGTATTTATGGTGAAAGTGGGCAGAAAGTGTAAACACATGTCTGGCATCCTTTGAAAAGACTAAATATTTCACTCCTCCTTTCTCCTTCCCTTCATCTCTCTCAGGGATCCCCGGTCCTCACCTTCAGCCTTCACCCGCTCACTTCTCCCGGATCACGTTCCCCTTCGTGTCTGAGAGCCGCGGGGGGAACATAAATCAGCCGACACAAAGGAGATAGAGCGGACGAGTGCCGGTGCGTGAAAAGGGGATACTATAGGATACATGGGTTGAGGAGGCGGAAGAGCACTACTGAAGGTGACATATGACAGTAGTGATGTCAGCAGACGGTGAAACAGTAGAGCGGCGCCTCGGGTGGAGTATCGCAGGTGCCTCCGACCGTCTACACGAAAGCACTTCACCGTCTCTTTGCTCATGCGCCATCGCCGGGAAACACATCAAACTGGTTGTGATCGGATGAATCATGTCACAGTCTGGAGCTGAGTCATACTTAATGTGGAAGGGCTGCAGTGACTCCATTTTAATATCCGATAGAATAGAAGAGTGTTTCCCAAATTGTGGGTTGAGGACCAAAAAGCAGTATGATGTAGATTTGATTTGGGTCGCCACAAATTTATTTTATAATAATGTTTGTGTGGAACAATACAAGGTAATGAAATACTGTGTATACTATTGTTGGGTTTATTTGACCTTCTGAAACATGGGTTCACAGAAATTAAAAAACGTCAAGAGTAAAACCATCTCTGGGTAAGACTGAGAGGCCATTTAAATGACGCCATGTTTTGTCCAAGCCGCATTGATTCTGTTGCGGATTGTTCTCTCATTTACACGAGGCTGGTATTGTCACTCCTCGAAAACACAAACTTTTGAATCTGGTCGAGGAGCTGTGTTCATTTCGTCGAGGCTACAGCTCCGCTTTCGTGTAAATTGTGGAGCCGGTGTCCTCTCTGAAAACAAACACGCACAAGCAATGTCTCTAGAGAAGAGGAGGTGGCAGAAGTAGTGAAGAGAAAAGACTCCCTCTACTGGTCCGGCATATGTACTACATCATATTGGGTGAACACAGATCGTGTCATAAGGTTGCCGTCAAGACCAAGATGACCACGTGACTCATAGGAAGAAATCTTGGAGAAAGCTTTAAATTTCAAAAAGTAAGGACTTGGGCTGTTTGAAATTTAAAGCTTTTTCCCAAGATTTTTACATTTCAAACAGCCCAGAAAAAAATTAAGACTTAGGCTAAAACCTTTTGGAAAGTTTTTTTAGTGCTATTAATTCATTTTAAGTCAAACATAAAATAATAAGGGGTGTCTCGATGGCTCACCTGGGAGAGCACATATCAGATACTTGAACGTCGGATTCCGGCTCAGGTCACCTGTTCAGTGTCAATCCCCCCTCTCTCACCCAGTTTTCTATCGATCTACAATGATCTGAAATGTATTTGACAGATACATTTTAAAACATGAGATTGAGTAAAATTGTGAGACCTTTAAAAAAAAGTCACAGCTCTTAAGAACTATGACTCAACAAGAACAACAAAAACAGTCTGTGCATCTTTTGTGCATCAATATGTATTCATAACTGTAGCCATGGGAAATAGCAACAAAACAACCATAACAAGGAACAAAACAATACAAGGAAGTACCAAAACTATGGCACAACTAACCAAACAACACTGGAAAAAAATGACCTAGCCTCTTGAAAATATGTTTCTTTGCTCAATGTACCTCACATTAAAAAACTAACCACCTACCGATCTGGACCATGGCCTAACTTTAGACACTATGGATCAGCTGTTAGCCATTAGCAGCACTCCTGATGTTTCCAGACAGGTATATTAGAGATGACACATCAGTGAGTAAAGGGGAATGTCAGCTCTTTTTTTCAACTTTTTTTCTGTGAGATAAACATAGTGTAGTGTTTAGCTTTTGAGAACTACAGATGCTAAAGAACATTACTTCAATATTCCCTTAAAAAAACTGAGAAATAATCAAGTAACAATGCTCTATTTTTACATTATTGGCTGAGTGCAGAGTAAAAGTTGTTTTTGTGTTGTGGGACAGTCTAATTCCCTGAAAGTACCTCAGAAAAAGAAATATAAAAGCCTTGACAGGAAAAAGGAAAAGAAGGAAAAACCTATAAAGTCCTCCTCTGAACCCTGCGTCGTAAGAACTCCTGCCACATGTCAGTGATAAAACATTCATAAACGCTGTTCCTCTTTGAACCATCATGAGACTGAGGATGTCGCGGGACCACATGCCTGTTCAGTCATACTTAAAACCATTTGTGAATTATTTTTACAGTTGCGGGGGACTTCCATAATACCCAGCGCTGTGGAAAATGACTTAGCTGTATGAGCACTTTTGTTTTAGATACCTTTTAAATCCAATAAGCCCCGGCTCATGTAAATGAATGTCACACTGGCCTCATCAGATTCTTGATCCGCGTCCAGGATTCTCCTCTTTGTGAGCATCTGTGCGTGTTTTTACGAGCGCACCAGCGGGCTTTTAAACTTACTTTGTGATGCGGCAGTCGCATAATGAGCAAAAACCTGTTTGCAATGATAAATAGTTTAACACTGAGAAGTTTATTGCCTCCGAAAGCTCATGGCACAATTCTGCTGTTTCTGTATCTCTCACACAAACACACAGCATGCAGATGTAAAAAACATAAAGCTCCTACAGGTTAGCTCTGAGCGGGTGACTCAGAAAGAATTTGTGTCGTGATCGGTGATTTATCATGAACACTCCTCAGGGGGTGATTATAAAGCGATGAGACAACACACAAAAGCCCCAGAGTAACCGATAGTGCATGTTTATGGTGAGTATTTCTGTTTGCTATGGTGATATGTGTGCATTTGCCCCGTGGAGCCAAAAGTTCTGAGACAGTCATGTTTATAGTGTGAGTTTTCTTCGTGCCATTCTTTTTATTTATAAGGTTCTATGGGAGTGTACTGTGTGTGAATTTGTCTTACGGTGTCAAAAGGCCCAAAGGAGTCCACAGTGCATGTTTATGGTGATAGTTCTCTTGGTGCTATCATGCCATTCTTTGTTTGCTTTGGTGCATTTGCCTTATGGAGCCAAAAGTCCAGAAGCAGACATGTTTATGGTGTGAGTTTTACTTCCTGACATTTTTTGTTTGGTATGACTTTTCACTTTATTTCACTTTATACACTACATATTTTAATATTAACTCTGAATCCTGCCTCATTCTCATACAGTGATAATGGCTCATGCCAAAGGGAATCCCTTGTAGATTAATAAATTAAAGACTAAATCTAAGCTGGACAGAAACTCCTTTCTCTTTCACCCTGTTTCCTATCTGTCTACTATACTATCACATAAAGGCAAAAACGGCAAAAAACATAATAAAAAAAACAAACAAAAGATGGACAGAAGCTTTTTTTGTGGTGGAGAGGTTAGTGCACCCCATTTGGGAAATTGGGGGTTAGAATCTCCTGGGCAGCATCTTCCGCATAATTCCCAGTTGGTGCCGGTCCCAAGCCTGGGTCAAATGCAGAGGGTTGTGTCAGAAAGGGCATCCGGTGCAAAAACATTGCCAAACTACTTCACTGTAATGACCCCTACATGAGGATAAGCCAAAAGGCACTTACTTACTATCAATAGAGACCTTTTCTAGATGAGGCTAAAAAACTGTTGGAAAAAGAGATCACTGACTTGAAAAAACTAACAGAGAGAGTTGATACGTACTCGTTTGGAGACACACAACAGGATGGATGACATACTGAACAACATGGACCATCCCCTGCATTGGGTTTTTGAACAACAGAGAGCAGCCAGTGGACGTCTGAGATCAGTGAGCTGCAGGACAGAACACCACCAAACTCCTTTTTCCCCACTGCCATAAGACTGTACAATGAATAAATGTCTCCTTGAAGATGAATAAAGTAATTCTGAATTTGAATGTGTGCATTTACTCTGTGGCCATAGAGCCAAAGCCAAGACAATCTGGAGCTCACACACCAGAGGGAGGAGGATAGTAAGCACCACCTCTGCCCTGAGCCTGGAGCTGGCACTGCAGGCTTTTTGGCATCACCTCCTCCCTCCGCTCGTCCTCTGCTTTGCCTCTCTTCAGCTTCCTTGAAATGCACAGTTAATCTCTAAGCCCTATTCCCGTTTAAAGACGGAGGCATCACGCAAACCTGCCAGTCTGCATTGCATTCTCGGGCGCACGTGCACACCAACCCGCAGCCACGCACTCACACACACTCACAGAAAGCAGGAGAAAGTGGAGCCCAGCGGGGGGTTAAGCACTGCTGCAGCAGAGCGAGCACGCCAAATATCTGCTGTCTGGTTTTTCTGCAGTCCCAAAATGTCTCCAGCCGCAGGAGTTGGTTTTCGGATGACAAGATACGAAGGGGAAAGGACTTTTGCAGATGCTCACCCTTGGGTAGTGCAGCTTCAGAGGCACATCACATTCCCAGCTCCAGGAAGATTCTCCAAAAACACCTACACTCAAATGCAAAAGAAAAATAATGTTTGAATGTGTACAGAAAGCAGATATAAAACAGCTAATCCTATGATATGAAAGACTTACCCGTGTATACAATGTGAGGAGTCATTGTTGTCTTTCTACAGCTACATGAAAATGGTATCTTCTTTATTTAAAAGCAAAAAGGGACCAAAGAGAAATAGTGTTTTATCCCTGCTCTTGCTATTTACACACTTAACCCCAGCTGCTCTAATAATCTCTTTCGTTGGCCTGAAGCAACTAAAGGCTGTCACTGTTTGTAATCCTGTCAAAAACTTACACTTGCCAGTTCCATAGGTCCTGCAGCAGTAAAATAAAGTAAACAAAGCAATAAACGAATGTAAGTTAATGGTTAAGTAAGAGTTAAGTGCCATTTCTGACAGATTTCAGAGTATAAAGTTATGATTGGAGCAGATCAACTGCTCACCAGTACAACAAATGCTGTTTTGAATGGGTGGTGAGTCTACAGCTAATACTGACCTCTTGTGGACAGATGGTGCATAGGACCGGAGTTCATTTAGTTCAAATAAGAGACTATGTCAAGAATGTTAGATGTCAATTGGAAAAAAAACAATTTCAGTGAATGTAATGCTGTCTAATGTCTAAATAAGCACAAGAGCTTGATCAGATTACACAACACTGTAACATAATTACAGTGGAGATACTGTCACATTTGTCTGCCGTCTGTCAATGGAATGTTCAGAATCCAAGGTATTTTTTTTTTTATAATACAATACACATTCTTTGTACCATGGTCTTTTGGCCCATTACCTTACTAATGTCTTTGGCTAAAATTGTTACAGAGGTCAATACAGTGACGTAATATGAAATAAGAATCACCAGATCTACAACTACTCCTGATGAAGCCAATTCAGAGTCAATGAAATTACGTTACAAACGACAAAAAAGATTTGACGCACTCTGGAAGATAAAGGTCCTTTATTCAGCGAGGGGCAAACCGCTGCGTCTCAACCTGTTGTGTCTTCATCAGGGCAGCAACAATTTTGTAATAAAAGAGGCTAATTTCATTGACTCTGAACTGGATTCTCCATGAACATGGTTCCTTTTCATCTACTTCTTTAAACTCTTGATGCAGTCCCATTTTTGTTCTTTTTCCTCCTGCTGAATGTTGTGTTGTAGTTATATTACATGATGTGTGCACTGAACCACAGTGGATATGTGTGTTTTAATTATTAGGCGATATAGACCGGGGTCCCAAAAGATGACTGTTTACCACCATTTATCAACCCTTTTTAATGGTATATTTCAAGGACAAAAAGACACAAAAACTGCTTGGATTCTGGATTAAGCCTGGCCCTGTGCATTAGATGAAGTGTGTGATACAGGTTCAGGGCTTCTTCAATGACAATGATGCCTCAGGTTTAGAGTATACAGGGAGCCCTTGTCTACCCTGCTTCTTGTGGCCTATGCAATTTATACACCTCTTACCACTGTATTATGGCAAAGAGAATATGTACATTCCACTATTCTTCCACTGCAGAAATATGAAACTTTATTCATAATGGTGAGTGAAAATCAAAGGCTAAAGACACAAGCTAACATTTGTTTTGTTTATTTTTTGCCAATTGAAATTTTACTGCAGTTACAATAAAATGTATGTAGGACCAAACCACTTACCCAGCTATGCAAATTTCAGCATAAAAACTCAAATTGAATAAATCTTTTATATACTGTATAACTTTGTGTATATCCTTTACATTTACATCAGAATATTATATTTGTTACCTATAACTTTATTATTAATTGGCTTCAAGGATATATATAACCAACATTTAATATATATATATATATAATATATTATATTTTAATTTAATAATAATAATGATGATAATAATAATAATAACAACAACTTCAATACTACTACTACTACTACTACTACTACTACTACTACTACTACTACTACTAATAATAATAATAATAATAATAATAATAATTGCAAATGGTTCTTTCTTCAGTTTTTGACAAGCCTCTTCTACTTCTGTACCGTCTAATAAAGAAAAAAGAAACATATTGCGTGCAAATGGCCTAAGCAGCAGTTCCCTTTCCTTCCAGCAGGGGGAAATAGTGTGTCGGCGCCATATGTACCTGTGTTCTCCACGAAGAAGAGCGCTGCCGTGGCATTTCCGGGTTTATGCTGACGCGTCCCTCTTCTCCTACACCGACGTGTCAGTCCGCCAGTGTCCTGAACAGAGCCGCGCACCGGCCGCTCATTCTACAGAGATGCCTCCAAAAAGCAGCAACAAGCAGCAGTCCGAGGAAGACCTGCTCCTCCAGGACTTCAGCAGAAACCTCTCCGCCAAGTCTACAGCTTTATTTTACGGAAATGCACTCATCGTTTCTGCCATCCCCATCTGTGAGTAGTACACAGGCTACAAGCTAACTGACCGGCTAGTCCGAGCTTCATTGAATCATTTAACGCAGTTCAACGAAAAAATATCAGACTAATGTATTGTAGTAACTCTAGAATGCATGTTGTACTTATAAATGTTGCCAAAAACCATTTCAGCACCACTTAAATGTGTCTAATTACTTCAAGTTATTGCTAGCTAGTATATTTACCTCTTCACTCACAGTTTAAACTTATTATAGATGCAACATTTGCCAATAACTACTAAAAAATCCTGTGCCTTATATCATATTTAACATAATGAACATAATCAAGGGCTAGTCTTTGCTTTGGAGTTCATTGGTAATTTATTTGCATTTGTGGCTTTAAATGTCTGATTGTGACTTAAATGTGAATGTAACTGGTGATTTGATAAAGTTTAAAGACACCTTTTTCTTCACTAGGGCTGTTCTGGAGGATTTGGCACATGGACCTTGTCCAGTCTGCAGTCCTGTACGCAGTGATGACTCTGGTCAGCACCTATCTCGTGGCCTTCGCTTACAAGAACGTCAAGTTTGTTCTGAAGCACAAGTAGGTTCATCTGTGTTTCATCCATCTCCCTGTGATTGACAAAGTCGTTGTTGTTCTTTATAGTAATTATTACAGTCAGATTTTCAGTACTGTGGCATGGTCTTTTGTTATTTGTATGTTTGTTGATTGAGGTGACTCTTAATTCCACCTCAGAGTTGCTCAGAAGCGTGAGGATGCAGTGTCCAAGGAGGTAACCAGGAAACTGTCTGAGGCCGACAACCGCAAAATGTCCCGCAAGGAGAAAGATGAGAGGTAAAACATGCATCAAATTGTAACAACAGACCTTAGAATAGCTCCTAATTAGTTAAATGTATGTTGGCTGTGCCTTCCTTTCTTCTGTGAGCTGTGATTGGTTGAAAGCTAATCAAAGGAGGTAGAAATACAGACGGCAGCAGTTTTAGATACATTCACCTCTACAGGTAACCGGGATTTCCTTTGAGTGTGAACTGGTTTACATTTTAATTAAACCCCTTCATATTAGGGCTTTAAAAAGTCTGTGAACATTGTTCTCTTTTGTGACATCAGTACTGACATTTATTGTATTCTTATTATAGTTTGTTGGATTGGACAAATTTCAGATATACATGTACATACATCATTCATTATAGTTGTATAGTAATAGTGTAGTTTTGTTTGTTTTTTATGTGATTTTGATACAGAGATCTTTAAACTTGTTTTTCAGGATCCTGTGGAAGAAGAATGAAGTCGCCGACTACGAGGCCACTACCTTCTCCATCTTCTACAACAACACCCTGTTCCTCGTCCTCGTCATCATCGCCTCCTTCTTCCTGCTCAAGAACTTCAACCCCACCGTGTATCCTTTTTCTACTGTCACAAAAGCTCTGTTTAACCCTTAGTTTTTATGGTTATGTTTTTTTTCCCCAAAAAATCTGTACTGCAGCACTGCTATTAAGTGTGTTCTGTATTTAAATGCATTTACCTTAACTTTGTTTTCTCCAGTAACTACATTCTGTCCATCAGCGCCTCGTCAGGACTCATCGCGCTGCTGTCTACAGGATCTAAGTAAAGGGAAACACCAGAAGAACAAAGCTTAAGTTTAAATGGGAGGGAATGAAATCATTAAATATGAGAATGCAGCATATTATTTTTCACTAAAGTATGGAATAGGGTTTGAGTGGGAGGGGATATCACATTTCAACTTCATGAAATTCATGATTAAATGTCTGGAGGGTCTCTCTCCAGGGCTTTTTGTCTGTTTTTTGTAACAATAAAAGTGACCAGGTTTACTTGTAAACATCTTTGTAATCGATGTGCAATTATTGTCCATTCCACTCTCTTTATTGGCATTGCTTTTATTTATAATCACACTTTTATATAGATTATTTACAGACAAACTCGATACACAGATGGATGACTGTCACTTCTGTCAGGTCTGTCCACATGAAGTGTAATACAGTACATCAGATTATTATACAGATTTATGTGACGGATACATAAAAGAAGGGAATAGTTAAGGTCTAAGAAGCATCTAATTTAGCTTGAGTTCTTGTAGCTTTGATCCATTTTGGCCTTTTGAACTGCTCTATAAATGAGATTATATCGTCTGTAGTGTTTACCTATATTGGACATTATTGGGAACATCATACTTTATTATATTGTGTCTAACTAGTGGAACTTAATGCCACTGTGAGCTAATCACAGTGAGATCTCTGAACAAAGGCCAAAATGGAGTGAATGCAGGTCGCCATTTAATAAAACAGAACAACATAGCCTGATTTATAATCCCTATGACAATTTATACAAACACAATCCAACACCATTTAATGTTTAATGTTACTGACATCCCTGATTTTTTTTTCCTCAAGCAGGATTTGAGTCAAGGCACTCTGTTTGGTAAAGAATGCTCCAAACACACACCGACAGGCCATGTTTTTACAGATTCACTGACTTGGCCTCAGAGGCTTGTAGACAACATTATTTATTACACACAACATCTAATAAGGCTCATGTAATTTAGTTTAAGTCATTTAATGTTTATGCTCACAAGTATTTAGAATGAAATCCACTCTTAAGATCAATTGATTAAAATGGTGCTGCATGTACCGCTGCACAATATATCATGAATGCATCGTTATTAAGATATCTGTATCGTAAAAATGACTTGTATTGCAACATTATAGTCTTCTATGTGATTTACGTTTTGCCTCAAAATTCTCGTCCAAACAGAGCATTAAATCAAACTGTGGTGTGTTTAAAAAGAAAAGTCCTCGTTTAGACCTGCTCAGTCCTGGTTTAGTCTTTAATATTATTTTAGCTCCAGCTTGACGTTTTTCTCCTCCCTTTTTTTTTTTTTAAAAAAAAATTTTTTTTTTTTTTTGAAAAAGCTTTCCTTTTTTCCAATAACCAGTATAGTTTTTTCAATATTCAATATAGTTATCACAATATTCAAAATAGTTACTGCATATTTTATTATTATTACTATTATGCAGCCCTGCCCATTATATCAATTAATTTCACAAAACCTATTTCAAATTCTCACTAACTTGTATTAACTTTAGATTCAGACAGTGTACAGTAAGTTTGAGCACATCTCAGAGTTTGTCAGGGATAAATCAGTGATTCTGTTAACCCTAGGGTCTTTTTGATGATCTCTGAAATGGCTTGTTTTTCCACATGAAAAAGAGCAATAAAAATGCATAAAGGCGACACACAGAAACTCACAATGGAGTCACTTCAGCTTCGGTTGGTGGACGATACTTATAGAGTCGTTTTAGAGAGAGATGCTTTGCTTTCCCTACACATTGTACAAGTCACAAACAAACAGAAGAAGTGTTGGAGACAGTTGGAGACAGTAAATTCATGAAGGCTGGCTGAAGGGACACTCAAACACAGCAGCTGATACAGAACTATTTACATCCATACAGTTCACTCATTTAAAAGTGAGGTTATGTTACATGGTTCGTCTTAACACTTTATGTACATCACCATAACCAAACAAAAAACTGCTCAAGATGCCAAAATAAAATTCTATATTTATATATCTACTCTAGAATAAATACTGTATAATCTTTGCCGCATCCAAGATCACAGCCTTTCTGTTCCATTTACAAAAACAAAAAAATCTTGCATGGATTACACCCAAGACAAGTCGAGAGGTCAGTCATTTGAATATACAGTAGAAGGTTACTCAAGTCCATATCTGCAAATGTCTTTGAGTCAAACAGCGATGCAGGTTCATTTCACAGGCAGAAAGGGAGACCGATGCTCCCCGATGAATACAGAAAAAAAGTCATTTCTCTTCTCTCATCTGGTGACGCAGAGCTGCAGTTCCGTTATAAGACCACAAGGCGGCGACATGCTCTGAGACGTACACACAATCCCACTGTCAGTCCTCCCTCAATCTGAGTAAAAATCTGAACAATACACTTTAAACTCCTGCAGATGCACTCTAGAGCAGGGACACATGCATCTGTTGGTTATACGCTCAGGATTTGCAGCCTACGTCATTAAATATTTACTAAAGTCTGTATATCTATGTCTAATATGGGGCTAATACATTTGGTAGGTAGTTCAAAGTGTTAATTCAAGCTAACAGGGCAGAGCAGAGGCCTCATTCGTAAAGCTTTCGTCAAATGTTTCAGTAGTATGTGCAGGCACTCTTATAAATGCCAAAACGAGACATTCTGCATAGCTAATGAATCAAAGCGATAATGACTGGCTAAGTCTGTCATGCAATCTTTCCTGAGGTACCTCTGATTTCAGGCTAAGGTGCTCGCACAGTAGTAATATTCTGTCGTTCAGTCACTTTCGCACATAAAATATAGGCTCGCTGTGAAATTTGTGCTCAAATAAATACTTTGCGGTAATGGCCTTGACTTTAGACGAACTGATCCAGGAGGGAATCTGGTGTTATGTCATTAATTACCATCAAGGTGCCCCCAAGCAAGGCACTTCTCTCACTTTATATTTAACTCCCAAATAAACATAAGTTGGATTTGATCATTTTCAGAGCTATTTAAAGTCGAATTTTCCATCTGGTGTTCTGAACAGTGTAGGCTAAGCTGTGCATAGTACGTCAAACGGACTCGTCAGTTTAGTAAGACTTCGACAAAGCTGCGTTAGAGGCTGCGAAAAAGAAAAAGAAAAAAAAAAGGACTTTGTAAGCGTTTCTTGGCTGAACTGGGCTGGACCTGAGATGAACCTGGTCGAGCCCAAACGGACGAGGTCGTGAAAGGCTATCGGTTCCAGGCTTGAAGAGGGCCGGAGTTTAGCGGGGGCCCGGACAGTAAAAAACCATGGAGCATGAACGTGGGTCCACGGCAGCGGTGTGGGAGTTAAATAAGTACAGCCGACCTCCGGACAGTCCGTCAGCCCGGTCTAAGAGCGGTAGTCCTTCTTACTGTACGGTCTGTTACCCAGGATGTGGTCAATGTCAGAAACTACGTGTGAAGTCATCTTAGGGAGGACCTGGAGATGAAAGAGACAGAGGTTGTCCAAATATGTGAAAGAAGGATGTGAAAAAACACCCATAAAATCAAGTATAATAAGTAAATGTTGGCTTCAAGGAGTTTTTATTAAAGATTTATGACTTTTGTGGAAACAGAATACAGCTGCTTGGCTTCTCACTGGCTTTAACAGATTACAGCGTTCCTCAAATGGCTCCCTGTGCGCTTTAGAATTGATTTGACAATTTTACCACTCTCTTTAAAAGCTGGTTTAGGCCTTGTGCCAAACTACGAGTTATTATTTCCCTGCGAACCACCACACAGCCTTAGATCCTTAGGCAGATCTATGTTTGCTTTAAAGTTGAAGTATAAAGCCCATCAGGCATTTTGGAAGATAAGGCTGGCAGATTCAGTATCATTTTTGAAATCATAATATTTTCAGCAGCTTCTATTGTGTCGGCCATTTTTACTGCTCTGCTGCTTACCGTAAATGATGTTGTCTTTTGTCTTTATTGCTTTTAATTGCAGTGTTGCAGTAACATGTAGCAGTACTATACTACAAAATACAATGAATTGAGGCAAATAAAACTGAACCTAGCTGAAACAGAGGGAAAAAACAAAAAAGCATCGCCTGTGCTTGTTCTCACCTGTATGGCCCCGAGGTTCTCTGTGAGCTGATCAGGGTTGGATGTTCCCAAGAGAACTGAACTCACCCCTTCGTTGCGTAAACACCACGCTGTAAAAAAAACAAAAAAACAAAAAAAACGCAAACTGATATTCAAATAACATCCACATGATGGCGCCCTTCTGCTTATTTTAAACTCTGAACACATCATCACAATGCGATTTTATAAGTAACACTGTTGTATTTAAAGTCGTTTTCCAAAGCTAATCTCTTTTAGACGCATTATGCTGATTTTAAACTAGATGCATGAAAGCACTAATGAGACCCAGAGACATTTTGTAGAGGGTAATGTCAACCCGGTCCCATCTGCTTTAAAAAATGTGCTTATCGCTGCAAGGACACCTTACCCACTGCCAGCTGAGGCAGGGTGCAGCCCAGCTTCTCCGCGATGTGGTTCAGCTCCTTCAGCTTGGCCTGTTGCTTCCTCCCATCTTCACTGACAATCTTCTCCTTCAGCCACTGGTACGACTGCCAGGAGAGAGGTCGACACAAAGATTAATCGAGGGAAAATGGTGCAGTTCATTCCGAATGTAAGGATCTATATGTTTCTGGTGAAAGCTGAGACATCATACTGAGAAATATAAACTCTAGGAAACAGTTTGTGGATTTTTTAACTGCATGGGATAGCTGTTTTATTCCCTTTTCACACGAGCAGCTTTTTCCAGCAAAGTCCCATCATTTCCCCTGAAAGGAGTCGTGTGTGAAAAGAGCCAGCACTCATTTCCCAAGAAATCTGCATTGGTGATTTCCCAGATCAAGACCTAGAATCATTCCAGGGCATTTGCTGAGAGGGCTGTGTTGTGAATGAAAGAAGGAACATTATCACTGCATAAAATGTAGAGCCAGCTTTGACTGTTTGAATGCATATAGTTGTATTACAGCCCACTGACTGCCAGCTTATTGATGACCGTTGGGTGGTAACAGGGGAATGGATTTGTGTAAATGGTGAAAATCACGACTGAAATTGTGAATATCTTTCAATTTACTGGAAAACAGCAGATGAAGTATAAAGCTTATTTGAAGGAGAAAAGATCGATAATTATGGCTGTAGAGAGCATTGAAGTTAATAAAGTATGGACCTCTACAATTTAACATGCATATTATAGCACACTTTATAAACTTTTAGGATTTATACTTTCTAAAGAAACCCAGGAGACAAATACAGCTGGAAACTCACATAGGACTGTTATCTCTCTTAGGCCTGAGAACCTCTGGCCAACTGGTCAAAGTTGGCTCAAATCTCACTGGTTAATCACACATGTTACTTTCAGCAGAGTTATTAGAGTTGGCTGTACTGTCAGTGAATGCACCGTAGCTTCAGTTCTGAATGGATTCAGTGTCCCTCACTGACTGTGTACTGATCACTGTGACACGAACACTTTTAATGAACAACAGGCTGTGGATAAGTATAGCTTGTGGTGTGCATTAATTGCAGTGAGACACAGGGTTGTCTTTGTTAGCAGCACTGAACACACCGCCAATAAACTCTTCTTCTCGTGAGTGTTCCCTTACATTCTCTTTAATTAAAACACAGTGATCCAGAATGGCTCACGTGGGGATTAAAAACATTTGCATGTGTCAAGGTGTGTGGAGCAGGTGAGTCTCTGTTTATTCACCGCTGGCAGTTTGGTCTGTGATGTAAAGTGAGACAAAGCATTACAAGATTATTAGCTAAAAGAAATGGTGCACAAATCCAGTGTTTCTAAATGCAGCAGTGTCAGGGCGTGGAGGGTGGTGGTGTGTGCTGCTGTAACTGCTGCTGTTTGTTGGACAGCTTTAGACAGGTTTAGAGTCATGTGTAAGGGAGAAACTCAAGGGTAGTAAACTATAAACGTTAAATGAATGAGTATTTACAGGACATTCTCTGTGATTATTACATGGCATCGTATGGAGGAGATTTTAGTTTTTTAACAGTGATTTTATTTGTTTGACTATAAATACCTTCTGATGTAAATTTATGAACATTGTGGGACAAGAACTTTCCCACCAGTCACACTGATTAAAATACATTGTGTATTTTGGGGTGAACTTTCCATTTCCATTTCACTTCCATTCCCTGGTGTTGAAATCCAAACCTGACCCCCACCCCCCATTTGTTTTCTAAAAAAAGAATGAAAGAAAGAAACAAACAAACAAAAAACAACTGGCATTTAAGAGGTTAACAGTTCAGAAAATGTATAAATATTTGTTATGTATCTGAGGACTGAAGTGAGCATTTTTTTTGTGTCCAAGGGACTCAAGTGGAGCACAAAATGAAGGGATCCCCAAGAGTTAACAAAAATCAGACAATTAAAACGGACAAGAAAGCAACTGGTACTGTCCATTACAATCATCTTCTCCTCAGAATTGCTCTTTGCGACAATATGTTTGACTGATAATATTTTCTCAGTTAAGAACACCTGTTTGGAAAACTTAAAGCCCATGCAAGCGACTCATGTGAGGTTTTCTTTACTGCTGAGTGAACTTTTGAGTTGGATTTGAAAACACTAAATGTCACACATTTTATTAGTTTGATTATATTCAACGACAAAATCTGCCACACTCACTTTCATGGAGGCTCTGGACGATTCGGGAATGCCGTTTTCATATTTCCCTGTGATGATGCCGCACGCCAGAGGTGACCACGTCATCGCTCCAACTCCTGTCGCGTTGTCATGGAGACCACACCAAGTCAAACAGCAGAAGTTTGCACAAAGAGAAGAAGAGGTGTAAGAAAATGTGTGAAATGAGGCAGAAAAAGGTGAAAATGTATGAGAGAAGAAAGAATAATTAAAAACAGTGTGAAATATCAGCAAATACTCCTTTTCTCACTTCTCAAACAATGTCAGGGGATGAATGTTGTGACCACAGGGTGTCCACAGGAAGTGCTGAGGATTTCAGAATTTCAGAATATTGCGTATATCTATATAGGTTACTCTAGCAGTATGCACTGTTTATACTTTTTTCATACTGACAGTAATACAAAATACGCTGTGTGGGGAATGACTGAAGTGTGAACACACAGCATTAACTTTGTCTAGAGACATTGTAAAGGGATACAAAGTTGTAACTTATACACGTGTATACTGAATGATATTTAGCTCAGAATGAGGTTAATTGTCTGCATTATATTGAAATCCACTGACAAACAGACTTCTGTGATAATGATTTAAACAATAGACTCCACTAGGTCCAGGTAAGATTCTTTTCTCAGTAAAAAGGTAGAAGGCTCTGCACACTCAAGAATGACTTCATGCTGATTTGTGTTGGTGTGGTATATTTAATCATGAAATAATACAGGCTTTTTATCGTTTGCAGAGTGCTGTACAAGTTTTGCAAACTTTTGCACATTTACATTGATGACTACTTCAGCAGAGAGCACCTTCTATTCTTTACCCACTTGCATTGATTAGCTTTGTTGGTGAAAAGAGAAGAGGGTGACTAGAAATCAAGAGTTAGTTTGGGTCATTTGTAAAACTTTGCCATCACCTCGTGTCTTATTACTATATACATATAAAACAGAAACTTAACTCTGTGTCAATAACATCAATAAATCTTAACAAACTAAAGAGCGAGGTCACAGAGAGGTTCCAAACACTCCCCTGGGTTTAAAGACAGCTTGGAGTCAGCTGGGGATGTGTCCTCAGGCTGAGAGTGGATGAGGAAAACATTGAAAATAGTTCAACCACATTGACATGAGTGAGTGAGCACTCTAACTCTGTGTCATGTTTACTATTTGAGGTACAGGAGTTTTTATCAATCAAAAGTCTATTCAGTAGTGAAAGGCAGGTGGTGTTGTAATAGAAAAACACAAGGAAAGCAAAATTGTACAGTCGAACGCAAGACTAATGCTGATTTAGTGAGTTCTTTCGAGTCTAAACCCAGAATGTCCCATGTCACACTTGGTGGAGCAGGTCATGTTTTAGAGTTTCTGCACTTATGGATTTAATATTAGACATCATATAAACAGCTATCATGATATTGTTTACACATTTCAGAAGCCAAATCACTAAAAAATAGTCTGGCTCTATCCAACCCCGCTCTTATAATACCTCTCTGGACTGAAACGTAAAAAGTCATGTGGAATGAACACTACACATATTTGATCACTGGTGGGTCACTGCTCTAGCTAAGGAGCATGAACATCTATAGACAACATTTCATGAGTGTCATATTGATTTTCTGGCAATGGCAAAGTGGACACATCTGACTTTGACCTTGTGTTTCAGTCCGCTTTACTAATCGCGTTGAAAAAACTAAACATTTTAAGAAATCATTTATCAGGACATTCCTTGTGGATTTTTCTCATTAGTTGTTTCATTTCTCAAATTCTCAAGGGTTCATGTGTAGCCATCACCTACAATTATTCTGACTAATCCTACTCACAAACTACAGCAGCCTCAGAGGGTCAAAACTCAAACTTAAAACTCAAAATGGCTTTCACAGTGTTACATTTATCTGACGTTACAATGCCTATCTAAAATCAGTTTCAGACTGAATTGGCACCGACACTTTCTGACTGAATTTCTAAAATACAAGGGAGAACAAAAACATTCCATGATATTATATATTATTTCCATAAATATCAACATTTTTTATCTATTCCTAGGATATTTTCATGACGGGAAAACTACTTTATTCCTCAATTTTGAGGTAGGGTTGCACAAAAGCAGGAACACATGGAATAACTATGGTGAATACTGGAAAAATAATACGATTCGCAATATGTGAAGTACCCTTTTGAAGAAGGCTGTGGACACAAGTCACACTGGGGCCACATAGAAAACCAAAATATTACTGTGATACAAACAGTTCTTTCCTTAATGCAACAAATTTGAGAGGTCCTATTTACAGTTCTCTAGGACATGAGAAACCTGTTGAAATCTTTGGCAAATTTTCCAGACCGTTGCCTGTTTAAAATAATTTTTGCAGCCTTTCCCTCTAATGTACAGGGTGGGTATACTTGCCTATTTTGTGGTAAAGTTCTGGCAGCTGCACCTCCACCTTCTCCCTCTGAAACAGGTGATACTCTGCCTGCTCACACACCGGGGGGATCAGATTGAACTGTCGTGCCACTGAGTACGCCTCCTACGAGAAAACAGAAAACAGTTGACACCATTCGGAATCTGATCATAACTGCCTTAATACTCCTGCTGTAGATCTGTTCCTCTTTGATAAAGCTCTGATAGTGACAAGATAGAAGAGGTTCATAATCGGCTTGAGGGAGTAAGGCACGGATCAGTATTCTCCATTCAAATGACCTCATGTGGCGTATTATCAGGATTTACATGTCTTTTAAAAACACAAACCCACACATGAATACTGCGCACACTATTATTTTGTAGCCATGGGACTCAACATAATAAAGCGGGGAAGCATAATGTCAGTGCCATCACTCAGTTTACAAATTACAAGCTGCCCCTCGGTTCTGCGCCTTGTTTTGTGTGAATATGCGCGCGAGGGTGTATTCTGTCACGTACGCCGACAAGCTGCGTTTGCGTCCCCTTCATTATTGATGCTATCTAAATTACACAGCTTTCATGTAGCGGTGTGTTCTACAAAGATATGTGCGGCTTTTTCGTCGCGAAAGAGGATGTGAATGTGTGTAAAAGTAGGGGAAGGGGTAGAGGGTGAGAAAGACACAGGAGAAGAATGGCTATGGGGTCCTCGGGGTCTCGCTTCAGGGGTTCGTTTCATTCGGCGTGTATGTTTTCATTACTGTAACAAGATAAGAGGAACAAAGGTGGTTCACAGCGGAAACACTTCTGATAGGAAACCGCTAAAAATCTATATGAAGCTTCTCGGCTCAGTTCACTTGATCATGAGTCCGCTTTATAAAGATATTGAGGAGTTTCTCTGCCTGGGATAAACTTAACCTTCTTTTACCCTTTATTGTGGTCCAGGTGTGTGAATGTTTGGTGGACTCAAATGTAATGCACCCAATTTCTCACAATGTTCACAATGAACATTAACAGTCACTGCTAGACAGAAAGAATAGACCATAATACTTCGTGAGACGCAAGGAGAACAGCGTCTTCATATCTTTAAACACTACACCGTACTTTTGAATGACAGAATTTAGAGAGAAAGCCTGACCTTCAGTGGCAGCATCATGACTTTGAATTGGTATAAATTCAGATTTATATATGATAAAAATAGGATATGATAAAAATGTTATCTACTGTAGTTTGTACAGACAGATATATGACAATGTAGAGTACCACCTAAGGCAAGGGTAATCCAGTGAGTTTTATTCATTAAAGGAACCCTGAAAAAAACCCATGAACAGCAGTCGCCATCGTTGTTTAAGTAGAGATATTTAAGACAGTTCGAAATGGTTGAGTCATTTTAGTGTATTTGGTACAAACACAACTAGGGTCCAGTGTATTAGCCTGTCTTCTTTGTTATGTGCTTAGTGTGGTAGAGTGTGCACTCATGTAATATCTCTTTCCGTCCCGGACAAGAAAGTTACATTGGAGGTTTGTGTCCAGCTGAGAGTACTGTGTCTGTGATATGGGCATGATTCTACCAATCTCTTGAACCATCAAAATAATACTGAGAATATATATATTCAGGCTAAAAGTTACATGGTGACACACATTTTGTATTTATGAAAATATTGCTTCTTTGAGTTTTGTCAGTTTATAAAAGTCCACTATCAGCTGAATCCAAGGGACACTTAATTTGTGAGGGAACATACTAGAACATTTTCTCCAAGTCCCGAATCAGGACTGGGACCTGGGACAGAGGAGTTTGTTAAAGTTCATGTGGCCTAAAAAAACGATAATTAAAATAAACAAAACTAAATATAACTATTAAGCACCCTTTATAGCAATATATATTCGGTGACTCTTCTTCAGTGCTGTATGACCACGCCCCAATACCCTCTCTGTGTTCCCTGACCTTCAGCTTTATAAATGAATCACTACACATACGTCCGCATCACATGATTAATGGAGACAAAAAAAAGGTCTTATAGTGTCCAAAATGGTTCACTAATGGAGTCCACTAGTGAACTAATGGAGCCCTATACTGTGATACCATCTGAATCCTGAAGTAGCATTTTTAAAGGTTGTGCTTTAAATAACTGGTGTAAAATAAACACATTTCTAAAAACATTCGACCAATCAGAAAAACAGAGCATTGCATAAAGCCTGCCCCTTTTTATACAAACTGTATGATTGGTCAGTCATAAAGAACTCAAACTCCTGGTCAATATGAGAGGTTCTAGACCCACTTCACTTCACTAAGAAAGTGAAAGGGTCTAGGTGGCCAGGCTTGGGTAAAACTGTAGTAAGATTTCCATTGTGAATGACAGTAACAGCTGGAATAAGAAGTAATGCAGAGAATCACAGAGAATAGCTGGTAACACAGTTGATTTGGAAAAAAACATACCATGATCTCCATGGCCGTCCACCGAGACGTCCCCCAGTACATGGCCATCCCCTGGTTGATCACATAAGTCATGGCTCGGACTATTTCTGAAACAACAATTAAAAAACATCAATTAGTCACCTACTGGATCTACATTTTCAAACAAGAGACTCTTTTATCCAAACTCTATTGGGGGAAGTGTTCATTACTACATTAGAAAACAATCTATATGCAGATGAGAGCCATTAATCACTCAGTATCAATAAAAGAGTAATGGGCTTAATTGAGGCTAAATGAGGCAATATGGAAACAGTACATCCACTGAGGGCAATGAGTGCAGCTTTATAGGCCTCTGTTTTTCTACATTTATCACATGCAATGAATAAGGTAAATCATTATTGAGAGAAAAATGCATAGAAAAGTTGTTTGTGAACAGAGAAGAGGCAACATACTTTGAATAAACAATAACAAGTCTTTGTGAACGAGAGATGATTGACAGCTGGGAAAACGAAAGCTGCTGACAGAATAAAAATCAAACAATAAATATAAACTTTTTTCTGTTTTTCTGAGGAACTCTGCAGGTGCCACACACTCCTCAAGTGCGTCTACTACCTCAGGACGGTTCACGAGCCAGAGTTAAAGCGCTCTGGAGACAAACTAACAAGCTCCCACGCTGCAGCCCTCTGATCACACTGGAGCCAGGGCATTTTTAATGACGCAATTAGTCCCAATGCTGCTGACGGCGTGGGCCTACGGTGGTCAGGGCCAACAAAAACTCCGATTAGGACTGTCGTTAAGGCCGTTCATCATCGTCCGGTGCTCGGTCCAATTACACGGCAATCCCTCACTGCGGCAGAACACGTGTATTTCATTCCAGCTAACTGGTTTCGGGCAAGAATTGAGCGGACGTAAGGGATAAGAAAAGCGGAATGAGCAGGAAGGGGCTGGCAACAGAATCAGAAAAAGACAACTTTGGAAAGACTGGGTAGCTAATAATTACAAAGCCGTCTCACTAAATAGCATCTTGCCACTGAAAATAACACTAAATCCAACTAGTTACCCCTCCTTCCAATCTCTTGTCATTTTCTCCAGCCCTTCTGCCATACACTGCGCCTGATCTGGAGAAAACACGCTGGGATCATGCACGCCGCTCTCACTTTTAGATGCTACGAATCTCAATTTCCGGCCAATAGAACAAAAGGGCGAGATGAAGGGAGACAACACAAGAGCGGTCAGAGGAAGGAAGCAGAGCGATGGATCTAACAGCTGAAGGAATTAAACGGGAAATGAACAGTGCAGGCAGATGGTGAGCAAAAGTAAGGGTTGGTATGAGACGGGAGATGGAGAAAATGAAGGTGGAATAGAAAGGGCTTTTTCGAGTAAAATGGATTTCGTTATGGCAAATTGTTCAGCTTCAATGCGTAACAGTATAATGCAGCCTTATAATTAGATGCTATTTGTGAAACTAATAAAGGTATAGTGCTCATCAGTTTCAATCTGGCTATATATACGACGGTGAAAAAACGTTTTTGGACACCCCATGCATTTGTGAAATATTGCATTACGAATCAGTCTTAGGTCTTCAAGTGCATTTTTTTTTTTCAGTTTATTTTTGTTCAGTTTTGAAACACAATCTCTAATATTTGTTGACTTTGATACTGACAATGTTGAGAACTGACATATTGAAACTATCAAGAATTTAGTTTTGTTTGTTCTTGTAAACAATAAACAAAAAATATAATTTGTTTGTCAAATGCAGCCACACCTTTTGAAACACAAAAAAGATTTTTCCACAAATATTTTATGATAATATTTGAGATTGTGTAAAACTAAAGGTGTCCCAAAACTTTTTTCACCACTGTATAAGAGACTCCTTTAGATAATATTTGAAATAATAAAGAGTCATAATGCCATGTTTCGGTGTGGCAGGCTTTTAGAGGCATTTAAATTGGAAAAAGGTCTGCCTAAACACTGCTATATCTTTATAGAGAAGCCATCCTCAAAAGGGTAAAAAAAACTTTCTTGATAACAAAGCTTTTCTTGTTCTTGTGATCAACTATCAAATGCTGCTAATGCTATCTCATACAGAAGCAACTACTCTGAACTCAGTTGAAAGTAGAAAACAAAGACAAAACTTGTTCAGTGTCCAGATTCCTTCCTCTAAAGTGCAAATTCAGGACCTTATTTACCAGGTGTACAAAGTTTACTAAGTACCTGGAGCAGTGCTCGTTCGTCTTTGTCTTTTTTGTGTCTTGTTTGTAACAATAACCCTTAAAAAGTCAACACAAACGCCATCATCCTCACCATTTCTCTTTAAAAAATACACCAAAGACACGGATCATGAAAAATTCACAGCTCCCTGTTTGGAACCAATGTGTTCAGAAGATTTATTATTTTGTTATTTTCTGACTTTGCTGGCACACCGTTGCCCTCCAGCTGGAGAATTACTCAGAAAACCCAACTACGAAAAAGCAATAATCCTGAATGGTGGAGTTTAAAATCTGCCTGGTGTGACTAATAGAATTTAGACAGGAAAACGACTTGTTGCATCATTTAGTTAGATCCTGTTATGGCTCGGGAGAAGCAATACAACAGCAGTAAATGCAGCTATTTGATTCTCGTTTACTTCGATTGATGCAGACTTACCTTCCATCGGAGTGTTGCTGTCTGGACGGTTGGCAAAGACAACATCTACATATTCCATCTGCATCCTTTGTAGTGAGCCTTTTAGACCTGAAAGCAAACAAACAAGATCTATCACAACTAAACAACACATGCTTGGTCTGTAATTTTAGAAACACAAATGTCTCCGATAAATCACTGGGGTATTTTATTCAGTCGTGGCACATGCATGACATGCGTGTGCGTGTTTACCTTCTATAATGTGTTTCCTCGACAGCCCCCTCTCGGTCTCGGCTCTAATGAGACAAAGACAAACAGAGTCAATAAGCCGAGCGCGAGTGCAGCCATCAATCACCGTGAACTGTCGGCTCACTCACTTCACTTTCTGACCTCAGCGCAACAGAAACGAACAAGATGAGAACGTGCCAGTGAGGTGTGCGAGATGCAAATAGGTCAGCTGGCCTTGAGACAAAATTATGCAGCTGGACGGTGGAGGACTAAATCACCCGCACAGAAACGAGAGGGTGTTCGCAAATAGATTGAATAGTATGTAAGTCTTTCTTATCAGAGGGCCCAGGTGGACAGTCCCAGCAGAAGAGAGTGCCTCTGCTTCAAACTGATTTCCCCTTATCCTCTCTGGACTCTCACATTTAGTGATTTGACAATTTTGATTTACAGACTTCACTTTGAAATGAAAGAAGAGACTAATTCTATTCTACCGCTTCATATTCACTAGTACTACTAATACATCTTTTTGTGATTTAAAGGGTACACTTACTTTCCTCCCCAGTAGAGTTTGGTTGTGATGACCAAGCTGGATCGTCTGGAAAATGCAAACAGGCATACATTAACATTAAGGCAATGTTCACACTGGATTCAAAATTGGCCCAGAAACAAGATTAGATTTGTAAAAATTAGTGTGAGCAGGCCAACCATTAAATATAATCTTAGGAATCAAAGTCAGGCCACTTCCACATTTACCTCCAGGCAAATCAGAATTAATGCATGTTAGGGCTGCACGACTGATGGAAAAATACCAGTATCTGTCCTTCACTGGAAGAATACAGTTTATGTTTTGCCTGATGTCTTTGACGCCATGTTTGACGTAAACTTGCAGCATGTGTCTCTGTGTATCTGTCTGAGGTTGTCTCCATAGAAGCTGTGTGCAACTTTGTTCTGGGAGCCTCCTTTCTCACATAACCTTGGGCTGTGTGTGAAAAACAGCATGCTGGAAAGAATAAACGAGTCACACTCTCCTCTCTGTCAGTCTTTTCTGAATGAATAATACAATAACGTTATTAGAAAAATATGCAATATATACAATAAGTATTTTGAATATTGCAATAATGATGTGAGCTGTGATATTTGAATGCTCATTGAGAGTAAAAAAAAAATTAAGTAGAGGGATCAGGAGCTAAATCAATATTAAAGACTGAACCAGGACTGAACTGAAACTAAACAGGGATTAAATGTAGAAATGGGGATAAATCAAGTCAATCTAAATCAAGTATTTGAAAATTATTATTCCATTTTTTTATTAGGCTTCGATAAGGTATTTATGGACATTTACAATAGTATAATCTAAGGTAGATGAGCAACAACAAAAGGACTAAACAATCTCCAGCTGCAAATGTGGCCAAAGGAAAAGGATGGGAAACTTTTTGGGGATTTTAAAATAAACAGAAACTGAAGTCCACTCAAATGGGTTGTGCATAATACACACTGTATCTTGCTGAGATCCGTCCCCAATTTTAATGCAGAGGATCACAGAGAATAGAACATTAATATCCAAACCAACTGTGGTTTTGTTCACGAAGGAGTTTGGTTGTTGTTATATGAACATATTTCACTGGCTCCTTTTTTGAGGCTTTCAAAAGTGTGTCATTGCTTCTGTTAGCTTTTCTAATCTTTGTTGTGCTGACAAATTTACTGTAGGCCTCACTTAAAGTGCCTTTATACTTCACAGAAATCCTTTTACACAATACTGAACTATTGCTTAGAAAACATTGACACAACTTACCCAATTTAGAGGAAACAATGTGAAGCCTAAGACAGAAATATAAAATCTAAGCTGCTTTTTCCTAGTGTCAATGCAGTCTATCGAAGTTAGCTCAGTGTCACAAAACTGTAGTCATTAAGACCTACATATTCATCCTATTTTAGTGTTGAATGAATCTGTGATAGCTGCAACAGGTGCTCATTTGTAGCCCACTCACTGCAAACCACACCATGTCATTACACACACTGGACTGGTAAAGGCATTATGGACAGTCTTCTGCTTTATTCAAAGTAACCAAGCAACTGTGATGTCAACCGACTTCAACAGAAACGTCAGGAACTGTCAGTGAATAACGGTCACAAATTCAATCTCCTGTCTGCTCCATCATTAAGGAGAATGATCGTAGCCCTCGGCAAAGCAGAAGAAGAAAAAAAAGGAAAGGTTTTAACTTGACTTCGTCTAACTCCATCTGGGAGGCTATTCCAGATTTGTGTTGCATCAAAATGAAACACTGTGTTCACTGTGTTTATCCCTAACTCTGGGCATTGATCAGATTCTGAGATGGTTCAGATGAAGCTAGTATCTCAGAGTTGTAGAACCATTAAGAGCAGCGCTGTTTTAAAGTCAGTTCTCCGAGTGACAGGAAGCAACTGCAAACAAAAAACACAGCAAAACGGGCTTATTATAGCTGTACTTCCAGGTTTTGGTTAGAACCCAAGCAGCAGTGTTCTGAATATACTTAAGGCTTATTTTGAGAGCCAAAATAGATACAATATATTACAGTAATCGAACCTGCTGGAGGTAAAAGCATGATTTAATCTGTGTTTAGTGTGCTTGATTGTATGATTGTAAAAGCTGCTATATGAACCTCAGTGCACACCAAACATGCTCCTAGACCCCTGTTCACTTCCTACTGAACTCTGGTACTATTCGATTAAAACCCCAAGCAGACTACAGACGAAAAGTGTAAACATGGACCAACGAGGACGTAAAATACCTTATTAACATTTGGACCCACAGCGCCATTGAGTGTATTTCTTGCGACTGGCTGGCTGGTTTTTTTTAACATGTCAATTGTGAACACATTTTCTCTCTAGCGACATAACTAAATGGATAGTTTTCTTTTTTGGAGCGAACTAAATGAAATGGCCACACAGTTCTTCGTCTCTCCGAGTCTGGTTTAGACATTATCCTGTTGATTTTAATGATGCTTTTAAGGTGATAAAATGCTGATGATGTAATTGATTTAATGAGGCTGTGGAAAATTTATGTCTGAGTCCACAATGATCCTAGATTTCAAACCTGATGTCAGAGAACGAGATTCGAAGTGACTGCTGACATTTTCTCTTTGTTATTTGCGCCCGAAGATGATTACTTCTTGTCTCTGTTTAGTTGGAGAAAAATACTGCATCCACTCATTGATCTGTTCGACGCATTGACAGTGATTTGCTTGGTCCATATTCACCTGCTGTGAGTGATATGTTCATGTGACTGTCAATTCCATAGCAATCAGCGCTGCATATTTTGCCTAAAGGAGGCCCTACAGCAACACATGCCTTTCTTGGTCTGAAAGCAAAGTGCAAGTTTTATGCAACCGACACTGATTTAACGTCAAAAGGCGGATAATTCTCCTCATCGCTGCTCATTCTGTCCCATAAACTCATGACGACACCCAGACGCCGCCATGTCGACTCCACTGTGCGCTCGGCAGCATCAAACCGCCTACTGCTGCTACACAGAGGGCTCGGTCCGTGACACCGAGCCGCGTAATGATGGAGCAGAAAGCCAGCGCGGCGAGAGGAGAGGAGCCGCTAAACACTCACATATTAGATCTGCTTCTTACTGACGCATTGAAAGACTGCATTAGCGCGTCGGTTATTTCAAATTTTGTCATGGACTCATTAGTAATTTGCAGGATGGTGTTAAATATATCATTAACATTCTAACGTTTGATGTTAACACCCCCTCGCTGATGAATAATAGAAGTCGAGCATGTTTAAATCAATCTATACATAAAGGGAATATTTTACATTTACGGAAACATTTCATGCCTGCAGAGATATTCTTTTCTTGGATGTGCTTTGTGATAGAACGTGCCCATATTTGAACATTATAACTACGCCACTGCTCCCTATTGCGACATACATTCTTTAAAATATCGCTTCGAATATTTGATACAGAAGTCTGGAAGCAATAGCACACATCACTGCCGCCATTACCTCCAACATTTCTTCTTGATGATGTTCCCTAGAATGATCTCAGCCCTGCAAGGCAAGAAAAACAAGACAGCGTTATTCAATTACATGACCAGTTCATAAACACAGAATTTCATTTCAAGATGACTAAATAAAAAGGTGTTTTATTGTTTTTATGATTTGAAGTTGAATTGCTTTTTGAGTCGCTGCAGGGAAGTCATCCATGTAGAGGAATGTTTTGTGTGGTTCATGTGAGCATATATGAAGCAGGTGCATGTCGAGGAAAGCCCAGTGACGTGAATGTGAGGGAGAAGTCTGCACCTGATGACTAAAACATGACTAGTGCTCAAGGAGGCATGTGAAAAGTATAAAACAGTGGATCACATGACACCCACCTGCCGCCGGCGTAGACCTCAGCTGTGTCGAACAGGTTGACGCCACCCTCGTACGCAATGGTCATGAGCTGCTCTGCCACCTGCCCGCATCACAAACACAGAAAAAAGGAGAGTTTGTTGGTTTTCATTAAAAAAGGAGAGTGCAATTGGCAGAAGGGCACCAAGATAAAGATAATATGAAGTAGAATATGCATCAACATTCTCTGTTTAAAGGCTTCAGAACTAGCATCAGGCAGTATAAGTAAAACTGTTCAATACTCTAAGGCAACAAGTTTTTCTTTCTTTTTTTATTTTTTTTAAATTTTATTTAGAATAGAATTAAAAGTGACTTTCTGAGGTTTTGGTACCATCATAGTGGCCAAATATAGTTAAAAATACCAGGATATAGAATACAGAAACATTGATTGTTTTTTTTTCTTTTTTAACTTTATTCATTTATTTTAGTCTTTTTCAATGAACAATTAAAAAAACAAACAACAAAATTAATTGAAAACACTATAGAATATAATAAAATAATCCTAAGAAGCAAGCTCATATTTAAATTCTATATATGAGCTTTTATATTTGAATTCTATAGGTGTAAGTCTGCCTATTGCATTAATACTACAGAATGAATTAGTCCACTTATGTTCTTTCAAATATTTTACTAAATCTACTCAATAATGTATTTATTGTCATTTCTATTCCTCAGCTTTGTTTGACATTGGTACCAGTACTCAAGTTCTGGACTCGGACTCGAGTCGAGGCCTTCTCATTTTCATGATGACTAGTATTTTGTGGCTTGGGGCTCAAGACTCGACTTGATGGTAAGCCTCAATGAATTGACTCGGACTCAGACTTGATTGATGATGACTTGGACAGGGACTTGTGTATTTTCAGACACATGGACTCAGATTTGAGAACTGATGACTTGGACTCAGACTCGGACTGGTGTATTCTCAGACACAAGGACTTATGACTCGACTTGGACTTGAAAACTCCAACACTGAGGACTCTAAAATGAGTTGGACTCAAAAACAGCAAAACTGGGAGCATTGTGTATCACAGATGTTTTTTTTTGTTTTATTTTATTATATTAACATTAAGCACATTGTGAGGTGCTCTGCTTTTGACCTTAACATGGTTATCAGATGAGTGATCATCTGTGGCACATTATATCTTGGTAACTGTACACTATGCAAATTTATGCAGAGTTGAAATGATCTGGCTCTGACCTTGTCATTCATTAATAAATTAAAGGGAGAGGTCTCAGTTGAACTAATCCTAATACACAAGGAGCACTTTAGTGCCAGTGAGGTGCACAAAATAATACTAATGACACAGACAAAATAAAAGCTATTTTACTGGAGTGATACTTTTCGCATCACCAGTGCCAGCTTTAATTCTTGATTATTCTGTTGGTGTGTAGGATTTAACGATGTGATAGCACAAAAAAATAAATAAATATTAAATTAAAAAAAAAAACTTATTATAAACTTGTATGACTTAATGAATGCCTTGCACTTTGTTATTTTTCCTGAACTTATGTTAAATTGTGTGAACACAGCTGTGTGGGGGGTAAGGATGGGACTGTAAAAGTGCTGTTATTTTGCTAACATTTGCGTTAATAAAGAGAAATAAAAAAGATCTAAAAAAAAAACTGTCTTAGTCTAATATATACACTAGTGCAGATAAACCTGTGTGTTTTTGTTGTACGCCAACCATTAGACCAGGAAGCTATTTCCCTGTGGTGACTTTTATTACATAGGGACTTTAAGGGAACTTGCTGACATTCCCCTGTGGAGCTGTGTGCATGGATGAGTTGCTTTGTGAATGTGTCCAGACAGACGTTGTACTTTTGCATATGGTGCTGTTTATCCATGTTTGTATACTGTTTATATGTGCATATGGTTTTTTGCGCCAAACTAGCATTGTCTGTGATGGAAGACAGCTGAAGGGTTGTTTCTGGAAGAGTTAAATAATCTGCCCCCGAGAGGTGAAGCTCAACATTTCCCAGTCTGCTTTCATAACGAATGCGAGACAGCAATTAGTTTATGTTTTATGTTTTAAGCAATGGTTTGAAGGATACACACAACAAAAATAAAACATAACAATAATGGGGCATTAATGATGAGTCCATTCCTCACTATCTAAAACTGGTTACAGCTGCTGCATTGAACGCTAGCTTAGTTTTCGAAAAACAAGTACAACATTTTGTATTCTTTCAGCTTGGAATGTCGCATCAAGGCAGGCTTCATTTCTCAACATTTTTTTTGTGTGTTTTCTCATTTTTGAGAGAAAAAGGATTCTGTCACCCTATCAACAGGGTAACAGGGTTTGGTAATGAGGTGACCAGAGTGGTACGGTACGATCAGTGCCAAATTTGTAAAGGTCCTGGAAGACAGAAAGGGTATTTTGGGGCATGTTCCTGTAGCACCAAGCAAATAGAAGTCATAAAATGTTTATTGCTATTAAGGCTGCATCATCACTTGTAACTTAATGATGCCTGTTTAACAGACTAATCAGCAGAATTAGTCTGGTCTATCTCAATCTGAGTTTGATTTCTATGGGGTAGGACAAATGAATGCAAGTTAAACCAGAGAAATTAATGACTTGATGTAAGCAACAAGACTTGTTTCAATTCTTTATGAGCCATCGTGTAATCTTGTTCTGTTTTAGATAAACAATTACAATTGGTCGATGGGCTCGGGTGGAAGAACAGGCTCAAAGGATGGGGTTCCAGACCCATTTGACTTTGCTAAGAAAGTAAAAGCTGGTGGGTCTGGCTGGCCAGGCTTAATTTCTAAAGTTAGATTTATTCAAAAACAAAAAAATCAGATCAGATTTTTAGGCCACATGAACTCATTCTATAACAAAATGCACAACCGGAGGCACCGGTTCTCATCAAATAGCTCCCTGTCCTGATTTGGGAGGTAGGGGACATGTTCCAGCGGGTTCCTTCACAAATTAAGCCCTGGGTACGGTACACAGTTTACTAACTTGGGGTACTTTTTTTCTGTTTGTCAATAGAGATGCCTCTAAAAGCAGGCTGTATCAACACAACCTGTACCATCCCGCTAAAGTGGGAACATGCCTAATAAAAATGTGTAAAAAAAAAAAAGTCATATAAAAATGCCATGTGCAGACTGCTATATATTACACCATGCACATCATCATAAAACAGTCAAGTTAATATCCCATACAGTCATAACTAGACTGAGGTAATGTGATATCATCAATTATTCCCAGTTCAGATTTCACACAATCACCTGCCATTTCTGCAGACCATACATATGTTGCATCTCATTTCAACAACTGCATTTAGTCGGATCTGCTTTATCTCTGAAACAATTTAAATACAAATCCAACGACACAACAGCTTCAATGACATATCAAGGTAAAGGTTTTCCACAACGGCTCCTGAGCTTCATTCAGCAGCTGAGCTCTGAAACACCATTAAGGAAAACAGAGAGGATTGAAAAGATGGAGCTGAATAATGGCTTTTCAGAAACTAAGAGGTCAGCTCAGGGAAAAAGGATTGGGAAAAGAGGAACGTCAGAGAAAATGAACAGCCTATTCTCTTTCCCAAATGCGCCTTGCAAAGTGCAGTTTAGAAACAAAATGTCTTACAACTGTGTGGGGGTCATTCTCAATAAAGTAAAGCAGGGCCGGGGGATTTTTGCAAA
Organism: Rhyacichthys aspro; assembly: GCA_036850595.1. NCBI lineage: Eukaryota > Metazoa > Chordata > Actinopteri > Gobiiformes > Rhyacichthyidae > Rhyacichthys > Rhyacichthys aspro. Next base: position 17,666,303 of record CM072160.1, read on the forward strand.
GGTAGGCAAAGCTAAGGAGACAGACAGAGGAAGGCTGACAATTGAGTTAGATAAAAACAAATGGCATGTACGTAATGGAGGTTTTAAAGTAGTTGAGTGATTACACACTTCACACACGCCAAGACGGTGTGAAAGATGCTGAGGGTGGTAAAACATAGAGAGAAGCAGAGAAGGGGCAGAGACCACGGCAGTTTTAATGGGGCACTGTGTGGCTCACGTTACAAAAGGTCTGGGAGAGTGTCACCGAGAGCGTACTGTGACATTCACAAGGTCACAAAGTTAGTCAGTGCTCACTCAGAGGTGCGTCTGTTACTTTTAGCCATTTTGGATCAACTCACTGTAAGTAAGGCTTTAAAATTAATAAAGAAGAAAGTGAGAATATTTGTCAATATTTGCAGTTAGAGTTGCTTATCAAAGCTCAAAGTACATGTGCAATCTAACCTGCTGATCTAGCAAAAATCCACATGGCTACTGTGGAGTCAAAGCTCTCTCGTCTTATCGAAGGAGTAAGGGACACCATGTGTTGCAAAGCAGAGAGACTGGGACATCCATGTTGCTAACTCAGCACTGTATAATTTTGATCCATACATGTAAATACTGAGTAATTTAACCACTATCAAATTATAGATCACGTACTTTACCTTAGAACAAAAAGGTATACAGTAGGTCAGCCTCGCTAACTTAGTAAAGTGAATTGGGTCTGGATCCCCTCCCACTGAACCCGATTTAATACGATAAGTTGATCATAACTATTTAACTCATATGGGGTAAGCTTTATGCATTGCTTTGTTTTTCTGATTAGTTGCATGTGTTTTAAATTGCATTGGTCCAGAGGCAGCTTATCCTGCGTATGTTGGTACTGTCCCCGAATATTCTGATTGGTTGTATGGCTATTCAGTTGCGCTAAGTAGTTTTATTTTGTGTCTATTTATTCCACTTCCTGGAAATTCAACTCAAATCGAGAAACAAATCAGGATGGCTGATCAGGATAATATTGGGTCACATATATAGTAGGTGACACTGTATGTCAGGGATCATACTTTATTATCTGAATAACATTTTCAAGGACTGTTTCAGAGTGCAATCTCTGACAAATATCCTAAATCAAGCAAATAAAATGTGTGTTTACTATGTGAAAACCTTACAGCGCAATGGTAACCATACACTTTGCACATACATTTTTATATATATTCAGTCATTCATTGGTTAGGCAGGCTTTTCCTTTATGGCTCCTGGTCACACTCACATTTTTCCCCTATTGGCAATTTAGATTCACCAATTCACCCAGTGCCTGAGGGGTACCCACTACCCACGGCAACACTGAGAAAATATGCAGACTCCACACAGAAAAGCACAGTTATCACTCCCACACACCTCTTTCTGTGAGGGAGGAGTGTTATTGTGTGTCTTACATGTTATTGTGTGTCATGCATAGATTATATGTGTAGGTAGGTATTGGGGCCACTTGAAAACGTATTGTATTTCAATGTGTTATTATTTCTTTTTTAGGTTTTTTTCTTTTTCTGGACAGAAACCTTCTCCTATGGAGATCAAGATACCAATACCAATACAATGATATCAACAATATTTTCCTCCAGTTAGAAGTTAAATCTTTCAAACTGCAGTACTATCAGTTTGGTGAACAAAATTTTCCATCCATGACAATACACTTTCCAGGACCTTGTACCCTTCTTTATTTCCAATGACCTGGTCAGATACGTTCCATTGCATTGTGGTGTTGCATGGAAACCCTGTGAGTGGGATCCACAAGTCACAGTGCTTCAGGCTGTGTTTTATTTGTTGTCATTTCTTGAAGAATTTCCTCACAGTAAACTCATATGCGCAGACACTCACCGAGGCCTGGAATCAAGGCCGCTGCAGCCTCCCACATGCTGCCCACACAACCTTGAAAATGGTTTTATGACTGCGCCTGAACTGCTCCACACATCCACTTCATCAAAGTTAACGCGGACAAGAAATGCTTTCTTCAAATTCACTTTTATGATTTATAGATCCGCTTGTGGCCTTTGAGGATGAGTAAGCAACATAACCATCACTCCTGTGAACTTTCAGTCTGGGAATGTGTTACAAGACGCGCCAAAGCAAACTTAGCCTCTTTAGTTACAAAGTGTTGTCTAATGACAAATCAAGGGGAGTAGCTGTAGGGGGAGTTGAAAATTGTACATTACAAGATTGGTCATTTCTTGCTGACTAAAGGCTAATCAAAGTTACAGCAATAAATACAAGAAACTGCTACATTAAACCTTTGGATCCACTGCAGGCATTTCTATGCAGAAACTTTGTGTGCTATACTTGTCTTGTGTTAATAAGCACAGGGTCACTGAACTCTGCGGAGAACATGACTTATCTTTAGGCTGTAGCTAACAATATTGACATTGAACTGGGGCATTTAGGACAACAGGGGACTTTTTAACCCAAAAGCATTGCATGTGATGCCAGCACACTGTTATAGAATGGCTTCAGGTTTAATGTCCAGTGAGGCTTTATCGCAGCAAGAACTACTTTCCTCTTTATGTGGGCTAAACATCACTTACTACTGCAACCCTAACTCTGTAAGGAATAGCTCCAGAAACATAGATTATAATGAATATATAGTTTGATGCATTATAACATGATTAAAGTTTGAGGTTTATAAAAGTAGAATGTAGCCAGTTAAAATAGGGGACATTTTTTCCTGTGTTTGTAGTTGCCTGACCAGTTAGACCAACTCACTTTTGTAACAAAGTGGGTCTGGAACCTCTCCAATGGAACACAGCTTCCTCTGAGCTCAATACAACCTAAACAATCATGACAGTTTATCAGAAATGTGGTGGGGTTTATATTAAGCTTAAGCTTAAGTTGTTTTCAAATTGTGTAGGTCCAGTGGCAGTTCTTCAGCTTATATGACTACCCAAGCGCATTCATTGGTAGTTTAATTTGAGTCCATTTGTTCTGCCCTCTATGGAAATAAAACTAGAGTCGAGAGGGAAAAGACTAATTCTTTGTATAGAATAGAAAAGCAAATTATCTCAGGATACACTTGTCGTCCACTTCTTTTTGGTTAAAACAGAAATCAATCCCTCTAACCCTTGTCATTGATCCACTCTCGTTTAATTTGATCTATTTAGATGTTTGTGCTGTTCACATTTTAGTCTAGCTCAGCTGGAAGTGGATCAAAACACACTTTTAAAAGGCGTGTCAGTACGCAGACATGCAACTGAACCTAACCTAAATGACTGCACCAGAGTTTGTTTTAACTGCACCAAACATGGCAAGTATGATCAAACTAGAGTCAATGACTGTTATCTGAATGCTTATAACTACTTTTCAAACTATAACATGAGGGTTTAGGCACTTTAAACTGTATACTGCATTAAAGCAGTCATTATGAAATCTAGATGCAGGTTTTGTAGAAAATACTAACAGAAAAGACATATTAAATATTATATTTGAAATGCAAATGTAAGCATATTCTGTGTACTTTTTGCTCCATGGCATTTAATGAGAAAAGAGCTTGTTGGAAATGAGGTTGTAACAATATTAATTATATTAATTATAATAACACTAAATTACTTGTATTGGAATGTGTAGGCAAAAAAAAACTTAGAAAAAAAGCACATGCAGCATTATTAACAGCCAGCTCTCTTTATTACTTAAACATTTTCCTATTTCCTAAGCAAAATCACTTCCTTCCTCTTCCCTAATTATAAATGCTACATTACCCACATTGGGGGAAAACCTTATTAATGGAATTTCTCTAAGCGCCGGGTTGATTACAGCCAACAATGTAATATCCAAGTCTTTGTTTTAGCTTGATCCCAATACAAAACTCCTTTATTAGCCTTGTGGATTAATGTGACATTGGACTAGGGACTTTGAGAATATGCAGGGTGTTAAGCTTAAAGCGTAGCATGTGAGCCACTGGCCTAAGGTGAGACAAACAGCACTGTTATATAAGCTGAGTGAGTCCCTGAGGCTGTTCTCTTCTCCCTAAGTGTCACTCTGAACCGGGAGAGTGCAGAATGACCATCGCAAGACCCCGACAGCAACATCAGAGCATGTTAGAGTTCACCGGTATGAGAGTGCACACACAAATGACACTCACTGTCCTCCGTCCTGAGCGCCGTAAAACTCTAATCTGCGAACCGAAATCTGAATCATCACTCCCCAAAATCTAGTTAGAGCTTGTAACTTTTGTTCCATAAAGTGACTCATTATAGCATTAATAAAAGATGAGTAAGTGTAAAAGAGCATAAGAGGCTGTCGGCAAAGTGAGCCAGGAGGTATTAGAGTCTGTCAGACAGCCAGCGGCATGGGCTTATCAAGGTCATCCCTAACACTTAGGTCGGGTATAATAGTCCAAAGCTGTGCTCGTTGAAGTACTGTCCTTTTATAAGATAATACAAGTAGAGATACGTGTGGCTCACAACAAAAACAGGAATAACAAAGTATCCACACACTCGGACAAATGACTTAAACTATTACTGCTTCTGCTGTTTTTCAATCATGCCCTGAGGCTCAAACTTGGGACCTTGATGCTGTGAACTACTAGCTCTGAGTTTAGTGTTAGACTGTAGAAATCCTGCATTCTTTCCGCCTTTGAATACATTGACAATATTCATCAATTTTTCTGCTTTTTCTATTTGTGCTTGTTTTTTTTTGGATTGCACTGTTTCACTGTGTAAGCAGATGTATTCAGTGCTGGAATAGACACTTTTTCCCTGGATTTTTTTTTTTGGCAACCACTGATTAATTGTTTCTGATAATAAAGCTTGTCTTGTTTTTTTCACAGAACATCCCCATCACAATATGCTATTAGGTGATACCAGCTTTTTTTTTTAAAAAGCAAGAAAAATGGGTAATGTCAGTTTAAGAGAAATATTGGACGAGATGATGTATGACTGACAGCCTTAACAGAGCAAGAAAGTTAAATCAGGACTTGGGGAACATCAGGCATTTGTCTCATCAGTCTTTTTACCCTGAAAACTGTGTTCATTTATGTGATGTGCCTGTGAGTGAGATGGATGACACACATTTGGATGAAGCAATGTCATATTTATCTGACCTTAACTCTTTTCTCCAGCACTTTAGTTTGTCTGCCTACTGATAAAACAGTTGAGTCATACATTTTTGTTCGATGGATTTATGTTCACTTCCAAAAATTTGACTTTGGTTTCTGCTTTGATCTCATGTTTTGTTCAAACTATGGCTTTAAATGCTGTCATCTTCAGTTCTTACTGTCTTCGACTGAACTGAACTGCACTACAATACAGAACAATACAAAGAGGGCTGCCACAACAAAAGCAAAAATGAAAAGTGTACCAAGATATTCATCCCAAAAATACTAATAAAACGTGTATGACAGGATTATTCCCCATTTCATGGCAAAAGTGATGTGGTTATTCTTTTTCGAATATACACACGTCAGTGTATCCGGTTCTTCCTGTCCCTGTATATGACAAATTATAGTATTCCAGACTTATTTTTACTGAATGGGATAGCAGTTCATAGTTATGAAAGTAGTAACAGTAATAAATTTGCTTATTGTGGCTGTATGAAAGTTGCCAGTCACACCACGTTTGTTTTGCTGAGTGGGAATCGATCAAGATTGAACATGCACACTGCATCGACTGCTGTCACAAACCGGGATAAGCAAATACATGCCACAGTATCCTGCTGTCAGAACTGGAATACTGGCTTATACCTCTTTCTAAAATCATGGTATGATTTTCAAAGTCTATTTCCTGATTTTTTTACGGTCGAATTTAGTTTGGTAGTTTAATCACTTAAGGCTTATTGTAAAAGGAATTATCTGTGAAAAAATGAGACCTTAATACGTTATCCAGGTGTTATAATTAAACATTTTAATGTATGGGAATGATCAGTCCACAGTGTGATTTTGGCCAATCACAGCTAGCTTCTGGTAAAAAGGAGCGCTCCCATTAATTGACACTAATGTCAACAAAAAAGGACCAAGGAAATGGGTTATTCTGTTACAAAATACACCTTAGTTTACAGCAAAACAGCAAAAAAAAAGATGAAAAATAGAGAAATAGGCAGCCAATTAAAAATGGATAAATGTGGGAAATGCTTAATGTAATCTATTACATGTAATGTAATAGTATTTTGTGGAGGAAAATTGGTCAGGTTTTACCTTTTACCTTCTTAAATAAAAGAAGCAGCTGCTGTTTGGGTGAGACAGGGAGAGCAAAAATTAAAAACAGGTGGTGAAGCTTTCTGGTGCACACAGAAAAACAAAAACGGGATAGTATGAAAACCTGATTAAAGCGGGAATACTCAAGTGCATATAAACACCTTTTTTCACCTGTTTGTTGTTGTTGTTGTTGTTTAATGTTTAATCAATTTGAAATAACCGTAATTCCTATGTCTGGTGCCTGGGATCCCAAGAATCTGTATTATAATTGGCCTTACCTTTCAAATGTGAATGAAAACATAATATGAACATATATATGAATGGAGATACTGCTCATTTTAATATTGCTGGCAGGAATTTCAGGATTTGTGTACAAAAATGTGAACATATACTACTCCATTGCTCTGAATATTAATGTGCATTGGTGTAAAATGTTGGCAACTAGATGTTCCATGCAGTGTTCAAATGAATCAGAGGTTTTTAACAAGACATAGCACACATTTTTGTCTTAGCGCTGAATGAGAAATCTTATCAAACGCACCTCAACCATACTATCAACTTTTCCATGAAGAGTTTCTGTAATTATTGAGTTTACACTATTTTATTTTTGGCCTTCTTCAAGCCCTAGTCTCATGTGACCACTTATAAAAAAAAAAAAAAGAAATTTGTTGAAAATTAATGCTTTGATTTTTGCAGCAATGTACAATAACTGATGGATGTTTTGATCAATAACAAAAAAATGAGTAAAAGCCATACCTCATCTGTTATCTGTCCGCCAAATGTCACCCATGTACCTGTAAGACAAAGACATATAGCACCATTAGGACTCATTCTTCACGTTTTCTGTCACTTTTCGTGTGACTTATGAGACACTCGGAGGTAAACACGACTAAATACCAGCAGTGACACCAGTCAGAGCTACTGTCACGCTCCCGAGAGAAAAGTCTGTCCTGTTTCCATCTCCGGGTTCACCTTGTAAAAGTCTGTTAGCACTTTGTCTTCACTTGTGTCTCTGTTTACTGCCCTCGTACACACTCTCATGACCTTCTGTCATTTCTGATGCGCTCTCATTATTATGTGTGTCTTTTACGCTGGCTATGCTCCTAATTGCCCTACAAACATTGTTGATAAGCCAGACAAAAGCCTCAGCCAGCTGTACCCGAGGAGACACTAAATCCTCAACACATGCCCTCGCTGAATTATGCATGTTGTTTTGTTGCGGCTGAAATAGTTCCTATTCAGATTATGTCAGCTTCGTAAAAATACCCTACTCAGCCAGATGAATAGAGCATCAGACACACCTTTTGGGATCAGGAACTGTCTGATGAACTCTTTTGTGAACTTCGGGGCTTATACGAGTGTGGGAAATTGCAGGGAAATCCATAATTATTGACAAAACACATGGTTGCAGGTTGCAGAGACAGGACATTGGCAGAAGGAGGACCAAAAAGCCAGTCTGATTGGCTGACATGTATGCGACAAAAACGTGTATATATCATCACATTTCCACCTTACTTAATACCATAGTTTATTTTTGTGTGTTGTCCCAGAGTATATAAAGGGCATAACTTACTCATTAGGATAATGAGAAAGTAACAGTATAGTAAATATTTTAGGATAGTAAGGCGCAGTGTGTAGTTTTTGGCATTATTGGGGGCAACTTCAAACAGTTTACATACGTTCACAGTCAGAGCTGAATCGGAGCATGCTCACAGCAGATTAAGCCTTTGCAGCTGGGTTTACACCTTGTCTGAGTTCACATGCACAAGAGAGAATCAAAGTATGTGTCCACTCTGCATTTAGGTGTATCTAGTATTACACATCATTATCATCAGCCTTTGTTAAGAAGAGAAAAAAAGCAAAAGAAAAATTTAAAGAAAAAAGTTAAAAATGCCAGATCACAACAAAATAAAAACGTGTTCCTTACTCTGCAACTGCGCCATCCGAAAGCACATGAACACATCATAAGCTACAGTAGACTAGCTTGTCCATTACGATGTGAACGAGCATAATAACCGACAAAAAGGACAGAAAATGTCAGGGTGACCCTATATATGAGACTTCACTGGTCTAAAAATGAGTGAGTATGTCTCTAAACCCTGCTCTTCATAATTTACTCATTGTTCATGTGTGTTACTTTGTTCCTCTGTCTGGCTCAGAAACATGCTCAGTGCACTGTGTCCGACCTTAATCAGAGTAAGCCGTATACAGTACATGCAGCATCCAAAATGAACTGCATTATCTTGGTGTTTACAGCAGTTTAAAACTCCTGTTATATTCGGACTAAGGCAATAATTCAATTTTCTCTACCTGCATAAACGTACTGAATGTTGAATGACAGCTGAACAACATGCTGCAACAACAGATTTCAATTGCAATTTCACACTTCACAGACCTTTCTTTTTGGCCTTTTTATTTGATGGATATAGTGTAGACAGACAGCAATGGAGGTTGAAAGAGAGAGGGGAATGACCTGCCTCTGAGCCCCTGATGTACTGTTTTGATCAATACACAGAGCTAAATGTGTAGATTGTAATTGATAAAGCTGTGATGTATGTGTGAATATCTACAATTATGACTGAAAATGTGCTGTTGTATTGTGTGTAAAAAAAAATAACTAAAAGGTGCAGTGTGTAGTTTTTGGCATCACCTGGAGTTGGCTTTGGAGATTGTAATTCGTCCTTTCTACAGCCTGTGAGCTCCTATAGTAGCTCTGCAGGGACATGTTGTTATTTATGAACAAACCCAATAAAAACAGATATGATGTGTTAACTTTCGAAAATTAGTAACAAAATTATTTTCAGAAATATTCTATGCCTTTTGGGAACTACAAAAAAGAAGAGTAAATGCACTTTTTCCCCTGCAGTGCTCAGTTTGTCTACTCTAATGCATTTTGGGAACAGGACTGTCCACAACAGGCAAATAGAAAAAAGTTATTCTGACGCCATTATTGAATATTAACCTGACAGCATTGATCATTGTTTTCTATTTTGTTCAACTCTAGCCTACACAAGGCCTTAAGCAATGGTACTCACTTATAAATGGGTTTATCAGGCCATAGATGAGCAGTTTTATTTGCTTGTATTCATCACTATCCTTGTGCTATTAAAGCTGCTTAACATACAGCACACACATAGACTTGTGTAGCGCTGTCATTCCACCCTGTCGTAAAAAAAACCAAACTAAACACTCGATACACCTCATGGACAAAGATAATGGAAAAGACTGTTATCCATCTGCTCCCTACTACAGCAAGATGTCACATTATCGCAAAGGTCATTCCTCATTATATTCCACACATTGTCAGCTCAGGTTAAACTTACAGAGGACACCCCGAGGATACTTTGGATCTGTTGGCACATAATGACGATATTAAACCTAATGAGAAGCAGAAAGCTACCCATTTTTTAACCACTACATCAGCAGAATCATCATTAAAGTTTTTTGTTGCAGTAAATACTAATGGGGGAAGGATGCATTTTGTTAACACCAGTAACCATGATAACCTCACTGATGCTTAGTTACAGAATGCAAGTGTATGAAATAAATTTAAAAGTTGAGTTGAGATGGCACAATCTAAAATAAAAGCAAACATATATGCAACAAAAATCCATAATTCAGAAAATAGTGGCATGGCTCAGATGTTTTTTTTTTCTCCTACTGTGTTTTTTTCCCCATACAGACATTCTGTTGTCTCTGTCAAACACTCCATCTTCAGATCCTATTGTTTCGCTCAGTAGAGCTGCCTTTTCTCCTGTGCAGCCTGTTTACAGTCTATTGATTTCTTTACAAGAATCTTGAAACTGCTCTCATTTCTTTTTCTGTGAGGTCTGCTGTGTAGATACCTTTTAAAGTTGCCCTAAAATAACACAAACCTTGGCCATGTATCAGGAAGTAAAAACAGTGGGCTTCATTCCACAGTAGGGCTGCTCGATTATGGAAAAAATCATAATAACAATTTATTTTGGTTACTTTACACGATTACTCATTGACTTTGGAAATATGGCAGATTTATAGAATAAAACAGTGAATTCTCCTTCAAATGGATAATATATTCAAATGTATAAATAAATAGCTTAAAATTATGAAGAAATAATCATTAAGATATATAAATAAGTTCAACAATGTAGTGCACTTCCACAATTTTGTGGAAAACAAGTAACAACTAATAAATGAAAACAAGTTCTGTGATTGTTGGGAGCCGAAATTGAAATTGAAAATTTGATTTACTGCACAGCCCTATTCCTAGGTAAAAATTTGTAAATGGAGTTTTCTTTGTGAGAATATTAATGAATAAGGCCCGTTACTTATTCATCATATAAAGCTTGAGTATGGTCTTAGCTCATTACTCTCAGTGGCCTGTCAAACATAATGTATAGCTACATGCAGCAGTATGCAATGAATGTGGCAGTAAAATACCATAAAATACTGAGAAAATACTGGAGGACAGAAAACTTTTAATAAGACTACCCAAAAGTGACCACACACTGAAACTATTCATTATTAAGTTTAGATGACGGCATTAGGATGCTGCCTAGTGTGTGAGGTCAACACTACTTCTTAGGGAGTTCAGTTTGTCCTACTCAAGTGCCACAGTGACTTAGTGAGGGTCAGACTCCTGTCGCTGCCTTTAAACGCTGCCAGAATGGAGAAGAATGAGCAGGGGCTTGTGGTAGACACAGACTGAAAATTCATCAATCAATAGTGACGCAAGAGTGCAGCCAGCATTTATAAATGGATAAGAGCTGCTTCAGTGACTCACCTGGTAAAGGGTACTCAACTAATTCTCTAGAATACAATGAGATGGACACTGATAACTGATAACTCTCATTTGTTAATGCTGATATGTGCATTCTCTTCATGCAAAAGGAGTTGGAACAAGGGAATTATGTTCATTAAAGCCTTAATCCTAGAAGGAGACTTAAAACACGGGCATCTTTTTCATGCTCCTTTCTGTGATATTAGAGAATTTGTTCAGATTTCCCATCTCTGTCAGCCTGTGTCTCCTGTTTATGCCCCATCAGCGGGTAGCAACACAGCAAAATGAGAGTTTGTTCCCCCTTCCATGTTGTATCTTGGAATTCTGTAAAAAAGCAGACATATTATGCAAGCCACACACGCTAACGTTACAATAGCTACACACAAGATGTAATAGTCGCAGTAAACTCTTTAAACCTGGTGTTTTCTGGAGCAGTGATAATAAACCTTGAACTTTATGAATATCCTCAATACTAACAAAACACATATTTTTTCTCTTATTTTTTATATAAAAAAACATTTAACAGCCAGATTAAAGCTTTTGTGGAGTGAGAACAGCATCCTTGTGTAAACAAGTGACCACCACGCAATAGAATCTTTGATTTTGGGTGAAAACACACTTATAGTGTAAAGAGCAGGAATATCCCACAACAGAAAGTGAGCAAAGGGGGCTATAGTCGTGCAAGTGTACGAAAGAACAAAATGCACAGACAAAGCAAACTGTTCAAAAAATGTCCGTCTATGCATGGACAGGGTGCATGCCATTCTCTCTTCCCTCTCCTTTAATTTGTGTTCACTACTTTCACTGTTCATTAAAGGCAGAAACATATAAAAAATACATAGGACCTGTGCCATGTGTGCTCTAATAGGACAGAGAAAGAGTAACACCTCGAGAAACGCTGACGCTTCTGGATAATGCTGACCAACAACTTCTACATCGATTGTTCTTTTAAGTTTTGTCAGGCAATTAAAATATGTTGGTAGACGCAGAAAAAAAAAACACTTTCCCAAACCAATTAGCATCGCTGGAGGCTATGTGTGTGTCTATGTTGACAGCAGTGTGCGGACCTCCCAGTGTTCAGCCCGCTCACGGTGCTCACTGAGCCAAGCCGTGTGAATTATCCACAGCACAAGTCCTGATGAGTTCACTAATCGCCCACTTATCAATAAATCTACTCTTGGCAGGAATTGTGTTCATCAACTCTCATTCTATTAAGTGGAGAGAGGATTTCACTGCAGACTTCTTTTTTTATTATTATAATGAATACTCTCAGACCCTGTAAACCATGTAAAAAAAATTGTAATGTGTTTTTGCCAATGCAATGAAAATGGATTTTGTGTGATTGAATGCGATGACCTTTCTTTTTATAGTAATAGTACAGACACTAACAATGGCTAAGAATATTGCCTGTTAAATCAATAAAGGACATTTTGTTATGACCAATCCAGATGGTAACAACTGATATAGTATGGATATGGATGGAAAATGGATTATGTCTCACTCATGTGGACAAAATGGTACAGTACAAAGGACAATCCATGCTTTTTCATGCCTACACCGAGTGGTTTTACTGAAGCACAGATGTGGGCAGAATGTGATATATATAATGTGTATTTGAACATATATATTTAATAACAACAGTGAAAAGTAGTCCAGTGTAAGGCTCCTGCCCACAAGATATAAATGTCAACAACATGCACTTCAACATGACCCACTTTTTGGCATTCCTCTGAAGGAACTGCAGACATTGTTACAAGATACCCACCCTTAAGTTATACTAGGCCGCTAGCAGGATATCTTCTGCTTGACAAAATTAAATAGATTGCGTTCATACAGGTAGCCTATACAGGATTGTGCATGTCTGAAAATGGCTCAGAAATCTTTTTCCGATTGGAGTCAAATCTCCAACAACAAAAATAGTGACCATCAGTGAAGCAGAAATTGTGGTGGTGTCCACTTATAAATATCTGGGAGTGCAACTGGACAACAAGCTAGACTGGGCCATGAAAAGAGATGTACTTCAGAAAGAGGTCCAGCAGTTGGTGTTGGAGCAGGGAGGATGCTATTTTGCAGAGTGACAAAAATGTTTAGTTATGTTTGTTTAAAACCAGTCGTATGTGGCAAATGTGGCTAAACCTTAAGATTCCTGAAATTATTTATGGGTATATTCTGTGTGTAACATGTAAAAAAAACAATTTGAAGATCGTAGTCCATTTAGAATCCAATCAGTAAAGCACGTTTTCCATCTGCTCCTCTCGAAAGTGAAAGCACAGAGAACATTTCCGAAGTCGCTCACTGCTGTAAAGCCAATTTTAAACTGGGCACAATGCAACCTGATGCTACAGCACAACATATTATTCGGCTTGTGTTTAGCAAAAAGAACAGTGTAGAATGAACTGCCACGTTTAGTCCAGTCCCAGATAATCAGCACTAAAGGACCTGATAGTATATAAACAGTCTTGTATTAGCTGATTATCTGAATATAGTCATAGTTCGAATGGTTAAAATGTGAAAAACTGGCAAAACTTTGACTCCATGTGCATTTTTCTTTTAAAGACTCCACCTTTAGTATAGATAAAAATATTCACCTCACCACAACATTCCTACCCCACCTTTTTCTACCCAAATCTAGTCGTTCATGTGAGCAGCTGAGCCCAGGGAATCCAATACAGAAAATAAGATTATTCTGTATCCGCCGCTGCTCCTAAGGTCAGGAATGTACTCTCATTTCCGGTTTCCATTTTTATTTGTGCCATTTATCTTGAACATAAAATGGAGAAACAGCAGTTAGGAGTTTTATGCTGACAGAAGAAACTTCACTTTCATTTATTATTTGGCCTGAAGCTGCTGTCTATCTCTTGAATAATAATGGTGTTTGCCTATTGCTAAATGATCTACCTTAACTCCAGCATTAGCATACAGCCACATCTTAATCAAAACCGCACCTGTAAAAAGCAAACTAAAATTTCTCACTGAATCACAATGTGTTTTAAATATGCGCATAAGAGATGGTGTCATATTTTTTGAAAGAACGAAGAATTAATAGCAACTAGAAAAAGATTCAGGCACCTCAATGTTATATAGGGAAGAGTAGTAGCTGACCTTAGCTAAATTTAACATTTTAATTAACAGGAAAAAGCAGCAGACAATAGGATATGTAGAGCATTGCATATTATAACGTATTGAAATTATAATGTAACAATGTATCATCAGCAAAGACTGCAGAAAAACAGCACTGAATGAATAAATAAAGCAGCGTTGTCCAATTAGGCAAACTCAAATGTTGTTCCCTCCTGTGCAGAATGTATATCACCTCCAGAACTATGGAACTATGTGAAAATGTAACGTGCATATTCTGAAAAAAGTCAATTTTTGTGCAAAGATTAAATGTAAATGAAACTCTTCCTCTCAGGGTACAATCCTATAGTTTCAGATTAACTCTTTCATACAATAAAAATGAAAAAACAACAGGAACACAAGTAAACCTGATGAATGCTAGTATTGAGTTGTTTTTTCCTTCTGGGTGAAAACATTGTCTAACTGTGTAGAAGTGTCTAAACTACAGGAGTTATCACAGTGGCCTTGGAGCGAAACAATGCTGCGTCGTTTAGTGGGTGCTCTCCGGCCTGGTTTTCGCTCTTGTCCCCTGCCGGCATCGTGTCTGCCCAAGGCGCAGCGTGTGGCGGGCAGCTGGCATTAGACTGACCTTTTCTGCACTGTGCCGCTCAGTCTGAGTCAGAGCTCTCCTCTGTAAAGAGCCGGGGGCAGCAGCGCTCACAGCCATGACACTACCCAAAAAAACTAATGTCCTGCATCGATCATGGAGTGGAACTTTTGAACCGGAACTATCTTTAATCAAGACACTCTCGGGTGAAATAGGTCTTGATTTAGTCTTATGCATAGTTCTACAACATTTCAAATCATGCTGATCAGAAAAGAAAGAAGGCTGCTTGTTTGGTTGAGGACTTAAGATGGGGAGCTATAATAACTGACAGCTTGCTCTTGATGAGCTTACTTTCAAAGCTTCTTTTCAGTATATCACCACCGAAAAAAGACACTCTTAAGTGTGTTTCACAAATCTTTTTTAAGTTCAACACTACTTTTCTGACCATAAGCCTTCCTACTGTAATTCTCCCTGGTTAATAAAAAATATATATTTTTAGTTCCAGACCAGCCAGACTTTCGTTGTCATTCTGAATCTCTGAAATAAATCTGACTACAAGTTTCTTTATTTGTCTCCCATGGGAAGAAATTTGTCTTAAATAAAAAGGACAGTGCTGCAGCACCACATAGAAACATGAAGCACATAAATAAATAAGTTAAAAAATTAAGACAATGTCATCCATACATACATAACCATGACATATCCGCATGCTTTTGTTATGACTTGGTCTCAGTTAGTGTAGTTTTGACATAATAACTACTAGAAGTCTGCTGACCTCGACAGCTAAGATGGCCCATTGTGTCTTTCTAATGGTTTTGTCACTTTTTACTACTCCACAATGTGAGAAAAACATTCAGTATGTAATAACTATATTGAATACTGTTATAGCAATAACTTTTGCCATAGTAAAAGTGGAACTATATCATATGAAACAAACAAGGCTCTATATCTTCCACTTGCACTGAAACTCCTTCCATTGCTTTTACGAATTTATTTTTAATGTGATTTACAGCTTTGATTGGTCAAAGTGTTATAATGTCTATTACATGCTATATGGATATTGCAGTTGTTGGTATTGGGATAACAAGACATTTGCATTTTATTGTGCATCCTATTTCCCATCAACCATAAGCCAACTTCAAGAGCACCGCTGATTTTTTTTAGCCTCTGTAACTCATTGTGGTCTGCTGTTCAAGTATAACATATTCTCGGTAGCTCATTTTCACTAAAATGACTTCCTGTTTGCCAGGTACTCACTGAATGCAGCAAAATGTACCACACTGATGTACACACATAACAGAGTCTGCAATCAGTGAAAGTCCTCAACTTGAAATCAGAAAAAGTTGCCAAGTAAATATGATGAAATAAGCAGCTTAAGTCTGGCTGTGGCTCCAACACTCCGGGGGTTTGGCTGTTATAGAAATGCACAGGTCATGCATTTATGAGCTTCCCACAAACAGGACTCAATTTGATATTAGGGACACTAACTAAAACAGAAAGTGCTGATTAAACACCATCTTAACTAAGAATAAAACTTGTCCATGCTGCTTTCTCAAGGGGCTCTAATGTGCTATTCTGACCATGGGGAACGAGGTTTTTTACCGGAAAGTATACTTAAAAGTCCCTACATCATAAGCATTTGACTCGACAACTTTGTTACCTGCTAAAGCTCTAACTATAACCAGGACCAAGAGGTGAGTTTTATTTGAAGGGAGACGGTGTATTTGATGACACAAATAGCCGGCTGTGTGTGCGCTGTCTGCTTCCCACTCTCGGGCTAAACATTGAAGCTGAAATGGGTCTTGGTTTGACTTCTGTAAGAAACTTTTACAGCCACCCCCGCTGTGGTACATCGCATACACACCAGCAACGCACAATCAAAATGATTCGTCACGTTAGTTTTAATCTTTGCTCGAGTTTTCTTTGTTTGAAGCTTATCATTTAATCAAGCTCAACAGATTTGTCCGTTAAATATGAAAACAGACTGTGTATAGTTTCATCCCCAGATCAATCGGTTTCCCGTTGCCTTCCTTTGGCAGTGAATTGCAAAGTTTATTGGGTATATTTATTCAGTGTGAAATTGATAAATAGAAAAAAACGAGGCAGTACTTTTATCATAAGACAGTCGGAGCCAATAGCGATTCTTTATTCAAGAACAGATCAATGTACTCACCGAGCCCCAAGCAGGATACTCTGAGTCCCGACTTCCCCAGGTTCCTGCAAAGACAGAGACAAATAAATTGAATATAAATTAACTACTGTGTAAGCGACTGGATTTCTCAAAGCACCACTCTCAATTTTTTTAACGAGACAATGTGCGGCTACAGATAATCACTTGACAGCACTCCAGCCCGACTCATTTCTCCAAGACACCAAATTGAATTTTACTTCTCGGGAAGATGAAGGTGGGCGCCGTGACACTGTCAGCCTCCCGCAGCGCTGAAATATGGTTATTAGTGCATTTATGTGGTTAGAATAAGAGAGGGGCTTGATAAATGACAGCAGATTGGAGATGCAATAAAAGTAAGTGTTTACCTCGTGCACAAGGCTAGACTCAACAGACAGCTGCCACTGGCTGCATTATAGCCTCATTAGTGGACTCATTAAATCATTTCCTGCTATACTTAATCAAACTGTTCATAAACAAATGCATGTCTGCCTGCTGTAGACTGTTATCAGCGTCTTATATCCTTGCTGTGTCTTCACCAAGGACATGCTGACTGTACACTTCACACCAGACAAGTCACTGGCCCTATGCCCTCACTCCTAAAGATCCCCTCTGTAATGAATAAATAATCATGCCTATAATTATAACAGGTGCTATTGTTGCTGATGTAGGCAACTGTTGATACTCTGAACCTGATATTGACAAAACTTCATCTTTTATGTGATAATTAGGGATAGAGGGGTTCCAGAGTGATGCACTCAGGGATATGTTTAACCTGGGGCGTCTGTGTGGCTCCTGTCATTGTAAATAATACAGTGACAATCGATTGGCACTCCATTCAGCACTTCAATACAAAAAAGCTCAGCTAAAGCCAGAATACCGCAATTACTCGAATTTTCAGCTTTGCCGCAATTCTGAAATATCTTTTTGAAACTAATTCAGATTTAGTCATTGTACTTCTGACATCTGGGTCAATGTGTTTAAATGTCCCGTGTGTGTATATATTCTTCACTGCCTACACTAGAAAAATGTTGTGATCATGTGACTGATGGCGATAGAAAAATGGTCATGTAGTGTCCAAAACTGTCCACTAATCAAGTCCTCTATTAAGGTTAGGGACTAGGGATTGTTTCGGATACAACTATGGTCTCTGATGTTGATAGTGTTGAGTCATGTATGTGTCTTTATAAACTTTACTTATTTCTTTAAAGAAATAGTCTATTCAACAAAACCTCTCTTCTGTGTATTGTAATAGTGTAATAACTTAAATCTAATAAATATGACGAAGACAAATCATGTGGTATCCAAAAGCATTTTTTCAGTGTATAGTAGTGCCCCACTGCACAAAATGTGGTGCACTTATCTGGGGTTGTGCTCTTTTACCAGCTTCATTTATTCAAATACCTTCCTGTTACTACTGTTAGGCTTCTAAATGTCAAAGATAAACACTTGACATTATTCTATGCCCAACAGCTACACTTAATCCCTCTGTTAGCAAAGACCAAGAGATTCTTGTCACATAATCCAAAGCCCTAGCAAATTAATAAAAAAATAACATTTTTCCCTGAAAGAGGTCATGCATCAAAAGAGCAGGAACAAAGTTTCCCAGAAATCTGCACAGGATTTTTTTTTTTTTTACAATAAACCAAATATTTCAAGCAATTTGCCGGCAGGGCAGTGTTGAATTGAAGCAGAAGACCCTTTGTGTTCCCTTCGGCTGTTTCACTTCACAGGGTGACATGGAAGGTTAAAGAATTGAACTGCCTGTGTGAAAAGCAAACTCACCATAGCTGGGAATGTATTCTCGGTGAAAAACCACCTAATATAGAGAGCTATTCAATGAGCTATATATTTTTCTACGTAGACTTTCCACAGGACACACTGTTACTGTCTCTCATACGTGTTTCTGGAGGTTTCTGACAGTTTTTTTCTGAGATCCATTAAGCAAAACACTGATACAAATCTTCTATATCTTGTGCTTTCATCACAGAGGTGTGATTCTCCATGTTAGTGTCGGTTACACATATACATTTATGCAAATTAGCCATGAGTTGTTTTGATGAATGTAAATGTGCGTGTTGCAGTGCTTTACATTAAACACCTTAGAACAGGGGCTGTTTTCTCATTATGAAGAGGAATGGAAATTAAACAGTTCATCTTGAGCTGTATCAGCTAAAAGTTGATGCCACTGCAAAGTAATTTTATCAACAACAAGGAAGAGTTGCAGCATTTACAAATTCTACAAACTTATGTTGTCTTTCTCTGGTGAATAACAGCTAAATAATCACTCTGTTGGTGTCAATAGAAGCCATTACTCATTGCAAAATCATAATCTAATTTTGGTTCATATTGAGACTATGGCAAGACATACTAGACTATCGGGAACCTAGCCAACTAAGACCAGCTACAATTCGATCTTATGATCTAAAGTACAATGACTTAACATAGAAAGGGCTGTAGTCCAGTACGGAACGGACAGCCAAATCCTTGCCTCACTAAAGGAAACGTAGCAGCCAGTGATCGTCATGTCATGATAGTGCGCTACGAACTAAAGACTCACGTGTCCTTAGCCCACACACCTACACACACTGGAAATAGACTAAGCAGGTGTAAAGCTAGGACCGCAACCCTATTCATCAACTTATAGGCAGTACAGGTGGCCCACTTTTCCAGGGGGAGGAGTCAACGTTGTGTTAGGTCGGCACTTTTCTGCTTGCTCTGGAACCTACAGTAGAGAAGATCATTTGATCTGCAAAACTGCGTCATCATTTTTATATAGCCTGCGGTGAAAATGAGCAAAAACTATTCCTTGCATTCCAAAGCATTGAAACATGTGTTTACAATAATTTTAAGGAACAGACCTTAAGTCCAATACAACACAACAAGCCATAAAATGATACATTCACACATCTGTCATCGGCTTATCAAATCATCCGATCCACACAGTCAGCGCCATGTATTGATCCAACAGTACATTATTCACAGCTGTCAGCGATCTGTCATTTTAGCCTCACCTGTCAGGACCATTTAAGTTATTCATTACAAACGTGTGGGCTGAGTATCCATCAATAGCAGAATATTTAATCGAGCATAACAGTCAGGCCACCCTCAGAAAATCAATTCATCATGATGTACAGATCCTCTGTAAATATTCCCCAATGACACTGGACATCACAGTCACATCCACAGTGGAGGACGGGAAAGTGGGACATACTGTGACATTAAAGATAATTAAGGACCTTGCGTTCATGCACATATTTATTTCTGTGTTTATTCCTTGTGCTCTATCCCAGGGCTCTCCAAAGTCCACCCACAATAACAACCCCATTTTAAAGTAGGTTGAAAAGCGGAGGAAAAAGCGAGCTGGTTAGCTGCTTCCCATTGACCCTGAATAGAAAGTATATTTTTAGCAGAATGACAAACTTTCCCGGATTCAACAAGAAAAATATGCAAGAACTTTGTTTGGATAAATACTGCAGCTGCAACTACTTATTTAAGACTAACCCTCTTGCTGGATTCATACCAGGAGAAATCAGATCACTTTTAGCTGCTCTGGTCTCTTACACTGGAAATTTCTCCACCACCCACCAAAGGTCTCAACACTGAAAAAGAATGACTGTTGGTTCTTTTGAGATCCTCATGTTGTCATTTGCTTTCTTAATGTATTTTTACCCCACCACTTTGTGGCAAATGTGCACTGAAAAAGAATGACTGTTGGTTCTTTTAGATCCTCATGTTGGGTAAGAACTATCAAGGTTCTCAGTCATGTACGTTGTAAAATAGAGCTTTTGGCATAATTCAAAGCTGAGAAGATGTTTTATGGGTCTACCAAGAACCTCAACTCAACTCAAACGTTTTCAACCACATAACTACTTCTAGACTTCGTTAATAAATATACAGCATGAATTGCTGAATGCATTAAAAGGGTACTGTGTAACTTTTAGCCAGGATGCAGACCCCTCTGCAGACTCTCTGTGTTGTCATGACAGCAGCGCCATATTCATGTACGTCATTTGTATACTAGTTAAGACTATCCATGTGGCAAGTTTGAAAGAAAATAATGTCTTCTGAAATCGTTGGGTCATTTTTATGTATTTTGTACAAATACAGCTCTGCTAGGTTCCAGTGTATTGGCCTATTTTCTTTATGCGTACTGTGGTGTAAAGCCAGTAAATAATATTTTATTGCTAAAAGTTACGCAATGTTCCTTTAATTAAAATTGGTAAGAATAGTTCCATTATAAACAAGAAGAAATATGGTAATAATTCATAATAATGATTATTTGAATAGGGTATAAATTTAAACAAAATACAAAAAAAAAAAATTATCTTTAATGATTATTTGAATAGCTATCCTATCAGAGAACTAATATTAGAGCAATGTTTAATCCTGAACATTAGACTTTTCATGTGTACTAGGGGTAAACAGCTGTAAATAAAAATCTGCTGAAGAAGACTTACCACAGGGTAGTACTTCTACAATAAATGCTAGTGTAGTTTTTGTAAGTGGGGCAGCTTTTCTCCCCAAGATGTGACGGAGGTTCTTTAATAGTGGATTGTTCCTGAAGTTGGTGCAATCCTTTCAGTTTCAGTACAAGAACGGTGGAGGTGCTGAGTCAGGCCAAGGATGCACAGGCAATTAATGATGATGTAGCCGTTCTGCAGCCATGAGCGTGAATGATGAAGATACAGGTGCACTCTATTTCAGGTCCAAAGAGGAAAACTTGGCCGGAGTGGGAGCACAACACACACAGATTACCTGACAAAGCAGAAAGTCGTGCACTGCGGAGAGGAACGCTGCGTAATACGTTTAGACAGGAGTGGAAGGTTTCAAGGTTTGTGATGAATCACATTTAGTATGCGACAGCAAGACAAATTCTGAATCATAATTATAAATCTTATTTATTTTCCAAGTCATATTACAAGTCCATTCAACCCAATTGCTGCAGCTGCGAACACTTTATCAGAGAAGAAGCTAATCAAACTTCAGAAGAGGCATTCATAATTTTACACTTTGCTCTCCGTTTTAATAAATGAAAAACTGAGTGGAAAGCTTTTAGAGAAAATGACAAAGGAATAAATGATGTGCCTCAGTGTGATGAAGCCAGAGAGTGATCGTAGTTTCATATGCACACGCACAGTGTAGCTCCACAGATAAATAACTGTCTCTCCATCGCTATGTGCACACACATACATGTGAAGCTCTAATACAAGAGCCTTCACCCATCAAATATTTATTGAAATATAAATCCCCCAGAGCTGCGTTTCCAAACAGATCTCCCATAACAAGCCTTCCCCATCAATGAGGCTATTCATCTTCACTTAAACATGACTTCATTTGGCCGGTGATGGACAGTAATGACTTTCTCCAATACCCCTGACTCGATGGCAATATTATCTTCTCCCTTCATCTGCCAAAACGCTCTCTTTCTCTCCACTGCACGTCAGCAGTCATCACTACAGATCTGTCACACACTTCTACTGCACAACAGCCGCTGAAAGATCCCGTCGGAGTATACAAGAATCAAGCTAGGCTTTACATGTTTGTGTGTCAGACAAGGGTCTTTAAGACAGTTGGATAATTGCCCATGAAGCATTGAGTCCATGCTGTGAATATGCTATGTATGTTTCAGTATTTAGTGTTTAGGTGCCACATTTCCATACACTTGCCATATACTTTCACCACTGGCAGATGGAGCTGCACAACATTAAAATGCATGCATTGCTGAATCTTGTCATTTAATTCAACTTTAGTATCCCCAAGGGGACATTCAATTGTCAGGCCTCTTCAAAAAAAAAAAAAAAATCAGACTTCATCTTCCATAGACTGATTGATTGTACAGTCTTATGGCAGTTGAGAAGAAGGAGTTCTTGGGGCGTTCTGTTCTGCAGCTCAATGATCTCCACTGGCTTCTCTCTTTTGAGAGACCAAATGCAGGGGATGATCCACGTTGTTCAGTATAGCATTCCGTTGTGTAGTCTCCTACAGTTGAACAAGCCCCCTCTATTTATTTTTCAAGGCCCCTTCAATATCTATTTTCTGAGACTGCCACCAACAGACTGCAACAAAAAAAAATGTCAACATTATGATATAAGTGCAATATTAGAATGTTCATCAGGGAATAATGATTTTTTTCAGTTGCACTGGAAAATATGTTTCGGTGTTGTCTCTCGCTCTGTGTTGACACTCTTCATCTGATAGTCCAAATACTTTCACATAACACTTTCACTTACCTAAAGATGACTTACAAAATTCAGATCACTGCAATAAAGTGATTAAGAAATACATAAAACCTGAACAGACTTTAGCATCTGGGTAATGTTGCTAAATCTTAACACCACTCCAAGTGAGACGAGTGTCACAAGTGTCTCTTTTCACTGGAAAGTGAACGCACATTAGCAATATTTGGACAAACAAGCCTTGGTTCTATTTCCCATGGTTCTATATTTTCCATTGTTAACATAAAAAACGTAAAACCCCCAAACCTCCTTCAGCTTATACATACACAAACAGGCTGCTCTGATATTGAACTTATTAGGCAGCTTAAAATCTTCACTCTTTAAATAAAAAAAAATTAAAAAAAAGAAATGTCCTGATTTATTGTAAGGATGTGTATGAGCTAATAGTTAAGTATAATAAGTAAAGAAGAACTTGTGAAAAGTGCCACTTCCATTAATCTAAGTAATGGCACTCTTCTGCACTCTCTTACTTTGATGACATCTGAGCAGTGTTATGGGACTACTTGGCTACCCTTGTTGCCTGACAGCGGTCAGCGGTTCATTTGCGGTGTACTATTTCTCTAATGATTTTGTGAATGCCTTCCGGAGGGATCAGAATCACTTTGGTGACTGATAAGAAAATTCAAATTGAAAAGCTTATAATGATGCAGGGAAAACACTTAGGGGCCTCTGGAGAGCGTCTGACACATTTCTCCAGTGAGTGTAAAACAGTCTGTCTCTGAAAGAAAGAGCAGGGGGAGGATGGGCAGCTGGGACATGGGTGCATGCCCAAAGCCACCTGAGCTCCTCTAAACTGGGTTACAATCGTCCAGATTCAGACGGCACATGCTGTTCATTTTGGGGAGTTTCTTGAAAATGACATAACTTGATTATAAAAGTGTAGCCACTCACTTTGTTCTTCCTTCAACAATCACCCAGTTCCTGTGTTCTGATGCAAAGTCAGAAATGTTTTCATGCCTTAGTCTGAGCAAAGAAACTGAAACAAGTAGTAAAGAAAAGCACTCAAGGGTATAAAATTGTGCACAAATAGTACCTTTATATATGGTGTGATTTTCAACGGTAGGAGACCAAACACATCTTACATAAGCACCTGAACGTACACACTAGACGACAGAACCAGACCACACAGCTCCTATTTTTAGAAACAACGTCATACTGGGGATTCCTCAGCTGCAAGATCTCACTGAAACGTATATTATCCAATAGTCAAAGCCCCTAGTCAAAAATGAATTTTACTACAATTTATTACAATAGGAACAAGTTTGAGCTAGAATGATATTTTGGGACCTAGTGAGAATGACTGCAGCGTTTTTCCAGATTTGATGTCCTACTTGCAGAAGTTTCACCACTTGCGGTTTCACATTGGTGGTCAGCCTTAGGGCCTCTTCAGACGTGGTGCTAAAACGCTGACAGAGTGATCAGATCTAATGTGGCCGGCCTTAATCAAAGGTGTGAATGTGATAAATACACCCTGTTATGTGTCCTCAGAGATCAGGTCTATAGATGCATTTGGACGTGGACTGGGTTGCGTATATCCGTATCTCTCTGGAGCTGTGAATGTGTATTCTGGGTAATGAGGATGTCAGTGACTTTCTCATTGTTTTTTATCCAAAGCACAACTGTAAGGAGCATCTTTCTATTCCACCAAACTTTGTTGATATTTGTTAATATTTCAGTGAGACAGCAAAGGCCCACAGAGAAATCACACAGAAAACATGAGGGTGAAAGTAAAGCACTCCCTTCACATCCACAGCAAAGTTCACTCAATGTTATAAAGGTAGCAGATGTAAATGGCCAGAAAAGTGATGATATAAACATATATCAGAGTTGAAGTGGCCACATGTGTCAAGATAGATAGAAGATGGCCTAAAATTCAATATCTGAAGGGAAGTCAGATGCAGCAGCCATACGTAAAAAGGAAAACTTTTGAAAACTTTCAAAAGGATTGCTTTACCAAAAATCTATGTGTGTGGACAAAAATAATGCCCATAACAATTATAAAAGATCATGGAGTTTGCTGCATTACTATTACGCTGGATTGAAAGGGTTCTATTGCAAAATCAAACTTTGTACTCATTGTATAACAAAGCTATTCAAATCACTGACATAATTAGGCTTCACTTTTCACTCACTTTCTATCTCCTTTCTTTGGCACTGCCTCCATCACTTAAACATCAAAACCACTACATATCTACCCAGCCGAGAAGTCCAACACGAGCAGAGACCCGAACGAGAGACGCTGCTTCAAAACCGCTGCTGATTTCTTCTTTTTCTTGTGCTCTATAAACATCTAGTGCCACGGATTCAACCAACTCGTCGACACGTCTCTGCTGAGTCTACATGACTGCAAAAAAGAAACAAGCGAAATCCAGCAGTGGTTCTGTGTATGATGTAAACGTATAGAAAATCATTGTGTTCCATAGAGCAGTGTTTATAAATTTACAAGAAAGACAAAAAAAGGCTGATGTACGCTTTCCTAATTAGTCATAATGAATTGTAATCATATATTTGCATAATGTTCGTATTGGCAAAGAGCCTTGATGCTAATGATTTCACTTGACGGGAAAAGAGAGAGCCATCTGTAGATAATTATCAGATTGTGAGGACTCATTATCCCTCAATATTTAATAGTCTGAGTAATTATAAGAGGGGGAAAAAATGAAACAGTCGTCACAAATCCGCTCAGATAAACTTCGCAAACCAGATTTCATAACAGGTGATTTTTATCAAAGGAATCAATTAGTTCAAGCTTTAATAAAAATATTCAAAGAGTACAATACTGCAATTGAGATACTAAACAAATAAGGCGGAAAACTGCCACAGAAAGCCATGGATTAAGTTTGTATGGGTTTGTATTTGTATGATTCATGATTGTACTGCGAAGAGTACCATTATGAGTACTTACAATTGAGTATTTGTCGATCCTGAACAGAAAAAAATGCCTAATATTTATGAATCATGCACAGATATCATGGCCATGTTTTTAGATGTTGTATTATTATTTTTCTTTATAAGAACTACTAAAAAGCATTTGCTAAATATGACGACATTAATATTTCACAATGTTATGATGTTATGTGAAAATATTCCCAAACCACTATATAGGAAAACCTAAACTGCACTGGGTAAAATAGTAAAACATATGACATTATTGGAGTGTGTATGAGTACAACAGGCTCTGATACATATGAGTACTGGTGTCTGAGGGCAACCGTAATTGTTATGAGCATGTCATGTGTAAGAAAATCCCACGTTCCTACTTGGAACAAGCTAAACTGGTTTGTTGGTGTTGTTTTATTTTGATTTTAACTCTAAAGCAGACATCTGCGATTTCTGGGCAAACATGAAGCCGTTTGAAGAAATACTTCCGCTCTTTAACCTTCGGCTATTGAATATTTTGATTTAATTGCAGTACATGAAATATTTCACATTGCAGCTTTTTTATGCCTATTCCCTGTGGCTGGAGTATCTTTCACGCCTCTCCAGCAAAACCGGCAATCACAGTCTCAGTGGAAAAGCCTAGTTAGCTGCATAGCCCTGATTAGAATAACAAGAAGTGTTTAGAGGACCGTAGGGGCAGGCCATTGACCTCTACATTTTACTTTCAATATTTTATTTAGGAATACAGAATGCAAAAAACAGTGATGCAATATAAAAAAGCAAACTAAAAGCTTCAGCACATGCCACTGTTCTTCTTGGATCTTGGTTTCTCTCACTTTATTAGCACATCTAACACTCACAATGTGTTCAAATGAAGAAAAGAGAAAATAGCTACCGGGCGTTGATAGTGATGTGCTGTAATGAGTCAACGTGGCGTTCTTTCACTCGGATCCAGCTACGTCTGACCTTTACCCGAACAAATGTGATTGAAATGGAGTCGCTCTTTTGAAGGGGCGAAATGCAGAAAGGATGCTATCTTCTTGACTGCTCTTTGGGCTAATGTACACTTTCTGGTTGACTGAATGACGGAAAAGCTCATGGGTTACTACGGCAACTGTAGCATGTGGATGAGCATCGCTTCCATCGAACATTGTTTATTTACATGGCTTCACATTTCCGGAAGCAACAGGTAAATATAATAGAGTGGAAAACATTTATATCAGGTTGGAGCTAAACAAACTTTTTAAATCATAATACATTCTCGTATGCGGCAGCTTTTTAATATTTTGGGGCTAAAATTGAGGTACAGCTTTTGCATTTCTTTGTGAATTTTACAACACTCTGTTTAAATGTGAAACTAACAAAACGACTGAGTGATTGAATTTCAACCATGCAGCATTAATGCTCACTCAGTGTGTCCTAAATGTGTGTTCAAATCTCTGAGGACACATTTGGGACAGAGCTGGAACACTTCAGAGTGGATCCCTGTGAAGTGCAAATGGGAACACGTTCTGGCTCAAAATGAAAGACTATCTATGCAGTTATTGTGTTTTCGTTTCGTTTACGTCGTGGCAAAAAAAAAAAAAAATTAAGGGAGGGGGTCACTTTTTTGGCACACACACTCATACAATGGAAATAAAAAAAGTTTCTCCATGACATTTGGCAAAAGCTCTGTTTATGTATGCTCTCATTAAGCATTGGGTATGCTTTCATGGTGCTGCTCTGTGCCTCCTAAATTATTAAATTAAATCAAAAATACTTAATAGAATAACACAAATTCATTTTTTATTTAGCTGTCTGCACAATAACATTAATAAACATTAAATTGGTATTTATCTCAGCAAATCTCCGCTCACGATATCTGATCATCACTTTTTACATTTGGCCAAGATGTTATGAAAGAACCTCTGGAGATTTTAATCCCAGTTTTGCATTTGAAGCAGGAAACTGAAATATTCTCTGTGAAAATAGAGCAAGCTGGCTGATCTCAAAACAAACAACGCGATAAAAATCCATCAAAAGGTTGCACTGCTGTTAACTGTGGACATTTTTTTACTGTTGGAGAGATGAAATTGAGTGCAGCCTGTGAAGCGAGTCCAGAGGCTAATCTATTTGAAAGCTCTATGTAGTTGTTCATATTGTGCCTACTTATGCTCCTAATCGACAAACGACTCCAAAATCGGCACACAAAATATAAAAACATGTAATATTCATGTAATAACGTTTATGGATGTTGGGAGTAAAATGTCTTTTCGTACATACATGAATACATTGTGCATGTCCGCTGCTTCCGTGTTGTCTGTATGAGCCTGCACCTGTGCGTCCGTGAGAGCTCAACTGTTCCCTGTGAACTAAGCAGCAATCTCAGCAGTGGGGCTATTTCATGCCTATCAAAGACTGAGCGGTGAGTGTGTGGAGGTGTGTGAAGTAGCGATGAGGAGGAGGAAGAAGAGGAGGGGGAGGGGCAGCTCTCAAAGCCTACATCTCACCGAAGTCATACAGCAGGCCGTGTATGGGAGTAATATAAAAGCTGTCACCTAGCAAAGCAAAAGGCGAGATAACACTGCCGGCGGGACGAGGAGGAAGCACACTTGCAGCCAATCAGCGCTTTGACACCATCACTGCTGCAATATATAATGTGACAAGAGCAGTAAATGTGAGTATGGGGAGGGTTTGTGTTGTGACTGTGCGACTTGGCATAGGAGTGTAAAAAGAGAGCGGAACAGTTTCTGATAAAAATAAAGCAGTTTATACAAATGTTGGAGCTGTTTCAAATTCGAAGCATTCACCCATGGCTTAATTTACAGTAAATATTTCACATTTGCAGCCAATTTATGTCTGTTCCCGGTAGCATTTGAATTTTTCATGCTAAACAAACAAAACTGGCCCTTTGTTTAACTTTGTGAAAGAAAATTATCGTTCACTCTGTAGCCGTGGTTATAACAAGAAGAAAGGTTTAGAAGACCATAGTGGCAGGTCATGGACACTCTACAGGAAACCTAAATGGCATAGAGGTAATCCAACCCCTCTGGGTTAAAACATACTGCGCAACCTGGAGCCATAATGGATCCTTAAGTGGCCACTTTCACCCTTTCAGCTGCGTTACATGACTTTTCTGGCGGTCCACAGTTGGAAAAAAAGCACCGCACCTCTTGATTTTTCTCTGAGGGAATTTGTTAGACACTCAAAATGCTAACGACTCACAATTAGCTCCGTCCAGGGTATGTTTGCATAAAAGCTCTGGTATTTTTTTACTACACCGTTTCTGACAGGAATATTGTGATGAGTATGGCGAGTGAATACACATGATTGCCTTGTTTATATCCTTCTCCTGCAAATAACTATATAGGTTTTAAATTATAGCACACAACTTGAAAGCAAGGAGCCAAACACGTCCTACTACTGCACTGTAATTCAGTCTATGACATGTGGAAATATTCTACCACTATTCTTGACTTAAAGGAGAAGAGAGATATTGATTTTTGCTTGCTAAATAATGGTTAAACAGCTTTATAATTAAAAATCCATCACTTATAGATTATTGAGTCAACATTATGGCTACTTTCAACAAACCAAGAAAACATTTTCTATTATCCCGTCCACTTTCATCCAATCAAAACACAGAACTCCTTAAATGCATTTTATGTGCATTTACAGGATTTAAGCAATGGTAAATCTGGTGAAAAGTAGCAGAAGGTAAAATATACTGTATGTGAGTGTACAGTTGCTCAGCTGGTTAGCTTTGGTGTCAGAGGCTTATTTCATTGGACACTGCACTTCATTACGGCTTTGGCTAATGGCAAATTGCAACAATCCCTGCAAAAACTTAGTGACTTCTCTTCACATACAGATTAAGTAAAAGTAGCTGCTACTATAAATCTAAGTTCTTTCTTCAGGTGTGACATACAGCCAGTGGACAGCAAATTACAACTCATTCTGTCTTTTTACCAGGCTTTAAGCACTAGAGATTCAGCAAGACTCTATACTGATTCCTGAATTTGGCTTTTGAAACACATAGCAAGTTGTAGTTGCGTCAAAAGTCAAAAGTATGCCTAACTAAATTTACCAACACATCTTGGTATTCCTTATTTGAGAAGAAGACAGCTCGTCCTTGTTAGTATCCAAACCTTGCCGGTAGACTTGTGATTGGCCTAGAGCCCAGAGGCGAACTAAACAAATACCTAAGTGGATTCTTAACAGATCCCAGACAGTCCTTTGGTAAATACAGCATCGACATACTGAGGTTTACATGCACGCTTGCTTAAACATTGGAGTTGCACTTGGAAATACAATCTATTCGTAAGTGCTCAGTGAAACAGCATAATTGAGAATTGATTGGAGGCTATTATACGTCTCCTCCTGAACAGACTGTGTTTACTCACAGTTTACTGGAGCAAAACGGAAAATAAAACAATTTACCGTCACTGCATTATCGGGTCAGCTCTGTAATGCAACGTAATGCAGGTTCCATAAGGTTCCTGGCTTATAAATACCGTATATCAAACAAACTGGAAGAAAGTGGATACTAATGTTTTTAACCATACAGTGTGCTGTGTGTATGCCAGTTTGGTATCTCTGTGTTTTCTCTGTGTATGTGCAGAATGTGCCATCCAAGACTCCCTTTCACACGCCATAAAGCTCCCAGCCTGGACGCGAAATGTGCTGATCCGCGCTTCCACTTCCAACGAGCAGCTGCTCAGACAATCTGCTGGATGACAAAACATAATGTAGTATTACTTCCACGTCAGGCCAAATGAGACTGTGTTTAACTGTTATTTGTTGGCTGAACGCGAAAAACGGTCATTCAGGATTTAGGCGTTTACAAGGTATTTAACAAGCACAGACGCAGCACATTCACAGAGACTCCGTGTTAAGAAGGCAACTTGCAACTTCCACCTTTTTCCACACTCACTAATCCAGTTTAGGGATTAGCACGTCTATCTGCCTGCAGTCTATGTAGCTAAATAAGGAATTAACAAGATGCTAAAGCAGAATATCAAGTCTTCATGCGTGAAAATATGATGATGAAAGAGTGGAATTTGCCGTCCGCCTCCTGTTACAACCTGAGCTGCATGTGTTGGGAGCGATCACTTTGTGATTTGTTTCCCTCTGTAGAGACTATCTGCTGAGCTGCAGAGAGCCGGCTCCAGCGAGAGAGAAGATAAATGGAGATAACAGGGAGTGAAAAGTGTTCACAAGAAGGTCACAGGATCACAGCCCAGATGAATCAGGAAAGGAGCTAATATCTTTTCTGTCTCACTAAACACTGACATGCTCTTGGGAAAGTCATGGTCCAACGGTTTCTATGGGGTTTTAAAGAAGAGCTAATCTGACCTGATGAAGAAATCTATGCGTGTAGGCTATAGGTGACATGGCATAACCAGAACATGACTTTAGTATGTTCACAAGTCAGGACGTAACCGCCTGGCCAAGTTACTGATAAATCTTCATCCAGTGTGAGGTCCAGAATGAGTGAAAGTATAGATGAAATTGCAAGACACAGATTATAAATAGAGTCACAGCAAAACTAACAGCATGCAGAGACCCTTATAAACTTGGTTTTAAATGAAGCCCGAAGAAAAGAAGTGCTATTCAGGAGTTCTTGTGCAGGTAACTTGTATACAGATGCTTTTTGTTGGCCTGTTTTTGTTGCTGGCAGTATATACTGTAGCAGAGAATATACGCTGATTTAAGCTCATACAGCAAAGGTCATATACACAATGACAGGACCCACACTGCTCTGTATCAAATAGCAGCACAGTTCACTGCAGTTTTCAGTCAGTGTTTGTTAAAAACAAAGTTTAGCTAGAACAAAATAAATGGCAACATGAAATAGTTGCACTTACACTAACTACAACTAAAGTCACTACAAGTCTGACTTACTGTTAATGTTAAACTACACAAAATGAAACTATGTCAAACCACACAAAACATCTTAAACTGTCATCAAAAAACTCCTAAGGTACATGCTGGCTTTGAGGAATAATCGTTTTCTTGTGGTCGACTTCACAATAACAATCTCTTTCAAACCTTTCAGAACAAAATTCAATTTAAAACGAATGATGTACTCCGTTTTCTCTCGGAATGTTAATTATCTCTATCAATAAATTAATTAGGACCGATGACTCCATTTTATCAATGTGTTCAGAACTGAAGGACAGAACTGGTACTGAATAGCCCAGAATTACAGAAATATTTTACATGCTGTACTTATTCAATATAATATAATATATTATAGCTTAACATCTACAGGGTGCAATTATATGGTGCACAAACACTGCAGAGGTTACATTTCATGGGCTTCGGTTTGCATTAGTTTGACAGTAATAGTTGCAAATCCCAGCACCTGGCATTGGCTCCTTTTCTGCGGTCTAATTAATGCATCTGAAAACAGCAAACGGCAAACCGAGCTGATCCAGTGCCCACCTGACAATAAGAAGCAGCTACTAATGAAATATTTAACATGATTTAAAGAGAGCATTTTTCAACCACCGGGTCGTGGCCGTTTCATTTACGAAGCACACTGTTAAATAAGCACATCGCTGCTGAAAGAAGAGTTTCTAATGTGCGCTGAAATATTCACATTAAAAAGTCAGTGGTGGAAGGTCATCCATGCAAAATGAAAGGAAACATTTTTTTTTGCACTTTAAATGAGTTCCAAGTCAATATGATTCAGCAACAATTAGCCTTTGAAGAATGACAAACTTTGCACTTTAAAATGAAACATATGGCAAATCAAATCATGGACAACGGCCACATGGAAACATATGGCTTTGCAGATTTACATTCACCTTTTCACTTTTAATAAAGTTGGCTGCGTGCGAAGGACTGACGCTTACACTTTAAAGCAGGTGCGGTCTGCCGTGCCAGTTCACCTCATTGCTCCTACCCGCTACAACAAGCCAAGAACGGTGGTTGTGCTTACACAGTAAAAGGTGCTTTATAAATGTGACCCAAAACACTATTTACTATGAGGAAGAAGAAAACAGTGAGAGTACAGGATTCCCTAAGAATGTTTTTAATTTGGCGGAGAACACATATTTTGATCCTATGGGACATCGTGCAGCAAAAGCCAGTGAATAGGAGCAATTTATTTTGACAGTCTTAGATTAAAGTGCAGTCTATTTTGTGTGAGAGGTTTTCATTTGCTCAAATTATACTAAAAACACATACTGAAATATAAAACAGACACATTAACACCCAAAGCTTACTATACATGCACGTTCACACATCCAAGTGCACACATTGAATTAAACGTACTCGTGGGTTGCAAGAAAAAAAGTCGGCGCCAGCAGATTTTCTGGCCGTCGCTGTGCATTGCGCTGTGTGGGACACAATCAATAAATTCCACAGAACGACAGACAAGGTATGCTTCAATGAATTTTCACTAAATTGCACTTTCATAGACTTCACTGCATGCACACACGTAGCACTAACGTGGATACAGTCGCAAACGTAAAGGCTCCCACAAGCACAATCATATTCACACACTACAAAAGGGCACAGACAAAGTTCTAATACCAGGAAGGTATAATACCAGCAATAAAGAGGCAATGGAGCATAAAAAGTATAATAAAACTGCAGACAGTACCAGGGGAGACATTTAACCCTATTATCACATACACCACTTTTATGGTTATTTCACTATTGTTTCTTTTGCCTAATAAATATAGCAGAGAAAATGAGTACTAAAATAAACACAGTTGATTTGGGATGATTTAAGAGAAATTATTATTTTACAAGGAGTGGTCAACACTGACAGCACTTACAGTGAGGTCATGGGCTTTAAGTGTGGTCTCCTCTTCACTTCTAGGACATGAAAAAATCAAATCTAAATTATGGACAGAAATAGTTATGTGCAATATATTGGTCTAAAATTAATTCAAATGAATTTTATAATTCTAATTTCATTTTTTTTT
Organism: Rhyacichthys aspro; assembly: GCA_036850595.1. Lineage (NCBI taxonomy): Eukaryota > Metazoa > Chordata > Actinopteri > Gobiiformes > Rhyacichthyidae > Rhyacichthys > Rhyacichthys aspro. The sequence goes on from CM072160.1 coordinate 17,700,085, forward strand.
CCTATTCTATACAAAGAATTCATCCGGTCCAACATAATTTGAGTCTGAACAAATGGAACAAAAGGACGCAGAATAAAAACCCACCCCATTTTAGATCAAAAGTTAGGATTGGTCAGGTTGTATTGAGCTCCGTGAAAGTCAGGTTAAATGGAGGGGGCGCCAAAACCACTTTATTTTGTGAATGGGACTGGCTGGCCAGGCTATATTTTTTACAATTCAAGCAGCGAGCGTTATACTGCTTAGTACTTTCATCTCATGATTTGAAGCCGGGTGATTATTATTATTATTGTCATTAGCCCGACGTTTTCATGTTGGTGCATTCTTATAAAAAAAGAAATGTAAGTATAAATGGTTAATAAAAGTGTCATCTTTATGACATTGGGGACTGTATACAGCGTGCCAGCTAGAATAGGCTCTAGTCCCCCATCACCGTGAAAAATCAGCAGATAAACAGTTGGAAAATCAACCAACAAACAGATAATGCACTCCTTCCCACAGAACCAACTGTGCCTTTATAGAGCATGTAATACAATGTCCTGATACGTATCTTGTATGCACCACACTGACCCGACTGCATGACATTTCAACTAAACAACCAATCTACGCAGAGTAAAGCCAGCGCTGATGTTCCCGTCTGTTCTGCGACAACTAATTCTCCTTCAGGGATCAACAAATGTTTTCAGCTCTTTGATTCAATTTCAAAGTAAATAAAGGTTAATGAAATGGAGCTGCAGTTAAACCAATTCTAACAAGATGACCTTTACTGAACCACAACTAGATTTAGGGAAGACATTTGTAGCTTTGGCAACGGCAACAACAAAGACACATGAACCCAGGGAGGTATTTGTTTTCTCAATTTGTAGATTATCAGTTCGCTGTTCTTATGAAAGCTATGTAAATGCACAGATTTATATTTTTGGTGCTACAGTACAGCAGGTTCTTGCACTTTAAATGGGTTCATAAAGACTCTGACCACAGTAAGAATCCTCTATGCTCACTTTGTCCTGCATTATTCACTAAATTGTACAGCAGTGGGCTTGACCATGCACCACACTGCAGCAGCCCAGCCTCATTACATATGAGCTTCCATACTGTCCACTTACAAAATCTTCTAAGCCCTTTACTAACTTTTTAAACATCCTCTGTCTCCATTTAGTGTCTTCATACCCATTTCAATATCTTTTAATTTAGGAAAATGCAACAACAGCACAATAATTCAGCATTCATTATCTTCTCCCGATTCCCAGCACACATCAGCCGCTAACAGTGAGCGAAACATGGTTTCTGAGATAAACACACGTCCCTTGGCATGTTTGTCAGTGTTTGTTTGCGTTGGTCTGAGCCAGATGTTAATGCGTTCATAAGAGTAAATATGATAAATTAACCGTCAGCTTAAAGGAACTTGCTGCGGGAAGCAAACAGATATTTAATACTGCTCCGGTCGGCAAAGCTTTAATGAAACCCAAATTTCCCCTTTTCATAAGCAAAAATCTCATCATTAAAAATTAATCTGTCGGGTCTCCGCTGACCTCTTTGTCTCCATTTCGTTTCTATCCAAATGGTACCAACACACAACAGCACAAACACACAGCAGCCAAAGCTAATGGCAGTGGACAAAGGCAAAGCATGAAAGCAGGGATAATTACAGTGGAGCTGCAAACGGGAAAACGAAGGGAGTCATTTATAGAGCTACAATTAGCCAGCTTCTCGGAGATGCACAGTATGGAGCTAATCACATGTTTCCTAAAGTGAATGAAAGTGAATGCAAAATGATGGAAGGATCAAAGCTTAAAAACTGGAGGTGCCACTGCCCCTTCTCCATGTCGCCAATTTAACTGATGGCCACTTGAGGTCCTGTGAAGAAAAAAAATCTCAAGTGGGACAGAAACGATTTTGCCCATGCACCATGTAATAACAGCTAGATACCTCATCTTTCTATACTGCCAGGTACTGTGTTTATCGTCAGATTTTGTAACACAGACTTTTTATCTGTGTCTGTGCCGCAAGTGAATAATCCTAGGTTTCAGGAATATTTACAATGAGCCAATAAGAAGCAATGGGGCTGCATGCTTTTGAGAAAACAAGCAATATGTGCTAACTATGTCGAATTCTGCGATAATGATATGGCCTGGGCTGTTTGAAAGTGCCCTTTGGAAAAGCTGAATTCTTTTCACTCGAGACACAATAATTTAAGGCTCTGATTGGACCACTGTTTTCAAATGCATTGTGTAAATATGTCTGTCTTTGAATGTTTGTCAAATGTATTACCATATTATTGCAATTCAAGCTTTTTAGGGATTTTTATGGATATGGCAATTGTAGATTTTGTTTTAACAATAATTGTGCAGTATATTGTGTAGTTCTGATGTGAAAACAACATAAAAATCAATGGCGGCCATGTTTGGTTCAAAATACTGAATGCTTTTTATCATCATTAAGCTTTAATAGGGGGAAACTGTAGGGAAAGTGTTGTATAATGGAGCAGTGTATGAGCACATAGCCTGTTATTCTAAACTGGTGGGTTAAGACCCAAAAGTTGACCACAGGCATGTCCTTAGTGGGTTTGTGTGTGGTTTATAAGACTCAGAGAAAAAGTATTAAAAGATTTAGTTTAAATGTAGTGATAAACATGCGTGAAATACATAACATAATAAATAACTTAAAAATAGGTTTTAAGATACACGCTATTGGGCCGGCCTGGTGGCTAACATGGTGGAGGGCTTGGGCAACCCGTTGGTTACAGCTTGGGTCCATTTGCTCAGTGTCATCCCTTTCTCTCTCACTGTGTTTCCTGTCTACACATTTTCTATTAAATAAAGCCTAAAAAAGGTGCCTTGGTGGCTCACCTGGAATAGCATGGATTCAACTCCCAGCTCAAGTTATTTTTTTTTTTCCATGTCATTTGCTTCACTCTCTACCCTTTGTGTCCTTTCTAAAGACTAAAAACCCCAAACATAAATTTAAATACAGGTTGTAACATCAAAAAATGGTATGAATAAGACTGTCCATGTTTTTTTAGTGCACGCTATCCTGCCATTCACATGAGTCACTCCACTGCATCACCCAGTGTGTTCAACTTTCTTTCTGTTGTTAAGCCAGCCTTCGCTTGAACATTTCCAGCATCCAATTACAAACTGCAAATTGCATTATGGCATTTACACAGATGTACTTGTTAAGACTATCAGTGGAATACAAAGCAGAGCATAAACCAAGGCAATGAATTCAAAGCCGAAAATAGGAAAAGATGATGGGCACTTTTATCTCTTTTTATAACGGCGCTATATATGCTGCTTGATTGAATTACTGAACGCCGCGACTTTGCTGAATGTCCACCGCTGCATGAAAAGGCTATAAACAATTCCAACACTAGTCCCTTTTTATGAGTCCGCACCATAATTGAATGGGCTGGGTGCAGTAATTTTTGTCTAATCCTGCAGAAAGACGAGCTGACAGGCCAAGGCGATTACATAACCTTCTTGGCAGAGGTGACGATGCAAACGCTGTTCAAATGTGTTTTTAGGCACCATTGAAAAGAATCCATACTATTGTCTTTGCTAAGTAGGTTGTTTACGACCAGGGGGCCAGTGTGTTAAAAGCTTTGTCATCCTTGGTCTTTTGAAGGAGGATGAACACCCCATCAATCGAAATCACAGAGTTGCAGTTTGCAGATAAGTAGACCCTGAAAAACACAAGCCTTTTTCAAATGACTATAATCAGCTAACAATGTTTCTAGCCAGTACTATTTATTGCCCATTCGAAATCAGTTTCGTTTTTTGTTCTTTACTTACCAGCTGGTATAAAGATCCAGAAGGCTAATACAATTTGACCCTCCACTGTAATAAAAGGTAATCACATTAGGAAAAAGAGCAGACATCTTAAACACCCACTATCTTTAATGGACAGGTCGTGAGAAGTACTTCAATTATGCCGGTTCAGTTTGAGTGGGTTATCGTGAGTATGGGTCACGGCAGTCTGATCTAATGTGATTTGACTGTCAGCCTTAACACAGATGAAAAGTCACATGTAAAAAAAAAAAAAAAAAAATTGTAGGAGAAGAACAAATCCTACTCGCATTAAAGGCCCGTGCAGCCGAGGGAGTTCATGTCTGGACTGTGATTGAATATCTGTCAGTACACCTCTCTCTGTAGTCGCTTTGAAAGTCATCACAGCCCGACTTTGTTCACTCATTACTACACTGCCCCACGTGCGCACTCACACGCACTTTTCAATCTCCCTTTCATCATGCGCGCACTCCTCAACACTGGCGGTTATTGATCTAGATGTTCACTCGAGTGCGATTGTACCTGTGTTGTGTGTTTGTATGGCTCTTTAAAGTGTGTAACTCGGTGTGTATGGAAGACGGGGACAAAGAGTCAAAATTGGTATCCCGACTTCAAAAGATGCCTGTAACAAATCACAACAAAGAAATGTAAAGTAAAAGTAAAAAGTAAGTTGAAGTGATCAGCACTATTCAAAGTAAAAAAACACTAATCATTTTTTTTATCAAAAGACTACTGTTGTAAGCTAGAGATGCCGCTATAGGCAAAACTACTCAGAGTTTACTCAGACTGAAATAGGGCAAAGACTGTGTGAAGACCAGTGCTTAATGCATTTGAAAAGATTCCAAGAAACAACGTCCAATCTAACACCAGTGACAAATTCATGAAAGGTTTTCTTGCACTTGGTGAAGGAGGTCAGGTAGAGGTTATCAGTGATTAAAAAATGTTATACTAGAAAAAATGAATCCTGGAAACTTGGCAAAAGAAATAAATCCGTTACCTAGAGAACTGTGAGAGAAGTCACTTACAAAAGAGGAAATGCAATCTGTCAAAGACATTCTTTTGTTTGTGTTATTATCTAGAGCCGTGGTTCTCAAACTGTGGTACAGGTACCACTGGTGGTGCTCTGTCTCTCTGTGGAGGTACTTGAGAATCTTTGATAACTACAAAATGTATGATTAGTGATTTCTGCAACAACTATTCTATAATACACTTTACCACACAACTAAATGTTTGTACTTTTAAAATATGATGGGATTCAAAATGTGATTTCAAACAAGCAGCACAGCAAACTAAATTCATTGATTACATCCATATAGGTATATTTATTTTTTATTTCATATTTTCTGGGGTGGTACCTGATGTGAAGAGTTTAAGAAACACTGATCTAGAGGCAACATAGCATTGTCCACATAAAGGCAGGTGTTCAGTCAGTCTGTACACCCGGTCAACTCGGTCATTGTTGTTTTGTGTCATGAGCGTGCCATGTTGATGACAATGAGAGCGGATGTGGAAACTGAATTAAAACAATTACAAGTTGTATCCTGCAGTTTTCATCACTTTGTACAGTAAGACAATGCTACAAACAATTAAATCTCATTATCTGCCAATATAAATTAATTGCTGGTAAGTAAATCAGAATGTTGTTTTACGTACTGCCATAGTTTATCATCAGCTAGAGCCTTGGCAGTCTTCAGAGTGTGTTTGCAGTAGTATTAAGTGGATAGATCAAACCCTCTTGCAAGCAGAGATGCATTCGATTAAATCAATGTTTTATTTTTCTTCTTCAATAAGTGTCCTCATTTAGGTTTTTACAAAACTCAACCAATATCAATCAACAAACCTTTGAACAAATGCATGACCAAAGAAAATCATGATTACATTTAAAGACCGAAGTTTAAAATTTGAAAACACTGGTAACTAGTCAAATGTTTCATTCTCAGAGAAGACGGAATGACTTTTAACGACCCACAAAAGCTCTCTACAAAATCAGACCACACACACTGGAGATAAACCCACACAACATATCCTCTTGTTCACAGCTTTTGCAGTCATCCACATCTCCATGGCGACAGGAGTCAATTATATGGCCTTCATATGGATACACACACAAAAAAGGACTCCTCTTCCACCTCTTTACTGCTCTTACAGAGACAACACACACATGTTGCTTTGATGTCATGCAAAATAACACCGTTGTTGTTGTTGTTGTAAAGACAATGCTTCACACTCAGTTTACATCTTGGAAACAGACAACCTCTCAGCGCTGCCAATAAAAAGACCTGGACATTATCACCTTGTCAGCCTCCTCCTCCACATACTCTCAGGTTGGATTCACTTGGAACACAGCCGTGAGACAGATCGGAGCGATGAGAAACACCGCATACAAAATGTCAGTGACTTGGGTTACTCGAGTTTTAGAAGTTGGGGAATATATTTTAATAAGTTGCAGTTGCCGGCATGAACAACAATTTGCGAATCACAGAAAGTAAGTTGACAAAGAAGACAGATCTAGACATCATACTGTCATTCCGCTTATACAGACGGATCGTAATCCATCATACACCACAATGAGTTATAGTCCTATAAACTGCAGTCAGGAGATAAGGAGGTGTCAGAGCAAGTTTCTCGCTGCTGCCGAGCTGTCACAATTATAAATATTATCAGTGTCTTATGGGACAGCCAAGGGCATCGCCTCAGCTCACACACAGTTCATCTCATGGAGAACCAGTTAGCTTAGCTTCACCACTGCTCCATGTAAAAAAAAATCAGGAGGGGTGAGATGAGGTTATTCGGCAGACGACCATAGATTAACGCCACTTTGTGAACTTTTACAGTAATAGTGGCACTGTCAAAATTATGAAAAACTAAAGCACTTTGGTTTTGCATATATCACATCTCTGTGTATTAAAAGCTTGTGCGTGTAATTTTAAGTGCTCCAAATTGAATGATGGCACTACAGAGCCAAGGACATGATTACCATAGCAACCAGCAGATATAATTTGTTGGTTAGGGCTACCGAGTAGGGGAGGTCTGGAACGCCACCAACATATACAACATATTTTTTCTTTAATTCATTATCTCTATGCGTCAGTTCTCTTTCATCTTCATGTCGAGGTCATGTTGAGAAACTAATAGCACTATGAATAAGTGGGGAACAGGTTCTATAGCATGAAGCGCACAGCAAGGACACTTCCAGCAGGTGCTAATCTGGCCTTTCACACCACTATGCTGTGTAAGCTCTCAGCAGGAGACGTACAGGAGCTGAGCTGACACCAGGCTCTTCTGCCAATTCTGGCCCCTCCTGACGCTTTTCAAAATTTAACTGTTTTCATTTTATTTTTTAATTCCGCCAATCTGGAATTACCCTCCCTAAAAAAACTATAGGATCAAAATTCAAACTTAATTTTCCCAATAGGGAAGTAAGGGCATATATGTGACATGTTTCATGGTTTCAATGTTTATCTAAAGTTTCATTAATTGTGTATCAAAGTTTAGACACATCAAAAATACAAAAATGTTCATAAATTATACATTGTCTATTTCCACATTTGTACATTTTAATCAATTACTCCCTGAATTTTCAGGTGGAAGCCTTGCATCAGCAAACACATCATATGAAAAACACTAACTAACAAATAACCTTCACTGATGTTATGAAGTTTGCTAGATCAATATACATTACCCACCATGCTTTTTTTAAGTTAAAAAAAAAACAAAAAACTTCTGCATTTCTTAGCATACTAAGTTTAAGTTATACTGTCAAGGTATCTGTACAGATCTACTTTAGTAGTCTAAGTACTGTATACTCAAGAAGCATTGTCACTACAACAAATACCAACACAGATTAGCTGAAAATAGATTTTCAAGTACAAATTGGAATTTACAGTGTAGATTGAACAAAACAAGTAAAAAACTCTTTTCTAATTTTTTGTATACATGTTGCATTAGTGTTCATGTTAACATGCACTGTAGCATTCACTGTACTATAACTAGGGGTAACTCAAACTAATGCCCAAAAAGTAAGAGTTTGACACAATTTTGAGAAGAAATCAATATCAAAACCACTAGCTGGAGATAATTCATTTCTACTCACCATTTTTAACTGGTCAATGAAACAAGAGTAAGTCCCAAATCAAAATAACAGTTGTGGTTTGTCAAATTTAGCTTCATTAGATTACAAAGTGCAGATTTCATTATGTATTAACTAATCTTTATTATAGACTGATTTTAGAGTGTACTAACACCATATGCAGTGAGTTTTACTTTACCCAGCTTGTTAAAACTCAAAAGAGCATTTTAAAGCTGCAAACAATTCTGCTGGGGGTTTGTTAGCCACATTCAGACTCACCGCTGATTTATTCAAGATCTGACATGAAGTAACTTTCACTTGCTGTGTTTTATGTGTACATTTTGCTGACCTTAAATGCCTTCTCTTATTTTTATTTTACGATTTATTTTTAATTCTCCAAATATGCACATCTCTCCCAACAAGGATACGTGCAAATCACAGCAGGTCTTTCTCATTTCAAATGCAATCAAATGAGAAACCAACAAGGACCGTGAGCTTGTTATTTCTGTGCACACTGGTGAGCTGGACCCTAGTGGCTGGGTTTTACATGTGCATACTTAACAGCATATACAGTACACATCCCTCTGGCCTGGCTTGTTAATCTTATCTGTTACTAGAAGATTGACTGACGCAATGTTGCTTTGCCCCTTTCCATCTCTAACCAAAGGAAATCGTTATCAAGTGCATGAACTGTCACCGCAGTGGAACAGTGGGATACTTGATTCCAAAACTAGATGCGGAGCTGTGTTTTCTGACTGTCCATAAATCCATCTAATCCAGCAACTCATTCCTGCATCTCAATGAACGGCATCAATGCTCAAGCACAAAACATGCCTTCTGCTGCTCAGGTTGGAGTGTATTAAATATTTAAATGACATGCTCAGTCAGGGTTGTAGCCTACAGGGCGCATCAACTCACCATTTAATAGGTCACAGTGTTACTATGCACATTTCCCAAAGACAAACTGAAAAGTAAAATATCCATAGGAGAGTGGTTTTATAACCCCAACCCCAAAGGATGATCCTCACTGAGCATTGTTCTAAAAATAACCATTTGTGGAGTATTACAAAGTAAAAGAGAGTTTCTATGAAGATAATGGGAACATAATTGACGTAATATTTGTGACAATCTTGGAGTAGGAGTCAATGGGAATTAGGCTTCTTGGAATCAATCCTCACTTTCACATAAGCTTCTGCTGCCGCTCTGTTCTGTTATTTCGGGAAAATGCTTGTGAACATCTCAAGTTGGAACAATCACTCAGAAAATTTGTTTGAATCTGTTTGAAACTGCCCAACTTTCCTACTTGACATTATATAACGTAAATCATTTTTAAGTTTTCCGTCTCAATCTAATTTCATTTACTACTTTTATGGGCTATAATGTATAGATAATTAAATGCCCTTTAGTGCAGAAGAACCAAATGTAATAACTTTGCCAAAAGTAATGTGTGACGATTCGACCTCTGAAACTTTAGTCAAATGTGAATCAAGAGGACAAGAGGGTATCAGCCTTAAACATATTATAATCAGTCATTTTGTTTAGTTTTTGCCTACACAAAATGACTAATTTAAGCTCAAGCTACAGCCTTTATTAACATTCATACTTGTCTAAAAAAAGTAATAAGGTAAAACTTGACTTGGTGGTGATAAGCACCCCAATAAATTACTTTACAAACTGATCGTAGAGTCAGTTTCTTTCGCACACCAAAGAACATCTCCCTGGCTCAGAAACTGGGACCATCTGAGGATCACATAAATGCAGCATCTTTATAGCTGCAATTTAATCCACTCCTTTTTACTGTCAGTGATCGCAGCCAAAACCCATCCCCATTAAAATAACAGTTCAACACAACAAGACATTAGTGACGAGAAAGACTCTTCTTTCCAAGTATCACCATGTGGGATTTCTCTTCTTAGAAAAACAACTGCTTCAGATTAACTCAAACCTCTTTTCTTTAAGGTTTTTCTTCTACAAAAGTGATAAATAGTTAAACAGGCCGACCCTTCTGTGACCAGTGCGAGGCTGTGTGTGCTGTGCTCAGAAGCAAACTTCACTTGTCGTGCTTTCACCTCGGCTGCAGTGCCAGAGCAGATGGTCTGAGCAACCCCGAGTTCACTTCCTGCAACAAGAAACAAGAGAGCGAGCAAGAGGAAAGAGGGGAGAACATCTAACTCATCCTACTGTCCATCGTGCAGCATTACTGTCAGCAGAGACAAAGCGGCGATGAATGATTAGCGCTCGCACACACATAGGTCTCATTCTCATTGTGTATCTCTGTCTGCCTTCATTCTTTCATTCCATTGTTCATATAGAGCGGCGAGGAGAAACTCGAGCCCGTCCTCATCTATTGTGACAAGTTATTTTCACTCTCCTCCTGTCTGCCTACTGAACTTTTAATGACAATCTGACAGGACAACAGCACTGAAAAATGGTTTGCCCTTCAAGAGCTAAAGTAATGTATGGAAAAGGGATGTGGCTCTCTGGGATTTGTGTGAGGCTGTTTATTGTATAGCGTTTTGCACTTTCAGCCTTTTCAATCCAATCACTGCATATACTGCCGCAAAAAGCATACTGCATTCTATACACGCAGAGATGCACAACACTGAGCCATGGTGTTGCAAGCCAAGTCTTTCAGCACACCCAATTTGGGCCTTATTTGTCACACCAATATTCAATGTTTACATATTATGAATGCCACTCATTTTTCTCCTTCCAAGGGACTAATTAATCTCCCATTCATCATAATTCACAAATATTACATTGAGTATTGCAATGCCTCCTATAATGTAGTAAGACTGGACTAACTGGACTAACTTCTAACAATGGTGTCTGGTGACTTTTTCATTTGGTTGAACCACCATGTCATTTAACACTCAGATTGGCTGTATTACTGTTTTAATAATTACAATCTTGAATAAAAGAAAACTATGGAAACCAACAGAGATATTACATGTAAAATTAATTTTAAAGTTCTGCATATAGTTACTATAATTGGCAGGTGACTGTGTACATCAGTTCAGATGGAGAATATATTGTCTTCTAACTTCACAGAGTGCTTTACTTGTGGCCTAACTGTAAAACTTCCACATAGACTAATCAGGACAGCTCCTTCCCTTTACAACAAGCTTGTGCCAAAGCCAACTCTTGATAATTCAATAACTCGACTTTAAGCTTTCCATGGCTACAAACTGACCTATGCAAGGCCTTATAATCTTTTTCCAGTGGAAACATACCCAGACATGAACAGTCAATACTGTTACACTATGTTCACTGTCTCCAAGTACAGTATTGATGGTAAATAAACTTCTCCTGCCTCAAACATCCAAAAAGTCTCCAGTCAGTTTTTAGTGGGACTCCTCTCAGCTCTAAGGACAGTTCTTATATCTATATGCTGCTGCTGTGTTTAATGATGCATGCATTTATTAGCCTTACATGAGCTGCAGTCAAATCACTGCTCTTTTGCATTTTTGATTGTGTGAATGGATACAGAATCACTGTGAAGATTATAACCAAAGTAATCCAAAAATGACTTCCTTTTATCTTTCTACACTGTTAGAGACATAATGCAAAATGCCACATTAGGAGTAGACACTAGACAATTTTTTTTTAATAAGCAAAGCGGTTCCACATCATTCTGCATTATTTGTTTGACAACATCGACCACACAAGCTGAAATAGCAGTGAAATCCACCCACAACCACAAACGGATTGTCAGATTGAGGTCTGATGTGCTTTGTGTAACCGAGCTGACGCGGAAAAGCGGTTTCATTTAGTAGCTCAGTTCCTTTTTAAAAAGGTGCTCAGTATTTACATTCAGCTTGTCAGTTCTACTTTTTTTTCTTCTCAACAGTGCACACAGACACTACGCAGAGCTATCCAGGTTTCAGCAATGATCCGCAGCTCTTGGAAACAAAGTCATGGCACCATATTTTATGTAAGATATACACAGCCCCAGGCGTTGGGAGTCAAACACAAAGTCAGCTGAGCGGTAGCAGCGCTGAGGTCAAATCCGACTCAGACACTCAGCCCACATCGCAGTGCTGTCTCACCAAACCACAGAGCCAGAGAGAGGAGAGTACAAGGCGTGTGGGAGAGGAGCCCAAGCACAAGCACTCTCCATTCATGGCACTGGGAAGCAGAAGACACTGAACATTTAAGCACTTGTGAAAAAGAAGAGGAGGAGGAGGAGATGTTGCATTTCTGGTGAGAGCGCACCTGTGAAACTAAGAGACTAACAGCACAGGAACAGAAATATGTCACTAAAGTCTCAGGTAACAGAGAAGCAGGCTGCAGCTTGTCACATGTCATGAGGTTACTTTGAATCAGAAGCTTGAGTGTGACGTAAATCTAGATCTGGTGCCTCAGATGGTGCAGGCAAGAAAGGCAATCCATATAAAAGCAACAAAACTCAATGAGGAATCTACAGTGGGATGTTATTAAGATTGAAAGTTTTATAAAAATGCTCTCCCTACAATGTTGCTGACACACACCTGTATTTCATTCCTGTGTGTTTCCCCGTGGACTCCTTGAGCGAGATGTGACGTGGGGTGAAGGACCCGAAGCTGCGGGCGATGATGGCCACGGTGCGGAACTTGGCGCGTGCTTGGTTGACCACGTTGGGGCTGGTGGCGCTCTGTTTGCCGTGGTCTCCATTGCCCCTCTTCAGGTTGTGGTCTGTACAGGCGATGGACACCTGCATTTTGACTCAGAAGTTGTGGAAAACTGAACAAGGGAATCCTCAAATGGAAAGTCTTTAGTTGTTTTCTCCTTTAAACATTAAGTTGCTCACTTGCCAGCATCACTTTGTTCTGTGAAGCAAATTCAAATCTTTTAAGAGACTATAAGTCTTCCATTTTCTGGTAAGGAGCCAGGCAGTGGAGCAGGTCAATCTTCAAACGCTGGAGAAGAACAAAGACTCCTCAGTTCTTTGAGCGATCCCCACTTCTTCTTCTTGTTCTCCTGTGCGTCCTGCCTCTGATGCTGAGCCGGGAGAATTTTCCGAACGGGCTGCGGAATGACAATCAGAAGAGAGCTGCGCACAGAGCAGTGAAAGTGAAGGGAAGAGAGCAGAGAGAAACAGAAGCCACGACCCGTGCGCGGAGCTCTCGCTGGTCTGACTGCGCGACGGGAGAGAAAGTGAACGCACATGAGGGAAGAAGAGGAAGAGGAGGAGGAGGGGACAGGGTCGGTGAATGATCGGAGACTAGGGGGAGTCGAAAATCCAAGCAGGATGCATTGTCACAATTTACATCCACACTTTGTCCCTTTCTATAGGGTATCTATGTATTTTTTTCTTCAAATTAAGCAGCTTTCCTTTTTCATTCTTTAAATTTTGTTTTTCTCAGCAGGACATCTTTCCAACAGTGCATCTACAGACAAGGGCGAGGCATGTGGTTCTTCAGTTGTCCTTCTCACACCGGGGGTCTCTCCTGAGCTCCCACTTTTGCCTTTTCTCAACTGACACCTGTAAAAACAGTTATGCAGCAATGCTTTTCCTTTTTTATTTTAGAGAAGCTGTTATGCCAGTTTTTAACACAAAAAGATGCACTTCAGTTTGGCTGTGTCTCTTTTCTAGTACTTTCTGCACAAGCCGGACATATTAAATTTTTACTTAAAAACACAACTTTTTGCTGCACCTAAATTACAGCGGTCTTTTGACTTTTTAAATCACTGCAAATCCAGTTTTTAACCAAGTTTAGCATTGTGGACAAACAGAGAAAAGAACTTTTAAAGGCTTTCTTGATTTGTTGACTACGGAAAACAATGTAGTATCCTTGATGACCAATTGTTTCATTGTGCTGCATAAACTTATTATAATGTGTCATTTTACTAGATGCTAATATGCTATGAACATCAGTAAAGAGGCTGCTGAAACTGAAGGAGGTGGCTGGGGAGAGGAATATTTAGAGATGTATAACACATAAATGAGAGAAGCAAACTGAAAGAAAATTAACAGGTGACTGGATGAAAAACAGAAATGTGCGTGATTTAAACAGGGCAGAAAAACCCAATGAGCGTTTTTATAAACTATTAATTACAACGTGGCGACACAAATCCTACGAGACAAGACAAGACACAATATAAGGTTCACAGCAATGAGATGACACAAGATTTTGACAATATTTCCAGTTGTGGCTGGTTGAAAGCTGTGGTTGTTCTGTTCTTTCCATTCACTGCTGTATACGCCATTGTTTTCTTACAGTGTTTACATATTGTTTGTGTCTTGTCTTTCACTTTCATACATCATTACATAAAGAGAAATCCTGTCTCGTTTTGATTTCGTGGGATCTTGTATCTACTCAATCTCCAGTAGTTACTCATTGCTTGTTATTTATATTTGTTGATATAGGCTGTTCTGAAAATATTTGTCATTTTAGTTTAACTGCTTTTGTTTTGCACTGGATAAGTTTTGTCTTTTATTTTATGATCAGTGGGTTTTGTAACACTATATGCATGTATGATCACGGATTAACTGTACGGAATGGACTTTTGGCCCATCCAATCCACAAAGCCATTGTGCATATTGACTGGTATTTGTGCATCAAGTATATTGACTGTATTTGACTACTTTAAGCTATGATTGATTTACAATTTGACTTTTGACTGATGGTGACTATACTTTACATACTGTTCACAATTAAACAATATCGCCTGTCCTTCAGCAGCAGAACTATCTTGGGCCTGCGCCTGGTCTTGGCAACTCTCAAAAGGAAAAATCTTTGCTTTGTTATGAGATTTACTTTAAACTGGCAGAGAACATATGCTCCTGTGATTTTATATTATAACTCAGAGACTGTTAAAAGCCAACACATTTTGCAAACACAATGTACTTTATGATTAAATGAAGGGGTTTGCGCCTGCACATATTTGCTGATAAAATTTCTTTCTCCCAAATCCCAACACACGCTGTATACAACCCCCATAGGCAGCTGCAAATCAAAGCCGACGAGAGCGGGATGGATAGGCGAGAGGGGGGAGGTGTGCAGAGATTGGAATCAGAAGCAAGAAAGCAACTCAGAACAGCAAGTTGAGGCACAAAAGAATCTGTGAACACAAGAAATTAAAGCCGTGTGCATTGTGTGTTTACAGACTGAACATGTTGTGCTGTGTGATTCTATAAGAGGTGTCAGCCAGAGGTAAAGGCGTATTTTGCTGCAGGCTCTCTCCAAGGTCTCTTTATCAGCGTTCACGCAGTAGATGAGCACATGTGATGCAAATGTCAGCACTGCAGTGTTTTTCATGCTGAAAATAGCATACCAAGCAAATTGTAAATGCACTATTTGTTTTGCAAATTTTTGACTAAAGCAAAATCTGCCAGCTTGATATGCTGAGCGTCTGCTGCATTTGTAAGACACCTCTTCTGTATGGCTATGGAGAACAGACAATGAAGCTGTTACTCCTAATTGTTAATCGGAGTGTTTTAAAGTGCATTTATTTTTGCATCCGACTGTTTTTTGTTCTCTGCACATATGATTTATTTGTACAAGCACTTCAGTGGAGCCATCTGCACCAAAATATGGGCTGTCTCTCTGTGGAAATATTCTCAATGGATCACAAATGGACAATGATGGTGGAGTATCAAAAAAGAGGATGGATGGAGAATGAAGTTGGAAGAACTGTAGAGATGGTGTGTTCCTTTTAAATACCTGAGAGTGTACATCTCAAATGACCACTATGATTAACAAGGCCCACTAACACCTGTACTTTCTGAGGAGGCTGAAGCAGGCAGGACTCAGCTCTTGCAGCCTTTTAATGGTGTGTGGAGGAGAACATACTGTCATCCTCTTGCATTGTGTGGTATGGTAACTGCTCTGCTGCTAAAAGCACATTTACAAAATATTGATCCATCACTTTAATTCAAAATCATGTCATTACTAACAATAGATATAAGATGGAAGCTATTTTGAGATGGATTGTGCTTTAATCAAGTACAGGGTGACAAAAAAAAGTTGTTTGAATAATTCTGCACAACCTATTAAAACATGATGTTTGATTTGCCATTCACCTTTGCATGTCAATGTTTTGTGGAATATTCAGTTTAGTAAACCCAAAGCAAAAAAGACAGTAAGTATTTTGTTATTTGCAATGGGAAATTTGTTGTGCCAGTTATATTGCCACAGATATATTAAACCCTGCATGTGTTTTTGAAACTGCCCAGCTCTACATTCTAAATGACTAAAACCAGTGTATATTAAACAAGTATGACAGAGATAAGACAAAGACAGGGCAAGGTAATTAAGGACCAGGCAAAGCAGAGCATTTGGAACCAGCCAATGCTGCACAAGTCTGTAACTTGTCAGAGCAATATTTGGAGCCCACATTTTGTTTAGTCAGGCAAAACAACAGCATCTATAGAACTGAAAATTAAAGGCTATTTGTATTTAAAATATTATCTATAAAATCTAAATTAACACATACCACCTAAGCAACATGTAGCTTTAAAGGCTATTTGTATTACTACCACTACCACTATTCTGAATGCAATTTACAGTTAAAACGAAGGGATAGTGTGTGATGCCAAAGGGAAATTTAAATGTATGGCAACCAGCACCATGAAAGGTTAAGGCTTTAATGTGGCAGATACACAATTGGAAATCATACTGCTACATACTATATACAACAAAGTTTAGAGAATGGAAGGTTGAAAGAACATAATGAGCTAACACTCAACTGTATTTATAGCACTTTAGGGCATTTCAATCGTTTTCCAGCTCATTTCTATTGGAAAACTATTCTCACAATTACCATTTTTTCCATTCTGTGTGGGGCCCATAAAACTGCAAACATTTAGATCATAACCATGCTATATTTGAGAATAGTATACTGCTTAAGGCAAATATGCATCCATAAACATGACTCCAAATCCTTTCATTCTAAGGCTATTACTGAAATGTCCTCTAAACCCATCCTATCTAAATGGACTGTTGGATTCACTCAATAAAAGTCTTTGGGGGACAAAGGCTCAAAGAAGCAGAGCCAGAGCCTAGAATTCAGGTAATTTGTTATGTATTGGTGTGAGCCATTTTAATAGAGGCCATTGTTTTGAACTGTTGTAGTGCATTGATTTGATTTCTATAGCACGAAAGCTCATTGTTTAATCCTTACAGTTAGCTTCTTACCCCTCTCCTCTGTCTTTACTCTATTGTGTCTGCTGTTCGGACTTGTCTTAAAGTAAACTTGTGATATTATTTCACCTCTCCAGCGGCATCTCCCCCAGATGTACACAGAGTCACATCAGTCCCGCAGCTAATGGAGGTCTATGCTTTGTGCGTTTGTTCCAGATCGATGCCCTGCCGCTCCTCTGGGACACTGCACATTCCCAAACAATTCCACAGCGGGGATTGAGGCGGGCTTAGATTTCCGGCCTGTAATCCTCCTCTCCTAATGGGAAGTAGCAAAGTGCTGAGAGAAAAAGGTTGGTGTACGGTTACAATGAGTGAAACGACGGTAGTGCCAGTGTCTAGGATGCACCCATCTGCATCCATCACTGTCGAAACGCATGCTGCAGGATCAGGTTGGCAGCACAGTAAACAAAAGTTTGTCAGGTTTCTGATTCAGATTTAGAGAATTCTTGGGGTAATTCCCTGGGGTAGCCTTTGTAATTGCATTTCTTTCCTGTCTTGTCTTCCCTGGTATAGATTTAAAACTCCCATTTCTTTTCTCTTTTTGAATACCTTGAATATTTTACAAACAATACAGCTGGGTTTATTTTAATAACTATAATACCTTAAGGGCAGTTTAGTGAGACATTGAGACTGAACTGTGGACAGAAAATTACTAAGTACCAAATCTGGTCTTTTGAACTTCATAACATCATAATAGGTCTCTGTAGGTTTTGGTGTAACCTGTGTGCTGTGTGCAGGTGGGAACAATAAGTCCACAGACCAGAGCTGAAATGGATCCTCAGAGATCAGAGCCATATCTTAATGATACGTGTGATGGATACTTGAGATTGAGGACAACAAGTTAGTTAAACGAATTGCTACAATACTGATTAAAGAAACAGAATATTACAGAAAAAAATAGTGCTGAAATCATGAAATTATGTATCCTCCAAATGGAAGACACCCAGCTCAACAGATGCTCAACTATATACAGTAACTCTGACTGAGGCAGCATGTTATTATGTTACTAAGAAGGCAGGTCAGACAGTCTAACTTTGAAAGTTTAAATTTAAATTGTCTTTTCCTCTTTTTGTCTCTGAACCATTTTGAGGCACTTGTCTATTTGGACAGTTTAGCTATATGAATAATATGAAACTGACTTGAAACAAACTGTGACACATCCAACCAGATCAACACATCTCTCCACAAATCTGAAATATATATAAGCTATATATTGAGACGTGTCCCATGGTTTTGCAGCGGTGCAGTTGCAGACAAGTACTTTTCAGGGAAGAAATCCTGAAAATGTTTGTGGTGCTGCTTTAATATGAAAGCATGCAAAACCTAAAGATTTCAAACATGCATAGTCCTCCATTCTTCTCTCTATATAATGTAGATCTTTTCTCTTTCAGAAGAATGTATGGTAATATCAGGCATGGACCAAACTTGTGACTGGATAATGAAAAAACTGATAATGCCAGTTTAAACATATGCATCCTATCATCTGTATTTAGTCTTTTCACAGTGGTGAGTGAAGTGTACCAACTACTCACCATTCTTCTGATTATTTTTCCTCCCTTGTTTTTGTTTCCAGGAGGTGCACCGTAAGCACTACTGATGACACCCTCATAAGTCTGAGTGCAAGGCAGTCACGGTGCCCTACTTTTGCACCTGCAGCTGTATGTGTGCTGGGCTGTTTGTGTCAAACGCACCTATTGTCTTGGTCCTTAGGTTGACCTCGCTGAGCAGCATGCACTCACTGACGGATCCTACTAGAGCACACACAGACAAATGATGACAAAAAAGTCCCAGTATATAATTTTTGATACAAGAATATGATGATGTTAATTACAAACAAAGGCCTAAGTTTACCCAGGGTGAAGTCCACACAGCTCGACTTAACAAGACCAGACAAGAGTGCAAGTCCAGCTCTACAGTATGTCAGCTCTGCAGTCACTGAAGCTTAAGTGGCACCTGCTAAGTGTGATCATGTAGATGCACTTAATGTTCTGCAACACAACACAATGCTGTCAAAGATGTATGACTCTTCATTTCTCTCCATTTGTGTATAATAATTTGTCAAACTCTGTACCATCCCTGCAGCTTTGCCCGTGGTCCTGTGACATAGGTTGACAGGGCAGCATCAAGGGACCTCGGCTCTCTCTGTGACTGTAAGCTGCTCAGCTCTTGGCCAAAGGGCTGAGCTGGCCCCACTGCGATGACTGAACCGTTTGTGGCAGCTGCTGTGGAGAGTTGGAGGAGTGAGCTTCAAAAGTGCTGCCGAGTGAATTTCGTGTGAGATGTGCATGACAGCTAAACAGTGAAAAGCAACGAGTTATTAGTGTCTCTTCAAGGATTTTTTTGGTTGAAACTTTCTGAGAGCAGTTCCTTGGTGAGTGTTCTAGGCAGATCTAGGCTGAAAATACTTTCTCTGAGCACCGGCAAAAAAGACTGAGCAAAGAAAGTCCATTCAGGGCGTATTGTGCAAAAAGGAATGGATTGTTGCAAATTCCAACAAAAGAATTCAAGATGCATAGTCAAAAAAGGTTTGCAGAAGATCAAACAGCGAGTTCAAACATTGAAAATTATGCACACATTGTTAAGGTGGTAATTACAATGTCTTTAGCTACAGATCCATGTAATTCATACACTTTGTTTGCCCCAAATCCCATAAAAACCCTTTCTCTGTTCTCTACTTCAACACTAATGCACCACAATAGAAGGCAATAAGGTTAATTCATTACAAAAAATAACATTACATAGCTTTATGTCAATTGTCAAGGTGGCGGGTGGTTATTATGTGGCAATCTTAAAGAGCCACTGCATAACTTTTTTCCAGTAGAGTGCGCAGATCCTTCATGAGGTGCACCTTTAACTAAAGTGTGGGAAACACTGCATGTAACATGTCTGAGTCACTGGCCGTGTCAAAGGACATTAGGACAATATTTGAGAGAGGGCTGATGTGTCATTAGTCAACCACTGCCATTAAAATCCAGTAGCGATTCAATTCAGCACTGACACTGGAGAAATCTGTCTCTCAATACAGTGACATGACTGCTGTCACACCGCTATAATGTCCAGAATAAGAATAAAACAGCAGAAAAAAACACATTTACTCTAATTGCTACAAGTTACAACTTAATTCATCATCCAGTGTTGACAGACATGTAATAAAATGGTTCAGACTAGTTCCATAATGTTGCAATATTTGTCATTATTGTGATTTTGATCCGCCTTAAAATTTAAATGATTGCTAAAGATAAAACATTAATGGACCATAGGGCACGTAGAAAAGTATATGATGAGTATTTGCTATTGAAAACTAATGGTTAATGTCATCATTACATGGTTTAAGGGTTGGGCAGAAGGTCCACATATCACTGCAATGTCAAGCACATCACATGATCAATGCCACCTATGAAGGTCACATGGTCCATTCCTCTGAGATTCATCCTGAATTATTAGTAAGCCTAAAGCCTGGGGTTTACCTACTGTAGCTCAAGAGATGACAGGTCAAAGAAGCCCCAGCTGGACTTATTATGAAGCCTTGGCCTTAAGGTTCTCCTGTCACCCGCAGCTACATTAAATACTGCCTCTCAAATGAAATCATCCATCCTCCGAACCCTGGAGATGAGCAGGTCTCAGCTGAAGGAGACTGTAAAAATTGCAATAAAGAAAATATGATGCTTTTGTTAATAATGATGTAGAATGATCACTGCCGTTGTAACAAATACATCAAACTCCAGTAAAACAACATTAGCACAACAATAGGCTTTAACACACAATTATAACTGGACTGGCCTATTTACGCAACCCCTGAGCATAACATTTGTCTTCAACACAATGCTGAATAAAAAAAGTGATTCTATTACTCTGTTATCTAGTCCCTGAACACTGTGGTGTGCCACAGTGGAAAGAGCCAGACACGCTGCGCCTGCTCCGTTCCAACCAAACACATCCACCAACACACACAGACAGGTCAACAGGAGGTCATAATCCACAGTGTGTCCATTTAATGGCTCTCATTGCTCTCAGAGGAGCATTATATTATCTATTATTTAGACTTAAAATAATAGACTTAAAACAGCTGCTGGAGATGAGAAGGGTCAAAGTGTTGTGACCATTATCCACCTCCACTACAAACACTGGTATAGATAGCACTAAAATACTGCACCAATGAACTCTAATCATTGCAATAAACTCACAATGGCTCAGTGAAGACGTGAAGTTCACCAAGTCAGACATTATTACCATCTTTAAAAAAGAAGACAATGATTGAGGCGGACCAAGCTGGCAACACAGACTGCTTTAACCTCGCTGTTATTTGTCATAAAAGCTTTGAAAAGTAGGTCTTAGAAGATCACAAGCTGATACCTTATTTGGGTAAAACTTATTGTGTTAAGAAGCAAAAATCTACAGATGGACCTTTTTGAATAACACTGGGGGCCAGACTGTAAATAGGGGAAATATAGGCTTTAGTTTTAATATTGATCTCATTCCAGTATCCACGTAACACGTAACATTAGCATATAGTACATAAACACTGATGGCAGCCACATATGACAAAAGGTCTAATTATAAAGGGCCTGGGAGCCAAACATTGTCCTCTTACACTTGCATCATCAGAGCTGTGTGGACTCACTGATGAATGCTGTGTGTGAGAAGATGAACACTTCTCATTTCTACAGGGTCACCGCTTTAAGTATAAATGTTCACTGAGAGAGTTCTTTTTATTTCTTCTTCAAAATCAGTGTTATAACCATTTCTGTATAAGCCCTCTTTGGAATAAACTTTTCCCTGGTGTCTATGTCATGTCAAGTACATGACATAATAGGTTGATCTTCAACATGCTTCATGTTATAAGCACATCCTCCTACACACCTGTACCACAATTAGCTTTGTTGCAAAGAGCCGCGTTGCTGGCTGCTAGAGTCTCTCCAGATATGGACACTTGATAGTCAAGTGTAGATAGTCAACATGAGGAAAGCACCATCTCAGTAATAGCATTGCTATGGAAACAGTATGGAGGCGTTATGTGTGTGGGAAAGCAGCAATAAAATAACACCAGGCAAAAATAAGGATGCCAGATGGCAACCAGCAGCATCTGGAAGAACTGGAGGTACATGTATTGTGCTACATTGCAGAGGAACAGTAGCACTCACATCCAACAGGACACGTGATGTCACACAGCTTACACTAGACGCCCTTCACCACAACACAAACATTAAGCACAAGTACAGAACTTTCTGAAGAATCTCAATTGGCTTGCTACTGTTTAGACCCTGGAGAACTGGCATCCTGTTTGGGACGGATGATCGAGCAGGGCACAGACCTCCAACTCCATGGTGCCATCGTCCACCCAGGACCCAGTGGAGTCATGCAGTATGATCAAAGTTACCCACAGCAGCTTAGTAGACATGCAGGACACAAAAGCTAAATAATTGTACTATCCAACTCCCAAAACCACTGAACTCAAATACACAATTTCATGGTAAGGCAGTAATGATGCGGAAACGAGAAAATAAACTGGCCTCCTTCATTCTCTGAGATTGGTTTTCTGACCTTTATGGCATTTCGATAATAAATTGCTTTTACAGCCTCTACCAGAGGGGAAACGGGTGTAGTTTAGTGTATGTTCAATCTGCCTGTGAGTCAGAGAGACAAGATGCTGTAAATGTGTATACACACAAGAATAAAAGACCCACAGACATGATCAAACACTAGTTTGTTGTTAGAGTTAGGTTTAGTCTCTCAACATTATAACACCTAATAAAATTCCAGATCTAGAGCTACTTTTGCCTGGTCTTTGTTAACGATATTGTTACTACAGTACAATTATCACATACAGGTCTGGTCACTGAGTCATGTTGTTGCTAAGGTCGGATATGAGAGATCAAAGATGACAATTTAAAACATCCCTTGTGTTCTCATGTGTCTCCTCATGTCTTTGACTGGAACAGAAGCATTTCTAAGAGACTGCATGGCCTTCACACACCAGTGTTAGTGAGTGCATCATGTCATTGTTCACTGGATTATTTCAAACACCTGTGTCTTCTGTCATGTGCAGCCACTTGTTTTAGCTTTATGCTCTAATTGGTTAATCATTTCTGTCTGGGACACCAAAAATGTACTTCTGTATTTTAATATGAAAATGTAAAGTTTCATTTCAAAATAATTGCCAATGGTAATTTAGTATCTCTAATGCATTAACTTATATATTACATATAGTCTCTCTACTTAGTTTTAAAGGTGTTTGAAAAGTGTTGATGTTTAATATGAGACTATAAAGACATGAAGCACATATAGCTATAACTCTGTCATCCCATGTGCTTCTAAATGCTTACACTCACTGCAAAGGAGAATCCCTGTGGATGTGGCGTACCATTTTATCATGTGTGCGCTGATTTATGTTTGTGTGAGCCCTCGTGGATGATCTACGCACAGGGGATTCCCCATTCGTCCTGTGTGTGCCGACAGGAAATTTCTGCTCTGAATCCAGCGTCATTTATCAGCGGAGAGACGCAAAACTCATCAGCGCAGATTTATAGCCAACGCTTGAGTCAAATAGGTAACGATCAGCGAATGGAAGCCTACTTTAATGCAAGAAAAATATAGTGAAGGTATAAAAGGCAAATATAGGACAAAAATGTTGAAAATCTGCACTGTTCATATTATTTACTTACAGTTTGCTTATGTAATGTAGCGTCGTTGTCAAATATATAATGAAATACATATTGTATTTTTTGTGTGGTTTATGCCTGTTTAAATCTCCCCTTTGAACATGGTGGTTTATGTAAAAAGAAATCTTTAAGGTATGCTTGGTTAAATTACATTACTTAAATTGTTTATGAGACTTAAAATTTACAGTGTGTTATTCTTAATGTCTGGGTCTCTCTAATCTAACTTTTCCACTGGTTGCATTGGTGTTACTAGCCTACCCATATGATACAGAAGACTTTGACCAAAACACTTCAAATCCGCAGTACAGCAGCAGCACTTTCTTTCAAAGCAAAAGTCAATACGACACCTTCACGTTTATATTTTCAGAGTCTGGCCTCTTCAGTTGCACTACTCCCTTTTCCTAGTTTCCCCTGGAGCTTCTGATTGGCTTACACAAGTCTATTCATTACTGTAAATCACTGCAGTGTGTAATTTGATTCAATACTTTGAGAGTGAGACTTTCTATACTTGTCTCATCAGCTCATATCACTCAAACGATAGTGTATATTGCAGTACTTCAAACTGCAACATTAGAACTGTTGCAGCATTCTTTTGTCCAAGCTCTCTTAATTTAAACATTAAACTGCCGCAAATGTTCAGAGTTAGGTATTAGTTTGGAGACTCTGGTTGAAGTAGTGGAGCAACAAGAAGACGGATGCTATACTAAACAACATGGACCATCCCCTGCATTGGGCTTTTGAACAACAGAGAGCAGCCAATGGACGTCTGAGATCAGTGAACTGCAGGATGAAACGCCACAAGAACTCCTTCTTCTCAACTGCAATAAGACTGTACAATCAATCAGTCTATGAAAGGTGAAGTCTGAATCAATTCGTTTGCTTTTTGATTAATTTTAATTTGAAATTCAATTGCAATTAAATAAAGTTAAATTGAACTGATCAGTAATGTTGGAGAGCAAAAATAACATTCTGCAGCAACAATCATTTTTCATGATTGTCAAGACATGTTTATTTGTGCTTTCAAATAAAGTTTGAGGAATACACTTTACATTCTCACAGTGTTTAGCTCCAGAAACTGCTGCAGTTAAACACTGCAGTAAGGTCCACTTTATGTGTGTATGTGTATGTGTGTGTATACTTGTTTCCACCATTATGACGACAATCTCTCAGAAGCCACTGTTTGTCCCTTGTATTCTCACCTCTTCTCTACAAAGAAGCCTGGGGGGAGTCCTCAGTGTATCAGCATTTCTTACAAAAGACACCAGTGCTCCCTGAAAACACACACACACACAAACACACTTTTACACACTGCTGGCAAGGATTCAAGCCACTCCGCCTTATATTACCATCAGCAAAGACGAGACACACACGTATATACACACTCACTGTGGAAATACAAGAAAAGTGCTGATCCGAGGAGGCATAAACTTTCCCTGCGTCAGTGTATCGGCTTAGAGCTGGGAAGAGGAGCGGCAGTAAAAGTGAGTGTCCATTCTGAGGATGACTGCGCAGGAAATAAAGGCAGAGAACTCGATGTATTAACAACACCAATGTATATCAAGCACAGCTGAGGCAAAAAAATAAGGGCAATAAAAATGGAAATGAACAGGAGGAGGTGCAGCATACAAAACACGAGAAGAAGAGAAGCACTCTGTTGGGTTGTTGTATATTGCACTGACACTTCTTGAACTGCAGTTTAAGTGTCTGTGTCCAACAGAAGATGATGCACCGTCACAAGAGCACTGCAGTATCGTAACACTTGACTTGGGAGAGATATTTTACCTCTCTGTAGATGCTCAGACACTTAGTCATCCACCTTCACTACACTTTGAGAAGGTTGTATAGAGCCGCTTAGAGGCTACATACTTACAAAGTCCAAAGGAGACACACCAGACTTTTGCAATCAGCTCTGGTGTAAGAAATTGCATTGCCTGTGATGTTTTGAAAAGCTACAAAGGTGACTAAAATAATGACGCTATTCTCTATTGTTTAAAATATGACAGTAACTCTGGCTGTCCCACTGCCGTTTCCATTAAATGACAGCGGATCCACGGCTCCCCCTGCTGGACATGAACCAAAATAACACTACAAAGTAATAACAGACAAGTGTGCATCTCTCCTGCTGGCTCTTCTGATCTTCTTCAAGTCCCAAGACTGCCATTTTTAGGCACTAAGGCACCTCACTCATCCACCCACTTGTGCTCCATAACCGTGATGTAAAAAATCTCCACCTGCTACACCACACTACAACCTCTTATCATTACAAATTAACACCTAAAGCCTCACATCCACTCTGACACTCACCTATTAGTGCTGCCCTGTGGGGATCCCTAATTAAAATGTGTTCCCAGACTTTACAGACAGTCATTAAAACTTGCGGTACTTTGGCTTTGGTCTAATTCGGTGAAGATAAGTCACCTTAAACATCAGCCAATAGATTCAAAATATATGGATGTGTGTGTGAGTTGAAGTTGGCAGGGCTTATTTTCCAATTACTTGAAAGAGTACAAGGGTAAAACGAAGCTCTGCTGAGGCGTTATCCCCGAGCGACCTCGCCGAGACCCAGCCACAGCTCTACCTCTTAAGTAACCGCTTATCGGCCTTCATCTATTATTGACAAATACCCAAAGACGGGAGGAGAGTGGCGGCTATACCTAAACAGCACAGAACAGAGCAGAGAGACGCTTTCTCAAATATCATATATCATTAAATTGTTTCTTTCACTTTAAAGAGGTCATTCAAGGTTTTTGGTATAACCCAGCTACAGGAGTGAGAAGTGGAGGAAACAAAAAGGACCAACAAATATCACTAAAAGGATTCACTGGGGATGAGAATTAAGAAGTAACTCATGGTTCAAAACACTTCACAAAATGTTTCCATTAATTACAATATCAATGTATCATTGTTTACACATATTTTGCAAGACAAACATCAAAGTGAAAAGTTAGAGTTCTGCATTTATTAATGCATTGCAGTGTCACATTACCACAACACGAGGCCACACTAGGATATATGTGAAGAAGTTAGGGGTGGAAATAACATTAGGATCCAGTATGAATCATGTTCCTCATCAAATTAGTGCCAAAAGCAATCCATAGCAAGAAATATCATATACAGTTTTTTCTAACTGGAGCTGTAAAAAATTATGCATTGATTCATTGTATTATAGAGTCAGTTAACAATGAAACGAAATGAAACCAACAAAGTGCAACAAATGCTGTTTTCTTTAATCACACATTTACATTTGACTATAATTTGTCCCTATTCAAACTTGGAAAATTGTCTTTTAACAAATATTACAATATGTTAAAACTTTCAGTACCATGGGAGAGAAACAATACATTAACAATACGAATCAATATACTGTCCAAAACTGCATGCATTTATTAGCCCTGTTTATGCAGAGAAAAGGCCCCAACATTTCAAGAAAAAAACTCCTTCACTTGATTTAAATACACTGCCATCATGCATGGATCTTGTGTTACCATGAGGCAGAAACTAAACCTAACTCTATGATTAAGAGCTCCTCAGTGAGACGAGGTGCTCCACACAACAGTCAGCTCCAGTTTGACACTCTCCAAAATAAGCATGTCAATAGGGCAAACTGACGCCCTATTGATTGCCACACACAGCTAGAGGGGACACGTGAACGCTGTGGCCCGTGCATGTGCATGTCATCATGTTTACGCACCGACCGAGAGAAAGCGCGAGACACACAAGAGTAATCGTGTGCAGGCCTTGCAGATTTTTCAAGCTGTAGGTCCTGATTTATTGATGAGCGTCCCGTTGAGAACATGCATTAGTTTACTCAATAGGCAGCTAATGAACTGGAGACGTGTTGCTGGCGTGCCTGTGTGTGTGTTTGTATGTATGTGTGTGTGTTGAGCTTCTGCTGAATGTCACATTAGAGACCGGCTTATGATCTATGAATAAACATCAACCACTGACTGACAGAATAAGTGTGCTCTAAAGCCACATGCAGGGATACTGCACTTGGTTTAGGCTTTGTTTGAAAGGAGACAAAAGCAAAACAATACCAAACATCTTTCAACAGCTGTCATTCCACCCTAACCGTGAAAACCTCACCATATAAGGAAAACTATGTTCAACAGTTAATACAATCATTAATTAGATGATTAATTTTTAATTTTAGATGATTAGATTATACTATGCCAAGGACCAATTATAATGTTTAAAATATCATAGGCTTTATTACATTACATAAGTACATTGGGTGTATATTATATTGTATATTATATTATTACGAATAAAAGGCTATTGCGACAGTACTATTTACACAGCTGGACTTTCAACACAATAAATTACGAACACTCATTTTGCAACTAAGCCTTGGCTAACCCTCTAAAAAAACTAAAAATTATTATTTATTTATTTTTTTTTAAACCACATTTTGATATGCCTATGTCTAGTTGTTTAATGGGTATGGGTAAAACACAGTAAAATGAGAAAAAAAAAGAGTGAGTTGTAAAACTAATACAGCTAAGCTAACACGGTTTGCCAATGTTAGCTTAATGTATTTACTTTGCTAATTCATTCATTCATTTAGTTCGGTATATTAAAAAAAAAAAAAAAAAAAACCTCATGGCAAGACATGGCAATTAAGGAACACAGAGCAAAAGAGTAGAAACTGTTGACTTACATTTTAGAGGTTTTCTTGTTGTTTCTCTGTGAGGGAAGGCTGCAGGAGTGTTAATAAAATGCCATTTCCATTGCCCTTTTTCACACGTGGGACTTCTAGCCATCGTAGACTATTGTCATTAGTCATAAAATAAGTGCATTTTAGCCACTCTAAACTACAAATTTACATACTGTCGGATTCCCCAATTATTTAATATTGTGCATCTTAGTAGTTAGCTAAAAGTAATAAACAACACAGATATAAGGCTAGACTAAGTAGCTAATCAAGACATGAATAAATCTGCTCGCTCCTTACACCTAAACTTTATAGTTCGAACCTACATGAAAAATATGCTAGTACTGTTTTACCGGTTCACTCAAATTACTGTACAGACTAAATTACACATGAATCTTTGTATTAAGTTTAATTTGACTAACTAAATGCCATTGACTGTAGGTTAGTGGAGTGCACCTGATAAAGGAGTCCCAGCTTTGTTCCACAGAATATGTGATTTATTTGGAGTTTTATATAGTCCACAATAGGGCTATATTTATTTATTTATTTATATATTTTTGGCTCAGTGTATTCTACACAACCCACTGGCCTAAATTTCTTGCATGTAATTAGCCTACAAATGGAGGTAATCTCCCTCCTGTGTTTCCCTCTCTGTACTCATTTATCACATGTGTAGTTCAGAGACAAAGGCGACACAGGATCTGGACTGGTCTAAACTAATACCTTGTGTGTAAAATCTGAGTCAAAGTACCTTGGATGCTTTTAAAATCTTTTTCTCCATTTATATTCTTTTTAGTACAGTTCAAATTAGTCACAATTCAGATTTTAATAGATTTTTTACATCTTTAACTACAATTTGCAAGGCATCTATTACGTTTTCATAAAATAATAATACTTGTATCCTTAATTACGCTACATAACAGAAGAAGGCTATATTTACAAATTACCAAAGTGATACACACCCCAGATTTAACTCTTAATTGAGGAAAGCTTCAGCACACACAAGCGCATTGGTGTGGATGCCTCACCAATTAAGTATTTAGTAAGGATACCAGCTCCCCGTGTTAAATATTCACTTGTTTTCCAAGATGAATAAAGGATGAGCAATTGACGCATTTATCAGGAGGCATGTGGTGCGTATCTCTCTGTGTGTGTATACATGCTTGCTCCATGACTCACTGCATGGATGCCCAATTTCACTCACTGCTTCTCCAGTGTGGATGGGTTACGGACCGTGACTTCATCAAGTTCCTATTAAGAACACAAACAACAGCCCCAAACCACTCAGATTCACTTCTGCCTGTCGCCTTTTACGAGTTTTCTGCTCCCTGCTCTTCCCGTCTCTATATCCACTTGTCCTTTCTCGTTCTGTCTTAAGCGGCCCAATAAATAAAGCTGCACACTCAGAGAGCATGTCCTTACATAGGCACGTGTCAGTCTAAACACTGTGAACATTTGGCTGGAGTCAGTGAGGTTGGCCATGTTGCTGTCATCTGCTCATGCACTCAGACACTGTACATATTCTGATTTTTACTTTCTACTTACAAAAAACTACCCATGTGGAATATCTGTGCTTCAAATGAGTATTGTGTTAAATCTTGAAGTAGCTCATACCTTTGAATCAAATACAGAACATTCAACAATGTTTTTAATATTGAAAATTACATTCATTGGATTTGCATATCTTAAAAAATAGAAATGAATACCTCTATAGAACCAGTTGAAGTTCCAGTAAGTCCCAGACTGCAGCCTAGAGCAGTCAAACAATGAGCACTGCTTTGGAAGAAGTGAATTTTCGTTTTGTCATGTGAACAGAAAGTCTGGCGTAGAGGCTTATAGCATAAACTAAATCCATTTGCTTTCTCAATCAAACTCATCATCTGACTCCTTTCTATAAAATTTGGTCATCCACAACAAAATGTCCCTGCTGGGTTACTGCAGTCTGTAATGCCACCACGAGCTGCCCACAAAAACTTCCCTATGCCCCTTTAAAATGGTCTAAAATATGAATTCACTTTTGTACTACGGTTATTCACATATTAGAAGAAATGTATCTAGAAAATGTATTCAAAGGTTACCAGCATGCAAAGTCAGTCATATCACTTTGTACCACTAGATGGAGTCATGAGCTACTCTAGTGTTTTGCCTGTCTCTTGCTCAAATAAAACTAAATAATAGAGAAATTTATTTAGTGAAAGATTAATGGCTTATTCAGGAGCCACAGTTTCATTTTTATAGGGCATTTTCCCATGGATTCTACATTTGCTAATATATTTGTGAGTGTTCTATGTCTATGCTATTTTAGTCCCCCTGCTGGAGATGTTTGGACATACATTTTGAATGTCAAAAAGCCCTTTTAAGAGATCTGTCTCCTCAAAAACACGTTTACTGTTGCCCCTTGACCCTTAAAGCATTTGACTGAGGTGAAATATCTCCTGACTATACATTATTACTAGTCATGCTATGCTATTTTATGTGTTGTTTATGTCATGTGAGGTAGCTAAGCTCTGTCACCTTCACAGTATGCTCCATCGGCGAGCAAGCCTCATTTACTCTAAAGGATCGACAAACATCCGGCCTGCCTGCACCCACTCACCCATACACACCCCTGAGAATGTGGCATATGCTTCGAATACGACCTTCGGCCCCCTGGAGGTCCAAAAGCCCCCCGCTGTCATTCCTTTACCCAGTCTTCCCCTCTCTCTTCCCACTAATGTCATAAGCATTGCATAAGTCTATTCTCCACGAGGTTGATTGAATTGATGCTAGCAATCAGAGTGCATTTAGGATTTAGGTTAAAAGGGGATGTACTGTACCAGGCCAGATGAGCTTTTAGTTTTTTTTTCAATTAGTACAGCTATGATTTAATAGCCATTACCTTAAAGCAAGTGACAAAATTTCCATTCTGCTGAAATTAAACATCTAAAACTGGCCCAAGTCAAAGCCACTGATGCAAAAAATGGCCTCTCACCAAACGAATGCAATATTGGAATTTATTGTCAAAGTTAGGTTTTTGTTTGTGGATTTCTGCAAACATTCAACTAAGAATTGAAATACTGTAAAATAGCTACAGTATATATCTGTGAAAGTGAAAATACCATAAAACAATAAAGAACTTTATTTTTTTAATTACTGTAATCACTTTGTCAATGTCAGTTGTGCATTTAAATTATTTACAGTAAAATTGGCACTGGAGTAATTTGAAAAAATATAATTGTAATGAAACGTTTTTACTTGCATTGCAGTGTATACATAAACCATCTTTTTTTTGTCCCCGTTTTTTACCGTGAAATACTAGCAACCACAGTTGCCTGATTTTTTTTAATACTCTTTTTATACTCTTTATTTCAACAAGAAGAGGAAGATTTGCTCACATTACACATTACAGGCTTTTTAGGACAGCAGATGGTAAATGAGGAAAAACACAGGAACACCAACAGCTGTAGCCTCTTTAATACCATCTAAGAAGACTAGAAGGATGACGAGACTGGGATAATATGCCAAGAAATAGAACGACTGAACACAAAATTCAACTTATGACAGATTTTTATTCCATAGCAAGATGTTCCCACAGAGCATTGGCTGGCTGTGGACATCAGTTTCCAAAGCCTTTTCACTAACTCTTTTTGGAGCAAAGCGGTTGCACTTCTCACATGCTTCGCTAACGTTGTCACACAGCAGCAGTATCCGGTCCTGACTAGATAATTAGCGTTAACATTTGTCACATTAGCCCTGAGGCGATGCAGAATGCATATGTTCAGAAACAGGAAGCCAATGTGGTTAATTTGCACATTAACCACACAATGAACATGCACATGTTAGAAAAAGCTGATCTTGAACACACACAGTGAAAAGCTCCCTCACATTCCCACGTCCAGGGAACACACACACATCTTATGAATAATAAACTACGCATGGGGCATGTCAGGCTTGATGAGGATTATCTTTTCTGCTCTGTATATGATATTATATTTCTGAAGTATTACATGATCCAAATGTGTTGGCGTCCAACACATAATCTATATTTAAATTTAAGTCAACAAAGTTAATCCTCCAATTGTTGTGATGCCACTTACAGCCAGAATGATACAACATTTGGTTTCTGTGTACTTGTGGGGTGTGTTGTTTTTGCTGGCATCTGGTGGCAAAATTGCAGATTGTAATTCAACATTGCAGGGATAAAGTGTCATCTGTGGACAAACCCAGTTGAAATTGGTCAGATGACAAGTTCACTTTAAAAGTTTTAGAAACAAAATATACTTATTTATGACATTTACCACAAGCTTTCATGGCAGATTGTGTTCATGAAACATGAGTGTGCCTCTCCTCCAGCTGTGCTCAGTTTGTTGATTCTGAGCAGTTGCAGGGACAGGAAGTAATGAAACTCACTCTGGATTCTACCTTATTTTTTTCAAATTAATGCAAATCTAAATTCCATGCTGAGGTAACTCTGCAATGCTGAAAGTATATTTTTGACTCAAGTCTTCAATTTACTGTATACAACAAAATTGCACATAATGCTCCTTTAAAGAACCAGGTCAAGAGACATAGCTGTAGAAAAGGATGTATCTATATTTGGTAGGGTCACATTTTTTTTGCTGGATCAAGCAAAGAAAACATGAATGACATTTACACAGATCTTTAAGAAATGTGGTCCTAAAAATGTGAAAGGTTGTGATTGGACAACTAATGTAAACTGTTAAAAACTGTGATTGAATGTGGTACTTCGTAGATAGCACTAGTGTGTGCTAAGTCAAACAACACTGACTTTGAATGCACTATAGCACCTAAACATCCATTTTAAAAAATAATTCATATCTATATAGAGTACATCAGAACAGATATTCAGTTGTTGAGGAAAAAGACTCTAGACAGTACTCACAGACAGTAATCTGCCACAGGTAATACACTCTCTATACACAAGTACCATGTACAACCCCATTTCGCAGATCCAGGAATATCCTTTTAATGCACAGAAAAATGAATGAACTGGGACTTGACAGCTGTGGAGCCTTAAGTAATGTTCTTATCAGTGAGGCCAGTTGGAATAAAAGCCTTCAGTTTGCTGGGAGCATAAAGAGTGGACTCTAGGAATAGTAAAAGGTCATGTGATCCAATGTGTCCGACAGACCCTGTTTTTACAGTGATGGTGCCTCAGGTTGAGTAGAGATGTAGGGATTCCTCAATGGTGAATGTGAGGCATAATAAAAACTCGGTCTCAGACATTAATGTGTGTGAATGTAAAATGTATTTTAGAACCGTATGGTCACAGTGCTCCCAGGAGCATATGATGATGTCCATTGACCACTGACAACACACTGACCTGGAAAAGGATGTGGGCAGGCAGCTGTTTTCTCCAGTTACCATAGCAACGGGCACAAACTTCCAAATAGCCTCCACAAAGCCTATGTACACACATATGCCAAGGTCCCATGGCGAAATACTAACAGCACATGGCCATATGAGCTCCCATTACCAGGTTAACCCAGGGCGGATACAGAATGCCATCACCACCAAACTACATCCTTGTCTCTGAGATGCTGTTTCTTCTAATAGGTGCCAAGGAGGGTGGGAAGTTACATTAATATCTTCTATCAATACAATAAATTGCCTGAGGTTTAGGGTTTGTTTTGTTTGTAATTCAATACACATGCAAAAGAGAGCCCCATTCTTGCTAATTCACAGAGCTTAGTGCCTGGATGACTAAAATACAGTTCATGGAAATGCTAATCCATCCCTGTCCAAATATAAAGTGCACATGGGCCATTATAGTCCCATATATTTCACCCTTTGGCTATTGTGTATATGGTCCATGCAGAAGTGCGTATGGCCGGCAAACAGATGACTCGAGTATAAGTGAATGCCGAATTGGAATTATGACTTAGTCTTAGATACCCTTCACTTACTGTACAATTTAGTAGTGCTTAACAAAGAAATGCCCAAAGTAATAATAAGTGACTAACAAACTGTTTATAGTCTATAAAGCACATTCATTTAAAATGTAATATAAATAAAAATTAGGATATAAAACTGCAATATACAGGTGCAAAAACTTTTATGTAAAAGAAATAAAATAAACAATATGTAACTGACTTTATTAAAATGTGGCAAAGTAAAAGCTCATTTTTTCTGTGTATGATTTCCTCTGTAAACAAGTAAAAGTAATATTTACGTGTATAAGTGCAATTCACTAAAATTATTTATGTACCGTATTTTCCGGACTATAAGCCCTCAGGGGGGCGCTCTAGCAGGAAGTGCAAAAACGAGACAGGCAGAGGTAGTCAGTTCAAACAAGAAAGCGCCAGTTTTTATTCTTAGCACATGCAACCCAAGACGCACAACAGCAAAATACGGTAATATTTTACACCCTCACCCCCTCATAATGGAATATCTTATTTCTCAGCCTGGATATCGGCGGCTTATAGTCCGGTGCGGCGTATATGTGACAAAATATATATTTCTTTTAAATTTTAGTGGGTGCGGCTTATATTTAGGTGCGCTCTATAGTCCGGGAAATACGGTAAATGTAATGAATGATCTTATACCTAGGGGCAGCCGATGTTGATATTGGGTATTTGGGCTGTTAAATAAATTAAGTACATATACAACAAACACATTCGAAATTATACAAGCTAAATGATCAGGATATTTTTAAGTAGGTACAGCAATGTTTTATCACACAGACTGGTAAAGACAGTAACAATAACGGTCAATGGTTGCAGAAGAGAGACAGGACTATCAACCGTTCTGAAGCTAATGCTAAATATATTGGGTAATACGAACTGAATTACATAATCCTGTCCCTGTGTTTTGTTCCTCCACACTCTCTTAAAAGTTCTATACATGCTTAGATATTCATCCAAACCTAAGCCTATGGGCTAAAGAAATGTAATCCCAATTCTGAGGGAATCAAGGGGGCGGGACAACACACCTGTCAATCAAGAAATTATGAAGATGATTGGTGCTGTTGCTCTGCATTGCTTGGACTGTAAAAAAACCAGCCCCTTTTTCATTTTTTGTGGCGACTGAGAAACATTTGTGCCATCAAAAATAAAAACTCTGGGCCTGATCTACTACACCTCAGCTTTGCACAAATAACAGCAGTCTTTCCTCTGCAAACACTAACCTCAGGTGCTTATACCGCTGACTAGTCAACTATATCATCAACGCTACATTAACGTTGAAACACCAAATGTTAAACAAAACTAAATGTTCCTGTACGCTCTAAACAACAATATTATGACGTAGAGGCTGCTTTGTGTTGCCTTGGGGCTGAGCAGTGATCCACAATGACCCAATCACACTCACACACAAAAACCACTCCAACACGATGCTTAGTCACAGATGACAAATTAGAGTATAAACACATCCAACACATGAGGGTCTCATCCACGCCTCAGGTTCACTGGATGTGTGCTGCTCAAATTTTAAACAAAAATCTTAATCAGTGATGCAAGAGCGGCGGTGTCAACTTCTATGAGTTATTTGTGGCACTGGTGCACAAACTTCAATGAATAAGATGAGAAAAAGGTCATTACTGTCCTTTATGGTTAAGCACGGCTGTAGTAATGAAATGTAGATGTGTATAGTAAAGGATTCTGAAGCCACACAGTCAGAAATCAATGGGTAGTATTGACTGATGAGTGAAAGGGTGACCTCCGCATCAATATTTCCAGTGATGTAGTCGGAATTATGTAATGTAAACAGTGTGATATTAAAATCAACGGCAGAACAAGATAATAAATACAACATGACATAATATAATAGTAGAAAGTTTGAATATGAATGGAGTTTGTTGTTGTCAGTTAAAAATATTCTCTCAAGATCCCTGTTCAAGCCCTTCAGATCTCGAGCAGCAGGGGATTTCTTTTTGGAGATAATGTTAAAGTGGTTGTCATGGTTACAAAGCGTGCCTTCTGCATCCCATTTCAAGTGTATTAAAGCAGTCTAGAGCACTGGTATCTATCTACATAGAATACGGGATTTTCAAAAAATTTAAATGACTACTCCGAGGGAATCCTCTTAATTCCACTCCAGTGGTCCTCGAGAACAATGTGGTGGTGAAGATTTCTGTAAACACCCTCTAATGTTTTTCAGGAGCAGGGGTGATTTGGAGTGAACAGCAAACAGCCAATCACAGCCCAAAGAAGAAACAACAGAGTTTGGTCAAAAGCAGTTTGAGAGTTATTTTGAGTTTGGCCAGCTGGTCAGAGGCTGTGGAGCCAGGTGTGTTTACAACAACCCCATCTCCCAAACGTAATGTATCGGTAATTTTTCCAGACTCGTGCAAAGGTAAATTAAAAAACACTTTTATGATTTTGCTTACCTGAAAAGTCCACAAAAATACTATACATAACCATTTTTAAACAACACATTTTCTAAGGGGCTCTCACTCTTTTTTGAGGCAATCATACAAATGTCATTTCCAGAAATGTTTGAGAAAATCAATTACAATTTCTTTCATTTACACCTAACTCCGTTTTGTTACTCAATTTATGCAGGGTTTATGTGTAACCATCAGTGATTTTTTTTTTTTGTATGACTATTCCTGTCTGCCTGGCTTAAACTTTACAAACTACAGCAGCCTCAGAGGGTCACACTCAAAGGAATCTGAAAATGCAAATTGCTTTTCCAAGAGGCAATACATGATTTATCTAAAACCAGAACAAAATGCACACCAACATTTACAGAGCAATCTTGGGGTCATTTTTAGGGCAATATACAGCATTTCCGCAATATCTGATGTTTTAAGCAATTTCCAGGATAATTCTGAGATAATTTTACAACAGGAAAACAACTCCATACATTTCCATACACATCTTTCCCGCCTGAAAACATTCACAGACACGTCCCGCCCCACTCTGACAGGTCTCTCCGTTACCTGTAGACCATGCCCGTCCGGCTCTTCACCGTGTCCTGCAGCGACAGCGAGTGGAAGTTCAAAAACTCCTCCAGCTGTTTCACCTCCGCCACGTTGTTGTGTTTACTCGGCGTCCACAGCATGTGCGCGTACGGCTGAGGCCCCGTCGTCGCCGATGTCCTCCGAACCAGTCTCACCTGCCCCGGCCCTGGAACGGGCACCCCGGTTTGACCCCTGACTCCTTTCTGCTTCGGGTTAGGGATCTCCGGGCAGGTGGCTTTGTACAGGTACATCTTCCCGCTTCCTCTGTCACTTGTCTTTCAGTCTCTCCCTTGTGCGTTGAGTGTGTCCCACGAACATGTACGCTCAGTGTAATCCAGGTAGGCCCCTCGCCCACGCCTTTTGTGAAGTGACTCAGAGCTCCCAAAACAACATTGAATAAAAAAGTATGCTCCACATTAGAAAAAGACTACTCCATCTTCCTCTATGTTGTGCCGTGAGACAGACATAGCCCCTCGGAAAGCCCCCCCACTCGTCTGCTCTCCCTCACACAACCCGTGCCCATGCTGTCACTTTGCCCCCTGCTCAGCCAGTCTACATTATAAGCTCAGTTTGGTTTTGCTTCCTATTAAATGGCATGGGAATCTGGGACATTTTTTTTTTTCCTCCCCTCCCGCCCTCTTTCATTTCTCTCTCCCTCTTCTCCCTCTCTGTCTCTCTCTTTTACCCTTTTTTTTTTTTTTCGCTCCAACCCCCCTCTTATCCATCCCCTCACTTTGCCATCATCCTTCCTTTGTCTCACAGTATTCCCCATGTCACAAGGCTTTTCACTTACTCCTGATATCCGCTCCTATTTCTCTCAAAGCAGTTCCTCTCTTATGCGCCCTCCTTTCTCTCTCTCTCTCTCTTTCTTTTTTTTTTATATATCTCTTCAGAGACATATACAATGCTTACATTCACTTTTGCTCACTTGCAAACCCCCTGTAAACCCCTGCTGGAAATGTCCACTCACATTACTTTGCTTATTCATTCCTCCTTCTCCCCCCCGTCTTTGCCTCACTCTAAACAAAGTGTACTCTGGAGTTTGGCCCATAACACCTAAAATAATCACATACTCTCTCGTACACACATGCACACAGCCGACAGCATCTTGCGCACAATTGCACAGCGTCTGAGGGCATCGTTTTTGTAAGGAAGTGAACCAGGAAATATGACGGGGAAAGGCGCTTATATGCACTGGTCTTATCTCCTTTCTTTCTTTACGATGCTACTTTTAGACCTATGCATTAAGACTGTATGTAAACGCTCACCTCTGGCCCCTTTTGGGAATGTGCAGTGACATCACGTCTGGTCCTCTCTAGTGGATTGTGGGAATAGTAAGGAATGCTATTCTCCCATATCAGGAAATTGGAGTTTGAAAACACACAGGGGTTAGTGAACTAAGTAAAGCAGTCATTCATACTGACCTTTGAGGGTTGAGTGTAGAAAGTATGCAGAAATGGAAAAAGTGGGCTTTAAATTGGGTAATGTAAAGAGGTTTTGAACACTGTTGAGGCAGTGATGCAGCAACCTTGACATGTCATGTCATCAAGTGGCATTTGCAATGAGATAATCAAGAGGTCCAGACAAAATTAGTCAACACTTTGGTATTTTAAAGCAGCTCTTTGTAACTTTTAGCCAGTAGAGGGTGCAGATCCCTCTCTGCGCAACTGGACTGTCAGATGTTCAATATTTGTTTACAAGTGAAGACTATCCAGCACCAAGTTAGGAAGGAAGAACATTTCTTCTGCAATGGTTGGGTAATTTCAGTGTATTTTGTACAAATAAAACTCTGCTAAGGTCCAGTGTATTGGACTATTTCTGCCTCCTCTGTTTGAGTTCCATACAGTGCATCACTCACAAAATCTTTCACCTTGTCCCAGTGTTAGGAAAGTTCAGTTGGAGGTATCTGTCCAGCTGAGGGTACTGTATGACTCAGACAAGCATGATTCAACTGATCTCATCTCTAAGAACTATCAAAATGATTTTGAGAATATGTACTGATGGGCTACAAGTTACAGTGATACTGTATAGCTACACTATGTAACTTTATACCACCAAAAACATGCTTGAAAATCATTACAGTAATTCATGTTGATGGTTTATTGACATGAAATAAGAAGACTAACCCGTCAAAGTTTCAAATTTCAGGACATGCTACCATCTGATAAAAGCAGATATCTAACAGGAAGTTTACATTACAAATAGAGCATTCATATGATGTTTTATGAAAAAGTAATAGTTTTGCTATATCATTTGTTTTCTTTGGTCCTTTGGTGGGCACATATCCTGAAGGGTTACATGGTGTTGTTTTAAGAAAAAATCAACAAGTCTTCACAATGGTCTGGGAAGATGCCTTGCTTGTAGGCTAACAAGGCTATTGCTTAGGGCTGGTTACACAGGAATTCATCTATAATTTAACAGCAGTTGTAACAGGTTAGTTGTAAATAGCAAATTATTATGATAACTTACAGTGTAGCATGAGAATGGTGATTTACACTTACACTATAATTTATAATCATAATCTGACACCAACCATACAAAGCCAGGTTTCTATGATCCCAAACCTACTTATCATACATGAAAAGCAGAGAATGGACTGTATTATCTATGCCTCTCATTACTGAGTTTTTAAGTAGTGCACCACGTCAAGTGTGTACTTCAAGCATGGTAAGAGCATGCTAAGGCAAAAGATAGTTACACTATTTGGCATTACCATAATGCATTCAGGTTTACTGCCACATAAGTATCTGGTTTTTTGATCCTCTGCATACTGCATATTTTTTGGATTATTTAATTATATACCGCCATTCTAATACTATTGTCCACTCTCCTACAATTTGTATTATGCTAAATCAAAAAACAACACATATCAGGCTGCTGAACTGAAACATATTCCCTAATCCCTGGTGAAAATAAAGATGTCTAGAACTTGACTGTGAGTGTTAAGGTTTAAGGGGCCCCCAAATTCTTCTGCATTTACAGAACCAATAAAAGTAGAAGTTATCTGTTTGTGTGATACAAAGGTTTATTGCAGCAATATGTGTGTTTTCAAAATGCAACAGTTTTATGTCCTATCCTACAGCTTTGTACCTTTGCTTTATTTAGGAGGAAAACAAAAGCTGTGTGTAGTCTACTACCAGATCAAAAATGCAAGTTTGGCAGCTCCTGTAGAGTAAAGGTATCGGTCTGTCTTAACTCTGTGGATCATCAATCTCCAGACAGACAGACAGACAGATGAACGCGTGGACGGACTGTACGGTGGAAGTGGAGGGGCAGCTGTGTCCATTGTCCGTCAGGATGGGTGGAAAAACTGATCCTGTCTGGCAGCAGGAATGTCAGCTGAGCTTATGCAACGCCTATGTGTTTACAGGGTATTAATAGAAACTCACACATGGAGCCTATACATGCTCTGAGTGTGGCTGGAACACATAAGTCCGTTTTTTGTTTTTGTTTTTTCTCCCTTTGATTTTTTTGTTTGTCTCTTTTTGTGTGTGTGCTCTTTGTGTTTGCTTTTGGCCTCTGGTGTTTCGAAGTCACTTTCTAGTTCAAGCACAACTCCGCACATGGGCAGATGGGTCATTGCCAGGGGAGTCCCAAATTAGAGGCAAAGAGAAGTCAGAGGTCAAAGAGCCAGACAACGGATACATATTCATACTCTAACAGCTCACTTCTTTAACAGTTATTTGCAGCCACTTCCACTGTGAACATTACCCTAAGCTCGTTTCTTGAGACTAATTAGCTCCCTGTTTCTCTTTCCCCCCTACATACACTGTTCCCCTGCTGACTGAATCCCCATATACCGATCGCATATGTCTGACAATTAGCCAGTGTACAGCACAGGATAGAATCAGACCATGAAAACCAGCACAACATTTAAAAAACATTTTGTCAAAGTGTTTATAACTGAACAAATCTAATGTCATAGATCTCAGTGACACTTTCCCATATGCACAACATAAAAGAATCCTATTTGAGTTTTCCCCAATGAGACGCCTTTTCTATGTGTCATGATTCTAGGCGGTAATAATTATGCCAGTGATCAGCCTGTGGCCCTTAGGGACTGTCCTGCTCCTGTTTAACACCAGTGTGCGGCCTAGATTCTCCACTGTTATCCCATTATTAACATGATTGAACATTTAAAGCAAATGAGAGCAAAGAGAAGAGATTGTATTACATAAATATATAAATATGGCCTATTGAATAACAGCATCAGCTAAGGGCATCTTTATAGAGGGAATCCTACGGGCTTAGATAAATAAACAGAGTAATGGCTTTTATCATGGTGCAATTTCACACAGTAAGAGTAGCCTATAATTAAAGGCTGGGATAAAGTCGCATAAAAAAGCTGCAAAAGGGCATTGTTATCTACTGCACTAATCACAAGAATAAAGATTACCCCAGGCAGTAAGGAGACAGTGGAGCATGTGATGACGAAGGGGATCTTTTAAAATAGGCTATAGGCTACCATGAAATACTTTACAACGGCAATATTTTTCACAGTTATAATTTTCTTTTT
The DNA here is from genome assembly GCA_036850595.1 of Rhyacichthys aspro. Lineage (NCBI taxonomy): Eukaryota > Metazoa > Chordata > Actinopteri > Gobiiformes > Rhyacichthyidae > Rhyacichthys > Rhyacichthys aspro. The sequence continues at coordinate 17,741,792 of CM072160.1, forward strand.
TTTTTTTTAAGTTTTCCTTACACATAAACTTAAATGTGTAGATCAATCTCTATAATAGCTTTACAGGCTGTAGCTAGCGACAGCTTTCTTTCCAGATATTGTTGCCTACTTTTGTGCTCTGAACTCTGTCCTTTCTTTAAAAAAGGGCCAGAATTTTTGCTACATAAATTCTTTTTGCTAAATTCTGATTTGTGCCAGTGCCATTAAAAAAAAAAACTATTCTTGGTATTTTTTTGCAAAAACAGATAATAACAAAGAGAACGTTTTGTCATGCATTCATGATGAAAACAAACATCTGATTAATAGATTTACTAATTCAATTTTTCATATTTTTAAATATGTTGAATAATTATGTATATCTCACAAATGTGCTATATCTCATTACATCCTCTCTGTTTATTTGTCCTATAGGCCTTTAGCCTTTTTCCTTTATACTACCCTGCTGTCTATACAAAATACAGGGGTATCAAAAAGCATTATGGACATAGCTGTAAAAATCTCCAATCAATAATTCTGTGGTGTTTATTTTCTTAGGTTATAATCTAAAATTCCTTGTTAGTTTCAGGGTTAAATAAATAATAAGAAACTTCAAGTTTCAAGTTCACAAAGAAAAACTTCACAAGGGCTTATGAGAATGAATAGGCTCCATTATTACTGATGGTCTTACTTGACTCAGAACTTGACAGAGACTTCAGCAGCCTTACTTTAATACATCAGAGGGCTATCCTAAGAAAGAAAGTAGGATTAAATTAAATATGTAATAATCAGGGCTCAGTTTAAGCTATATTTAATAACCTTGTCATTTGTTTGCATAGTAAGCCTACCATCATATTACAGACCGCTGTTAGAATCAAATCACTATTCTTGGCAGGTACATCCATCAAACTCTATCTGCACATGAGTTTTTGTCAACGGGACAAAGGTTGGTTTCATGTAACAACACCTTGGCCTTGTCTTTGGTGCCAAGGCCGTGAGGAAACGTGAAACTAATACCTGCTGAGAGGAGGGCACTGATCCTGTAGCTGCTGGCGTCAACTCAAGCAGCCAACAGGAACGTGTTACTGCTAACCACAACAAAGAAAAAAAAACCCAAAAAACTGGTCAATCTTCAGGAACTCATCATATCAATATTTTCAACAAACTTAGGAGAAGGAAGCAGCTATTTCATTCTGGCTAACGTTTTGCTTGCTTGTGCAGATTGAATGTGTAGGCTACATATGATAAACACTAAGATGACATTTATAGCTGCAAGGCAAAAAGTTAAAAAAAACAGCTAATCTGCTCTTAATTTTCACCGGCTGCAGTTGTTTTTGCATTTTTTGTGTCTAAGTGGATCAAAGTGCACAAGATAGGCTACTGGTATGAATGTATGAATGTACTGAAAACGTAACTAAGGTGACAATTTTTTTAAGCCAAAAAATTGGGACACTTAATTTACAACAAATTAAAAGTACATTAACAAATGAAAAATAATGTCGCCAGAAATCAATACAACACCAGTAAATAATAAAAAAGTGAATTGATTACATTAATGAAAAACTTTTCACACTTACAAAGTCTACAAAATGCAGCATTTTCATTACCAGGTTTTTTACTTTGACAGTTGTGTTGTTCCTGGAGCTCGTTTGTAAATTACGACTTTCTTTTCGGCTGATGACAGGTCAAACTGTGAACGCTGGAGAAGGACAACTTAGCAATAGCCTTCTGGTTAAAAACATAAATGGACCAATCATTATTGAGCTACAGACTTGAGGAACACTGTTGATCTTTTACAGTTATTTAATATTGTCATCGCCATGGTAACTCTGTGATTGATACACAGACAGTCTACAGACAAATGGGTTTCAAGCACTTTGTGACTGGGTTAAAAAAAAGGACATTTGGGACAGGAAGAGGGCAAAATCAGGATATTTTAGTGTTTTTGTAGGTATCTACCAGGACACAGGCTTTAAATCGGGACTTTTATGGTTAAATTGTGACTTTTTCGGTTAAATCGAGTACATTACAAATTACATCTTTAAAATATCTTTGTCAAAACATTGTAAAGATCAATTTATAGACTTTGGGGTGTGGCGGATGTTATTTTTAGATGTGTTATAAAAGCCTGGGATTTCTGTAGTTCCATTCTGTCCCACTTTTTATGCAGAATCACTGGAGAACTAGAAATGACTGCAATTGTTCCGATGGTAATGAAAGGGGGGATATCCAGACATCGCTGGCTGTTTGGCTTCCTCATCAGGGGCTCAGAGAGCAGAGCTGGCAGACCGGCCTCGCGAGTGTCTTTGTGTGTCGGGCAAGAAATGGCAGATTGGGGGGATTGGCTCAGATAATTTCTAGGTCAGTGTGAATGGTTGGTCTGTTGATTGGATGACTGACTTTACATGAAAAAATTGAAGGTCTGTGTAATAAATGGGCTGTGTGTAATTAAGTGACTTGAGGTGACTTCTGCTGTGAATTGGGGCACAATGAGAAAAGGGTGAATCAAGCTCAACTGAATATAACTTTGATGTAAAAGATTCGACTTCAACAAATAACCAGCAGGGGGAGTAGTGTGCAGAGATTCCCATAGCAATAGGAGTAAGAGGGACCACTCAAAGCAAAAATAACAAAAAGTAAATCTGTTTTTATAGTATATTGAGTATCCTTTTTTGCTTTTTTTCTGCTTTATTTACACAGTTGCATAGTGTTTTTTATCATTTCAAATAAAGAGCTTTAAAGGATAGGTGCAAAACCAAACTGCCGTAGTTTATACAAGTTTAAGCATAAATAAATAAATAAATAAATCAAATTTTTCTATTAAAATATCTATTTGGAATACTTAGGTTTATTATTAATTTTTCAATGGACATTGTCTGGTTTGTTTTTCCTTTTTTCCTGCTTTATTATGCAATATCATTTCGTAATCGGAATGATCAGTAAAAAAATAAGACTTCATCGGGGGTTGGATCTGCTCATCTGCTTCCACATTCGAATTAAGACACACTCCCATCGGCTGTTGTACTAACTGGACTGTTAAACAATGAAGCAATGGTTGCCAGAAAATCTAACATAGAAAGTGTCTATTCCAGCACTCACTACGCAGAGATATAGGAAAAAAAATACATAAAAAGAGAAAAGGGAAGTCAGATGTGGATAGATATCGGCAAAGCATTCATACAATCATATCTAGCTCACTTTCCATCTATTGGCAAAAAAGAAATGTAGTCTGTTGCCACAAAACCATTTCATGAGTCATTCGTATTTCATATTTTTATACATGTCAATATCTTTCTAAATTTCGATTCTATTCCTAACATTTTTCTTCTGCATTTTTTCGAAATATTACTGTACAGCCCCACTCTATGAGCATATGTACAGTCGGGCATACTAATCTTGCTACATTTCACATGATCGTCCGCGAAGCCATTTTTATTGGAGCCCCACTGATCCCATCGCACTCCGAACCACTCCTATTAAACACGGTCGTCAGATACCACATGCACCCGTCAATCTCTCAGCAAAGCCTTTTGTCATATCTTTATGTGCTGTAAATAGAGAGCATGCGAGGAGTGCATTCAGACACGCTGGCCATAAGTCCAAAACTAACGAACCCCACAGAAACAATACTAAAATAAGAGCACACCGTGTTCTAGTCAGGAAGGAATTACAAAACAACTCTAATCATAGTGCTTGCAATTTATAGGACTTTTTTCTGCATTATGTCCAGAACAGCAGAGACTAGACTAATTTGGATAGAACTGAAATAAATTAAGATGGATGACAAAGCTAAAAAAAAACATCCTGAATTTTTGAAACTTAAAAATTAACTAAAACTGTCTTTGTTCTGCCTTATTTTACTTTATTGGGCAGTGAAATGGGCCAAACTCAACAGGGAACCTAAGAGATAGCAAAGTATCGAAAGACTTAAGGCAGATGAATGTAGGGCTTAAGACTTGAATGATTGGAATGGGACACAGACGGATTAGATGTTTTAAAAGCAAGCGGGAGTAAAGACATAGGAAAGAGGGTGGGAAGCAGACTGAAAATATCCGTGTGTGAGAAAAATTGCGAGCGAGGAGGACAGGGGGGAAGATAACAACTCGCCGCGCTATTAGTAGGAAAAGGGAAGCCTATTATGACTTCGCAAAGATGAGAATCAAAACCGTTTCCGCAGCCTCCATTTGTTTTGTCACCATGGCGTTACAAGATGTCAACACAGTCTAACGCAACAAGACAGATGCCGCTATTACCATTACGAGCCGGATCAGGTGAAATAAGTCGAAAGTCGGAGGTTGTTATGGCTGCCGTGACTCTTCCTGGGATGGAGGGGGGACGACCACTTGTCAGGAGATCCCGCTATGCTTCAAAACTAAAAATAGTCCATCTCTGTTTTGGTGATTGTGGTGTTAAGGATGTGCAGAGAAGCAAAACGCCCTTAATAAGCAATTTAGGCCTTAGATTGAGGATTTAGTCACCTACAATTATACTTCTAATCCAAGCCGGACAACATATTACAATTGGAAGTTGAAATACTCCAGTGTGTGTACATCTCAATTGGATCCTGACTTGAAACTGATTTAGGCTTTGCACACGCTGAACAAGTCAAAGTTGTAGATTAGATTAAAGTCCAACAGCATTACGCAACAGAATAAGAAGGTGTATATTCTGTAAAGTTGTGCCTGCATTTACTGCTCGATGTGTAACCAGTTGACTGCTAGCCAACTTCGTCGTTGTTCTGCCAGTGATTAAATAGGTCAATGTCAATGTCAATTTTATTTTTATAGCACATTTAAAACAAACATCGCTGCCCAAAGTGCTTTACAGGCTCAGTAAGTGCACTTAAAATAGGAAGGTAGTAAAAACAAATCAAACAAGACATAAAAACAAGGGAAAAAAACAAGAAAACAGGTCAAAATGATTAAAACAAATAAAATGGATAAAGAGATAGTCAAAGTCAAAAGTCAACCGGAAAAATGATCCAATATTAACAAAGCACGGTCAGTCAGATATACTAAAGTCCATAAAACAATTTGCTCCTATTTTTGGTTATCCAGAACAAAGGCAGTATTTCAAAATAATGGTCCCTTGCAGAGCTATGCCTTATTCCAAGACCACATCAAAATAATAGCTCTTAATGGTTCCCTGACTTGAAACAGGAAGACTTATAGCTGCTTAGTTTGGTAGCCTCCTACTAAACTAATAGTAGCATGTCATAAATGATCTAATGAACAGCGACATTAAACCTAGTCATCAAAGTTGGAAAGTAGACTCATACATGTCAGTTGGGGTTCTATCTTTTCTGCCATCACAACAAACACTTGCTGTCTTCCATATTTGTGATGAAGAGCTCCATGTGTAGTTCTACTCATTGCACCCTTTGACCTTTAGATGGTGGGTGTCCAGTAAACGACATGACTTTGTAAACTGACCTGTAGGGCATGCCCGTCTTGTGTGCCACTGTCTCCTCCTTGCCCAGGCCGAACATCTTCAGGTACCAGGTGGTCTCCATCTCCCGGATGAGTGTGGCCTTGTTCCGGTGCTGAGACAGCAGTTTTCCGGATGTGGAATTGCGTTTGTCCTGGGAGTTGCTCCGGGCTTTGGACCCGCTGAGGGAGGCCACAGAGTGTTTGCGATGAATGTGGGGTGGCTGGACGCCGCCGCCGCTGCTCCGGGCTGCGAGCATGGTCCCAGAGTGTGCACCCTCTGCTCAAGGGCAGAGGTCAGATGGAAAAGTTAAGTGTAGCAGAAGAGCTCCAAAATGTGTCTTTTTGGGAGTTCTGAAATCACTCCAGCCTCAGGAAATGAACTTTAACGGGACTTTTTGCTTTTGCTGTGTCCACCTCAGTCAGCAGGTATGTTTCTCCTGTTTTTCTCAGCTGCTAACAGTTTGCCGTTGTCTCCTCTTTGACTCAGGGTTAACATGTTCTTATTCTTCCCCTGTGCATGTCTTTGTGTCCGTGCACTGTGCTCTCAGGTCTCTTATAGCCTCATCCAGCTTGAAACAAGATCCTGGTTTCCTCGTCTCGTCATAGCCGGCACTGGCCTAAAAGGAGGGAGCCATGTATGCCAGGGTGTCCACAATGCCTTCACACTCTCGCACATTGTGCAAACGTGATTGGGCCTCACCCCACAGACAATACATCCAGATAACAACAGAGATCAAATGCACTCTCATGCTTTAAGAGTAAAGACAGAAGAAATGACGACATCTCAGAACCTTCAAATAAGTTCACTTTGCCATGCCATAACATGACAAAGTAATGTGAGTATTTCTAAAACGAGACACTTAGAACCACTAAACCAATTTTCTTCAACAAAATGTTTCATTTTTTTCAGGGTTGGTACCAGTGACAACTCTATATTTACACCAAGTTCAGAGTCTCGGAGTCTTAACACCATTCCTTCTGTCATAAGACTCCAGACTAGTGTTAGGAAAACAAATTTACACCATCGACAGACATAATAATATGTACCGGCAATTGGAAACAATATATGTTGAATGTAAGTTTTTCTCCATTGCCACTTTGTACATTGTTTGGGAGCATAAGGAAAACTCTCAGAAAATGGCAAACCAAAGCAAGTGCAAAAAAGTGGTCAAATCTATTAACTTTTAAGATGAATGTAAGGACCAAGAAAATGCGGGTTGGAAAGGATTAATGAGATGCTAATTTGTGTAACAAAAAAAAAGGATAATAACAAGCTTTTACAGCACAGTCACTGATGAGTAATAACGTCAGTATGGACAGTTGGTCACCTCGCGAGAATTTGTAACAGAGTAAGAGTTGTCACGTAAAAAAGGCACACTGAGGTCAAGCCATGGGTCTTCTAGGATCTTTTGAATATCTAAGCAGTCGCCATGAGAGAGGTCAAGTGAAGAGATCAGCGATGGAGTGTCACCTCTGAATTATTCAGCCCCAGTAATGAGACCCTGACATCACCGGGCAAACTCTGAGGGGCCCGAGGGGAAGGCAAGAGTCACTGTGTGAACACTAGTCCCTTTGGTACATGAGTGTGTGTATTTATGTAGCTGAGCATTTGTTTTGGAAATGAGACTACAGGACCAACTGCTAGAAAGCAACACCATACTTAAAAAAACTAAGATTTAGATGCTGGAGTTGTTTTGTATTTCGATGCCATCCAATTAAGCGCTTTATTTCGAGGAATAGGTACCACATGTGAAGGCACGGCGGCTTATGTTGTTGGTTTATCTCAAAGTCCAAAGCCATGGTGCAATCTTCTAAATAGAATTACACTGGATTCTTGAGGAAAAAGTGATGAAATCAAGTGACATTAGAGGCCTCTGCGTAGACATGTGGACTGGTCTGCCTTTTGGATCGGTGTTAACAGAGAAACAGTGCAGGCGTCAGAACTCAACTGATGCATTTGTGACAGACTGTTGTAACAGACTACTTCTTATAGCAAGATACAGTATCAAGGTTTAATCTCCAAGATAGGCCCATAAAGAAGATACTGCTCCTAATGAAGTGACAATGAAGAACAGAATTGTCATTTGCATTGTCTAAACATACTAAGCTTAAAATAAGAAGAGGCCCAACAGGAAGACTATAGAAAAAAGGATGGGAAAAAAAGGAAGACACTAGCAAAAAAGTGTCCAGTATTTTGTAGTTTGTTGGTAATGTCTCATTAGTTGAAATCAGAGGTATTGGTTACGTAAGCAGATGGTATAATGCAGTTACCGCAGGCCTCAGAGCTTTCGTCAGCTGGATGACCTGTGGTCCGTCGAGGTTGCAGCGTGAGCAACTTCAGCTGACAGAGAATCCAATCTAACTTCTCTGTAATGTCAGTAAGAGGGAAATTCTAGCATGGGCAAAATCAATCATTTAAGTCCTTTATCCCAAACCCTCAGCGAGACGCAAACTGATCCACAAACACACACACACACACTCAGGTATAAAGCCAGTCTTTCTCTTAATTCCTTTGATGCTGCTCGATTAGTCTAATTATCTGGCAGTTCGCCGCGCACCACAGCCTTTACCTTCATCAGAGATGCCAGACGTCAAGGCGGCAGTTATATTTATACGCTACTTTAATTAACATGAAGGCAAAACGTTTCACGGATTCAGAGGCCCGACCTGAAGTGATGCTTTTATAATTTTATCTTCCCCTTAGAAAGGCACGGCAAGGTCATGATGACAGCCAGTGGAAAGCTGGTAAACAGAGGTGGGTTTATAATTAGTGCACGTGTCTGTGATGGTGAGAGGGCGACAAAGTGTAGGAAGGGGAGTGGGGAACATTGTAGTGATATGTACACACAGCCACATATATCGATGGGACAAAAACAACCAGCAACAACTCCCCCTATGTTTAAAATCAGAGGGACAAGTGTACTTCTGTTTGTTTCTACTCCTAATTACATCCTGTTCCATGAGCTTTTATATAAGGCCTCTTACTTTGACCTTTTTAACAACAATGGACATTAATAACCACTGAGGCCAACATGCACAATACAGGCTGTATTTGCTAATGTTAATATCTTTTTTATGGTCAATACCAACACAAAACAACAAAAGCAAAGCAGCAGCAGTGTGCATTAGCCTCACTGTGAAAATAAAGCAGTTTATGTTGGATACCTTTTAGTTTAAGCCCTCTCTGTTTCCATAGACTGGGTATAATATAGTTTACACACCACACAAAGTCTTATTAATGGGTGCAAAGAGCTCTCTGAAGCACATGGCTAATTTGCATAAATCAGCAAAGTGCACAAGCTGCTGTTTCTATTTATCAATTAGCTGCCACTAAGTATTACAGATACCACTGCTTTCTCTTGTGTCTTTATTGTCTGCAAAGTCATTATTTTTGAGCTGCAATGAGCGCTAGCAGCAGCATTAGTGTGAGCAGCTCAAGAGCATGCACAGGATTAGAAGATTTTTTTTTCATTAAAATTGATTTTGTGATTATTTAGAATGGCATCAGACAGTGGATAAAGGCATGCTACCTTAATATCCAAATTGAAAAAGATAATTGGAATATGAACGTGCATGTTATTAAAGGGTTGTTCAGTTTAAACTTGCAAACGTAACACTGAAAGGGAAGGAAATGAGCCTACACCTTGCTATAGCCTTTGCTAATTCTCATGGTTTACTTCATTATCATGCTTCTCTGTGCTTCTCATCTAGTCCACTCAAATGATGTGCAAGCCTAACACTCCAATACAACAAGGCTCATAATAATAATATTACTAAATACTGAAATATATATGATCCAGGCTATTGGGCAACACCATGTTACTGGACAAATTAGCTAATAAATATGTTCATTATTTGGATCATGACCAAAAGAACAACATCTAGGAGACATGAGGCTGAAATAAGCTTTCTCCACAGGGTGGCTGGGTGCTCCCTTAGAGATAGAGTGAGGGTGACGCTCACCTGGGTGGAGCTCAGAGTAGGGCCGCTGCTCCTTCACATTGATAGGAGTCAGCTGAGGTGGCTTGGGAATCTGTTGTAAATGCCTTGTGAATGCCTTCCTGGGGAGGTGTTCCAGGCATGTCCCACAGGCCCTGGGGAAGAGCTAGGAGACTCGCTAAGTCTCTCAGCTGGCCTGGGAACGCCTCTGTATTCCCCCGGAGGAAGCAGGAAGTGCCTGGGGAGGGGGAGGCCTTGGCTTCTCTGCTTAGACTTCTGCCCTTATGACCTGGCCTGGGAAAAGTGGATGAAGATGGATAGATGGAGAGAATTATGATGATTTTTGGCTTAGAACGCATGAGGTACAACACACGGTCAAAACGAATCAATATCAAAACCAATTCCATATTAAACTAGAAATAGTGTGTACACGCTGATGCTGATGGCAATATCTCCACAGTTCTAAACAACTCCATGAACATTTGATAAATTACCCAACTGCTTTAAGTAAAAGATACCTTTAAAAGCAGAACAAACTTTCTCTGGGCTGCTCTTAGTTCGCTCAAGATGACAGACTCAACAAGGTTATGAGAGGAGATGTTTTTAGAATTGTTAATCTAAATATTCTTTGATGAAAACTATTTGAAAACATTGAGAAGACACATCGGAGACAGGTGTTCCAGTCGTCCACAGAGAGGAGATCCAGTTACTGACAGATCCCCCCTCCCCTCAGCCTGCTCCGATACGATCCGTGTTCTAATCTTTTGTCTTCACATTTATTCAGAGAGAAATCTTCATAATTAGTTGTCTAACATGATATGACAATGTAGGTAGTGCATTCAAAGCAGAAGACACGATAGACCAGTGAGTTTATTACCTAAGAGGCTCACGTTATATACCAGGCTCTAAGTTAAGTATCCCTCAGCCCCTAGAGTCTGACCCTTTAGGATAATTCAAATGTCACAAATGGAAACTATTACTAAGTAACTGCTGAATGAGATGTGACCTCCTTAAGACTGTTTACTGTTTACTGTGTTACCAGAATGAAATGGACCAATAAGAAAACAAGCAGATAAATACTCTAGCTTTTAGGTTTCAAGTTGCTTCGCTCCTTATCGAAGGATGCGACCAAAAAAAAAATCTCCGCATACGTGAAACCTGCCATGAATTTTAACAACCTGTCAGCTCCTGTTCCACCTGAGGCACTGCTTACACCTGGCACTCAACGTGTCTCCTGTCACATGTGACTGATGTAGGTTCACCAAGTTAAAATCAGTGGCTTCATTCAGACCTTGCATTGAAAGCCAAGCAGAGTGATCGGATCTATTATGAGCCTTCAATTCAACGTGTAAATGGGCATCTTAAAGCCTTCAATAATTTTTTTTTTTTTTAAGCTAAAGTTGGTATTTATTACTGAAAGCACATCAGTGAGGCGGCAGTGTACATAATATCTGATAATTAATGAAGCATTCTTACATTAGAATGATAAGAGAGAAACATTACAGAGTTGTAAACGTGACCTTTTATGAGTTAACGCTTGATTTATGATGGAAACGGAGTGTACTTTTGCTAATGAAGTGGGAAAGAACGCACGTAAAAACCTGGTGTGAAGAGAACATGTTGAGCTGTCCACATGTCATGTCAAGACAGAGGACTCCTTTGTTCTTCTGATATTTCTGTAATAGTTTAGTACATAGCAGACGCCGCTCTTCTGGACCCAGCAGAGTGGAACACGTGCCTCTTCAGGGGTTACCTGTACAGTACCACCAGAAGAAACATATGCATAGCCTTAAAGGGGAAGAGTAGGAGCCTGTTTACGCAGTGTGTTTTGCCCAAATCCAATCAATTTGTTTGTTTTGCATTCTCGCTCCACAAACTTGGTAGGTGTTTTTTTTTATTTATTTTTTTTTTATTCCAGCACTAGCAGAAACTAAGCCTATTGAAGTCATTGTGCTATGGTAAATGATTCTTTTGCAAAAAACATAAAAATTGCTTAATATTCATCTTCGAATCTGAGTTTGTGAGTTTTGATTTGGTCATCCTTCTTTTAGAGCTAAAAGTGGAGCAAGCAAAGCAGCCCAATTTGAAGACTATGTAAATTTAGATGTCTGTAATTGTAATAATAATAATAATGTGTGTATTTATACGGTAATCAAAATGTCAAAATGTTGTCTGCGTTAGGTGTCAAAAAAATTAAAGGTTAGTCATGCCTATCATTTGTATTTAAAGCAACCATTTGTCATGTCATTCAAACTTTAAAACTGGGTTTATTAAAAGATAAACTGTAAACAGAGCCTGCTGACTTTATAAAGTGAGAAAATAAAGTGCTAACTCTCTTGTGTTAACATACGGACCCATGCATAGACACAAACCTGCGCTGCTGCATACACCTCGCTCCTGATTTAGCTCAGAGTTCTTCTTGTCTTTGCACGTCAGCTGACAATAAATTATAAACGCATTCCCTCACTGCTGTGTCATTGAGAGAATTTATGGACATCCACAGCTTTGACCGGACGCTCGCTCCTGGCTTCGCAGGTTCCTGGAAAGCCACATGACAGAGGGTACACAGAATCAATGTGTGCACAATAGACAGATATGATTTTACTGTTAAATATTATTTAAGACCCTGTTTTTAATTTCCACTATAATGTCAAATTTTTAGATTAAATTTAAGTTCAAAAGGTCACAACAGTAAAGTGGCCTTGTGTAAGGCAAGGATTCCCAACCACTGGGTCTCGGACCAGGACCAGGTTGTGAATCATTTGGTACTGGGAATAAAAACTAAATATTTTATTTCCATTTTATAGTGCAGCACAATCTTCCTTGTATTTATTTGGAAAAAGTACTACTTCTTTCCTGTATTTGAGTCACTGGTAAACACTAAACTTAGGAAAAAAATTGTAAAAAAAAACTTCCAATCTAGTCAGTGGAAAGCCATACAAAGATGAATAATATCTACAGAAATAATAGTAAACTCTCATATTTACCTTTTATCTCAGAGCAGAGTAAGTGGCCTCAAAACACAAAGTAGTGCTTGTAGCTCCCTCTGCTGGTCACCCCACTGTGTCTGTTTCTTCCTCGTCCTTGCTTTTCCAGAAAACAAAAAACAAAGAGCGATTAACCTTCGAGGTCTCCAGAGCCAAATTAAGACAAGGGTCTAATGACTTTCCGTTAATTAGGTGCATAAAAGAGTAGAACACATGTTACAGTGAATGAATATAACCTTTAATGAGTGCAGATGGTTATCACATAAACTGTGTGTGGATACAGAGACAAGCAGGTTATTGCTATATTCAGAGTAATGTTTGCAATTATCCAATGTGTAAAAGTGACAGATCTGAGTAATATATGTTTTTTCATATGCTACAACAAAATAAAGAGCCTAACTTATTTATATACATGTATTATTAAATGTATTAAGCATGAATGCAGTATAGACTATACTCATACTACATATACAGAGCCAAATAGTAACATTTTAGAATATATTCATGACATCTGGAGGTAGTGTTTTACATGAGGATTATTGTAGTGTTAAAAGCTGCACAAACTGAATTGTTCTTTGATTAATAGTAACTACACACAATTAAGCATTGGTAAATCATCTATAATTTATTAATATAATGCATAATTTATCGATGCTGAACTCTAGCTTATTCATCCATTCATCTTGTACAGCCTATCCTATTGGGGATCACAGGTGGCCTGGAGCCAATCCCTGCTGCTTTGGGTAAAGAAAGACCTGCCCTGAAAAGGAACACACGACCTTCTTGCTGTTAGCTTGTTTGGATAGTGATTTAAAACTTGAAAAACAGATCACATTAGTTGTGAAAGCAAGGTTTTGTCCAATTAAAGCTTTGGAGCCATGTAAAGAGATATCTCCCTCCAAATGATTTAAAAAAAAAACTATTCGTGCTTTTATCACTTCAAGGCTAGATTATTGGAACGGACTGTACGTTGGCCTTAATCAGTCCTCTCTTCACTGCCTCCAGGCCAGGACTTGTTATCAGGGACCAAACTATCCAAGTTTACTCTGCCCTACACTGGCTTCCGCTCAATTTTAGGATTCATTTGAAATTTGATTACTGGTTTGTGTCGTCTTTTTTTTTTGTTTTATCTTTTATGTCTACCTATGGTGTGTATTTATGTGGCTTTTTCAGCACTTTGGTCAACTGAGATTGTGTTGAATGCACTATAAAAATAAAGTTTGACTTGACTTGATCCAGGAGTGCTAACCACACTACAAATCCCACTTTGTGGCTTCATCAAGAGGAAACTTTAAAGTTTAATATTTATTTAATCATTGTTGAACGCTTATAAACCTGTTAAAGGTTGAGAGGGAACTGGGGCCTATCCTTGCTGCTTTGGTGGGGTATCTGGTATCGCAGGGCTAACACTTAGAGACATTCAATGAAATTCAGGCACCAATTACATATATTTGGACAATAGGATATAAACTACTTTGTGTATTCACTAATGCTTAGTAGTGTGGAGTCATTTTGAAATGTTAGCATGAATTTTGACTAATCATCAATAGCAGTGGACGCGGTGGTGGAGTTGATGTCAGTCCCAGTTGTGCCGAGCGAAGCCGACGTCCCGGTTAACGTGGAGTCCCGGGGTTTGGAGCGGGCCCGGATCATCTCCTCGGTGTTGCGCTCGGGTTTGACCAAAATAATGTAGCACTTGGGTAAAAAGATGCAAGTTAAGAGACCGAAGCTGGAGGCCAGGATGGCAAAGATCTGGACGGCCACCATGAACTTGCCCCGAGTGCTGAGGTAAGCGGGGACAAAGGAGATCCACACGATGAAGAAAACCAGCAAGCCGAAGGTCACGCACTTTCCCTCGCTGAGAGACAGAAATAAACTCTATAACAGATGTATCGTAAGAATAAAAATTATAAAGTATAATCAGTCTCTCCTACCTGAAGTGGTCCTCCAGTTTACGGGCAATGAAAGCAAAAATAAAAGCCAGCAGAGCCAGGAGAATGTCGTAAGCAAAAATACAACAGATGAAGATCACAGAGCCTTCGTGACACTCGAGAATGATCTTAATATTCTGGGCGGAGGTGTTCTTAATGGGGTGTGGAGGAAGGATGAGGAGCCACAGCGTGCATGCTATTGCCTGAGTAAAGGGTCAAAACAGTTAAACGCATGTTACTTGTACCACTTATGTTAACTACTTTACCTATTTGGCTTTAGTAATTTCCTGGACATGTCTTTTACCTGTAGTAATGTTGCCACGGCAGCTATCGCCCTCTGATGGGCACATGTGAGTCTGTCCTCTTCGGGGTTACCGCTCACGTTACTGTCATTGTTGTTGTTGGTGTTGGTTACTATGATGTCAGGGCTGCCACCGTTGGCTGCTGCTTCGGCTGCCGCTTTGGCAGCTTTGGCAGCGGCTTTGGCTCTGGCCCGAGTCATCTTCAGAGCCTGGGCCCTCAGCATCAGTACTGCTGCCTTACCTGCTCAAAAAAAACAAAACAAACAATAATATAGACGTGGGTGAATATACCATATAATTTCTGTGATGGAATATATTGTGAAAGGCCAGATATTGAGATTTATGTTGCAACCAAGTTATGGAGCTGCATCACTTCAAGTCATTAGTTTTAAGTGGACCTTAATCACATAAAGAGTGATGGTGTGCAGCTAATTTGGTTTTAGTAAAGAAGAAACTCCCTTTCATTTTTTAGCTGTTCTGCTTTTTGGAATTTTTACATGGAAGAACTTGTGTTACAGAGTCATGCAAGACTTTGTATCATTTATTCCAGTCAAATTAGACCAAATGTCTCCTGCAGTGTCTTGCAACATTGTGATATATATTATGTATCACTGGAGAATCATCCACTGTGATTAACTGCTCTAGTGACCTTTAGTATCTCTATAGCCACAGAACCCTACCCATGATGGAGGAAAGACACAGAGCAAAGCCCAGAGCCAGGGCCACTTGGCTGGTCATGCAGCTCCAGTACTGAGGCTCTCCGAGGAAGACTATGGAGCAGAGGAATGTCACCACCAGCGAGAAGAGCAGAGAGAAACTCAACAGAGGGTCATTGGCTTTCACCAAAGGAGTGTTGATGTTCATGATAAACACCACCTGGAACCAAGACACATAACATATTTGCATATGTGGCCAAATGTTTCTCAGTGTCTCTGTCTGCTGTGTGCTTTCTGTTGTCTGTGTGCGAATCTCACCCCAACAGCGATGGTGACGAGGGCCCCAAAAGCAGAGATGACAATTAGGGTGATGCCCAATGGCTCTCCAAAGGCCAAAAATTCAATGATTTTGGGTACACATTCATCACGGGCTGCATTAGACCAGTAGTCTTCATCGCAGAGGATGCATTCTCGAGCGTCTGTCAGGTCAGACATTATTAAAAGGGTGACAAATAGAAGAATACCATGTCAAATATTAAAACTAAAGATAATACATGTATTATGTACTGACTAGTGACATTGCTGATCTCTCCATCAGCACATGGGATACAGTCGAAGCAGCAGACTGGCTCTCCCTGTCGAATGCCTTTCCTGGTGCCCGGCTGACAGTTTTCACTGCAAACAGACTTTGGAGGCTAAAAGACACAGACACATATTATATAACCTTAAATCTATCTGTGTAAAACATGAGGTGAAGCTCCTACTGTCACACTGACCTCTGTCTCTTCGTTGTTCCATATGATGGAATAATTTCTGAGGCTCATGCTGTTGACAGCTGATGCATTGTATTTTCCGACAGTCACATAGGATAGCTCTCCATAGCTGTTCACCTGCCAGTTAATGATGTCATAGTAGGCATCCACATCGCCGTCAACAAAGTAAATCTCTTCATCTGTGTTGGGTACTTTGTAGCGCACATTCTTCATGTAGTACATTAACTGAAATGCAAAGAGATAAGGAAACATATACATGAAAGTTGAGGGGGAGGATAAGACAGGATAATCCATCATTGGTCTCCTGCTACTTATGTCTCACTTAGTTCAGTTTTATCATTTAAAAATGAATTGTAGATACTTGTGTAAAATGTATGCTTTCACTTTATGAAAACAACCTCAGTTTTATGGTAAAGTATGGTCCTCACTGTGTCTCTCTAAAATATAGTGAACCATATAAAAGAATTTGTTGAGGCTTGAGGTGTAATGTATCAAGATGGCTGCTGAATAAACAATATGGACCATTCTGTACATGCTGTAATAGAGCAGCAAAAAGAGAGATCCAAACGAGAGGCCCTGTGACTTTGTGAGTGACAAATTAAATGCAAAATGTAATGACATAATAAACCAAGTCAATTAAAGTTTTACCTGCCAGGGTTCAAAGTCAGATATATTAGCGCAGTGGTTCCCAGTAAATGGCCCCTTGCCCTCGACACAGTGCTCCAAGTTGTGCAAAGCATGAGCCACGGCATATACTGCTTTGTAAACACTGTAGGGTAAAAAAAGGAATCCAGTAGTTTTTATTACTGAATCACTTGAATATAATGTATTAACAGGAAATGTTAATGATATTTGCAGAGCACATTATTCACTATTCACTTACTTGTAGGTGATTCGTAATTGGGAAACATCCCAGTACGTGTTATTGACTTGTGCCAAGGACTCCTTCCCCGTGCACAGTCCCTCAGGCAGCCCACTCACCGCCCTGGCCTGCGTCCCGTTGGCCTCATTTGTCCTCTGCTTGGACTGCTTCAGCGCTCTGCCATAGTCCAGAGTGCAGTTAAAGAGCTGTAGGATAAAGACTATATTTAACTCTGAAGAGAATTTCCTTAAGCTTTTACATAATTGTCACATGACCTAATCAACTTAATTAACCAGCACGGACCGTTTCCCAGAATTCCTCGGTGAGTGGATCATCATAGGGATCCAAGTCCAGGAGATGGCGCTGTAGACCCGGGATATCGGCTCTTTTTACAGCGAAGCCCAGAGTCCCTCTCAGCAGAGAATTCACCTTTGATGGAAAAACACATGTGTAAATGTGTTTTATAAATGTATTTGAGTCTTACTGTGATTTGTTACTAGTCAGTTCACATTTAGCTTCTACTTTAGCATAATCTCTGTCTTTTTTTTAATCCATTTTCATCATTCTAATGAGGATGAGTATTAGCCATTCAAGAAATTACTTGACGTAACGGGTCGACTTGGTTTTGTGGCTTGGATATTTAGCTTGTAAATCTGAAATCATGAAAAGTGATTGTATGTCTGTATATTAGCATTTGTATAAATGTATGCACAGTGGGCGTCAAATGTAGATTAAAATAAATGAAATAGAAAAAATATGCATTGCTTCCTCCTACTTTTTTTCAAACACCAAATATGTGTTTCAGTACGAGTTAACCACTGAATCACTATTATGTTGGAATTTAATATGTTTCTTTTCTCTCTGTTTGTTTCAACGATATGTTTGAAATAAAGACTTCATTTATTCATTAATTCATTTCATTATGACCTTGAAATCATTTTTTATCCTATCAGCTAGAATGAGCTTCAAAGACCAACATACAAATAACTTAACTGTATTTGTGGTGCACTAATAAACTAAAGCAATAGAGTTCTCACCCCAGGTTGGTTAATAAGAGCAGAGGTGACCCAGGCTTCACTTGCAATCCAGGTACGGTTGGTCACATTATGCCGCAGCAGCTCAACAATAAGAGGACTCAGGTCCACGTCTGATGAAAAGACCACTATGATCTTGGCTGTGGACTCCACTACAGTTTCAACAATGCGCTGGATGTCTTCAGGAGAACTCACCTAAAAAGAAAGACTCTCTTTTTAAAACTGCATTTGTATATTTAGAAGATACAACAGAAGATATATTAAACCTTGGGCAGGGTCTCGGAGAAGGAGATGCAGACACCAGCTTCCTCCACTTGTTCTTTGAAGTCTTTAATGCCGTATTTGCCGTAATCATCGTCGGCTGCAATGGTGCCAACCCAGGTCCAGCCGAAGTGCAGCACCAGTTGGGCCATAGCTTTGGACTGGTGCATGTCATTTGGTATGGTCCTGAGAAAAGTGGGAAACTGGAACTTGTTATTCAGAGCACTGCAGCTCGAGCAGTAGCCGATCTAAAAAGAAAAAGGAAATAAAAGATGCACAGTAGTGAAAAAAAATGCAGTAGAGATAAATGGACAAAGACAGTAAATAAACAGGAAATAGAGAGAGCAGGAATCATGACCATATCAAACACAGCTTCATGAGTGCAGTCAACAATGTAACCTGTGGCAGTGACCCTTTATATTCTGTTTTTGAAGAACTTGCTTCTAGGAATTCCCAACAATATCACATTCATAACATGAGTTGAGTCATTTCCCATGAATCGCCAAAGGGCACAGATGACCCAAATGGGAGTGTCATGATTTAACATTTACTCTTTTGGTTTTTTTTCTGTAGACACAAATAAAGCTAAAACTGGTGATATTTTATAGTTATTTTACTGAAATGTCACTACCTTCCTTCTCACCAGGGCCTACCTGTGGAAAGTGATAAAGTCCCATGATCCTGGCCGTGGCTATGGACAGATCAGAACCCCCAGCACCCACTAGAGCACCCAGGGGTGCCCCAGTGCCACAGCGATAGTTGGGTACTGCTTCGTCTTGGCCTGTTAAATAAGTGAGGGTCCCTTCCACGGCTTTGGAGATGGTGAAGCAGGAGTCGTAGATGACATAACCCAGGTCTGTTTCAGGAAGCAGGTCATTCCTTTTGTTTATTTCATTGATGGCAAACAGCATGGTCTGTGTCCAGCGGAAAGTACGGAAGTTAAATCTGTAAAAAACAACAATTGAGAAATGACATGAGAATCATAAAAAACTGAATACAAAGCTGAGGATGTGTTGATGTGATATTGAAAAGTTTATTTTGATAATCTGATAATCATGTGTAGAAAAGGCATTTATATTTGTTCCACTTTAGCAGGGAGTTTTCCAAGTTGATTTCAGCAGGAAACATATAAAACAAATTTGTAATATTTAATAATCAACAGTATGTCTATCTGTCAACTCTACTTTTACAGACAAGATGCTTCAAAAATTGCTAACTTGAAGACAGAGGCTATGGAAATTCTGCATCAACAAAATACACACTCAAATTTCATCACTAAAATACTATTTAGTTTAATTGAACTTTATAAATCCACAAAGGAAAAGTCAATTGTTAGGTCTCTTCAAATAAATTAAAAAGCAAATGAGATGATTCAGTCCTCATCTTCCATAGACAGATCGATCACACAGTGTTATTACAGTCAGGAAGAATGAGTTCTTGTGTTGTTCTGTCCTGACCCTAACTAATCTCAGACATCCACTGGCTGCTTTCTGTTGTTCAAAAGCCCAATGCAAGGAATATTCCATTTTCAGTCTTCACAAAATGGCTGGACAAAATGCAAATTTTTCATACTAAATAAATCATATTCAGAGTTGACACATAATTGCATTATTTACATTTTATATTTTGGTTGTTAACCTTTCAGCAACAGTTTTCAGACCTAAGTTGCTTTTTTCACATCAAATAGAAGACATTATATTTTTGCTCCCTGGTTTAAAATATGGGTGATTGGCAGCCATAACTCATGATATCTGTCAAAATACATTGGAAAGATAGCCCTTGATTAAGTGGATTTGGTGCATCAATAGTTTGCTTTGTAGAGTCACTGAAATGAACCAATGTCTTATCACAGGTTTTTAGTTTTTGGTTTGTCGTAGTCTTACATACTTCTTTGTTTTGATTGAGAGTAATTAGCTCCCTCTGTCCCTGAGAGAGAAACGTTGTGATTTCTTCATATTCTCTGTGTTCTCTATGTTTTCTTCTTTTTTCTATTCAATATGTAGATGGGATGTTGTTTGGTTTTTGGTTTCAAAATTTTTACTCCTGGGTCTCAGGAGGATATATTGTTGGAAGTTATTCCCAAATGAGCCACAGGAGAACATTTGAAAAATATACCGATTATTGTTGTATATAACAGGCCTGTCATAATAATTTGCTGCTGCAGGTAATTGGCCCCAGTGGTGCTGCCTGCTCTGTCATGAGTTCTGTTGTAATACCAGGTACTGTACTACCAAGTATGACAGGATTAAGAAGGCTAAAATACAAATTTAACCTCAAGTTCACCATTAACTCAATTTCTTTTAGAAAAACAAAATGTTGAGATACTGTCTATCTGTATGTATTTTATTTTAAAAAAGATAATTTAGGTGAGTTTGGTTTAATGCAGGTGATTATACGTCTTACCCCTCACACCCAGACGACACAGGGACTCTCGAAGTGTTGCCGTTACTGGAGGCAATTCGCATGTGAACGGGAAACATGCCCCCGATCACCACCGTTTTCTTCTCCACGTCCTTATAACCGCTCAGGTTGAACTTGGCCTTCAGTTTGCATGTGGCCTCCGCTGAAACAGACAGAGAAAAGTAGAAAAAAGCCCATAATCCGAGGAGAAAGCGGTGGATTTCCATGCTACGAGGACGACAAAGTGCTCTCTGTGGCTGACGGAGAGGACAGCAGCAAAGTGTGACAGGTGTCTGGTCTGCTCTCTGGGGAAATAAGCATCACAAATTCAGCTAGATCAACTTCGACTGTTTAACAATAGCATAATACATTGTTGAGAGAAAGATATTAATCAAAAACACAAAGAAAATTCACTTATATTACAAATTATTACACTAAATATCAAAATTTTCAAATGTAGCATCAACAGAGAAAGGACCTTGCCATAAATACACATAATGCTTCTTAATATAAAACCCAATAGAGGTCACATCATTGAATTTAGAGGCTGAATTATGTTACATTTCACTTTGTTCTGGCTTTCGTCCTGTAAATGTCAATCTGTTCTTGCTCCGCAGAAGCTAAACTGCCACGGGGCCACAGAGGCTAATTGGCAGCTGCATGTGGCAACTTGTAAGAGCTTGACACAACACTGCGGCATCGCTACTGTTCCAAAATCCCTGTATCCCTCGGGTCTGGGTCTACTGCGTGTTGATGGGTGACTGAACTTGTCTCATCATGTTGCAGCCAGTCAGTAGGGACGCACACACACACACACATATATTCACACACCTGAACCCCTGGCACACATGCTTTATCACAACAAATGCAGATTACAGCTAATAATGTGAAATTATGGGCAATTTGTGAAATAAAATGGGTGTTTACTGTAGGTGGTAATTATTGGAGACAGTATTATAAATATTAATGGATGCCTGCACAGGTGGGCAAAGTGGTTACAGGCCTGTCACAACATTTTAGTGAGGCGCTGATGGTAGATGATTAGCTCTCCTTCCTGTTGACATAATAATAACATGACTTCTCACAATTTGATGTATAGTTTTCCTTGCATTTGCACTTTGCCAATCCATTCAGACCTTGTTTTTTGGCTTAATTTCCCCCTCCAATCTTCAGCCATGAGTAGCTCCAGCTCTTTATGACTAATAGTGTAACAAATTACACTATTACAAACCCAATTATTTCTAAAATGCTCCTTTTACACCCAGACATGTCACTGACCTGTTGCCATTGCGCCTAATCAGTTGCAAAATGCTGCTCCAGCTTTTTTTTTTTTTTGTACCCCTCACTTTTGCTGCCTTTTTTGCCCCTATTACTTTATTGAGATATGTTGCTGCCATCAAATTCAAAGCTGAGCTATTATTTTTAAGTTAAGTTCAAAGATCTCTTACTTCAATGTTCTGTTGTAAATAAAAACTTTCATCATTTTTATTTCCATTTTAAACAATGTCCTAACTTTTTTAGAATTGGGTTTGTACAAAAAAGCCCCTAATATACCTTTTACTCCTGGTGTTGAATTGACAAAATAATGAATTAACCTGACTACTCTTTCCTC
The DNA here is from genome assembly GCA_036850595.1 of Rhyacichthys aspro. Classification (NCBI taxonomy): domain Eukaryota; kingdom Metazoa; phylum Chordata; class Actinopteri; order Gobiiformes; family Rhyacichthyidae; genus Rhyacichthys; species Rhyacichthys aspro. The sequence continues at coordinate 17,763,954 of CM072160.1, forward strand.
TTACTTTGTCATTGTTTCCAGGTTTTCTGTTCTTCCATCTCAATGTCTGCTACACTTGCCCTGCTTCTTGCCATATGCTGAGCTCTTCTGCCAGCCACTCCACCACATCCTGAACAAAAGACATTTATTTCACCATTCTGCTCATTCACCTTTGGAAAGAAACACTGCTTTGTGGCTTAGTGGATTTTGAGCTTAATTTCAGAACCGTTAGTTGTCAATATAATCAAATAACAACAAAAAGCCATTTATACGTTTCAACATGGAGATCTTTATTAAAGCTTTCCATTGTACAAATGTCACTGTAGTTGAAACTGCATGCAGTGGCTTGGTTTGAGGCACGTTACTAAAGGAGAATGAGCGTTGTTTAAAAGTATGACAACATCAGACACATAATTGCATAACTTAACCTTATCAATATTGCAGTTAAATTTAACTACAAAATGTATGTGTAATATGTCATCATCAAGCCATTTGTCTTCTATGGAGATATATTTAACAAAATACACACGTATAAAAAGGCAGAACATAAGGAGAAATACTAACAAGAGCAGTTAAGACGAGTTAGGAAATAATTCATTTTAGGTAAATACAGAAGAGAGGATGAGAGGCACACAGACTATATCTGGAGGAAGGAGAATGTAAATGAAGCTCTATATTTGATATTAAATAACTCAGTTAAACCTGAGCACTGTACTCACAGAGGTCTGAATGACAAGAGTGATGACAAAAAGAAATTGTGTACTTCCGTCAACAGAAACATGAAGCGGTAATGCCTTTGTGAGAAACACAGTGAACATGTGTTGGCAACAGAACAGCTATGCAACCTGACCTCTATCACTTAGAGTGAAATACTTAAGGTTAAGGGTCGATCTGTGATTCAATTAAACATAAAAGCACCAGGGGCTTTATGAGTAATAAGGAAAACAATGTGCAAAAAGTGCCTCTGCACAACAAAGAGCAGCAAAGTGATGAAGAGACAAACAGCAATTTACATCATATGGTTATAAACTCTAATGTACTTATACTTTTCTTATTAGTTTGTCCTCTTGCCAAGTTTACTCTTCATAAAACACAAACATACTGCAGCATGAGGGGGAATGGTGTTAGATCCTCCCTAAAAAGTCAGGCCACACAATAAGAAAAAAAATAAAAACAGGCACATAAATATGTAACCCATTAAATTGCCTTTCAGTGCTTCTGACGTCGATTAATTGACTGACTGCTCTCGACGGGGTTTGGCCACAGTCAACACCACTATTTGACAAAATATTTTGGGAGAGAATCACATGGAACCCATAATCTTTTTTTTCCTCAACACAGCATTTTCTACTTTTGGCAAAGCAATAATCTTGATGCGGATTGGTCACATAAGTTTCCTGTTTAGGCTACTTACTTTGGACAGACAACCTTCTTGTTAGCACAGTATACAGGCAGAGAGTCAAAATATAACACAGAGAGGATAGTCTTAGGCTGAGAACATTCTGACCTACTACAATAAACAAAATAATAGACAAAAGGCAAAACAACAAATCAGACCTTCGTGTTGTTCTTTTTTTTAAATCACTATATATAGCTAACTTGCTTTTATATTTTGCCCATCTCACAACGCAACCTGAGGCACAACATCAAAGTCCACTTTCTGAACTTTCACAGCATCTAGCCGCTTGCCTATTTAATTAAGTTACCTTAAGGAAGCAGCAGTTTTCAGAGAAATAAGTCATTGTCGCACATGAATCAAAATGACAATATCAATAGTTATCAATAACTAACATTAATCAATCCTTATTGGGAAAAAACATTAAGACCCAGAAGATGTGGCGGCAGAGCAGAGTAGTGGCGTCTTTGTACAAGCGCCTGTCACAGTACAGTCTGCCTTCCGTGGGAATGTTGCAGAGAGGGTAGGGGGAGTGGAGAAACGAAGGGAGGAAGGACAGAAGAGAAGGAGAAGAGCCCTCTCTGAGATCTGCTGAGAGTGTTTGTTTGGTGTGTGTGTGTGTGTGTGTGTGTGTGTGTGTGTGTGTGTGTGTGTGTGTGTGTGTGTGTGTGCGCATGAGCGTGTGTTTGTGTCTTATTGACGTCATACAGGTTTTATTCCCACTCTGTGGTACCAGGTGGTTTGGAGGTCAGATCATACATGACTCTGGAGATGCCTGGGATCTTTTTTATTTCATTCACCATCTTTAGCACCACCTGAAAGATGAAACACAAGCAGATGAGGAACTGTGAACTCGTCCTTTGTGAAATCCAAAGTCAGGTTCAGGTCTAAGTCTGGTACCTCCTCTGGGATATGGTTGCCAGGCATAGCAGGAATCCCTGTCATGAAGTCGCTGGTGATAAAGGTGCGGACCACCACAGAACGTCGGCACGATGGTTGCTTCTGCAGTGGGTCCCGGTCAAAGTGCAGAGGGGTTAAGATCACTGGCATCTGGCTGATCTTACCAGAGTAACCTGAAAAATATTTAAGAGGACCAATTTAGTAACACAAAACTAACACAAAACTGTTAAACTGGCTGCATATTCAAACTTCTCATTGTACCTTCGCATAACACACACTTACCAGACTCTCTGAGGATAGCGTGAGCTACAAAGTCAGCCTGTCTGAGCGTGCTCAAGACTCCTGTGGTCAGGAAAGTGGGTGTAATGTCTGTTGGAGGCTCCTTCACAGGGGACCCAAATATGTACACAACTCTGGCAGGAAATGACACCAAAATAGCCATTGAGTTGTTTGCTTGTGTTTTCTACTGAGTCTGTGAGCTGTATATTGAGAGCTCTTTACCTGTTGATGCTATGGCACATGCGAGGGATGAGTCTGGCCAGGAACAGCAGAGACTCCCAGTGTGGAGATTCTTTACTTGTGACGCCACAAACATAACTGTAGGATCGGCAGTCACCCTGTGTTATTGTGAGAAAAAGATGTCCATTATTTTAATGCATTAGAATCCTTTCTAGACATGGATTTCATTTTTGAACAGCCAGGTAATGTTGTATATTTTTGGTCTTGCACTTTTAACAAATAACGCAGCTCAGTTTCTTTACCGTCTCCAGCCTGACTCACAGTTTGAGGTTAAGGCCAAATTTAAACGTCTGGGAAGGACAGGAAGCAACAGAACACACCCAGTGCTCACTCACCCACCGACAGCAATGATTGTGTGGAATTTTAAATTCTTAAGCAAGACAAACACTCACTTTTTCCTAATTGTAAGTTTGTCATTAATTAACATCAGTCAACTTTAAAATAGTTGGGGGAAAAATACACAGAAAAATCTATCTACACCCCAAGAGAGTTAAATAAAGAAACTTCAACGTGGGTGTGGTTTGAGGTTAACCACCATGATATGATAATTCTACCAGATGAGACAAACACAGACTGGAACTATTTTAACCCTGTGTAACACACTCCAAACATCTGAGCCTTCTGAAAAAAACTGGGACTGTTTTCTAATGGTGACTAATATGTGACGATATGAAAGTGAATTACACAGCTTGCCAAGATTTAGGTGGGAGGTGAGACAACAAATTAAAATTATGAGTAAGATTCATGTTAATGTGTGAATCATTCATGATTCAGCTAGAGAAAAAAAAAAGTGTTAATTCTGATAAACTGGATTACCTGAACACCAACAGTTTTGATGGGCAACAAGAAGGCATTGAGTGAATGAAGGCTGGTGATCTGCATGAGTTTCTCCTCCTCCTCGTCCGAAATGCATGATTTGACTCTCTGCAGCAAGGCATGGGGCTGCAGAGGACACACAAAGACATCAAAACTTGAACCTTTTCGTGGACCAAAGATAAGCAAAGCCATGCTGTTTATTTGGATATACTGAGTAATAACTACTGCCAACTTGGAACCTTTCCTGCTGCACTGTTATCATGCTTTTATTACTATTACTATTAGTTGATTTTATCACTTTGATCTTTCACTTTAGTGTTGTGGTTTGGAAAAGTTTGCCTCAAAAATAAAAACTCTCAATCAGCTTGTGAAATAAGTCAGCAAACTGACAGCTGAACCTTGAGGCTCTGTACAACAAACAGTTAATAGTTAGTGGCTTAGCAACTCCATAATAAATGATGACTGCCATCCTTTAAACAGCCAGTTTCCGCTCCCTCCATCTGGTCAGAGACTTGCTGTTCCAAAACAGAGGACTAAAAGGTAGTGGAATAGTTTTGTTCCTGCAACCATCATTTTTACAAATAATAGGTCAGTGATGCTAGTTGCAATTTAAACTAAGCACGTAAAACATCTCTTTTTCTTGTATTTATTTGTTTGTGTATATAATCAGACCGTATATATTTTTCTGCAGAAATCCTGTCGACTAATCTTGGATGTTTAATCTCTGTCCGTTGCTACTTTTAGAAATACAACACAAAACCACACAGACACACAGACAAGACCAGACTACTTCTTGACATAGAATAAATAAAAAACTAGGATGGTTGGCCGGGCTATAAATAATCAGCTTGTACTGTACCTTTTTGACACTGGCAGAAAAGTCTGTGATAATTTTCAGGATGTTGTTTGTTTCGGCAAAGTCCTTACAGATGTAGGGTTCCTCTGCACATATCACTCTGATTGACAGTCCGGGACCTATAGGCAAGAGGGAAAGGACAAAAATAGGAATGATGTGCTAGCACCCCCTCCGTCGTCTTATCTATTAATAACAACAGGCCAAGAGGTGAAATGCTATCACTTTTTGTGCAGCAGTATTTAGTACTTGCCAGGGAAAGGATGCCGAGAGACGATATCTTCTGGAAGGCCAAGCTCTCTTCCCAAAGCTCTAACCTCATCTTTATGGAAATCTCTTAGTGGTTCAATTACCTTTCCCTGGAAATACATATAAAAGTAACAGGAGTATGCTTAGGTGTTCAACTCTTAGGCATTTGCATGGCTGTGCAAAGACCAAGACCAGGGGATTAGGTTTAATATTAGAAATGGTCCTACCTCATTTCTGAGTTTGCGGACTAGCTCTGTGTCATTGTGATGAGTTTTGATGACCTCTGCCTTGCCACTGGCCAGATGAGAGGCGCTCTCAATGAGGTCAGGCCTTAAGGTGCCCTGGGCCAAGAAAACCTCCTCTGGTTTCAAATTCATCTCCCCTATGACTTCATTTGCCACCTACACAAGAGAAATGACAGATTATTTTACAATCCAAAGGCACGAAAAAGGTTTGCTTCGTTTCTGGAAGATGCATAGAACATTAGACTAACAGAGGCTTACTTTAACGAATGTGTCTCCGATGATTTTTCTTTTCTCCTCGGGGTTGGTGGTCATGTTTAATGTCTTGCTGATGCGCTTTCGTGGTGTCCTGTCCTCCTCAGAGATGGGAAGGGTGGTCGTTCCGTTGTAGAAGGTATGTGCTGCATTCACCACTACAACAATATTGAAGATTTGGAAAGGCGCACGTAGTACATTCATCCACAGTCATTTTTATAATGTACTGCTCAATTTCACTCCTTACCTTTGAGTTTAATACCAAGCTTGGTGAGAGCCTCTTCCACACTTTGACTCTCTCTCTTTCTCATGAAACCATTGTCGATGTGAACAGCTATCACCTGTTCCTGGTTCAGTGCTTTGTTGAGAAGGGCTGTGCACACTGTCGAGTCAACTCCGCCACTGAGGAGCACCTGAGATAGACAAGAAAAAATGATTTATTTAGCATGGTTCAACTACATCTTAAAACTAGCACAGTCCACAACATGCACAATATTGACATGGTAACTAGAGCAACACCATCTTCACACTTTAGGTAATAACAATAGTACTGCATTTATTGCAGCATGTGAGAGTCCAGTGCTAAGAGCTGGTTTGCTACACTCGTTTAATGCAGTCACACTCCGCTGGGATGAAGCCCAGTTCTAAAGCCGCTGAGGGACTGTAGTACCTTTTTGGGAGAGTTTAATTGCAGTCACTGATCGCTGGGACACTAGCATCTTGCACATGAGGCGACACTGGCTTTGGATATTTAGTCAAAGTACATGTTTACGTGTAACCAGCTCAAATGAGACAGAGTAGACAGTACTTACCAGAACTTTCGACGTGCCTACTTTTTCTCTGATCTCACTGATGCAGGCCTGTTGGCGGTTCAATACTGTGAAGTTATTTGTGCATCCTGCGATCTCAAACAGAAAGTTCCGCAACATGTCCATGCCTCGCTCTGTCAAGTCTACTTCTGGGTGAAACTGTGTCCCGTACAGTTTCTTCTGTTCATTGGCAATACCTGGTGGGAAAATGTAACTTAAATCAAACAAATGCATGAGAGACTACAACACAAGACTTCTTTTATGCTTCTCACCAGCGATGATGTTCCCAGACTGGGCCACCACTTTAAAGCCATCAGCCACTTTATCCACACTGTCACCATGGGTCAGAAGGACGAGCTCTTCCTTCTGAAGGCCTCTGATCAAAAAAACAATTGGAAAATATGTGCTACAGCCTGACATTTCAAGATGTAAGCAATCTCTTATGTTTAGTCTGTGTTTACTGTGTGGACACTGTGGGAGACATACAGTAAGAGAACTGCAGCCTTCTATTTTAGACTTTACTCTATCCCCTTTAAAAACAAGGAGCCACAAAACAGGCTGATCTGTTCTTCAGTAACAGCACAGTACTGCTGAATACAATGCCCACAACACTGTGCTAACTGTAGGTTTCAGTGACACCATAATACACATTTAAAATAACAACATCCTCCTACCTGAAGAGAGAGCAACTGTTGTCCAAGTTAATACTGAACACACCGTCTTCCCGTACACTTTTTTTGTGTACTGTGCCGCCGAAAACTTTATTCAGCATCTGCAATATGAAAACACACTCAGTTAACATGGTTACTTTGGTTTGCAGACATAGTTCTTGTGTCACAAAGCTAGTGCTTGTTGCAGTTATATTAAACACTTATGTTGTTTGTCTCTGCCTAGGACTAACCTGATCTGCAGCAACTGAGGCTGCCCTGGACATTTGTTGTTCTTAGATTCTACGCTCTATGGACTCAGAACAAAGCTGGTCTTGTGTATATATACTGTATAATACCTGTTGTACACATTTGTGTCCTGTTTCTATCTGTTCTGACGTCACTTATTGCACAGCCTCATCCAGGGAGTGGACCTCTCCTTCTGTGGTTCTCCCTGAGGTTTCTTTTTTCTCATGGCGAGGATTTTTTTTTTAGTTTTTCCTCGTCCTGATGGAGGGTTTAACAACAACAAAAATAAAGGTCTTGTCTAGTGTCAAACTATCCCAGCCAGATCCGTGGTACATGTAGTAGTCTACATACTTACTGAGTGTGATAAAGCTTAGTAGTGTTACTGATTCATTTATCTTCTGCAGCTTAAGCTCGTTAACACATTACTTGGCTCCTGTTACATATGTTATTAGCCATCAACCTGCTGTTAAAAATCAATAAAATGCGCTTGCACATTTTACCTGCATTCCATAACAAATTCCTAATACAGGCTTTCCAATGGTGAATATGGCAGGGTCAAACCAGGGGGCATCTTCTGCATATACAGAGGCTGGACCTCCTGATATGATGATAGCCCTAAAAAAGAGGCGCAAATATGAATAACAAAAAACAACACTCAGAGCAATAACTAAGGCTGCAAGATATCAGAATGGTCTTTGACACAGTGAAAAGTTGAACCGATTTATAAAATATAAAGAAATACAAGGCTTTGAACTACATTCCACTCATGACAGCAGAAGGTAATCAATAATAAAGACCGAACCAGGACTAAATTAAGACTTTACTGGAAGTATGAAGACAACCTACTGATGGTCTGTATGCTTTTTCTCACCTGTAGCCCTGCTCTCGAATAGCAAAGGCTGGAGTCTCTAAAGGGAGGATCTCCGAGCGCACACACAGCTCTCGCACCCGTCTGTCAATAACCTTGCCATACTGGGCCCCTGCGTCCAGGATAGCCACAGCCCCCTCACATGACCCATTCTGCTCTGCAGTGCTGATCTCCAGCTGTAAACAGAAAAAAGACAAAAAGAGATCACTATTTTATACTGAAGATCTGCTTGTGCTGTGTGTGAGCATTGACTATAGTGACAGACGTTTTCCAGTTTAAAATAACATTAAAGGAAGACTTTCGTGTCATTCAAAGAGAAGATGGCTGTGCAAAATTGGACCTAATAAGGCCTAACACAATTATAGACATGTGAGTGTCACTACAACTGGAACGTGCAGTCACTCAGTAGAATCACATGAAACCCACAAGTAACTTTAGTCATTAGTGTCATTATTAATTCATTATTCATGGGTTCAATCTTTAGGATTATGTTGTATATTTTACATTGATCAGATAGATTCAACATGAAATTTTTTGGCATTTGCTTGGTTTATGTCAGTCCTTAGATGTACAATCAGCAGTAAGTGAGTTTTAGTAGGAGTTAAAGAGAAACAGAAACTTGGTTGTGAAAAAGTAACATTTTGCGGATTTGGAGTACAAAAGTGGAACCAACAACCCACGTGGTTGGTTGAAAACTTCCGCCGCCTATGTTACCATTACATCTTCCATTTAGCATTGCACCCATCATCTATTTTTAAAAAATGTGTAGAGCACAAACTGTTCTACGTTCAGGAGCTACAATAAACCACGAAAACAGTAGATAAACGTGAAAGAAAACTTAACCATATGAGATAATAACACTGAACTGTTTTCACTTGTCAGACCGGTCAGATAGATTCACAGTAGCAGACATTAGGAACTCACAGTAAAAGTGACATTAGCACACGACGTGACAGTAGCCCATTTCTGCAGTTTAACACGACCTCGACGTGAAGACACCGCTAAAACCATGCTATAAAAACAGTTATTAGTTGCGCTGCTGTGGTTACAAATCTTTGGCAGTCCAGCTAACGCTAGCTACGCACTAATGATACAGGTTAGCATGCTAGCTCGCGGATACGTATAAACAGTAGTAATCAGCGCTAGCCAGTTAGCATCGCGTACATTTAGCGGGGCTATGCTAAACCCACGCGGTGCTGGAAAGGGTGTAATAGCCAGCCCTTCGTAAGATTAAGGCATCCTCCTAGACCTGCCAAATTTGTGGAATTTTTTAATTTACTTGAACATCATTTAAACAACGCGAGGTTTATCAGGTTACATGAGCAACATGTTTATTTATGTGGCGTTAACACCGCAACAGGCTTACAACAGTCCTCTCACGGCACTGGAGGTAACGTAACATGCAACACAACTTTCCCCACAGATACACAGGCCATAATAGACGACCGGGGTGACAAAACTATAAACCGGGATTCTGACGTAAAATGAGCCGGACCGACGGTACCAGAGCTGTGGGTACGCCTCTACGCACTGACCTTGCTGTCTCCGTTGCACAGAGCCATGGAGGACTGCCGTGTTGTGGAATGAGCTCTCCCTTCCCTTTGCCTCAGAGTCCCAGAGAGAGAGCTGCAGGTCTGCTCCTGGCTCAGCACGCCGACTACTGTTGCAAAAGAAGAGCAGTGCAGTCAGGGTGGACTGTGGTCTGCTCTCATCTGCACGGAAAATAACTTTCACATTGTGAACATGTGCAGAAATGTGACTGTGTTTTATGGGTGGAGCGCAAAAAAAAAAAAAAAAAAATCACAAAAATAGCGTTAAGAGAGTGGCTTCTCCAGGGGCTGGGCTTAAACTACTGCTATGAACACACTTGGATGCACTACTCAAAAGGAAGAATGAGTGTGTATTAGAGGATAACATATGAAAGTAATGTATAACCAATTCTATAAGTGACCAATATTTTAATCAACAGTTTACTTTGGAGAAGCAGAGACTATAGTATGAAGCCTACTGCTGTAAATGGAGCATTTACAAACCCAAAAACTTGAGACACCTTGTAAAATGTAAATAAAAACAGAAAGCAACAATTTGCAAATCTAACAAAATTATTTACAATAGAACATATAAACAACATATCAGGTGTTGAAAATGAGATATTTGACTATTTCAAGTAAAATAATAGCTCTTTTTTAATTTAATGGCACCAACACACATCTAAAAAGTTGGGGCAGGACCATTGTGTAGCATTTTAACAACAGTCTGTAAATATCTGGGAAGTGAGAAGAGCAGCTGGTGGAGTTGTAGGAGTGGAATGTGGTATCATTCTTCTGTGATGTAGGATTCAAATAGGCCTGGGTCTTCTGCTGGATTTTTTGTTCAATGATGTGCCAAATATTTTCTGTTGGTGAAAGGTATAGACTGCAACAGGGGCAGTTCAGCACCCGGACTCTTCTACAAGTACATTTTTTCATTCATTTTTAAATGTGCTTTGTCCCAGAGAAGATGTGGTCTTTCTGGATGGTGTTCACATATGTCTTATTTTTTGGCTTGATACAGTTTAACTTACATTTATGGATGTCATTGAACTGAATTAGGCTTGTTTTCAATGCAGTTGCAGCTGAGGGCCTGAAGATCATGAACTTCCAATACTGACCTTTGACCTTGCCACTTGTCACAGAGATTTCTCCAGATTCTCTGAATCTTTTAATGATATTATGTTCTATAGATGTTGAGATATTCAAGTCTTTGCAATTTTATATCAAGGAACTAATTAGTTACAAAATGCTTCTCCAGCTTTTCCAGCCTTTTGTTGCCCCTGACCCAGTTTTTTTGAGATGTGTCACTGCATTAAAATTCAAAAAGGAGCTATTATTTTTATGAAATGGTAAAATATCTCAGTTTAAACACCTAATATGTTGTTAATGTTCCATTGTGAATACAATATTGTTTTAAGAGATATGCAAATGATTGCATTGTGTTTTTATGTTTTATGTTTTACACAGTGTCTCAACTTTTTTGTACAATGTATTGAATTATTCTATTCTAAATTAACAGTTTCCCAGTTGGTAATGTCCGTACACTCCTAGTCCATAAATAACAGACGGAAAAATAGAAAATTGGACTACTGTTGAACCCAGAATAAGAAATGACACACCAATATATATTGTGGTTTATGTTGGTTAGCCCATAATATGTCCTCAGCCTTAAACACTATAATAGTCCTACTGTGCTGGAGTTGTCAGACAGCAAGTATGTGACAAAAAGACCCAGTGTACTTTAACACATTTGCATTATAGTTATACCAATGTTTGTTTGTTTTTTCGCATAATGTGACATTTTTTTTTACAGCTACTGAGCTTTATTGCATTGTTATCTGCTTAATTTTCACTAAATATTCATTAAAGATTATATAATGTTGTTTCTTTCTTTCTTTTAGATTATGTAATATGAGTTTTCACACACCCTTCAACTTGAACTTCCTTGAAAGTCAGATAGGAATGTAACAGCAGAAGTCCAAAATTCAATGCAAACATCCAACTCATGACAAATGTTAACTTACATACTATTAGGAAATGCTAAATCTTTCAAAATTAACATTTAAATAGACTGTGAAACTATACGTAGATGTTTTGTTAGAGATTTGTTTTCTATTGTAAAATAATATGTATGCAAATCAAGAGTTTATGTACATATTAAAAGAACTTTAAGCTAAAAAGGTAACCACTACTCACATGATAATTGTGAGGGACGTTCACGTGCTTGATTAAAATCGGGGAAAATGCCAATTAGGCACGCTCTTGTGAAGAGGTACAGAAAGAGGCGAGTGGGCGTCCTCTTGTGGAAATTCTCTGTATCACTTTAAAACAATATATTATTTCAAAAACACATAAAAAAAAAAAACAAGAGACCAGAGTATGTTCGCTCCTACATTTGTCCTAGGATATGGTTAGAACCGCAGATTCTCCTCCTTATCACATGCACCCAAATTATCCTGGTTCTGTCACATGGGGATAAGCAGCCTCACATGCACTTATGGCCAACACAAGGAAAGCACGCTGCTATTCATTAACTCCATCTCTAAAGTGGTATAATGCGTACACCGTGACTTTTGCGAATCATTTACCAGGTCACAGAGTCATTATTTGCCACTTAAAATAATAATGATGATAATAATAATGATGATGATGATGATGATGATGATGATGATAATAATAATAATAATCATAATCATAACAATAACAATAATAATAATAATAATAATAATAATAATAATTATTATTATTATTATTATTATTATTATTATTTCTGTTATTTTATATAGTATCAACAACAACAACAATAATAATAACAATAATAAAAACACAACAACAACAATAATAATAATAATAATAATAATAATAATAATAATAATAGTAGTAGTAAAGATGACTTTTTGGGCCAACAATCAACAGCAATAAAGGAATTATTTTAAGCTTGGACAGAGATAGTTGTGTTGTGTTAAATGGATGTTGTGTTAAATACAACAATTGTATTTATTTATTTTACGACTAGCATAGGCGCGCCATATTTGTATTTAAGGTAATTTTTGGTTTGTTGTTCTACCTCCATGGTTACTTTATGTAAAGAAGGAAAGCGGAACCTTACTCAATCCTGATATGACACGTCATCTGTGCGTTGCCGGACTCTTTTCTCAGTTACACATTCAGCAGTTCCTGGTTGTCTTGTGTTGATTCTGGATGTAAACCTGTTTTAAGCCACACGGTAGTCGTTTTCTTGGGTTTGTTGCCTTTTCTGAATTACCGTTTGGTTTGCAGTTGTGTGAAATAAGATTTTATATAGGTTTGTCGTACATTTTTTATTTAGGCGTTTGTGTTTTTGTGTTGATTTGGCATGTTGCTTAATCTGCTATCACCATCACCAGGTATGCATGCAGTCATCTAATCATCATCAAAGATTTTACTTTTCGTGCTTGTCTTGTCATTATGTCTCTTATTCACAATGAAACATTGGGGGAGATGTATGTAATTATAATTTTAAATAATTTCTTTATCGCTGGTTAAGTGTGCTCCTGTTGGTTGACAGCAGTAGTGACAGCTGCTGTTTTTGCCCTGCTCATTTCAAAACTATGTGTCAAGACCTTAGTTTCAAAACACACATCTAAAACATCTCCCTGAATGATCCCTGATAACTTTTTATACTTTTTTATATAATTGTTGTTGAGTTTCAATCATTGTGTTATGTCCATTTAAGTAAAAAACAAAAAAAAAAATTTCTCCTCCAGCTTGGTTTAGGGTACATCAAACCTGATGCCCAGTGTTCCAAAATGGAGCACACAGATCTTTTCCCGCGCACGAACGGACGGCAGAGGAAGATTGCTGGTGGTTCCCTTCTACCTGAAAACATGAAAGACAGTGACCGAGGAGAGATGAGCTCCTCTGAGTCTGAAGTAGAGGGAGAAACGGAGGGTCTGATCAAAGACTCGGACTCTGAGGACAGGAGGCGTTACAGGACTCGGCCAGGCATTCGTGGCGAGTTGGGAAACATTCTGCTGCTTTTATTTCTTTATGTGCTGCAGGGGATTCCTTTAGGACTTGCTGGTAGCATTCCTCTCATCTTACAGGGTAAAAATGTTAGCTACAAAGACCAAGCCTTCTTCAGCTTTGTCTTTTGGCCTTTCAGTCTCAAACTTTTTTGGGCTCCTCTCGTGGATGCGCTCTATTTCAGCAAGTTTGGTAGAAGGTAATGGCTAAACACCTCATTTATACATTGGATTTTTTTCCTTCTCCTCTTAATACTAATAAACGTTTGAATTCTACCTGATTCTACAGAAAGTCATGGCTGGTGCCCACACAGTACCTACTTGGTATCTTCATGCTCTGCCTGTCATTTACTGTTAATTCACTGCTGCAGAGAGAAGGAGGACCTGACATCGTGACACTAACAGCTGTGTTTTTTATGCTTGCCTTTTTGGCAGCCACGCAGGTAGATATAAAAAACATTAAAAGTAGAGATGCATATTCATAAGGATTTCACATTAATGCATGGATTCTTTTTGTCTCACTTAACATTTCTCTCTTCTCTCTCTGTAAGGACATTGCTGTAGATGGCTGGGCCCTTACTATGTTATCCAGAGAAAATGTGGGCTATGCGTCAACATGCAACTCTGTAGGCCAGACAGCAGGCTACTTCTTGGGCAATGTGCTGTTTTTGGCTTTGGAGTCGGTCGACTTCTGCAACAAATACCTCAGATCCGAGCCCAAGGACACGGGCATTGTTACGTTATCTGGTATGTCAGGAGAGTGATTCTGAATCTAGATTCAAGAGTCAGCTGCTGTCTGCTGTGTTGAAGTATTAAACCTATTCCTTTCTTGTAGATTTCTTGTTCTTTTGGGGTGTGTTGTTTATGATCTCCACAACGCTGGTGGCCATTTTGAAAAGGGAAAACGAGCCCAGTAAAGGAAAGAGGAGAGTCCCAGAGGAGACAAAGGGTGTCATGGAAACATATAAATTGCTTTTCTCCATCATCAAGATGCCCACAGTCTTCACTTTTTGTTCCCTGCTTCTTACTGCCAAGGTGCTTAACAGTTATTTTACACATGCTTTATTAAAAACCAATCCTTTGTAATATATTTTTAGCTGGAGTAAGTACGAGTGTTTATTTTATGTCTTCTGTGTTTGTTTTAGATTGGCTTCTGTGCCGCTGATGCAGTGACTGGCCTGAAGCTAGTGGAGGCTGGAGTTCCCAAGGCGCAGTTGGCATTGTTAGCAGTTCCCATGGTGCCTCTGCAGATCCTGCTTCCAGTCATTATCAGTAAATACACAGCAGGACCCCGGCCACTGGATGTCTTCTACAAGGCCTTTCCTTTTAGGTTTGTTTTACATGTCAATAATGATGGATAATACTCAATAGGACTGGTTGTCTTAAAAACTGAGGGGTCTTTGTGCTTGTAGATTGCTCATCGGGCTGGAGTATGCTCTGCTGGTGTGGTGGACTCCCAGTGTCAAACAAGAAGAAGGATATCCCGTTTACTACTACGCTGTAGTGCTGCTTAGTTACGCCCTTCATCAGGTTTGTTGTTTGTCCACGCTGCACTGGCATTTACGCAGTGTTTATGCTGAAAGTCCAACTGAAACTGCATTATACTTAGTATTCCATACGTAAATAGGTATTTGCCAGTGTATTCTGATCCTGATGTTGCAGTAGCAGCATTGGATTCTGCCCCTAGATGGCACTACATCAAAAGGCATTACACACTAAGGGATTTAAAAATCTTCTCCATAGCTGTTCTTCTATTAATATCTAAGTTTTTGTGCCATACTCTGCAAACACAATTAAAGAAACCTTCAGTACTGTATTTATTGCTGTGTTCGCCTTTTGAGAAGCATCATTGATTCTAATACAGAAACTATTTTTTTGCTGCTTTTCCCAGGTGGCCCTTTATAGTATGTATGTGGCCTGCATGGCCTTCCATGCCAAAGTGAGTGACCCTGTAATTGGTGGGACCTACATGACTCTCTTGAACACAGTCACTAACCTGGGGGGAAACTGGCCCTCCACTGTGGCTCTGTGGCTGGTGGATCCACTCACCATTAAGGAATGTCAGGGGGCATCTGGACAAAGCTGTGCCTCATTAGAAGATGCAAGGGTAAGCAATACAGCAAAGATATACAGAGTCTGTGTTTGCACAAAGAATAAATGACAATGCTTTGTCTGTTTTCCCATTTGCAGCTGTGCACTCAGGAGGGTGGAGTTTGTGTGACAACCTTAGATGGCTACTATGTGGAGTCTCTGGTGTGTGTTGTCATCGGCCTGATCTGGTGGCTGTGGCTCGGGAAGAAGATGAGGCGGCTGCAGGAGCAGAGCCCCGCAGCGTGGAGATGCACAGTAAACCCATGATGACACTTCCAGTACCAGTGACTGTCACCGGTGTACCTCTGCTGTGGTCTAACGCTGGGATTTCTATTGACAATCTCATGATTATGTTCATCTGCTGATAATTCCACGGACCTGACAACATACTGTATATGAGCTTTTTTTTACATGCTCTTCCTTTCCTGTAAAATCATATTGTTTATATACAGTAGCACCACCAAACCAGAGTTGGGTTAAAGAGTGTAAGATGTGATTGCTTTATTTTTATATACCCAGTAGATCCAATTTAGTTAAAACTGTATAGCAATCATCCTTTACAAGGATATTTGTACAAAGAAAAGAGTGTTTACCTATACAGTAATACTGAAATATTCATAAATCTGTTTTAACTAACACATTGGATAAGGACAGTACTGTTTGACTCAGCTCTGGTACCATCTTTAAAATGTCTTTCTTTGTGCCTTTCTAGCCTTGCAAAGTCCTAATGCCCTAATGTCAAGAGCATCCAGCAGAAGCATCACATATTCAATGATGACTCAAAACTTGCACATTATATCTCTGTCTTTAGTCGCAGCTAAATACACATTCCTCATGAAGGTCACAACATACAAAATGTGTTCATCTCCATCCAAACTAAACCCTTTCAAATATCTATCAGTAGGGTATCTTCCCTGTTTGATGTTTTTACCTTGAAAGGACCAAATCAGATCTCTATTGGTGTCTCTTTTGGTTGTGTCAATACATATTTTAAAATCAGATCACAGATGAGCATCTGAAGTGAAATGTCATACATTTTGTATAAAAACTAGATGTTATAGTACTATAAAAATCACAGATTTATTTGTTTCAGGATCAGTCAGGGGTCATTTCTTCATCATAATATTTGAGTTTCTTGTTCACCCACGCTCAAAGTTATCATCTGTGCATTAAAACCTTTGGTTTAATGGCCTTATAATAATTTTATTACAATCTTTGCCCTTTGGTCACTGTATCATGAAGAACAGCCTTTTATTTTAGTTTGAGCAACTGGTTTATTGTATCTTTTGAAGCTTTAGTAGTCTAGAAGCAAGTCTAACCTCATTTATTACACGACCCAGATGACGGAAAACTCCCATGTTAATATCTTTTAGTGTTTATATTCATTTTACATTTACTGGTTTTAGGTTTGCATTTACCACCAGAAAATGTAATTTTTCATGTTTTTTTTTTTTTAATCAGTCTGATCATTTTACATGCTATTTATTTAAACATAATTGATTTTGATTTATAAATGGCATTTTGAATGGTTATAATGCAGTGGGCATTTATTGGTTGCTCACAATTGTATGTTCTGATGCACACAAAAACTGGAAAAATCATGTTCACAAATGTTTTTTGTAAATAAAAAACATTAAGACACAAGACTGTAGTTTTTAAAAATTTATTATAATTTACTTGCTTTTCAGGAATTGGAAAATTTCCCTCCTAAACAAGTTAATGCTGATGCAGGAAGCTGGAAATGCTGCCCCAGCTGTTTGAGTATTAAAGCCCTGTGTTCAGTTCAACTGGTGACACAGTCGTCGACATGACTCCACTCTGGGCCTGAATGTGTTGGACTCTACGTCTCAACCACTGAGGCCCAGCTTTCCAGGTGGACTACAAAGCTGCACTGAGACCAACCAAAGCTGCATTAAGCTGACTGAAGTCTGAGGTGTCAGCTGTTCCTGTGATACATCCCTAATAGCACTGCAAAAATATCTGGAGTAAATGTAAAGATGAAGCCCACATCAGATAAACCATTTCACAAGTCATCCACAACACCAGCACTCACAGGATTTTACAAGTCCACGTGTTTGATTTGTTGACATCTGGCACAGTAGATGCTCCCAGTTGGCAACACATAAGACATAAAGCTAGAGCCATCGATTCCAGAACCTCAAATTAACCATCGTTAACGACTGTGAACTTGTCATTATTTTCACATTAAATCCAGTACATCTCACACAAGAGCCAGGAAGCATTTATTTAAGAACAGTCCCAAATGGAAGCAATTTCCTCACTGGCATTCATTCAAAGAGCACAGAGCACTTCAGATATTCTCAGAGCACATTTCAGCGCAACTAGCTTGTGTGATTCATTTCCACCTTTCATTTCCAAGTATACAGCCTTTACACCAGGCTTGTGTTTTCAGGGCGACTTCCAGCCCTATCACTCCGGTGGAATGACGAGGGGTGAGAACACAAAGGTCGTGAGACCTGAGAAAAGTGGTCAGACGATGTAGCTCTTAACTGCAGCACACAGGAGTCACACATTAACTCCAGGTTTTGTCAGCAAATGTAGTGTAAGGATGTGCAGTTTGGGATTTTCATTGTCTCAAGCATCCACATATTTTTGCTCTGTTTCTTAAAAATATCAAAGGAAAAAAAAGTCATGAAATAATAAACTCCCCTAAAGAGGCAGGTGGGTCATAGGTTCATACGTAAATGCTCGGGTCGCTTGGCTACAACCGGATAGGCCTGCTGCTTCATCTGAGCCAGGTTTAGGCCGGCAGGCTGTCGAATGGGGAGAGGCGCTGACGCCTCAGAGCTGCTTGTTACGTCCATCTGCTCTGGAGTGGACACCTCCATGGCCTGGTCCTGAGGACACTGGGGTACACTGGGGCCTCCACCTGTGAGGAGGGGGCTTCGGGTCCAGCAGTCTGCTCCAGAGAACTTCACCGGGCTGAATAAAATGATTATGTCTTTAGTGCCAGCTTAATGGACATAAAATTAATATCACAAACTACTTCATTCATCTCTGAGTGGTCAAGAATGAGAGCAGCGTACCTAAGAGGCGTTCTTGGACTGCCCATGATCCGCCGAGGCGACCTGATTTTTGGTTCAAACGAGAACCTTTCTTTGATGTTTTCTAATACTGATGGAGCAACATAAGTGAAGCCCTACATAAAGAAGACAGTTATGGTTGAGGCTTGCTAGTGTATTACAATCATGAAAAAAAAGTAAGAGTAAAAACTAAGATTTGCGTAACATTTCCTTTGGTGGTCTCGTTTATCTAATCAATGCTATACAAAGGCATTAGGAAATGAAAAGGCCTCGGACAGAGCAATTACCAGGAAAGCTTGATTTGCACTCTCGCTCAGGGTGGAGTCATCAGGACTGTCCACTGGTGTCTGACTGGTGAACTTGGAATCAAACTGACTCACGTCTTCTGCTGATTGCTGAGAGAAAAGACACAAAAGGTGAGGAGGGCAGAAATGGGACTCTGAATTAGATAACATTGATTGAATTAATTTTACTAGTTTAAACATAACATTCTATTAGGTCGATAACACACATTAATATTAAACATTCTGGTATCAGTTACATCAGTATCATTACTCACCAAGAAAGGCTTGAAGGGAGGCTCCACTTTCCGAGCGAGCAAATCCTCCCAGTTAATGTGTCTAAAGAAGGGATGGGCCTACAAATCACAAAGTAAGAATAGCATTTTGGAGTAACACCTCTGACAGACAAAACGTTTAGATATCTGTCCTCCATGCTCTCACCTGCACTTCGGTAGCATCCCCTGGTCCCGCACCCAGCCGTGATGAAGCATTTCTTTTCAGCAACTACAGAATCAGCAGCTGAATGTTAAACACAAGAACAGCACGAAGAATCTGGAATAAAGACAAACGAGCTGTAGATACCCGTTTTAGGACGTCTCGCGCTTCTTGTGTGAGGTAGGGCGGGAGGTTGAGCTTGCATTTTAAAATCTTGTCAATGGTCTTCTTTCGGTTTTCACCAGTAAATGGAGGCTGATTGGGAAAAGAAAGAAGTTTGAAATCACCTTGGTTAAGAGCTTGAAAAAATTTGATTGAATGTCTAGGGGTGCTCCAATCGATCGGCCACCAATCATGAACGGCCAATAATGGCTAAAAATAGTGTCAAATGACACAAAACACACAAGACAAAAATTGCGGATTTTGAGGTTTCTCAGCAGGACAATAAACTTGGAAATCCCCTGTGGATGAAATCAAGCAAAAACATACAAAACCACAAACCTCATCAGACATTTAAAGGCAAGTCATGTCAACAAATATGAGGAGTATTTAAAGCTAGCCAGCACAAAGAATGAGTGGAGCAGCTCTGCAGCACAGATCAATTGTTCAGTGAAGTACAGCTGAGGGCTGACTTTCAATAGAGGGATGTAGCCATAATAAGGCACAAGTTATTTGTTGTTTTTTGTTAGGCATTTTGGCATGAAAAGAAAACATTGTCATTGGATTACTTTTTAGTTTTACCACCTCCTAAAAATTCATATTTAAAACAGGCTTCTGTGTTTTTAAGAACAGTTAATTTATTAAGGTACATAGTCAAACAGACACCATGATTGGTGCTCGGTATTGGCTGATAATGATTTTGGCGTTATTAGCCTCCTGATCAGAGCACCCATAATAATATCGGTATATACTCAATACTGACCGCTCCCGTGAGCATGTCATACATCAGAGCTCCCAGACTCCACCAGTCTACCGCTCGGTTGTGTCCACTTCTCATTAAGATTTCTGGTGCCCTGAAACAAGCAGCCCAACAGAGGAAAAAGTAAGACAGCTACTCATGGAAATGTGTATGTACTGTATGTATGAGCTATGGTAATTATTCAATTAATGGATTGTGGGATAAGGTTATAAAAAGACCTACATGTATTCAATGGTACCACAGAATGTGTGTGTCACTGTGCCGTCATGAATGGACTCTTTACACAGCCCAAAGTCTGTCAGCTTCACATGACCTGAAAAGAAACAACAGTTAATGCAAATCATACATCAGGATAATTGTGTATTACATAACAATGTGTAAATATATATACACAATGCAATATACAAATGCCACAAATGGACACATATTTAGAGACAAAGCTCTTTTAATGAGAGTACGTCTTCTACAATCCCTTACCCTTCATCATCCTCACCTCTTCCAGATGACTGTGTGGATGTGTGGCACTAAAAAGTGATGACAATGACAACATTTTACCCTGAATAAACCTACAGCAGAATTCGGCCACACACCTTGGCTGTTGAGCATGATGTTCTCTGGTTTTAAATCTCGATAGATGATGCCCTTCTGGTGCAGGTGGCCCAGCGCCATGGAGATTTCAGCCAGGTAAAAACTGAAATCAAACCATTTCATTAAATACACAGTCACACAATAGTACAACAATTTTATAGATCATTCAGATCGCAAAGATGTTAAGTTTAAATGTCTCTGTGAAGGAACAGATGCTGCTCACCAGGCTGTGTCTTCCATAAAGATGCCCTCCCTCTCCAGCTGCATGAAGAGCTCTCCTCCTGAAACACAAAAACACAATATGTACCATGAATGGTGGAGGTGACTAAAACCCATCTATTTCATCTGACCTAAGACTGAATCAGCTGTGTGTTACTCTGCTTTCACTGACCGCTCAGATATTCAAGGATGAGGTACAGCTTTCCTCCGGTCTGGAAGGCGTAGATCAGATCGACTATGAATGGATGCTTCACCTCCTCCAGGATGTTTCTCTCAGCCTTGGTATGGGCTGTGTCCTTGGCATTGCGTACAATCATAGCCTGAAATCAAACAGCAGCATTAGTGCGCACATTTGGATGTGGACAACCTTTCTCTTGAGACATTATGTCCATTAGTGATCTATACTTTTATTTGTCTAGTCCATAGATAATACTATCAACTACTCAACTGTGCAATCACTGACACAAGTTTACAGTGGTACTGTTCAGCTCAGACTGTTGACTCTCAACAGGGAGGGCACAGTTTAAGATATACTGGGTAAGTGAGAAAAAGAAACTGTTTACTCTCAGCCTGACTTGGCATCAAGTAACCTCGCTGTAAAAACCCCACAGTTACACTCTTCCTCCAAGGCCATTACACCTATTGCATAATGATTTGAACCTTCAACTAAGAACAGTTATATTGAAGTGTATTGCTGCCAGGTCAGTAAAAATAAAATTTAATCCATATCACCTTACGTCCGTAACACATTGGCTATGATATTGATGATATTGGCTAATCACATTATTATAAGATACAAATTTATCACATAAACAATTTATCACATAAACGTATCACATTTTTAATATCACAGTTTGTTATAACTAGATTTTTTCTAACATTATATTCAGATTTAATGTAATGTACAAAATATGTATTGTATAAATGTGTATTGGATTAACATGGTCAAACTACTTTTAGGAGCTCAGTATTGGTCTAAGGCTCATAAGTTTAAGCAACAGAGTCATATTTGGTGCTTTAATTGTGAAGGGCAAGACCAGAAATATGGAAGCCTATGTGAGAGGAGCTGTGTGCAGTGTGCTCAGACACACGCTCACCCCAAAACTACTCGTATTTCTTAACAACACATCAGGACTCAACACAATATTATCAGTTGCACTAAATAACCCAATATTTGTAATAATATGACACTTCCATCTTGTAAAAAAAACCAAAAACTTAAAATAACTTGTTATAAGCATCTTGTAATAATGTGACGCATTTGTGAAACATTGTCTTGTACAAACATGATACATTCATATCAGCAAGATATATTATCTTGTAAAAACGTGATAATTATCTTGTTTTAACAAGATACATATCACGTTATAACATGTTACGGTTCACATTTATTTTTACTGACCTAGCAGGAATACGATTCTGTACAGTTATGCTTATTTATGAGCCCTTACATACACAAACACGCTCATTCAGTAAGTAGCCAAAGTTTCTTCTTCTCCTGTTTAACAAGCCATTAGAGTAGTGATTATATTTGAATATTTTCAGCAAGTAAAGTGAACCTAAGCATAATTTCAGGTGTTTTGGCAGTTGAGAGATTAATAAACAAGTGATAAAAACGTGGCAATTTGTTTTTCTAACCATACATAGTTATACATATCCTTACTATCACTGCGAACCAGCAGCGGGCTTCAAACAGGTTAAAACAGCGCTGCTGCTATCTAAACCATGCTCTTTTATCCTCTTTACATTTTTCAACTCATAAATATCACGAGGCAAGTTAGGACAGAGATTTCTCTCCCAAGAAGTTGACTTTCTTGAAAACAAGACTTGGCCTCTATCCCAAAGCTATAGCTCATTATGCAGTAATGCAAAGGCCAATTTGCAGCTTGACAATTGCACTAACTGTCTGAGATGTCAGTCTTCAATGTGTCACTATGGTCATTTTAGCCAATCAAGCAGAAGCAGGGGCTGTATCAGGCAGATTCTAATGGGCTGAGGCAGGGCCAAGGCTGCAGCAGAGCAGCAATGATGGCAATCTACCAAAGAGCAGTGAAATCTTACCCCACCACTGGCTTCAAGGACAGCCAATATTTGCAGACAGAAGTACTGTAATGTTTATTTGTAATACTGAGCATGCAGTTAATTTTTTATGTTATAAACCAGGAACAGCAGATCACTTTAAAGTAGTTTTATGCACATGGATAAGCACTTACCTTTTTTAAAACTTTCATAGCAAATATTTTGCCCGAGGCAGCCCCAACAACCTTTCGAACTTGAAAAACCTACACAAAAAGAAATAATATGATCTCTTTAAAGAACACCAAGGTTTTATTTTTTCAGATACTGCTGCTTCTTTTCTGATGCAAACCTTTCCATAGCCACCTTTCCCTAAAACTCTCAGGAGCTCAAAGCACTCAGGTCTGATGTTCTCTGTCCCCTGATTGACATTATCCTCCGATATTTCTATTTTCTCACAGTCATCCATGTTGCTGGAAACACAGACCATTATGATTACACTAGCTTGCTTTCAAAATGAACAAGCACTTATGCACAGCTTTACTTACAAGTCAAATCCACTGCATTGGTCCATGTAGTCATTGATTTGAGCCTAAAAAGAAAGGGAAAGAGGTCAATACCAGCAATTTTTTTGTATTTTTACCTTAAATTATAAAAATACATCATGTTTAATACCTATTTACATGCAATAAATAGGTAATAAAACCCCAATACATCAGACACACACTGTCAGGTGCACATAGTGCACATAGTCATATTCTTTAGGGGTGAATGGAAACATTTAGAATTATATTGATAAATTGATTCTTGATTCTAATTTAACAAAGTCTTCATACACACAGGAGCTGCTGTGATGCCATACTGACAAACAAGAGCTGTTATGTAATTGTTGCCCAATCTTTGCTCCATAGACATCAACATTAAGCAACATATTTCACAAAAAGCTTTTAAAGTCTCATAAAAACATGTATATAAAATATATACTGTGAAAAATAGAATAAAAATAAAATTACAAATTGCAGTTATAAAGTCTGGGTTTAGTATTAAATTCAAATAGAGTAGTCCCACGTGATACAAAACAGTAAACCCATTGATAAATATAACATTTTTTTTTTAATACAGCACAGAAATGCATCAATGTGAGGATTATGAATTAAGTAGCGAACAATCATTCATGCACCAGTTCACTCTTAACTGTGATGCCAAAATAAACTGTTGCACAGTGAGCCACATTTATCTCTGCAGCACTTTTGTCCGATTAAAGTTCGCCTGCACGATCAAAAATGACAGTAATGTCATTTCAGCCTGACAGCCCTTACGACATATGCACATCCTCGTTAGTTCACGTTTTAAGTAATGACACGGATACAAGTGACAGTTATGTTATAATAACTGTCAGGCTCACGGTGCAGAGCTAGCGTTAGCTGCTACTGCTGAGCCTGTTTAAGGCCTGAGAGCTGCAAGAGCAGGCCTTCTCAGGCTGCTGGCAGCCTACCAGGCTAACTCCGCTCAGCTGAGCTAGCTACTGTGCAGAGTTTCAGCTCTGAAACTACTATCGCAAATATGTTTGACGGCTTTTGTTAAAGTACCTCCTCGTTTTCATCATCTGAGACATTTTCCTCTGGCTGATCCAAATCAATGTCAAACACTCCCGCCATGACAGCGCTTCGTTAGGACCGCTCTGTCACACACCGCAAGAAAAGCAGGCGTCCGCCTCATGGACAAACACACTCCACCGCCATGACCGGCTACTACACTGAGCATGCGCAGTGTGCCGCTCCACCAGAGGGGCGGTGACCCACCTTTGATGTCCATAAACATCATGAAATTTTATCTTTCTTTTCACACTCTTTTTTGTCATTATTTTTACAGCTTGTGACCACAGAATAACATATCACTACTGATAGTTTTCAGATTATTGTAATGTTTAGTAATTATTCTACAAATAATGGTAATGCATGGAGAAAACAAAAATTAAGATCCACATCTTTCTTCAAATATGATGCCTAACCATAGAAAAATAGAAGGAATGTAGAACGACTTCATCAAAGTCAGAGACCACACTGCCATGATCCTGGTTTTTAATTAACCTGAAATTTAGCAATCGCTTCGCAACGTTTCAATTTTTACTTTATTTTGAAGGTGTGGGTCCGGAAATACAGTTTTGACTTCTCGTGGCGGTAGCTGTGGCTCACCTGTACACAAACCGAGACAACTGCGCTATGACTGTCCAGTCGTCGCCTCTTTGACAAACAATTCCACTTTCTTCAGCCAGGAGGACAGTCACGGTGATAGAGAGGGTCTGTTTTAATGTGTTTTTCTGTGACTTTGACGGAGTAGCGGGATGTCCGTGGTCACAGTTCAGCTCGGTCAGTGCGGAAACCAAGTGGGGCACGAGCTGTTCGACGTCATCTGCAACGACGCACGCGACAGACAGAGGAAAACATACAGCACCGCGAGCTGCGAGAGGTTCTTCTATCACACTGCAAATGGAGGTAGACTGTATAGACTCAACCAAATGTATCTTAGCCCATTATTTTACAATGAATCCTCTGTGGATGCTGTGAACTCTCAATGTTTTTTTCCCAGACCTTGTGGCTAGGGCCGTGCTTATTGACATGGAGCCCAAAGTTATCAATCAGAGTATGACAAAGGCAGCAAAGTCTGGAAAGTGGAGGTATGGAGACAAATCTCACTTCAGTCAGAAGCAGGGCTCTGGAAACAACTGGGCAAACGGGTAAGGATGTAATAAAGTTGTAGAAATATGCTTGTTCATCAAATCAGCTTTAATTGGTCTTATTTTCTAGGTTTTGTGTCCATGGCCCCCGTCACAAAGAGGCGGTGGAGGAGCTTGTGAGGCGAGAGGTGGAGCGCTGTGACAGATTGGCTGGACTCATGGCCATGATGAGTGTGGCAGGAGGCACTGGATCAGGGGTCGGCACCTACGTAACTCGATGTCTGAGGGACATTTTTCCTAAAAGCTTCATCCTTAACCATCTCACATGGCCCTACAGCACAGGGGAGGTACGGATTGTTTAATCACAGTGTTTAAATAAAATGGTTGTATGTGTAATGCTTAATGCTTGTCCTCTGTTTCTGCTTCAGGTGATTGTCCAGAACTATAACTCGGTGCTGACCCTAGCTAATCTGTACCGCCTTTCTGATGCCGTCCTAGTGCACGAGAATGACACAGTGCACCGGATCTGCAGTCAGCTGCTTAACATCAAGCACATCTCTTTCAGTGACGTTAACAGAGTGATTGCACACCAGCTCGGCAGTGTGCTCCAGCCCGCGCTCACTACAGACTCCTATGGGACCTACAGCAGAAATCCTTTGGGTAACAAATGCAGTGAAACATGTCACGATGTGTTATATGTCAAATTTAATCTAATAAATGTGTTTGGTTTTTTTTCAGGTGAGTTGGTAAGCTCCCTTGCCTGTCACCCAGAATACAAGCTGCTCAGTTTGTGCACAATTCCTCAGATGTCCAGCTCATCTCTTGCTTACAGCACATTCAGCTGGCCAGGCCTTTTAAAGCATCTCCGCCAGATGCTCATTTCAAATGCCAAGATGGAAGAAGGTACATTTTTTTTAAATAAAATCCCTCCAACTAATGATAAGAAACATCTGAGGAGCTTTATAATTTATCCCATGTTAGGTATAGATTGGCAGGTGCGCCCTCCCGCTGACTCGGAGCGAACCAGGAGTCTCCCAGCACATAGCTTTAACACGTCACTGGCCAATCTGCTCATACTTCGAGGAAAAGATGTCTACAGCGCAGAGACAGGTCAGAATTACAAATAAGAATAATAAAAAACCTTGTTACTCTGTTTGTTGAACCTATTGTAATGCTGTGTATAGGTGGTTTCGAAGACCCGGCTCTCTATACTTCTTGGTTGTCATCGGATGAAGCTTTTAACACATGGAAGTCCCCAGTGCCTTTTAATAAGTACGAAAAATCTGCCACACTAGTCAGTAACAGCCAGGCTTTGCTGCAACCCTTGGACAACATGGTGGGAAAAGCCTGGACCATGTTTGCCTCCAGGTACGTTTGCCTGAAAAATAAAATAAATGGAATTTTAACAGTTCCTGGAAGAGATTTTTCCTTTTCTTCGCAGGGCTTACGTTCATCAGTACATTAAATTTGGGATCACAGAGGAAGACTTTCTAGATGGCTTTACATCCCTGGAGCAGGTCATCTCCAGCTACCGTCAACTATGCTAGCACCATGAATGAATCCAAAAAGACAGTTCTACATTGCAATGCTTTTATTGATAAAGACTTCACACAATTGGATATCATAATCAGATGACTGGCACATCTTAATGGTCTTCCACTTTGTTTTGTTTTTACAAAATGACAAGCATGGGTAAGTCTCAAAGTGCATTGTTGTAGGCCCAAAACTTCAGCCAGCTTACAGACCGCTGTTGCCATAGTAGCAGAACAGCCAACACCAGTCTGATAAGCTAACTGACAGGGTGGGGAATTGGTAGATGAGATGTACATTATGGTGGAGCAAAAAGGAAGGGATTTATTACCAATTGGAAGTCATCCAAAAAGATCCGGGAGAATTTGGAAAAACAAAAGGATAAATGAAGGATACATCAAAAATATAGCTTGTTATGAATGGTAAAAATCACAAAGTCTTTACTTACCTTAAAGATTTCTAAGAGGAAAAGATATGAGCTTTTTCCGCTTAGAATTTGTTCACAATTAAAAAAAAAAATTTTGTAGCACTGAAAAAAGACAAATTGAGACTTAAAAACAAGTGTTATGATTTACACTTTATGATCTTGGTCAACCTGATGTACAGAATAGAGATGGGACTAGATAGCTGAGAGTACAATATCACTTTACAAATGATATCACATTTTGTTCTTTTGTTTTGGTTCAAGTTGTCCTATGTCCACACAGACTTAATTGAATAGAAACACATCTGCGCATACTGTCAAAAAAGATTAAGATATTTACACAATGTGCAAACCGTCAATACCACACTGCTTTGTCAGTATTGCTATTTTTTTTTTCCACCCCCCTCGACAAATTCAGAAACAAAGACATTGGTGTTGGCTGTTTAAGAGGACAAAAACATGAGAATAAAAGTCCATCCATAGCAGTTATCCTGGCAGCACACGGTACAAACAAGACCCATACGTCAATGTTACAAAATTAAATAAAAATCAAGTCAAGATCTATAATAATCCAGGGAAGTTAAGGAGCTTCCCATCTTGCATAAGGCATAGCATCTGAGGGTCACTGCCCGTGTACAGCAGTCGCACCATACCGCTGCGTTTTCTGCGAGGTCAATGAATGGGTTAATTTAAGTAACATGTTAAGATCAGCAGTAGAACCAACCTAACTACACATACCTACAATGAGATGAGAGGAAGAGCTATAAAACCTGAAAGACAAACTGTCAACATCACACACATCCCCGTGAAGCCTACACACACACGCCCGAAAAAAAACAACAGTGCCTGGTTTTTTTTTGTGTTCAGCCTCTGAACCACGGATGAAGGTGAGGTTTGCTTTTTAAAAGTTGTGTGAGTGTCCGAGGCTGTGTGGAGGGCTCCGGGCAGCAGCAGAAAGTCAAGTCGGATTGGATGTTCGTCGCCGCACTTCCTCATCACTTGGTCTTCTCCTCCGAGTGCCTCTGCTGCTGCAGCCGCTTGGCGTAGCTCTGAGCCATGGAGTTGACGATGGAAATGACAAAGTAGCAGACCATGATCAGCACCACCTTTTCAAAGACCCACGAGAGCCAGTTCTCATCCTGGGAACCCAAGAGAGAGGAGTGTAATGTGAATGATCAGGTCAAATCGACTTTAATATATCAATAATGAGAAGAAGAATTAAATTAGGCTGATTATAGTATTAATTTTAATCTTCCAAGGCATCTATCGCAAATGCAGAAGTCTTACAGTCATTTAAGAAAGTCCCAAATATAAGGTGAGCACTAGTTTTAACATACTGTCAACTCAAGTATCTCAAACTTCTTTTAAAAATAGAGTATTGTTCTTACCGCTGGTGCATTTCCTCCAGCGTGGTGCAGCTTGTTCCTCTGTGCCTCCAGGTACTGACTGAAGGGCTTCTGAAGCGATGGTCCAACGTTGGGCACAGCTCTATAATTGTATTCATAAAAAAGAGAGAGAAAAAAGATTTATTTACTCACCATGCCAGCTTGTACTTCCTGGAATAGAAGAAAGCCATCTGAATATCTTCCATCTTAAAGCACTAAGAATGCTCCTCCTTTATCCACAAGCTCTAAGTCATGTTGGCCCTATGTGGCAGCTGAGAGCTTCTCCACTGTGTGTCCAGGAGCAGCCAGCAAAGAAGAGTGAAGCAGTAACTCCACAGCCCTCCTTTTATATGCCTTAGCTCTCTATAGGGGCCTATGTCAGCCTCTTCTACCAGGAAGTGAGTCGACATGATGTCATCACCTTTACCAATACTGCTGCCTTCTGGGTGGAACACTTCTAATCAGTGTCCTTATTAGGCAGGAAGGATGAACTCACACTTTATCACATTATTCTTTGAAATTCATGTCATATACCAGGATTCACCCTCTACTTTTTAAAAGAGAAATCTCACATAAATGGTGAATAAATCAATTGGTCTAAAGAAGACAATGGTATGGGCAATTGGTTATTAACCTAAACTAAAACATGGTAGAAATTGTATGTATGTATCCAAAAAAAAAAAAAAAAGACTGAATCTTGAATGTATGCGACTTCTAAGCAACAACTCATCAGCTTCAAATCCCGCAGCATAGTTCAAGAATTTTAAACAATGAAGAATAGTGTTTCCTGTTTTAATGGGATCATTCTTTGAGCTAAAGCTGATACCAGTGAGTCATGTCATGAATGTTTGAGTGAAACCTCCCGTGCCTGACCACCAATGCAGGAGAGATTGATTGCATATGAGGGTAAAGAGATTCCCTCTATAGGGGAAAAAATGTACCCCATGGTGCCTTTATTCAGTCATCACCAATCAGTGGTTAAAATATACTTACCCAATGAGTGACACCATTTGCTCCACTATGTGCTTGCTGAAGGTGATGATGACAAATAGTTTCTGTAAGAAAATAGAACATCTGTGTGTTAAAATAAAAACTATACAGTCAACAATTAAATTTTACTTTTGGCAGAACAGCTACAGGAAACTAGGACCATGTTCGCTTCTTTCCAAAAACACCCTAATTAAACAAAATTAGAGCTTGGCATTATACTGAATTTTCAGCAGGAAGGGATTTTTTTAATACTTTTTTTGGTGGTTTACAGAGCTTCCAAGTGGGGGGCACAATTATTCTTCAATTTGAAAACGGATCAGCTTTAAAAAGGCATGACACACGGCCTCCAGGACAAATTCAGACAGGATGTGACACGTAATGTCCAAGGGGCTTTCAAGGTCCAAACAAGACAAAGTGCTTCCCCCCCTGCAGCCCTTCTACCGTCTGCTTAATTTCCTTCTCAAAACTTCTCCTGTCCGATCTGCATCCACCGTAAGCCTTCTGCTCCCACGACTCCCTTTTGTCTGAGTTCTCATCGTGAGATCATTGGCTGGTACCACCAAGAGAAGATTAGTTTAGTGTGTTGAGACTTCAAACACACACATAACGACTCAGATGATCTCTCAGTCTAAATTTATATTAGTCACTGTTGCGGTAGACTCAACAATACACTTAAAACATTTGATCTAGAGGAGAAAAATAGAGCTTGTCTGCATTTTTAATTGATCTTGTATGTTATGTTGGAGACGTGACAATAAATACTGATGAAGTCTTTCCCAGGCTACGTATGTTAAAAACAAACCTAGAGCAGAGCATTTGGGGATTTCTGGAAAAAAAAAACAAGAAAAAAAAAACATTTATCCAACAGACCTGGATGTGCATCTTAATGATGGCTTTCCCGATCAGAGTGGCTCCAAAGAAAGTCCAGAAAGGAACAAGGAAGTGTCCACAAGTTATTCCAGCCAGGTCAAAAAGAGGATTGGGGATCTAAAACATACATTTACGTGTCATTTAATAATATATATTTCACACTTGAAGATATTATGTTAGAATTATGTTTAAAAAATGATGAACTTACCGAGGCACAAGCCAGAATTCCAAAGAAGCCCACTTTCTGCACCATATGCTGGACGCCAAGCTTTGCTCTGGTGACAAAATCCTGCAAACAAATATAATTTATGTTTTAGGAGACATTATAATTGAAACTGTTGCATGTCATAATCACAACTAATTGTTTTTAAAACTCAACACAAACAGGGCACATGCTTCAACGGACCTCCTTCAGATTTCCACACTGCAAACCCAATAGCTTTGTCACACTCTCATTAAACAGAACAAGGCTGTGTGGCTATATGATATTGTTATTTTGGGCTGATGGAGGTGGTGAAATTCAAATCAAAAGGCACAGTTCAGAGGTTCTTTTGATTCTATCTTTGTCCCTTGAGGGTATAAAAATCTATGTGGCTACATAGACGATAACAGGCTTTGCGGGAGCCAGATTAAAAACTGACGTATCACCGATGTCATTTCTAGTAAGCAATTAAACTTAAGTGTCACTTTAACATTAGGAATTACTAGAAAAGTCTTCACTTCTGCATGAGGATTATGCCATTTCCCGTACTAAAAAAGCACAACTTGGATTGTCATGTGAAACTGTGGCCTAATGAACTATACTGAATACACAATGCACAACAATGATACATCCTGAATCCTTCGTCGTGATCAAAGACATGAGGTTACCCTCCTTGGTCTACTCTGAAAAGGTGATGGAACAATGTACCCAAGTTAGTCTGATTGGCCTTGTGCTGACTCAGCATCTGATCTCAGCAGTCTGCAGTCATGTGAACTCCTGACAGACCGGTCTGTCATTCAAATTAGAGGTCGGTGAGAAGAAAGGAGGGAACAGAAAGCAAAGCCCCGAGGGATGATTAAAGGGGGAGCAGTGCTCAGGGTGAGTCACCCACAGACAGACTGATTTACTGGAAGTGAACAGGGAGGGGCTTCAATGAAGTCACATGACACTGTGCGACCAATGACTGGTCAGTGGCTTCTTGGTCATTTAGACTTTATAAAACTATAATGAAGTAGATCGGTTTCATTGTAAAACCCAGCAGATTACATTTTGACAGTGAGCGGTGTGTTCAAGGGCTGGGCTCACCTGTGCGTTCTGCGCCTGCTCCAGCATCTCCTCAAACTCTTCATAGTCTTCATCATCTGGATCAGCTCCGGACTGACGAGCAGCGCGGGCCATGAAATATGGAGGCAGCTCTCCAATGGCAGTGCCAGCCCCCTAACGACAATTCAAAGGGTAAGATAAAGTAAGGTAAGGTCCGTCTTGGGCACATGGAGCTGGATCACATCAGTGACAGTACAACAATCAACATGAAATGACGGTAACATACATTAAAAGACATCTATTTGAACAAAGTAGATGCAAAGTTTTTACTAGTTTGGAATCATAATTTTCTCCTGCTTGCATTTCCATTCACCTAATGAAGGACAGTATAAAAGAGTTCTTGTTCCATACCACACCTGAATGCCATGACATAAAACACTAAACTTCTAAAAATAGTTCTAAAACTATTACTTTACTGTTAATTCCGCAACAGCTACATGTTTTTTCATGGCTAAAATTTGCTTAAGTCTCTTTGCTTTTCTTTTCCAGCTTCACTCACCCACATACAGGCCTCCAGGCGAACCTTGGACATGATAGTAAAGAGGGAGATGCTTCCATCTGCCCCTTCACCCTGAGGACATATGATCTGGTCGGGGTACGGAGGCTCGGGGAAGTCTGTGGAGCCACACTCGTATGCTGCCAGGGTTACTGATGCTATATGAGGCCCCTAAGAGAAAGTAGGGAGTTTGGACAGAGTAAGCCACTTTGTTTACATTATACAATACAAAATGTGATATGAGTGCAATAATGCTATTATTTGAGCACATATGGTGCCTTGTGAGTCTGGACCAAACAGAAGCTGAGTCACACAGTTGCCCGACAAGTAGCAGGTTATCATTTATCGGTTTAGCTTTAGCCACCTGGTCTCATTAACAGTAGGGACACCTGGAACTACAACAGCAACTCCATTATACCTGCTTCAGGTGATTCATTCATAGTGTGAGCAGATGGACAGCACACTATTAGTTAGTGCTGATGATGACGACAGATGCTTTTACAGTACATCTTCAGCTCCGTGACTGTAAGCACACTGAAGGCTTATTTCGTTTACACAACAGAGCTCTTTGCCTAACACTTCTTGACATGAACAGGCAGTGTTTTTGTCCATCAAGTCAGGTAAGTAGCAGAAATCTATTGAATTCTGATTAAAACCTCCTGAATTTTTATTCTTTGGCTGTATATATTGTTTGTCAGGCGAGAATTAACATGTTCTTCAGGATTTGACTTGGATTTCCAGGGAAGGAACCAACAGACACAGAATAAACTGCCTCTGGACACAAATGAATAGAAATACAACCGATCAGAGAACTAAAGCATTGCATAAAGCCTGTCCCAATTTTAAAAAAAGACCTGCGGGATTTCTAATGAGTGGTAATTACTTTGAAGGGAAGAGATTCCAGACCGCTATGTAAAGTAAATGGGTATGGCTGGCCAGGCTACGATATAATCATTTCGTCATAAGTAACTACAAAAATGTTTTATTCAACACTTGATCTTTTTAGATGCAGTATAGAAACTGATATATAAGCTCTCAGCAAGACACAGTGGACATTTCCTCTAAGTCTCCCACATTGTAAGTAATATTTTCTATTGTTTATACCTAATCTGAAAAAGTAGACAATATTTTGAGTGGAGTAAATACTTTGGTCCACAGCAACCATCTCCAAAGCAGCATGATGAAAAATGATGTGATCATACTGCTGAGTGAATCCCCTTTCTGGTGTACACAGTGAGGTCATTCCCTCAGTAGCCACGTCTATAAATGCTTTAAGCTTGAGGTAAATCCACAGTGGTAACTCAGCTGGTGGGAAAGGTGGTATTTCATTAAAATAACACTAGGAATTCCTGACTATTGCTCACATCAACATGAGTGGGGCTGAAAAAGTAATACTCTTTGGGGGAAGAAAGAATGTCGTAGTGTAGGAAACAGCCTACCTGTGAATACACATGTCTTTTTTATCAGCATTAGCATCAGCAGAATTGAGAATGACAGAACTGATTTCAACAAAAGTCATGGTTTTGAGCAATTCTCACAAGGTTGTTGTACAAAAGGCATAAGGTGACACGGTACCAAATTATACACCATCAGACAACATGAATGATGATCAGCAACTAAAAAACAGAACCATCACGGTTGATTCACTCTTTTCGAATATATTGGAAAATACAAACTCAGCTAAACAAGAAACCTAAGCCACATCATCAACCTAAAACTATAGCACACAATTTTGCTATGTAGTAATTTTTAACCACGATGAACAACTCGGGTGACTAAGTCATAAAGTCCCACACTCAGTCCCACAGTGGTTAACAAAATTTAGTGAGGGTGGTGTATGCGACAGTTGAGTGTGACACCACCCACTTCCAATGGAACACAGATTTATTTGAAAAAAAAAAAAAAAGGTTTTGGTGTAATAACAGCAAAGAAAATGTTGTTTTGGTAAAACTGGCTGTGTGTTTCTTATTCATCCCAGTAAACTATGCATTTTGTATACACAATAATTTACACATACTGTATTATACAAGTGAATTTGTATCACATATAAATGGAAACACAATTCTTGTATTTGGTGAAAAAAATGTACACTCAAGACTAAAAAAGGTCCATGTGTTCTAAGCATGTCAAAAATCTAGGTGTGATTTTAGACCCTTACCTCAACTCCAAAAACATACTTAAAACTCATCAAAACTGCTTTTTCATCATGAAGGAATAAAGCTAAGATGAGCTGTCCAAAGCTGAAGAAGAAACATGCACAGGTTTTAAATATCAAGTAGACTGGGTTACTGCAATACACTTTATGCTTGACCGACAAAGCAACCCCCCTAATAAGCTTCAGCCATTATGTCCCAAGACCTAAGAACTCTCTGCTGAAAAGTTACTTATTTTCACAAGCTTTTGTTGCTGCAAGGGGTCAGATGTTTTATTGTTGATCTATCTGTGGTTTGACTCCGATCCCTGCTGTAACCTGAAATGTCTTCTCTGTGAGAAGGAGGATGCTGCTAACCCAAGAATACAGTATGTGTGTATCATGTACTGGATTGCTTTCCTACCAGGTAAAGGAGAAAGGTGTGTAAGCCAGTCCCGAGGCCGACTGAGGACAAAATCCCAAGGCCTACCCAGTAGGCACACCACAGAAACTTCTTCTCCAGGTACTTCACATACTGCAATGAAGAAATTGGGCAAAGAAAGAGGACACTGTCACTAAACGCATAGTGATTTGCAAAATGGACATGAGATACTTGGGATAGGTAGCTTATTCCTTAATGTGGTAATGAAGCCAGAAGAAAACTTAACATGACTGCTCTTTATTCTGTTGTTGTTGCTAAACCAAAATATGGGCATTTTTTAACGGACATATATTGTGGAAATATCCTCTATCTTCCACAAAAGGAGACTGAAGTACTTTGTTTGAAATATTAGTTGCTTAAAAATCACATTTCCACTGGCCCCATTTACAGCAGCACATGGTTTAATCTTGTTGCTCCTGTCTGTTTTTACCAAACTGTAAATGTGCTCACTTTTATTTACTTTGTGTTAAAATCAGAACAGAAATTACACTTTAAAATAGCAATTACATTTTTTTTTAACAAGTATGTTAAAATGTGGTACACAGCTTAACAATGGCTTCTGTTAGACAGTGTGTGATGTGGAAGACTGGCTAATCTTTGACCTCTACGCAGACTTTGTTGATCATTAACATGACTGAAAAACAACTCAACAATGCTTCACCTCTTGATGGGACCCCTCAGTTGAGTAGGCCATGGAGAAGAAAAAACAGACCAACAGAAATAATAACACCACCCCTCGTCGTTGCCAGAGCCTGAAGTGGAAGACCAGAAAACAACAAGATCAATAGGGAAAAGATAAAAAAAAAAAAAAGACGATGTTTTAACATTATCTCTTTATGTTTGTGACGGTTGATTGGTTTATCTGCTTTATCACTGAGTAGGACACAAAGGACAAGCGGTTATGATGACAACAAGAAAGACATAAATAAATACGAGAAAAACCCGTTTCATGCCTTACTTTAAGGTCAATTCCTTTAGCTTGATGAGGGTCTCGAGGAGAAAGTAATGTAATGTGGTGACAGGCTTCTTCCATAACAACAGAGAAAGACGCTCTTCTTTATCTCTAAGTCGCCTGTCTCTTAGTGACGAGTCTGTGGGAGAAGGAGATACTTTAATACTTGCCTCTACATTGATTATAATGCACTCTTGCTTTGGCAGTTCTACACATATGTCTCCGTGTGCTTCTGTAGTCATGCTCTTAGTAGAAAATAGAAGCAAGCAATAGAGGTTTGGGTGTGACATAAACTTGTGAGGTGTTTGTTATCAGTCTGTGTCATCAGAGAGTACACAGTCTGAACTCACCAGGGACGTTAGAGAAAGAGTGTCTGCTGTGTATTTGATCAAGGACACAAATTCACAAAGTACCTGTTGACTTGCCATTCTGTCTGTCTTTAGCTCCTGAACGTCTCTGAGGCTGTTCACAGCTGGCTCCATTGGCTGCCATGTCAAGAAAGGATTAGCCGGCGAGCCTGTCTAAACACACAAAAAAGAGTTAGCTTTGGGGCCGTAATAACACTTAAGATGAATTCTTAATCACCCATAACCCCCAGCGTTTAACCTCTAACTCGTAAAAGTATCTCAGAAAGGCCAACACAGACCTGCTATTTGTTATTTGCTATAACTCGGAAGTTAACTAGCTATTACAGATCAACGCCCAGAGGAAATGTATCCATAAATAGTCCCAGTAAAAAAAATACTTATTCCGCCAGAAAATCGTTACGCTGACAATGTATATCCGAAATAGGGACAGTCTTGTCGGTCGGCCTGTAATAAGATACGTCAAATGCGTGAATATCACCACATGCTAACCGGTTAGCTACCGCGCTAAGCTAGTGCATAGGGCATAAAACCGCTCATATAAAATAGCTTTAGCGTTAGCATCAAAACAACTCACTTCTTGAGCGTTGTGGAAAATAATTCTTGTCACAGGACACCTATATTTGTACAATAGCCTGGACTAAACAGAGTAAACAGAGCGGCATTTGTTCAAATGAAATGACAAGTGTACCTCTCGCTTGTCCTTTTCACCCAGAAGCAAATGCTACGCGTGTCAAAGTAAAACAAACGAGGGTGTTTGGAGAAAAAAAAATACTTTTCCGCCTGGTTTTAGACGGTATAAGACGCGAAAAATGAAATGATTTTATGTCATCTTCGCAAATAACTTCAAGCATAATAGTGTTACTCAACATAGGTTTAAAAATATCTATAATGCCACTTTATATAATTTTATTCCGAAATTCCAACGAAGACGCATTTCCGCTGGTTGTAACAAGCGGTCCAATCGGAGGTTGCCAGATTTTCCAAACTATGGTAATTCACTAAACTAATGTCATGAGGTGTGTATTACCAGGGCTAATTTTAGATATAAGTAAGAAATGCTTGTCAGTTTTTAACTTAACAATAAATGTGGGGGTATAACCTTGGATTCTTAATGGTGAAATTAACTTACATAATACACCAATCAGGGATTTCACTTACAGGCCATGTTTTACATGTACAACATTTGGCATTGTGTTTTAAAAGTTTTAAATAGGGGTATTTTGTGGGCTATTTTCGGGATTGAAAGGGCTATTAGGAAAAAAGGAACTCTGCAATGTATAAAATATGTCAGGTATTGTCAAAGTGAGGAAATACACACAACAGTTCTATTGATTTATTACTATATTGTCTTGAGAACAATAAACAAATCCAACAAGCCGTTTAAACAGTCCTGTTTTTGTTTTTCACTTAATTTAAAAACAGTCACAAAAAGTAAGAATGATATTACAATACCTATTCCCCATTTTTTTAAACGTAGAATCAAAAAGACTGTTATTTAGTGTAGGTAAATTTAGATAAATCAGTCATTGTTAGCTGAATTCAATAAACTGTAGTCAAATATTGACCAAGAAAATATTCATTTAGAGCTACCTAAACAATTTGCACTTTTAAATGTGATCAGGATACCCAAAGTTTTATTGCTGTACAAAACAAAGAAACCTTTAAAAGCAATGACAGAAGGGATAAAAAGTGCCATGGTTGCCATTCTGCAGTAAGGATATTTGTCCCACACTGGAAACTACCGTGCACCATTACTTTCTCTCATTGGCTCACATGACAGCTTAGAGGGTGCAGTCTGTTACTATAAGGAACTATAGGCACTGGCAGATGGCTTTTTCTATTCCTGGTTTGAAACCCAAGCAGGTTGTGGTATGGCAGTCTCTTCCTTCAGTGTAGTCATTCGTCATAGTGAAGAGAAGACAGGAACTTATCCACATCCAAATCATGAGGAAAACAGTCAATCAGTTTCTTCCTTTCCTGCAAATAAAAAAAACAAAAAACAAATTGAATAAATAGACAAAGGTGTACAAAAGCTACATAGCTTCATTGGACAGATTGGTTAGATTTTCTAAGAAGGCTAAGGACTTTTAATGTCAACAATTGCAAGAGAACAGCTGCAAATGTTTAATCATGCAGGATGGATGCGATACTGAATACTATGGACCCCTGCATTGGGCTTTTGAACATTAGAAAGCAGCCAGTGGACGTCTGAGATCAGTGAGCTGTACAATCAATGAGTCTGTGGAAAATGAAGTCAGAATAAATTCATTTGCTTTTTAATTTATTTGAAGAGTCTAATAACTGAATTTACCCTTGGGGATAATAACATTCAAGTGAATTGAAAAGCAGTCGATTGGTCTATTAATTGTTCAATACCTTGACCGCATAGACATTTTTAAAAGGTTTGCACATTATTCTAAATGTCTTGATAATTAGTAGTTAGTATACGCTGTGGTGGAAGCATAATGGTTTTAATACAATTTAAGCTGCAAGTCCAACAACATACACCCAACTTGGTTCCAGTAGGTTAGGGTGAGCTAGTCACTCTTTTCAGCTTTGTCAGCGTAAACTATGTTTATACTGAAGCTGTGAGATGCCAACTGACATTAGAATCAACATGCCATTTCGTAGGCGTTGAGAGCATAATGGCTGTACATAGAAATATAATACAGACAGTACATATACATACATAAATTACATAAAACTGTATTCTGAGCTCATTAGAATAAAATGCTTGAATACGCTGGAGAGTAAGTGGTCTAATGAGTACAAATGGACTCTCTTCTAGATTAATGCGGCATTAACTCAGGATATAAATAAATGCTGTGACACTGCATACGCTTCTTGAGATTATGTCCCTGTGAATACATGTCAGCTGACAGCAGCTAAACAAAATATTCCAGTGTAAGATATTTTTTGGACTGTGTATAAGGGTAAGTGAGGAACACGGGTTCTCAAAAATATTTCTGAAAACCCTGTAAATATAAACATTTTGCATTTATGATGGTATTATGTGATTATGAAAATTGTGCCTTTTAAATGTCAAACTGTATAAACGTAAAAGAATGTCAAAAACTAAAAAGGTGTCTAAAAGGAGTCACCAATGGAGTAACAAGGTAACACCAACTGACATTTCACTTTTAAAACAAGTTTTAGAGGCTTTATAATTAAAATATGTAAATGCTTGGTCACATTTTATTCACCAAAATTTATAAATGTTTTCTACAGGTTAGACCATTTGACATGTGATCTAACACCAAGCTGATCAGTGCTGAAAAATGGAGTAATCTGTATATGAGGGTAATGGTTTGATCCTCTTTGACAACTTGACACGTTGACAATAAGGTAATTGAACAGCGAGATCAAATTCCAAATTCAAAGACCAAATTCAAAGAATAAAATGCCGAACAAGGTTGTAGAATTATATTTTGATGTAAGATTATGCCAAGCTCAAGTAAAAAATTTTTATAGTATTTAGTATTAATGATTTTTTTTTTCAAGCAATTAAATATTTTTGGTGTAGTTTTTTGTGTTTAAACCATTTAGACTTTTTGTATCAAATATTTTCTCTGAACTATAAAAAAAAAAAACCTCATGAGTTTTAGACTCACTAGGTTAATATAAATAATATTGTATGGCAATTTGTTTGTTAATTTTGAAAATGTACTTGATATATTTAAATAAGACAACAAAACATCCAAAAATGAGAGTCACGCCATTGACCCATAAATAAAGAATTGAAAGAATGATGTACTCACCTTGTCTTTTTTCTTGCTAGGTGTTCGTTTGGACTCTTTCTTCGCTGGGGGGCTTGATGTAGGAGATGCCTGCTTGCG
Organism: Rhyacichthys aspro; assembly: GCA_036850595.1. NCBI lineage: Eukaryota > Metazoa > Chordata > Actinopteri > Gobiiformes > Rhyacichthyidae > Rhyacichthys > Rhyacichthys aspro. Next base: position 17,804,272 of record CM072160.1, read on the forward strand.
CTTCTTTGTATTCTTGGAGGTGGTAGGAGATTGTTCCCCTACTCCTTCCTGGCGTAAACTATCTTTTAGTGGAGTACCAGTCCTGGCGATCGCGGCTCGGGAAAGAATCATGAGCGTGTGAGCCGCCATGTTAATGCTGTTTTCACTGCCAGCTTCACTCGCGGGGCTACACGTGGGGACATCGGAAGCGTTGGGTGGCATCAAGTGTCTCGGGGTCCCATCTCCGTCTTTACTCTTCCTTTGTTGTGAGGGAGTCCTGGGACAGTCGGACTCCTCTTGGCTGCTATGGTCTGCCCCTTTAGGAGTAGAAGGAGAGTTGAGTCCCTGGATATCCTGAAGCATCTCGGCGGCTTGTTTGGCCAGAGAGCTGGTCTTTGAGGGGGGTTTTGAAGCCTTGGTCTGAGAGGTAGATGGAGACTGGTTGACAGGCACTGAGGATGAGGAAGTCGACTGTTGCTGTTCCTGGATGCTACCCTTTAATTCGTTCTCCTTGTTAGCTGTCACATTGGTGATCTCCTGAGAGGATGTTTTCTTCTCTGTGCGGCCCTCTCTGGTTTTGGCGGGAGTTTTATCTGCAGGTTCTTTTTCCTTTCTGTTGCTAGATTTTGGTGATGAATCTAAAGACACTGATCTTGAAATATGAGAATCATTTAACTTTGCTCTATTAATGTCTGTTTCATGATTATGTTTCCTGTCAACAGATTTTGATCTCCTTCCAGATTCCGTTGAAACATAAGCATTGTCAGTGTGACTGGGCTCTTTGTTATAAATACTATAATCTTGTTTGCGTGAGCCCTTTTTTACAGCATCTTTCTGGTTTTGTTGTGAAACCATGGACTTCTCCGTCTCTGACAAGTATCTAATAGTCTCTATCCTCCTTTTGGGCTTGTTGCCACCAAGGATGGTAGGCTTTGTCCGAGATGTTGGCAGCAAGTTGTCTTTCACAGACTGTTGTGATTGTGATGTTAATGTAGATGCAGCTGAAGGTGTGGTGATTTTACAGGTTTGTGATGGGACGTCTCCTGACGAATCAAAACAAAGAATTCTTCGATGACCAGAGCTCGGACCTGCTGTTATATTCTGCAGACCTGGGTTTGGTGCAATGGATGGAACCATCTTACCACCCAAATGTTGCGTTGTACCTGGAAAGGGAAAAAAAATTCAAATGTCAGAAAAGCAAGATGAAAATAAGTCCCTTTTATGCTGTCACCTCCTCCTAAAAGGTGCCGTGTTGGCATGAAGGATGTGAAAGGGTCACATTTTGATCCAGAAAGAAGGTCAGCTCATCATTAGGAGAGATAAGTGACATATTTGATAGCTATATAAATTATCAATTTGCTTTTTTCAATGTTGTTTTTTTTAAATATAAATGTTTTGCTGTGTTGAAGTCTGCTTTTTATGGAATGACAGGGTGTAGCATAGGAAGAAAATGGCTTGCCTTTTTGCTGTGACAGTGATAAAGCATAAATGGGGCACAAGGTGGGACGGGATAATGGTGGAAGAAAATTAATGATATATAAAGGAGAAAAAGAAGGCCTTTTTAAGAATTAAGACTCAAGTAATATAGAGCTACTGAGGTTAAAATAACTTACCAGCAATGGTAGACTGTGTAACAGCTACATCAGGGAGGGGCTTGACAGTTTCTTTAGGCTGTACAGTTGCTGGATTCGGTACAGCAACAAGCTGTAAAAAACATTAAATGTAGTTGGCATTAGGGCCATTTTTAAGATTTAAAAAATACATTACTCTTACCAATATTACAGTGCCAAGTATTGTTCTGGACATCATGTTACAAAATGTTAATGTTGTATTTGTAGTGACATAAACTTTAACAGTTTAAACTTATTTAACCTGGTTTAAAATATACTGCCAGTGACATCATCAGAAGGACTGTTTTTGAGGTTTTTTTAGGCATTAGTTTGGAGACTCTGAAGTAGTGGAGCAACAGGACAGATACTATACTGAACAACATGGACCATCCTCTGGATTGGGTTTTTTACAGAACAGAGAGCAGCCAGCTTTAGGACAGAACGCCACAAGAATTAGTTTTTCCCAACTGCCATAAGACTGTACAACCAATCAGTCAATCAATTGAATTTCCCCTAATACGGTTGAATTAAATGAATCCTATTTGAACTGTTAAAGGTGTAGTTAAAATGAATTGTTCAAATTATTCATGGGAAAGATTATCTACTTTAAAAGTAAATAATCAAATACAAAATAACCTATATGGATCACAAACATAGATGTTAGAGCCCATGACCTTTATTTAAAAATGCCCAAAGAACCATTTTTTCTATCATACCTAAATCAGAGACAGTTCATTGTGTGACAACTTGTTAACTTAAATAAATGACACGAGCAACCTCGAGTCGGTGAATGCAATTAATGTTCTGTTTCTGTTTACATTATAGTAATATTACCTGGTTAGGCACCATTTGCATATTTCCCAAAGTATTCTGACCCATAACAGACAACGGAAGCACCATGGGTTTCACTGGTGATGGCAGAATGAGGGCCGACCCTGCAAATAAAACATAAGCAGCCTGTTTGGAAGTGACTAAAACAAGTCAAAAAAGAGGCTACAGACAAGTGTACAATAGGTAATAGATTTACAGTGAATTTCCACATTACGTAGGCTTTGTGGAGGTATTGTTGATGATTAATCCTGTCACTTACCAGGAGAAAAACCTTGTGTCTGTGGGTTTACACCAAATTGGCTGGGGGCAATAGGCTGTCCTTTCGACACAGCGGCAGGCACTTTTGTCTGTCTGGCCTGAGCATCTGTTGTAGGAGGCTCAGTCAATAGGAAATAGCTTGCAGGGGATGTGGTAGCGCTATCAAAGGGTAGCTGGATAATGTAGCTTTGCTGGGCCTGTGACGTTCCAGTTAATGGAGATGCAATGAGTGACCCGGCCTTACTTGCACTGAGAAGATTAGCCTCGGAGCGCTGTAAGCCACTAACTGCCTGTGCGGCTTCGTCCAGGTTGACCTTAGGTGTACCTGGGGCAGCGGGGGACTTAGCTGGAGAGGAGAGATAGATGGTGGGTATTTGATCACCAGAGATGCTGGAAATTGCCTGGGTCAGAGCTGAGTCGGCGGCAGAATCCTCCTCCTGGTTATCGCTGATGATGATTTTCAGTGATACAACATTGCCAGAATCTGCTGCAGCTTTGTTTGTGGCATTTCGCTCAGCGGTGATGGGTGTAAGGGAGGGCGAGGGAACGGGAGAGGTAGATGTAGCTGTTGGGGTGGAGGCAGATACTGGTGAAGCAGACACTGTTGCAGCCGTTGTTGATGGAGGCAGGGCAGAAGTGAGTGTGGTGGGAGTAGCAGCAGATGCTTTAGATGTTTCAGATGTCAATGAGTAAATAGAAACTTGTTCTGAGTCTTTTCCAGTGTTTTCAACTGACAACTGTGTAAGGCCTGCTGTGTTACTCAGACTATGTTGTACAGTAGAAAAAGGACAATTGTTGTTATTCACAGCTGAAGTGTGAGTGGGCACAGGCTGCTTCGTAGATAGTTGTGCTCCTTTACTCTCCTGTTGTTTATTCACATTAGAAACATTTGCTTCACATGCCACAGGAGCAACTGCAGCTTTAGATGAGGAAAGAGTGTTTGAATCCGTGGAAACGTTTGTTGTGGTAGACTCTACTGTGGCCTGAGTGCTGTTTGACAGAGGAGGCTCATCAATATCCATATGTGTCACACCAACACTGTTAGCAAAAAGTGAGCCTTTTTCTTTTCTCATTGTGGATGAAGTCCCTTGGCGCTGGTCCTGACTGTGGTGCATCACTAAGAGTTTGGCCGAGCTGTTCTCAATTCGGGAACTTCTTTTGCTCGGGCCAATAATAGTTTTTTTCAATAGAGGACCTGTAGTTTTTCTAGTCTTTCGATCTTGTCCAACTTTTGCCTTCACATTTACTGAATCAGACGTGTCTCTTTGTGTCGCTTCTGCAAAATAAAAAGGGACATATAGAATACCAGTTTACATAAATGCAGACTTTTTTACAGTTTAAAGATTGGAATTTGATTAGTAAGGCCCCATTTAGTTTCCTTAACAAAAGTGACAATTATAAGAGGATTGCACTGTGCCCACAAACAAACTTAGAATAAAAACAGTTCTGGAACCTGAATCAACACTTTGGCTGGGCTTGTCTACAAATGAGGAACCAGGAAGATCACTTTCTTCTGGGCTACTGCTTATATCTCCCTCAGCTGGCTCCCCATCTGCAAATCTGGTTTTATCTGTAAAAGAAAGAAAGGAAATCTCTATATATACTTTGGACTTATCAATTGTTTTGGAAAAAGAAGTCACAGAAAACAGTTGAACATACTATAATCAAAGAGATCAAAGAGAGCCTGAAAAGCAGGGTCGGATTCTGTCTGCTCCAAAATGTCATGAATGGCATCATCACTCATATGGATTTCTCCCTGTGTCAAATATAACCAATAGTAAGTAAATTAATACAACAGATAAATGAATAGGTAAGGCCCACTGGCACAATGTATTACCTGTAATCCCAGGATTTCATCTATCGACTGGTCAGGCTCCACCACGTTTGTAGAAGCCTTTGAGGACTGAGGTGTAGGCTCACTGATATTAGAAAATGAAATAAACAGATCTGAACTTTTTTCCTCATTGCAAACTTTTTTATGAATTATAAAACAGCTGTCCAAACAATGACTGACAAGAGACAAATTATATAAAAAAAGAACAATAATGAGTTACCTGGCAAGGATTTTGTTGATGTTTTCAGCCAGCTTCTCCTGTAATGACCTGTCGCCCAATATTTTGTCACGTGCATTTTGAATCACAAGTTGCTGTGGAAATGAAATGGATGTTGAGTACAGCTGCACAATATATGGCAAATTTATTGTTATCGCAATATTATCACTCACAATATCCATATTGCAAAGAATGACTTGTATCACAATTACAGTCTTCTCTCTGATAGACTTTTACTTTCCGACACCATCTAAACAAAGCATTAAATCAAACTGTGGTGTGTCCAAATTTAAAAAGTCCTACACTTTCCTACTCTTCTAGTTCAAGTTTAGATTTCTTTAGTCCTGGTTCAGGCTTTAATATTAATTTGGCTCCTGCATTGATATGTAAAGTTAGTCCAGAACTTTGTATTTTGTGTATATCTTTTCAATTACTTTTTACTAAGTCAAAGAGAACAGCAAGTATTGCAGCTTATATCATAATTGCAATACTCAAAATAGTTTTCCAATTTTCCAATTTTTCCAATATCATGCAGCCCCAATGTTGAGTGTAAAAAATGTAGCACATCATAATAAATGCTTTTATACTGTATGTTTAGATCTCAATATTTTCTCATTGTTTGTAACACGTTCACAAAAAAACAGAAAACATTTGACAACATAAAAACTATACATATCAACAACTTACAGGGAAATTCTCATCAACAATCTCTTCAGGCTGTTCCTCTGTGGTGAGGTTGCTGACAGTAGCTGCAGGTCTTAAAGCACTACTGGATCCAACTAAAGCACCATTTCGCTTCCTTTAATTCAAAATGTCAAAATAAAATTAAATACATGTATTTTTGAAACGACTAAATACTGTAATAGAGTAAGAATTACCACTTTCGCCGTCCAGGCGACATTGGTCCTGGATGAACAGGTGATTCTCCTGTAATTGCATTTTAACTATGAATGTCCATCTTATAGTAATGTTATCAATGGCATCGTCATAACCAGTACAGAATGATAAGATACTGACTCGGTGTACTTAGAATTCGGCTGCCCTCATTGTTTTGCAGATATGGAGCGCTGCTTGGTGTCAGTCTGCTGTGTGGGATGCTGTAACTCACAGGGGTTGAATGGGTAAGCATACTGTGAGAGGTTTGTGCCGGGCTGATAACTGAGACCGTCTCAGAAACTGTGGAGCAGACAACAGCACTAGCCGGGGTCACTGCCAAGGCCCGCTGCCTAGCCATGTTTGCCAGTCCAACACGTGTACGCACTGCAAGAGCAAGATAAAAAAATAAATAAGGGTGAATTTCAAGTTAAGATAGATACATTCCTTGCTGAAATTATATATGTATAGTCTAGTGTACTGAAAAAATTACTTTAGGGTAGGTAGGTTTGCTCTTTGATGACTGTTCTATGTATTGTACTGCTTCGTGGTACTGTACTGTTGTATGTCATGTTCTATGTTTGTTTTTTCTATGTCTGGAACAACAGATGGAAATTAGCATTGTGCTAAATCCGGTGTATTTACAACAATATGCACTGTATGTTCATTATTATGCACTTTCCCAACCAAACAAATGAATGAAAAAGATATATAAAAAAAAAAAGATTTGTTCCACTTACCTCTTTGACATGCTGATATAGCTGGAGAATTTTGTAAAGACCTTAAAACAGACAGAGGTAGAAAGAAAAAAACATATTAAACCAACATCTCAAACTTAGCTCATGTGTTGCAGAAAAATGTGCAAGCTTACTGACTTGATTTGGTTGAGTGTAAAATCCAGCTTTTTCCACAATGAAGTCATCATGGCGGGTACTTGATGACTGGACTCTTTAGGGCAAATCAATAAAAACAATCATGAACATATTCAAGAATGCATCACTCGTGCAGGTAGAAGCAGACGTAGTTTGCTAGCCTTACCCTTTGTTTTGACAGCCACATACTCATTCAAGATAGTCGTTAATCCTTTTCCAAAAATAGACTGTAGAAGGACGGGAGAGCAAATTATCATTGGCATTTCGCTGTTACAACGTGACATTAGGAAAATTATTGAGTGCAAATAAAAGAACACTTACGAAAACACAAGCAGGAATAGTCCCATCTTCTGTACTGTGCTCGGCGTACTCCTTCAGGTTCGGACTCTCGTGGATAAAAGCTTGACTTGTGGCGAACAGTCCTTCCTCTTGGAGATATCCTAGAGCAGACATAAACCACTAAATGAGGACTTTGGTTAACGGTAAGAATTTAATGCTAACGGTATTTAAGCGTTCAGTTACAGTTTATTATGGTCGTCGGCTAGCGCTATAGCTACAAGCTTTGCTCTCGGACTTACCTAAAACAAGCCGTGCAACGTCAGACGGTAGCAACATGGCGGCTTATTTAACTATACAAAATATAATGTATTCAATAGTGGGCTACATGTTCAAATAAAATAAATCAGAAATGCGTTATACTACTTTGAAAGACGAGAAACTCCGCGGTATTGTTATGACTACGACGTCCTGAGGGCACTGTCTGCTTACTCAAAAGGCGGGGAACTCAAGCACGCACAACCCGGAAGTTGATGAACGTATTTACGCTAGTGCTCATGGTAGCTGTAGTACTGCCACAAATGTCTCACTTCTGCGTTCTTTACCATTTCTTTAACGCCTACGTTTGTGCATTAGATAAAACAGAAGCACTTAAAAGCAAAGCTAATCGATGTGTTTGACGGTAACAGATACGAGTTAAAGTTTGCTTCGAGGTAAAACTTCATTCAGTTGACACATTTCGTTGTAGTCGTGACCAGGAAGTGACGTTGTACTCTTTGGTTGCTGTCTGGGGCGGGAATTTCCTGGTTCGTTTTGCGTTGATGTGCGTGATTTGCCTGCACAGGTCAACATGGCAAAGTTGTCAAGAAGAGAACAAGCTTTTTCATCGCTCAGTGTATACGTGCAATAAGCTGAGTAACAAAAGTAAGACAGACAAACAGGTCAGTAGGAGCTTTAAATTATTGTTTTATTGTGTGTGCATTGTCTTAAATCTGATAGAGCTGCAGTGCTAAAGTAGCCCCAGGTATTTACACGCTGGCAGGATTCAAGTGACAGTGTGTTTAAACACTTTTGACTGAATGGAGAACATCGCAGAATAACCACTGTCTTTTGTACCAACACGTGTCCTTCCCACTTCACTTGGAAGAAGATAGTGCGAGTAAAGAATGAGTCTTGCACTTCATGATCTCCTGCTTTGCTGCAGGGGCCTCGAGAATGACAAAGTTACAGAGAGAAAGGTAAATGTATATGCCTTTAAAAGAATTAGCTAAATTATTATATCTAAGAGTAGCCAGTGAGTAGAGATAAACAGAAGAGTGCACGAGGGAAATCAGCAGTGAGTCTCCTCTTTCACTTTCAGCTTGAACATTTTTGACATATTCTTTTTCCACACCCACAGAAAGAAGCTGAGCGCTTCAAAAGACTTCTTCGTACTCCAGAAATTGTGCAAGAGTTGGATCGTTCTTCTGGACCTAAAAGTAAAGGCTCCAAGCAGCTCACATGGGATGCCGTTTTCAGGTGAACTTACAGTCTCTTCCTCCTTATGCATTATATATAAGTAAATCTTACATCTTTATCATCTTTATTTACTGTGAAATTATTACTAATACAAATAATTCCAAATACCTTATTTTAAGAACACCGTATTTACTGTGTACCAGGTTTCTCCAGCGCTATGTCCAGAAGGAGACGGAGAGCATCCAGTCCAGCAAATCCAATGTCACAGCAACAACACTGGCCACACGCCAAAGGAAGATGGCTGAGATGTGTAGTCTGGTCAAATTCTTCATACGCTATGCAAACAAACGTAAGACATTTCACTGTCAGGTTACTGTTTCTACTTGTACAATGTAATTAATGAATAATTAGATGAGAGCCTCTACATTGTTGTGCAGGTGGTCCTCGGTTAAAGTGCAGTGAGCTTCTAAAACACGTAATGGAAGTTCTCCAGGGTCCATACAGCTGTGCGGTCTACGGGGAAGACTACAGTAGTGTCTTAGTAAAGGACATCCTCTCTGTCCGCAAGTACTGGTGTGACATCACCCCTCAGCAGTGGCACAGTAAGTAGGAATTTATTCAATCAATCCCGAGTGATTTTACATTACAGCTGATTGTAATATGTTTATGCTTTGTTTTCATCCTTAGGTATTTTGGAGCTGTATTGTGGCTTGTTTAATTCTTCATCCAAGCACATCAACCGTCTTTTACTCAGTAGAGTCATCCATACTGTAGTGCAGGGCTGTTGCATGCAAACGAATGGATTCAACAACACCCTGTTTACATTCTTTTCCAAAGTGCTTCTTGATGCAAGGTAAATGACTGCACCAAATTTCAACATTTTTCATGATTACCGACATGCCATTCTTGATTTTACTGCTGGCTCTGTGCTCCTGTTAGGCAAGAGAAACACTTGACCGTCTTGGAACACCTGGTCTCAGCTTTAAACGTCTTTCTGAAGTCCGCGTCGGTGAACTGTCGGATGAGGGTGTGTCGTTTGGGAGAGGAACTTCTGCCCACTGTGCTTTTCGTCTGGGCAGATAAGAGGCCCAGTGCCAGTCTCAAGGAGGAGATTGTGGAGTTTTTTCAATTACAGATGTGTGTTCACCATCCCAAAGGTGCCAGGACTCAGGATACAGGTACAGTGGGCAAAGCACAATAAAACCTTTCTCCACAAATGATTCCGGTTAGCGTTTCAAAACTAGTTTATCTCATTTTCCAGGTGCTCAAGCTGAAGATTGGAGCAAATGGCACAGTCTATTATACAACCTGTATGATGCTTTGGTCCGAGAGATTAGTCATATAGGCAGCAGAGGAAAATACCACACAGGAACGAGACACATTGCACTTAAAGACAATCTTGTCCAACTTACAGCTGATATCTGCCACCAGGTAATACAAAATTGATATATAAGAGAATCCCATTTTGACTGGATGTTTGTTCCTGATAGATGTTTTTTTGTGTTTCTCATGTGCCATGTAGCTTTTTAGTGAGGAAAACGATGTTCAGTCCTTGGAAGTGACACAGGCCTCCTTTAGAGCCACCCAAATGGGAAGTCCAACACACGGAGCAGCCAGTAAGCGGCGTCGGGTAGAATTGAGCTGGGAGGTCCTCCGGGAGCATCTGCAGCCTCAGCAAAGTGATTTTGATATCATACCATGGTAAGAGAGATTTGCTCTTCTATTTTGAATATCATATTAGTTGAAGAGATTTGTTTCTTGCTTTAAGGTCACCCTAAGATACTTTCATTATTGGATTTTTTTGCCCCACAGGCTGCAGATTACCACTGTGCTCATCTCCAAGTACCCATCTATGGTACCTGGCCAGGAGCTGGTCCCATTGCTGTCAGTGTTGTACCAGCTTCTTGCAGAGCAGCGGAGAGGAGAGAGAGGGCTCTATGTTCTGCGCTGTCTGAGGGAGGTGGCTTGCTGCCAGGCCTGCTACCTGGAGAGAAATCAGATCTACATCTCAGAGCTGGACAGACTCTGGTGTCGTGTGTGGTCCCTGACGCTGCGAAGGGTCAGCTCACCCCAGACAGAGGCCCAAAGTCTTGATCTGCTGGCATCCATTGTGCATGGCAGCCTGATAAATGTTGATAGAGAGTTCTGGAAGCTGTTCTCTAGATTGGCATGCAAACCTTCACAGTAAGTTACTGTCTTTTGACCTAGATGTAGTGTTTTAAATGGGTTTAACTTGCATTCATTTTAATTTTACACAGGAATGCTGCAGTGTGTCTTGCCCAGGCCCTTATGACGTGCTCTGTCCCTAAAAGTGTTCCTGGAGGCTCAGGATGGGGCTCCGTCGGGGTGACAGAAGGATCTGTGTCGCCTAACCTGAAGGAGACTTTCATAGGCTGGTTTTTGATGAGTGATCAGAGTGATGAGCTGGAAGACAACTCCAGACCTCATCCCATTATCTGCAGGTGTGCTCTTTGCTAACGTCCTTTGTGAAGTTAAGAAAAGAAAATTCATCCATACACAAAATACATTTCAGCCCTGTTTATGTTGATACAGTCTATGGTGTTATTTTGTGTACAGAGACTTTCCTTATCATCTCATAGCAAGCCTTCTGGTGTCACTGACCTTTAAAGACACTAGAGCTGGCCTGAAGTTTCTGCTGGGTTGTGATGGAGTGGAAAGGTAAAGACAAAAGAAAAGTGGGTGTTATATTAAACAACATCATGTTTTGAGGATGATATGTTTTCCATTAGGGCCCTATTTCAGGAACAAGAACGGACTGATGCAAAGCACAGCCATGAAGACATTGAGCAACTGTATCGGCACTTTAGCTTCAACACTGTGCCCTCAGAATATCAAGAAACTAGTGAGACAATGAAGAAGGCATCATTTAATGTCCAGTTCACTGCTCTCCCTGACCTCAAAACCACGTTGGAACAATCTTTACTCTGTGTGGCAGACAACCTACTGAACTGCTACTCTCCTGATGTAAGTGAAGGCTCTTATTCAATACATGTGCTATTATTTCCATTTAAAATCAGCTTTCTCTCTGCAGTCCTTGTCCACACCTCCAGAGTGTCTGGTGCGATGTTTCAGCCTCCTGACCAGTGTCTTAATGAGTTACGTCTCCACTAGATTTCTGACAGAAGAGGACGCGTGTCGGTCTCGGCTCTTCCATAAAGCAAAGGCATATTACATTTTAGTATCCTTAGATTGTCAACTTTTAATCGGAAACTAGTATTGATTTGGTTTTATAAAAACTATAGTTATTGGTGTATTTTGTAATCAGGCAGTGGCCCAGGACTTTAGTGGCTTTGTTTCCAGTGTGAAAGTGAAGTTGACAGAGGAAGGAACCATGACTACATTGAGGTCTGTCATGAAGCTTTGCACAGCATCAGCCAATAGAAAGAATAAGGTACTGGCATTTTTCTCACAAAATGAGAATATAGCTTCGTTTTGCTGACTTTTTTTGGTCCTTTGGATTATGTCTCTTTTTTAGGACGGTGCCTTTTTCAGTTCCTCTAGTCTGTTCATGATGATTCTGCCAGGAAGTCTCCTCAGTGAACTCGCCGAACTCTGTAAACTATTGGTAAGTAACGCACCACCTTTGGTGTCTCACATCAAACAGCTTGATAGCAGACACTAGAATAGACTGACTGATTTGTGGCTTTAGCTCAGCAGCGTTTCCAAGAGGGTCAGTGTTGTGGAGGAAGACGAGCACATGGATGAGGACTGGAACATGACCAGAACCCAACTTGATGACGACATTGACCTGTTTGAAGATGGTGACAAGCCCCACACCAGCACCAATGGCTCTCACGGGCCAAAAGCAGATGCAGACACTTCTTATGGACCAGGTCAGTACGTTTGTAGTATGCTGTTTTACTTTTCTAATGAACAGGTAGGCTCACTGCTCTATGCTCTGTCAGGTGCAAAATGTCCTTTAGCAGAAGATAATCTGACCCAACAGGACCTAGCCCTTCTTGCTGTTTTGGAATTCCTATGCGAGTGTGCATCCACCCAACCGGTCCACAGCCTGCTTTTTAAACCACAGGAGGTGCGGCGCAGGCTGCTGCTGCTTCTGGAACATATAGACTTTACTAAAGCACTTCATCTTAACATGGTGAGTAACAGCTGATGTTCATGCAGTGACATATTTTTTTAGTTGCTGATTAATAATTCTTGGTTGTCTTTTAGTATCTTGTCCTGTTGAAGAATCTTCCAGCTAAGGACTCACTCACACCAGAGGAGTTTGATTCTCTGCTCAGTCCTCTTGCGTAAGAGCTGTTTTCACTACACTGTCTCATTTAACCTTTTATTTAGCTATTTTCCTTTGGAAGACAGAAAATAGTCAGCAAACTGCAAGTAAGGAGGTGACAAGCAACAAATAAATGGGCTTCCGAGACACCACCACATAAATTATTTTTGTATGCTTGCTTAAAGTTAAGGAGCACACAATAATTTGAAGATTACCATTTGCATCTTATATACTGTGTATCCTAATACAGTACTTGTAAATGTGCAATTATTTTTTTAGGGATCTGTGCTCAATCTATCGTCAGGACCAAGAGGTCTGTGCTGCTGTTCTATTGGCTTTGCTGCCCTCTATTAAGACCTTGGGAAGAACCCAACACACACATGAGGAGATGAAACATGTGCAAGGGTCACTGCTTCAAGTGCTGGCTGGCTTTTGGTTAGTATTTTACTAGCTCTAGAATGATTTACTTGTGTGCTTAACTACAAACCAATATACCTGATCATCAAGTATTTTCTATAGCTTTTAATGTGAATAGTAACCAGTTTCAAAATAACTGTTGTTTTTTCTTTGTGTGTAGCTTCCTGAGCCAAACTGGGAAGTGCATGGCGACTGTGCGTACAGCTTTGGTGAGGTGTCTTGTAGCCTTGTTAGAGGTAAGACCTTCTCAAAGTTTTTACTGACAACACATTATGAAAGCATTTTAGTCATAGCTAAGGTTAATTTAGGGTCAAGAAAGCACTGTTATTAATTTCTTATTTGTTGTCTGGCTTCAAACAATGTTCTGTACATGTCAGAACTGGAGACATTAACAGCAGAGGGCAGTGTGTGCAGATATTTTCACCACCACAGTGTTCAAAAAGCCATAGGAATAACTATTTTGACTCTTAATATTTTGTGTCCCATCCTTAGGCTGACCCTTGCTGCAAATGGGCAGCTCTGAGTCTCAGAGAGTCTGACAGAGAGGAGGACCATCCCGTATCTGTTATCCTCCCATCTCACCTTTCAGATGCTCATCATCAAATCCGCATGCTAGTGGCCTTGTCAGTGGAAAGGTACAGTGTATACAATGTACTTATGAGACATTAGAAAATGTACAGTATATGCAACAGTCATTATACAATTTTACGAGATCATGTTCTTTGTAAACAGGTTGTTTGTGGACATGAGACCAGAGTATAGGAAAATGTTACCACTCAAAAACCAGCAGGAGGCTTTTGAAAACCTTTACCTGAAGGCACAGGAGGGAATGAGGCTCCCGGTTAGTCATGCATGGACTGAAAATAAGTTTACTATGTGTATAAGCAACATGTAACTCTTACATAATTTGTTCTGTTTGTTTTGTGTTGTTTTGTTTTTTTACAGAGGAACATTTCTTCAGAGGAAAAACAGGATGAAATGTTTAACCGCAAAGCTGCTTTGTTAACATCTTTGTCTTTAGTGCTCTGTTGTAGTCCAGTCTGTGAAAAGCAGGCTTTGTTTGCCCTACTGCAGTCCTACAAAGAGAATGATATTGAGGAACAGCTCATTAAAAAGGTATGGTCCTCTTTGGCTATGTCCATTATTCACTAGCCTTTCAGATGATTATTATCTTATATAATTCTTTACAGATGTTGGGCAGTGTATCCAAAGTACTGGGCTATAAAAACGTGAAAACATTTATTAGTTCTCACCTGCATTACTTGGTGGCTGAGTGGCTCGCACTGAGACAGTCAGATGATCGCTACACCCTTGGATCATTCCCCTACTCTCTTCTAGACCATAGCACAGTCAAAGACTTTTACAAGTGAGCCAATTCATTTAATCAAATATGCTGTTACCTTTGTATGTTACCTGTTGTAAATGTGTTATCTGACTTTTCTCAAATTATGCTTTTCTTCATGAAGCTCCTGCTACCAAGTGTTGGTTCCCCACCTGGTCTTCTTGGATGACTTTGAGCAAGTGAAGTCCATCAGCAGATATCTGGACAAAGACTGGAGAGATGTATTAGCTGACTGCTTTCCCAAAATGATGGTTAACATCCTGCCTTACTTTGCTCTGCCTGGTCAGGACGCTCAGGTGGCCCAGCAGAGGGAGAAGGCCCACAGGGTTTATGATCTGCTCAAAGAGGCCAGTTGTCTGGGCAAACAGGTAAGGAAAAAAAGGATACTATATCAAGTACTGTTATAAATAACACAATAAGCCATATGTTTATTTGCTTCTGTCTGCAGCAAATTGACAACCTAATCCACAGTAACCTGGCCAACATTGTGGTAGAGCTGCTAATGACTCTTTATGAAGGAAGTGCTGCTGAAGGTGACAGAGGAGACCTGAAACATTTTACTGGGTAAAACAATTGTTCTTCTGTGATTTTCTTACTAACTACATTTGTTTTTTGGGGTTTTTTTTCTATGAGTTTTGACTAAATAGCTACATGATCTTATAGGGAACTGGACCCTGTACCAAACCCTCCATTCTTCAGCTCCTATGTCATCAGAGCAACACTAGATTACCTCAGCAAGTGCCACAGTGCCAGCCATAAGTCACTGGTGGCCATTCTGTCAAAAAACCCTGTAAGACTTTTTTCTTTTATTATTTTGTTGTTTTATTATACAAATCTTATTGGCGTATTTTGTGTCTCCAGATTTCTATCCAGAGAATTTTGCTTGCAGTTTGTGAGAGAGCAGCAGAGACGACCAACAACTATGAACGCCATCGCATCCTGCTGATGTATCACCTGTTCGTCAATCTGCTGCTCAAAGAGGTCAAGGACGGGCTGGGAGGAGCTTGGGCCTTTGTACTCAGGGACATCATCTACACACTGATACATTACATCAACAGCAGGTGGGTCAATGAAAAGTATAATTTCAGTTTGCATGTTCTTCAGTCAGAGTTTTCTTTTCATCAATTTTTTATGGTTTCCAGACCAGTTCAATGTGATGAGGTCTCAAACCGCAGCCTTGCACTTTGCTGTGACCTTCTGACCTCCGTTTGTAAAACAGCACTTCAGTTCTGTGACGACGCACTGGACTGCCACCTACAGGTCATTACTGGGACTCTCACAGCTCAAGTGACAACCCGGCCTGTCATCGCACAACAGGTAAGAGATGGCTAAGTATACTTTCGATCTCACCAATGTTTTTGATAAGGTTGACAACTTTGGTGCTTTGTAATCCTTTAGGTTCTTAGTCTGTTACGGTTTTTAGTGATAGAAAACCAGCAGAAGCTCAAAGGAGCTATTTGTAGGTTGGAGCCTTTTCCTGACCTCCCGGAGTTCAGAGAGCTGAGGACTGTGCAGCACAAGCTCAAGTACAACACAGGGACATTTACGCTGAGACAGGTAAAGGCATATCACCAAGAAAGAACACTGCCAAGTTTTTTAATAACATATTTCAGCCTTTCATATATTTCATATTACAACTCTCACAGGAGATAGCCCACTTTCTGTCAGTTACACCCTGCGAGTCTTTACCTCTGACCAGATTAGAGGGGCTAAAGGAGCTGACCAGGCAGCTGCACAGCAACAAGGCTCAGATTCAAGAGCTCCTCAAAGAGTGCCACGGTATGATTATAATTCTAAATGTGTCTAAATGGCTGTGTATTTAAAGCTTTCAATCTTCTCTCTGAATAATGTTTGGTTCCCTTGTAGCTGACCCCACAGACAGTGTCCTAGTGGAGTTGGTCCTGTCACTCCTTAACCTTTGTAAACTAGCAGCTAATCACTCTGAAGGAGCTGACATTCTTGGTATAATATCCAATATTTTTATGATTTCATTTATAATTTATTACTGGTTCACGATCATATTTGCTAAAATTATAAGGACGTCTTTCTACAGAGGCTGCAGGGAGTTGTTTCGGAGAACTGGGTCCCATAGACTTTTCTACCATTGCATTGCTACATGGCAGAGATCCACTGTATGAGAAGGCTGGTTCACTCTTCACCTCCACTGAGTCACAGTGCCTCTACATCATCCTCAACTGCATAAATGATGCTCTCACCGAGCAGCGGTACACTAAGTTATAACCCTTACAAATTTAGCTCTGTTAAGGAGTGACAGAAGTATTATTTTGTTTATCTTTTATTTCAACAGCATTGATGTCAGACAAGCAGCAGCTCAGTGTGTGAAGAACATATTAGCATCTCAGTCTGGAGTAGACTTCTGGGAGGAGTACAAGAACAACAGAGACCCCATGCTAGCCTACCTCAATCCCTTTAGAAAGGCCAAGAAAGAGGTTTGTTGTACTTTTTTTACTTACAAAATTTAAAAAATGAAATAAATGATTTTGTCAATTGTGTATATTTTCATTGTTAGGAAATTGTTGTGAGTGTTAAGCAACGGTCGGAGGCTATAGAGAAGCTACAGAGTCAGGAGTTTTGGATTCCTCAGGCAGGAAGCCACAAAGCCTGGCTAAAATCTCTTTGCACAGCTCTGCTGGACAGTGGAGGCGTCAGGAGTGAGGCTCTGCTGTTGACAAGGCCGCTCTGTCTGGTTAGCCTATGAACATTTATATTTACCTTTATAATGTTTCTGTTATTGTTTTATACACATTATCTCACAACTTGTTCTGTTACAGGCCAAAGTGGCCTGCTGTCAGAGGTTGTTGCCTCTAATCATCCACTCAATCCTCTTGGATGATCCCGATGGTTCGTGGAGGGCAACACTGTCAACTCACATTCAAGATTTTTTCAGCTTTTGCTCCAAAAGTGCTCAAGCCTCCAGTCGTTCTGCCACGCCTAGCAATTCTAGCCCTGGTAATTTCATGAAGAGCATACATGTTAACATATGAGTGTTGGATTAGAAAATATATTTCTTATTGCAGAGTCTGACATTGCAAGTCAGGGCTTGTATGACAAAGCTTCTCTCCGTACAATGTTGGCTGTTATTGACTATTTGAGACACCAAGAGAGAACACTGGGGTCTGACAGGTTTGTAATGTTAAACACACAATTGTACTTTATATGGTGTTTATTAATTCAACTTTAACAATTCAACTTTTCATGTTCAGCAACTCTTGTGGCACAATTTGCCATTCAAACTTCTGGTTGGATCTCAACTACCTGGAAGTAGCCAAAGCTGCTCAGTCCTGCTCGGCTCACTTCACGGCTCTGCTCTACAGTGAGATCTATGTGGACAGAATCAAGTCGAACATGGAGGAGACGCGAAGGTGTCACATTTTTCTTTTTATCAAAAATTCTTTTTTTTTTTAAAGAAGTAGTCAGGCCTGCTTGTTTTATTCTCCTTTTTCTCACTCTATGTATTTGGCTTCCATAGAACTAGATCCAAAGCAACGCGCAAAATCAATTTCGAAGAGAGCAGTCAGAATTTCACCATCTCTAGCCTGACTGAGAAGAGTATGGAAGACACAAATATCAGCCTGCAGGTAGGTCGATCATGCTAAATATTCTATAGTCAAATTTTGTTTCATGTTTAAGACAGGTAAGTGTTTGTTATGTTTAATGTTAATGTATGTAACGTATGTATTTTAGGAGCTGTTGATTGAAGTCTATCGTAGCATTGGGGAGCCTGACAGTCTATATGGCTGTGAAGGGGAGACAATGACCAGTCCTCTGACCAGGTAAACCAACTTTAACTTCTATATCTCAGTTAGACTAGATTCTGTTCTTAATAGTATACGTCTTTTTTTTAGAATTCGAACTTATGAGCATGAGGCAATGTGGGGTAAGGCCCTGACTTCATACGACCTTCATTCTACTCTTCCCGAAGTCACTCGACAAGTTGGAATTGTGGAGGTGAACTTTTATTTATTGGGCGTCCTCAAATGTTTTCCATAAAATATCAAGAAATTAAATGAAATTATAAATTACAGGATTTCACACTATGTTTTGCCAACAGGGCCTGCAGAACTTTGGTCTGAGCAACATACTCACCACCTACATGAGGGGTCTGGAGAGTGAAGGGGTCGAGTGGGGGGCCGAGCTGAGAGAGCTTCGTTTTCAGGCCGCCTGGAGGAACACCCAGTGGGACCATGATCTTTCAGAGAGGTAAGTAAAGGAGTGCATTAACCTTGGGCTGTGAGAAAAAGAATAACAATTTTATGCCTGTGATTGTTTTTTCTAGGAGTGAAAAATCCAAACCTGGATTCCACGAGTCTGTTTTTAGTGCCTTGCTAGCCTTAAAAGATAAAGAATTCTCAACATTTGATGACACTTTGAGACAAGCCAGGTAGGGTAACTATTAAGATGTGATAGAATCAGGAAATGATTGTTGATAGTATAACTTATTCAAATAAGGTTAAAATGATTTTCTCCTTGTGTGTTTCCAAAGAGGTGCAGAAGTGGAAGAGTTGTGCAAAGGCAGTCTAGAAGCTGTGTCTTCTTTATACCCAGCTCTCAGGAATCTGCAAACCATTAGAGAACTGGAGAGTGTAAAGCGTCTGTTCTCCAGGTGACGGCAACATCTAGAGAGAATCTAAAAGCACATATCTGGTTAACCTGTGTTCTTACAATTACAATTTGTATGATTTTATGTTGTTTTACTTATAGATCCTTCTCACATGGGAATTTGAGAGAAGCTTGTAGTCAGTGGCAGCAGCACTTGCAGCTGTTAGCTGACAGTGACTTTTCTTTTGTGGAGCCCATTTTGGCAGTGCGCTCTGTGGCCCAGCACACCCTGCTGTCCAAGCTGGAAGACCCCGACAGCAAACATTACCTCAGCTCTGTGCTCACTGACCAGCTCATGGAGCTGTGTCGGCTCGCTCGAAAGGCTGGAAATACACAGGTGGAGCTTGAGCTACTGTTTACATGTCATATTTCATATTATTTATATTGAAAGGATTGTAGTTATTGTATTTTTTGTGTTTAGCTGGCGGAGCGCGCAGTTTTTCAAATGAAGCATCACAGTAGTCGAGGGTCATGGGCATCAGCCACTGTATCATTATGGCAACTAGAGGAGGCCCAGGTTTTTTGGGCCAAGGGAGAGCAGGGACTGGCCCTGGGTCTGCTGAGAAAGATGATACACACCTTAGAGGAAAAGGTCAGGCACACTCAGTCACGGAGTAAAAACTGTTTTATACATCAACACCAACCAAGTAAACATTATTATTTATTTGAACTTTTAGGTGGACTTTAATCCTGCAGTCTACACTGAATGTCTGAGGCTCTGTGGTAACTGGCTCGCTGAAACCTGCCTGGAAAGTCCTGGAGTCATTCTGGAGAAGTACCTTGAGAGGGTAAGGGGAGGCTGATGGTTCTTTTTGGTATACTAAGTCTCACTAATTGCAGTTTTCTGTTTATATTTAGTTGTGTTACTCAGGCTTCATTTTGCCAGAGGAGAGAAGTGACATGCTTTTCTCATCTGTATTTTCTGTAATATTCTTTCAGGCTGTGGAGGTTATTGAGGATGAATCCGGAGCACAAGGCTCTCGACTCCAGAGTCAAAGAACTGAGGCCTTCCTGTCTTTGGCCCGCTTTTCTGATGCACAGTACCAGAGCATTGATAAATACATGAACTCCTCAGAATTTGAGAACAAACAAGCTCTGCTTGAGAAAGCCAAAGAGGAGGTGGATTTAATGAAGGAGCGTAGAGTGACATCCAACAGGTTTGTGTTTAATAGTTTTTTTTTTTAATTTTGCATAGGCTGAATTGTATTTTCTTTATGTTGGCAAAAATGTATTATTTTTCCTACTTCTCTGGTGAAAGGTACACAGTAAAAGTACAAAGAGAGTTGGAGCTGGATGAGAAGGCCCTGTCGAACCTGCAGGCAGACCGACGGCGCTTCCTGTGTAAGGCTGTGGAGAACTACATTCAGTGTCTGGAACAGGGCGAGGAGCACGACACCTGGGTGTTCAGGCTGGCTTCACTCTGGCTGGAGAATGCAGACCACAAGGCTGTGAATGACATGATGAAGGTCACTAAAACATAGTCTTTTGTATTATTGAAGATGAGCTACTGTTAGATTAGTGCCTTTAACCTTTTCTTCTATTCCAGAAAGGGGTAAAGAAGATCCCCTCCTACAAGTTTTTGCCCCTTATGTATCAGCTGGCAGCTCGCATGGGAACCAAGATGACCAATGCTGTCACTGAGGATGTGGGCTTTCATGATGTTCTCAGTGAGGTAAAGCATTAGCATCGTATTAATGCACATAAAACAGCATAGAGAGAAGTTGATTATATTCCACTTTTTCTGCCTTTATCTCATCTTCACAGCTGATTTGCCGGTCATCTCTGGAGCACCCTCACCACACACTTTTTATTATCTTTGCCCTGGTAAACGCCAACAAAGATGAGAACTTCTGCAGATTGAGGGTGTCCAAGAGTGCTCCACGGCAGCTGTCACAATTTGACCTGGTGAGATTTTGCACCACTTCACTGTCACTCTGCGTACAGAATTTTCTTGAAAATCTCACACAATAAAAACCTCTTATTATTACACATATCAGGCCCCGCTAGAACAATTTAGAGGAGAATGTATTTAGAATAAAACTGCTTCCTGCTGCCTTTTTTCACCATTCTTCTCATTTGTTTACATAGGAGAGACATATTCAGGCGTAGCTCTTAGCCGATACCAGCTCACAGAAAGAAAAGAAGAAAGAAAACAATCACCACACAATAGGACAAGTGGTCCGGCAGAACCTGGGTTATACTTAAGGCAAATATTTAAAGCTGTTGTTGCCAAAAACTGCCATTATTCTTGCCTTGCCCTTCCAAACCCCTCCTATGTACAAATACTAATACATCAGAATGGGTTTGGCCAAAGTTTATCATCCTGGGTTGAAAATTAGCACCATCAAATCCTGAGCAAAGCCTATACAGGTTCCTGTGGTCTCATTTTTTCAGGTCATTACAATGTGCCATTTTTTGATTAAACAGTTGAAACTAAAAGTTGTGACTTAGTGCAAACAAAATACACTCAATCTGAATTTTAATTAAACTGATTGTGTCTTTGTTTTCCTGCAGGAACGTTCAGATGTTGCGCTCAAGATCATTAGCGCAATTAAGAAAAAAAGAGCCAAGATGATCCATGGTATGGAACGCCTGTGTGATGCCTATATCACTCTTGCTTATATGGACGCGAGCAGGCACAAGATGGAGAAAAGTAAGGCTAAGCAAAGTTATCTTTCTAACTTTCGTACATATATACTTGAAATTCGGTTTTAAAATAAGGCCTACAGTTATACTTTTTGAAATCTTTTGTGTTTTGTTTTGGGGTTTTTTTCCAGGAGCTATTCCTATTCCTGCTGATCAGCCTATCATGCACATCAAGGATCTAGATGAGGTTGCAATCCCCACAATAGAGATCAAGGTGAACTGGTGTTAATTTGCAAACAAAGTATAGCATTGGATATGGCTTTGAAAAATGTGTGTAAATGTATAAATAGGTGGATCCATCTGGCTGCTATGACAACGTAGTGACTATCCGAGCCTTTTCACCTCAATACCATCTGGCTGGAGGAGTCAACCTGCCCAAGATCATCGATTGTATCGGCTCCGACGGCAAGAGCAGGAGGCAGCTGGTCAAAGTGAGTATACGCTCGGCTGTGTGAGTCGTAATATTGATCAGAGTCATGCACTTTCTTTTTTTTCCCCAGTGCCATGTTCAAAGATATTTCTTCTCATGTATGACTAAACAAGTATGTCTTTGAAGCCAGAGCTTCTCTGATACGTGATTTAAGTGTGACCAACCCTAGTGGAAACCGCAGTTATTTTCCGCTACACTTGGCTGTTGGTAATAATTAATCCTGTTTTTGTCGTGGAAACAAATAAGAGGTTTGTTGAATTTCCAATGTGCCTTTTGCAAGCTTTTGTGAAAAGAACATTCTTTTGGGCGTGATCTGTGTGGAGTGTTTTGGAAAAAACTCAACCACTTAGAAGCTAATAATTCACCCAAAGACCACTCTGCATGGTCTTAATGAAAAGAGTGCTGCGTATTTGTAAAGTGATAGAGTTGGACTGCTCCATTATTCATGTGGTCAAGTGTTTAACTACTGAATTGTATTTTTAATAATTGAATCTGTTAACCTTAAAATAATGATTGGAAAACTATCATATATTTTTCTAAATGGTCTGTAAATGATTAATTGTGTAGGTTCTAGTATGCTAATCAAGAGCTTGTTGTGTTTGGACTCCCCTCCTGGGTCCCTTGACATTTTTAGAGGTTTTTTTTTTTTGCATATTTTTGAGTTTGTTGATGCAAATGCCATAAAATTTGCCCAGGTTGTGTATTTTGGGGTGAATGTAATTTTTCATTATATTTTTAACTTAGTAGTAGTAGTACCACCTGTGTTCCTTCAGCATTTTTTGTGCCATTGTCGCCCATTCATGCATTTTTTCCAATATTCTAACATTGCAATGTGATTTTGTGTGTGTGTGTGTGTGTCCTAGGGACCCAGGTGGAGCAATTTATTTACAAGTGACTTTGCACAAAAAATAAAAAATGATCAGAATCAATGTTGTTTTATATTCCCAAATTTGAATATATGGGATAGAAAAAAAATCTACTTGGAAAAAAAAGAGAATTATTAAAACTAGAATTTAAGGGGTTAAAATTCAGAAAATTCATAAATATTTGTTATGTATGGTTAGGACTGAAGTTAATAATGGCATTCATAAAAAAAATGAAAAAATATGTTGACACATAATATTTCTCTATGACATCGTCTAAAAGATAATTTTTTATGTCCAAGGGACTCAGGTGGAGCACAAAATGAAGGGACCCCCAAGGGTTAAAAGCTTTTATACTCTTCATTCCTAGTCCAGAGACCTACATATGGACAATTTTAGTATTCAGATCTGTTTATGTTCTATAGATTTATAATGTATCTTGATGTGATACTCCTAAAAGAAAGAAAACAAACCAAAAAGAAATGGCAAAAATGAAAATTCGTTTTTGTTGATCCATATCCTTTTCTGTTGTTGACAGGGCCAGGACGACCTACGGCAGGACGCAGTGATGCAGCAGGTCTTCGGCATGTGCTCTATGCTACTGCAGCGCAACACGGACACACGCAAGAGGAAGCTCAACATCAGACGATACAAGGTTTATAGCAGCATTTAATCCACTGCCATTCATTTTACCATCATGTTATAATTTTCTGTTCAATTTCAATGCACTTTAATAGCTGTCTACATTTTTTTTTTCCCAGGTGGTGCCTTTCTCTCAGCGAAGTGGCGTGTTAGAGTGGTGCTCAGGTACTGTTCCCATTGGGGAGTTTCTGGCGGAGCCTAATGACGGAGCCCACAAACGATTCCGACCTCAAGACTGGACAAACCTGGCCTGCCGCAGGAGGATGATGGTACAGTAAAAAGATCATTTAATACCATAAAAAAAATGCCATTTGTTTTAACCCGTGGTAATTCGTTCACTGTAGGAAGCACAGAAGTTGGCCTTTGATGAGAAACTCCTGGCCTACTTAGAGGTGTGCAGGAACTTCAGGCCAGTCTTTAGGTATTTCTGCATGGAGCGATTCCTGGACCCAGCAGTGTGGATGGAGAGACGTCTTGCTTATACCCGCAGTGTGGCCACCTCCTCTATAGGTACACTGGCCGCACCACGTTAATACATATACATCATATTCTGAGTTCTGATACGGATTTTGCTTTGTACTCACAGTTGGATACATCGTGGGTCTCGGTGACAGACACATCCAGAACATCCTGATCGATGAGCAGACGGCTGAACTCGTGCACATTGATTTAGGTATATTCATTTTTGTTATAAGTTTAAAATGGCATGGCTGTATAAACAACAATTACTAGATTTGCAAGCCTTTTTATGCAATTTTGTAGTAAAAATGTATAGAGTATATTAAATGAATCAATATCATACAACACTTAACTATTTCTCATATTATTTTGGGTCTTCAGGTGTGGCTTTTGAGCAGGGTAAAATCCTCCCCACCCCAGAGACGGTGCCGTTTCGACTCTCCAGAGATATTGTGGACGGCATGGGCATCACTGGAGTGGAAGGAGTTTTTAGGAGGTCAGTTACAGACTTTTTGCAAAAACCTAATCATGAATTCACTTATTCACTATTTGGATGTTCAGGAGTTGTGTGAAAAATAATTTTCTTCTGGCCAGGTGTTGTGAAAAGACCATGGAGGTGATGAGGAGCTCCCAAGAAGCCTTACTGACTATTGTTGAGGTGGGACAACAAACTGAAAACAGCTCACAATTGCATTATTAAAGAATTGTTACATGTTTTTTTTGTATGTATGTCTGCTCGTACAGGTCTTGCTGTATGACCCCTTGTTCGACTGGACCATGAGCCCTCTGAAAGCCTTCTACCTGCAGCATGACGAGCAACAGGAGCTTAACGCAACTCTCAGCTCCACAATGGGAGCAGATGACCTGGACAACCAGCGTAAATCCAGGTAATACGAAAGACAATTTGTAGTCTTTTGTCTGTATTTGTTGTTAAAACTATTCTTATCGCCTCCTTCTCCTTCAGTGACAGCCAGAGCTTCAACAAGGTGGCAGAGCGTGTGCTGCTGAGGCTGCAGGAGAAGCTGAAAGGAGTGGAGGAGGGCACTGTGCTCAGTGTGGGAGGACAAGTCAACCTGCTCATCCAGCAGGCTATGGACCCCAAAAATCTCAGCAGACTATTCCCGGGCTGGCAGGCCTGGGTGTAGTTTAAGACCAGAGCTGTAAAACAATGACTATGAAGTTTTTTTGGCAATTGCAAATACATTTTCTTCCTTTTATGCAACATTCACAATAGTAGAAAATAGTAGTTGAACCTGGTACTTGAAATAATGCTGCTTTTGTTTTCTGGTATTACTGAAGGCATGATATTTTGTATAAACTATATGACAATGGTTGCACGATATTAGGAAAACATTTGATGTGCAATAACTATTTTGAATATTGCAAAATTTGATTTAGATAAAAGCTCCAAACTAATTTCCAATCGTCAAAACAGAGCCTTAATCCATATTAAAGAGAAAATCAGGACTAAACAGATTTAAACTATGATTAAATGTAGAAATGAACCAGGTCTAAACCAGGACAATTTGTTTTAATGCTCTGTTTGGACGATGATTTTGAAGCAAAAAGAAAATGTCTATCACATTGAAGACCAACATTACTCACAATACAAGTCATTCTTTGCAATACAGATATCGTGATAACAGTATTGCGCGAACGATACATTTGCGATATATCATGCAGCTCTATGTATGAACTACCTTCTAAAATAACCCCCTCATGCACTTTAGCCGACACTGAAGCCAAATTGCATGTATTGTGATTTAAAAACTGTAATGCAAATTTGAAGCCTTTCAGTGAATGTCAGGTTACAATAACCTTTAAAATATAATGTGTAAATTTGACTGTTATTTACGTTACAATTACTGTGAGTATCCAAAGCTGTTCATTATCGGATACATGCTTTATGAATGTAAAACAACAATCCTTTGTTTTTATTCAACGTTACCACAATTTGTATTTTAGTGTTGGGTACAGAAAATAATGTATCTTCAAGCCTTTTGTGTTCACTCTGTCTCAACCAACTTTGTTCTGTGTAATGTTTAAAAAAAATGCTCCTTTAAATACTAAAAAGTTAAAGGAAATTTTTGTTTGTATCTTCTCCTTATTGAATCCTCTGGCATGCCATCAGCCAGTCACTCATTGACCCAGCTATTGAAGCACTATATGTTTGCCTGTCTAAACATCATGTAAGGTGAAGAGTAAGGTAAAGAGTAGTAGGGCCTTATTGTTATGGTTGTGTGCTCAAGAACTTCAGGCTGATCAAAAAGAGGGGTGTGACCTCGGGAGGTGTTAAAAACTAGTTAGGATTGTAATGAAAGCATATGCAGATAGATGTTAGGTCACAGAACTAGTGTAGGTCATAAAGGAAATAGTAATTGTAGTCAAGAGCAGAGAGAGGCACATTTTGGAGCTGCTTTTATCTGGGGTCTTCGGAGTGACTCACTGATTGAAGGATTTACCTTAAGAGGACTTTGATTCTCTGTCAAAATGGCCACAAATCCTGTAAGTGGACATTTATTTACACATTTTTTAATAACGGGGATTGATTTGATCCATTAGAATTCATTATTTCTTCTACAGTATGAGGATTTAGGTTCCAGTTTGGTCCACGCTGAGAGGAGAGCGCCCAGCCGCTCAGACCTCAGACCCCAGTATGTTCACCATCTAGCCCAGCCACCACTGCCTCCACCTGAAATCGCCACATCCATCCCCAGAAAAGGTACTCATGAGCTTTCATCCCACGGAGGTGAAAAAGCAGTGTTTTTTAATGTCATTTGTTATGTTGCTTTGTATTAATCTTGTCTTTTACTCCACCAGATGCCAGAAAGAGATGTATTAAGTTTGTGGAAACAGGTGTGTGCTGTCTACTGGTTCTCTTGCTCATCATTGGAATCATCCTGGGCTATTACTGTGAGTGCACAACTTCACCTAACAATAAAGTTGATGGCAATAAGTCTGTGGTTCTCAAACAGTGGTAGAAGGACAAGGAAATTTACAGAGATCAGGAAATATTTTTTTGTTCTTGGACCATTATCTAAGCTATTTAGTGCAGTACAGTTATTGGTGATCTTTTTATTTTATTTCCTGTAAATAGAAGTGAATAATAATTATACTGTGCATAAGAATAAAAATGTCCCCTTTTAACTACCGCTTATATTTAGTATACTAGAAAAGACACATCTATTACACTTCTCTCTATTATGTATAGACAATAGAGTAGAAGAGTACAATATAACAGGGAAAAGTAAGTGGTGCTCGGAGAGACGAGAGGTGGTGAAAAGTTTGAGAATCACTGAATTAATTAATTAGTTTTACTAACATTCATATCATTTGTGTTTGTTTGTTTTTTTGTGTCCCAGTTTCTTCACCCTGTGTCCATGGGTTGCAGTGCGGCGACGGGAGCTGTGTTTGGGAGTCCCAGTGGTGTGATGGGGTGATGGACTGCAGTGGGGGCCAGGATGAAGCTCACTGTGGTAATTAGCATACAGTGTCACTGCTGAAATAAATACATTTTATTTGAAAGATCTTTTTGTACCAAATGACATTACGCTAACCACATTTTTGGATTCCTACAAAGCGATGGGCAATACAACTTTAATTCGAAATGCCAATTAATAGAACATTTTACCCTGATCACCTTTGATAAACTATTTCTTTTGCCCTCATTTGCTGTCAAAGTTTGCATATGTTCAATTAATAAAGCTGTGATACCTCAACCCATGATGATTATAATTGTTTATTATAATTTTTTTTCCTCATAGGTGTTATTTTGTCTATTTAACGTTATTAGTTTAGATAGTTTATGGATTTCTTCAGCCCCACTGTCTTCATAAGGGTTGATTTATCAGACGAAAACCTGTATGTAATAAGATTTATGCTGTTGACATTTTTTGTAATAAAACACCTATAACTAAAATGTTTTCTTTGTGTTTTTCTTTGTTTTTATGTACCTTAAATCAGATAGCCAAACAAAATGGTGACCCATCTCATCTGATTTACACCACCTTCATAATAAACGTTTCACGTAAAGACCAGTCACCATTTGAGTTTGCTCTTTGTGTGCAGTGCGGGTGCATGGTTCCAATTTCCTGCTTCAGATCTACTCACCTCAGAGTAAAAACTGGAGGACTGTGTGTGCTCACGGTTGGACTGACGCACAAGGCAGAGCGAGCTGCCAGCAGATCGGATACAGCAAGTGAGACACATGAATATAGTATCAATTTACACAGATATAAATTTTTGAAAATGTATTTTGCCTTACATTTAACAGGAACACATACTTGAAATCAGGAGAGCAGACGTCACACACTAATGATGGATTCTTGGTTGTTAAGGCCGATAATAACCCTGACAGCTTTATTGTGCAACAGCTCTTTCTCAGGTTAGTAAATACACTAACTTTGAATTAAGTTGTGTCAGTATTGAATAGAAATCAAGTTTGGTTTTTTTTTTATTTGCAGCGATACATGTCCCAACAACAGTGTGGTGGCCTTACATTGCACAGGTATGTTCTTCTATTAACATCTGAATACTGGCAAATATAGGAATTGGAAATATAACCTCAAACTACACATAATATGCACAAATTATTTAGTAGAAATAAAAACAAAAGGTAATCGTTTTACAGATTTTTCTATCTTTGTTAGTCTCTAGTTACAAACCTCTATATGAACAAAAACATTGGTCAGAGACTTACAAGTTTCCTTGGATGATAACAACTGGAATAATAAATGGAAAACTATTATTACTTAATGTAAATACCCAAATCACCAGCTTATTCATTTCAATTTCATTCATAGAACTTATTTTATGCCTCAGAAAAGGTACGTGATGAAACTTAACACTTCATCCTTATGTGAAAAATGCCAAGAAAATGGTTCTTTCTTCATCTCAATTACTAAAAGTCACGAAACCTCGCTCACCTAGTCTCTTGTTGCTCAATGACAGATCTGTAATATCTGTCACCATGACCTCAGGGGTTCTTTTCTTTATTGTTTACATGGGGATGTATAATTTTACGTATCTCCTGTTTCTTTTCCTTTTATTATAAAGAAAAAGTATTAGAAATGTAATATGTATATGTAGTCTTGTTAATAACTAGTTTGCCACGGTTGTAAAAAGCAAAAAGGAAGTATAAACATGGCCTAAAGGTGTTTATTATTCACACACTAAATAAATCCTGCAGTGTTTCTGACTACAGTTTTTGTTCCCAGATTGCGGCACTGGTCCGAACTCCACCAGGCAGCAGGCGGCCCCCGGGTCCTGGCCCTGGCAGGTCAGTCTTCAGATAGATGGCACTCACCGCTGTGGAGGGGCTCTCATCTCCCCCTACTGGATAGTCACGGCAGCACACTGTGTGATCAGGTGAATCCATTTTCAAGGCTTCGTATGATGAAGTGATGTTTGTGTTTTGACAGCTCACTCTCACTATCTCCTGTTCGCAGACAGCCTTCTCCTGAAAGCTGGCAGGTGTATGCTGGAATTGTGGGAGATTTAGACACCTTGTTTAACCCGGCACACAGCGTGAGCCGTATTATAACCCACCAGGGTTATGATACGGTCACTCAGGAGAATGACATTGCACTGATGAGGCTTTCTAATCCTTTGGACATGACAGGTGACACGGGCTTTCCATTAAAAACTGCTGGTGTGCTAAAGCAACCCATTATTCTGTGTAATTGTCTTGATGCTATCTTCATTCAGTGCAGGGGTGTCAAACTTAGCCCACACAGAGCCCAGTTTGATCACAAGTGGGCCAGAGCAGTAGAATAATAGCATAATATTTAAATAACAACTAATCCAATTTTTTCCCTTTGTTTTGTGCAAATAAGTACAGTTCTAATGTTGGTGTTTTTATAAGTAAGAGAAAGCCTAATGTTTGCATGTATGTTTTCACCAACTCACAATATGGCTTTGATGCTAATGCTTTTTGCTGACAATATTGCAGCTAACTTTTACTGCTAGTATTTGTCGCCATGATGAGTGTCAGAGTAGCACTGAATATTATATTCCCTGAAAACTAAAACTTGTTGCATGCCCACCAAACACACAGCCTACTTTTCTCATATTTGACAGATAATTTGGGAAATGAAGGTGCCATAGAGTGTAACTTCAAAAGGAAAAGAGTAAGGCAAAATAGCCATTGCTGTCATCTGCTCTTCACTTCTGTTTCTCAGTGTTGTGTTTTGTCCCATTCTTTTGTTTTTTTTTACTGGAACAGTGCGCTCCCCTGTGGACAAATAAGGAATAGCAGTTACTTTTATTTAAAAATTGCAGTTTAGTGTCGTCTATGTAATTTTCACACTTTCCAAATTCATCCACTGGGGGCCCCACTGTACCCTTTGGGGTGCTGGCTTTGCCCTGTGAGCTGTAAATTTGACACCCCTGATACCCCTGAATGGGATATTTTCACACAATTTTCTGACATTGCTTTATACATTTTATACCTACAGCTTACAATAATATTAGACCTGTGTGCCTCCCAAATGTTGACCTAAACATTACAGCTTCTGAGGCGTTCTGGATAACAAAGTTTGGTTACAACATAAATGGAGGTAAGAAGGTTAAGTTTAGTCCAAGTTTTTATATTTAATTGATTTGATTATATATGTATTGTCTTTTTCACAGATATTCTAAGTTTGTTGGAGGCTCAGGTGTCACTCGTGGACACAGCAGAGTGCTCCTTTGCTTACGATGGCAGGGTAACGAAGGACATGATCTGTGCCAGCGAGACAACAACCGGGACAGATATATGCCTCGTAAGACCAACTTCCCCTCAGAATAATACCACCAACACCCGCTGTACAAACACATTTTATCACTGATAATGTAGTGCACACACGTTTCATGAAGAGGAAAGACTTTTTAAAAACCTATCCATCTCATAAATACTGTTAATGTTTGCACAAAGGGAGCAGAGGAAATTTATTTCTGCCCTTTGAAAGAATCCAGAATGTGCGCGTGTTGTTATGTAATATGCTCTCAGGCTCACAAAAGCTGCACATACATGGAGACTATTTTGAATGAGCATTAAAACTGATGACAAAGAGACAGGTATAAATCCAATCTGAAGTATGCAGCGAATCTCTTTTTCCTATACTATTAACGTCATCAGAGAACTTGAGTACATTTCACAAAATACAACATTAGAGATTATTTCTTAGCCCGCTGCTTTATTTACCGACAGACTGACAGCGGTGGGCCTCTCGTGTCTTTTCTGGATGAAAAATGGTGGCTGCTAGGGGACAACATTTGGGGCAGACACTGCACAGAGGAATATAAACCAGACGTCTATGGAAACGTCACCTTTTTCTTGGACTGGATCTACTCTCAGATGAAGGTAGGGATAAAGGGATCATTTGATTTTTCCATTGTAAAGTATAAACATCAGAGGCTGCCTGGTCGCATTAAGAAAAAACAAGAAATGTAACACTATATTACAAGTCACAATACAACACTCCTATATCTCTTTACCATTTTTTATCTTTTTACAGAAGCATCAAGATGACTAGAATGGAAGAAATGCGTGAAGTATTATTATTTGAATAGAAATGCAAAAATGTATTTAATTTATATTTATTAAGAGCTGTATTAAAATTTTTGAATAATAAATTTTGAAAACTGTTTCTGTCTAGAACACAATACCATTTGTTATAATTAGCTGTTTGTTATTACAGTTTTAGATGATAATGACTTCAACTTCAGGCTGTTAAATGGACAATATCAATACAATATAGAGCATTGTGTAAAACTGTATAGTAGAATAATAAAAATCAAGCTGTGCATGATTACCCCAAAATAACACACAATTATTATAACAGACATTTAAAAGTGTGGAAAAATGTGGCATTTCAATCTACAATCTTGCCACTAGATGCCGCCAGAAACGACACACCTCCACCTTTAACTATGAACCAAGAGCTGCATCGATATCCTTCTGTGTTTGGTCACAAATACTGATTTATTATATACAGCACAAATACAATTTTGGCACAGGAAAATGTTTAAATAATTGTACATTCAAAGATTCAAGTGTACCTTCAAATAGACAATTTAAAAAATGGAGTACTTGGGCAAATTGTTAACTTGCTGTACATACCTAGACAAATTATTTCTCAGTTTCAGTCACACACAGGCCAGAAGCTTTACTGTAAACTGTAGTGCACAAAAATAAGGTGTGCATCTCTTTATGACACACATTTAAAAGTCCTTTGGCTTCTAATCATGTATTTAATTAGTACAAGATAAGCAGTGTGAGTGTGTAAACGTACACATCAAAGTGGAAACTACAAAAACTACGATTTTAACTGCATTCATACAAATTCATCGGTTATTTTAATAGCACACTCCCATTAATTCTAATATAATCAGCCTTATCTTACAATTTTGATCAACAAAAGTGCAATTCAAAGTACAAGTTCACTGACAATGGTTAATTACTTAATATTAGCAGTGTGCTGAGAGTTAAGGCACTAGAGGCATTGTAAACATCTGTTATGTCTAGTGATAGTGTCATATTTAAAAAGACTGAGCAGCTTTTCATCTTCAACTCATTCATATCAATGTAATGGCAGCATTTCTTCATTAATCGAAAGGCACTGGATCTCTCTTTTTTTTTAAAAATCCTTCAGTCAGTAGTTTATACAGAGTCCTGCAGATACAAATAATGCACGCCTTGTCAGTACCATTCCTGAATATTTTTTTGGTAGTAGCTATTTATTGCTGCTTTATAGTTTATCCTATTTAGTTTAAGTTAAGGGGAAAACAAATCACCCTTTAATGTTTTCAGACTCATACACATCATGACTTTATGGAGTAGGGTATTTTTAGTTCACTTCAGTGACGTCCAACCATTCCAATCATAGTAAAACATCAGTAAAAGAGTAATTAAATCACAATGTGGATACCAAAGATAACTACCAGCGGTTTATAACAGTCCAGGAGTATTTTAGGGTGAACTTTCCCTTTTAGAGGCAGCACAAGAGTCTGAATCTACCTCCGTGGGACGTGCCGGTGCGTGCAGTCTAGATTCTGTCAGGCATTCAAAGCCAAGTGTTCCTGGTTGATGTGGGCCGAGCTGCGTTCCTTTCTCCGCTGTCGTGGTGGTGCTTTGCTCGCCGCGCATCTCCCTGTTCGCTTTGTTTGCCCGAGAATTCCCTCTCAGTCACTTGATGCGATGACGCACCAGCGATGATTCGTCGGTTATCTCGCCCGAGCGGCCTCTGCGTCTGTAAGGCAGCACTAACAGAAGCAGGAGGATGATGAGGACCACGGCGCACAACACCATCAGAGCGTACGACACCACCCACATGACGGACTCCTTGAGAATCCGGCTCGAGCAGTCGGCCGCCACGTCTGCTGCTGAAAAGGGTCCCGCCACTTCTGACAGAGCGACTCCTCCACTCACTGTAGACACAACACACAATCTATGTCAAGTTTGTCGAGTATCAAGTATAAATAAAAACAGCAACTTTGTGCTCCTCAAATAAAAGTAACTTGTCAGTAGTTTTTTTCTTGAATGGACTTTACCAACCATCACAGCAATTCTATCTGGCAGCCCTACTGTCACAAGCCTGCAGTAACCTTCTGCCTACATCTGCTCCAAGCCTCGTTTTTAGTACAGAACAAAAGTGATCTTTGTCCTTGGTAAAAGGGACAGCCAACTGGATGGGGTTTATCAATCGTAGGTTTGTGAGGAAAGAAGAACTAGCATGACTAGTCTTGAGGAGGTCTGTCTTGTAATTCATTCATTTTCTTCCGCTTTTTCCCACGGCTCTGGGCCTGAGGCGGGCTGTACCCTGAACAATAGCCAGTTACAAGGCTGACACTTAAGATGCATACAGTACTGTGCACAAGTTTTATGCATGTGTGGATATAAAAGTAAACTATAAAGTGTGGTGATTTTTATTAGTTTACAAAGTTCTAAATCAAACCCATATTTGATGTGACTTTGCCTCAAAACAGCAACAGCTCTAGCACTGTGTCAGTTTTTGAAGGAACTGAACATTTGGAGACTCCCAGATAAAACAAGGACAAACTACACTAAACCAGACCATAAAGTCTAAGAAGGAACTAGGCTACACCAGACCATGTAATCCCAGCCAGTACCAGACCAGACTCCATGATGTTGGGATCAGGGTTACACCATGGATTCCTTGTTCTTGGATCACTCTAAAAATTGAAGGTTTTCATCTCTTCACTCACTTTTCCATTTTGTAAATTGATTAAAACAAACAACAAAAAAACAAACAAACCAATACCGGGATGTCTGTGGAGGTGGAGTACCAATGACGTTGCTGTGAGGCAGGAGCGCTAAACACTCCAGTACCACTTGTCTTAACATGTAAAAAGTCCTTTTCTACAGCAACTCCTTCACATAACTTCACAGTTTCCTGCTTGACCTAACTCTTACCTGCACAGTTGCTAAGGGCAAAGCCTAGTCTTCGTTGGGCACGGTCAAATACCACATAGAAGCCCTCCATGACAGTGGCCCCGATGACCAGACCGTTCGCCGAAGAGGACACTCCGAAGCGAAAGCAGTCGAGTGTACCGTCCACGTCTGTGACTGGCTGAATGTACAGCTGCGGACATAGAGTTGAACAGTAGAAGTTGTAGTATCATATCTGACATGTTGCATTTTGTTGTTAGTACAAGTAGTATGAATTAGATTGGTTTGTGCGCTCATGTACCTGTGGCAGGATGGTGATGCGGAAGGACTGGCTGGTGTTTGTGGCCCGTAAGTAGATGGACAGTTTAGGAAAAAACCTCCAAGGTGTCTCTCCTTTCAACCAGCAGGCAAGCTTTGTGCCGTCCCAAAATCCTGAGGAAAAGTCCTGTATCTGAAAACAATGGGATATGAGTCAATTAGTACCTAACATAGGTCTGACAATAGGCATCCAGTACATTTATTGAGTCCAAGTCCATGTCAAGAACTATACTTTATACTATAATGACAATAAACATGACATTTAAACCCCGAATACTGCTGCTTATCTCTTCTGTGACATGTTTCATCATTGTTAGGATAATAAAGGGACCGTACCAGAGAACTGCGCGTGATAGCATCCACCACTGCATTGAAAACGTTGGCAGGAAGTCGCAGCAGCGTGGTCCCACTGTCAACTATAGCTTTATCCATGTTGTACTGAAAGAGAAAGTAAAGGAAAGTCTGTAACATGAAGTACAACCTTACAACCTAGTCCAACTTGTCTCACTGTATTTGTATTTTTATCTAAATAGCACATCAAAATCTTAACACCAGGGAATAGCTATTGGTAATTTTAATTAAACTGATTAATATTTACCTCTCTGCAGTCCAGGTCGAGATTTTGGTCTCCCACCTCGAGCTTCAAAACCTCCACTTGGTAGTACCACTCCTCTATGATAGGTGTGTACCACACTGAGCCTCTGTACAGGGCTGGTTCAATCCCACCCATGACCTGAGACAAACAGAATATACAGTGTTAACATGATGTAGCTATATCTCTACAGCCAACATCTCCATCTGTCTGTGTTCTTGTAACATGTGAAGCATCACCACAGAGCCTTATGTCAGTAAAATCAGTGACAGATTTGCTCTCAGCAGGTGAACGTCTTGGAGCAGTTTTAACACACTGCATCCAACAAAAAAAATCTAGTCGACAATCAAAGTAATTTTAAGTGACTAAATCCACTGAACACTCACCAGACTTCCACCAAGGGGCTCAGTAGAGATGCTGGTTGACAGTCCAGCTCCACACATCTGGAGGGAGAAGACGTCGGGAATTCCCAGTTGCTTCACCAGAGAGTTGAAGAAGGGCTCGACTGAAGAGTCTGGCTGATAAGGATAAAGGGCCACCAGAAATCATTAACTCAGCTTTAGTAAGGTAACCATTCATCTTAAGTGCATATTAAGTTCATATATATAACAGATACAGGTAATCTAGATACTTTTTATAGACAAGTGTATAAAATAAAGACCAATGGAATAAAATGTTTAATGTGGATCCTAGTAATTTTTGATTTTTGATGAATGCTACAGATAAAAGTTTAGTTTAATGGATTAAAGATTAAAATCAAAGCTGTTGTACAAAAGCCAAACAAAGCACACTTTGTTTGAAACATGCCAAGAACGTTTTGGAGCATGACTGATGTAGACTTCCTTTGGAGATCTTCAATAAAAATGAAAATATATTCCATGATAAGCCGTTTCTTAGCGTAAACACGCACACGTACAATATGCACTTAGATTTGCACCAATGACAGACTAACTGTTGAGAGTACAACTATGTCATAAACACTGTTGAAATACTGAATCTACACCATGGAATAGTGTCTAAAATTATCAGTATTCAACACTGTTCAACTTTTCCTCTTCAGAAGGTCTTCATGTCAATGCGTTATTATGTCATGCAAACAGCCGCCAGGCAAATTGAACCTGAACGCCCAGGAGACCCTAGAGGCACAATGTGGTCAGTGTGAGAGTGTATCTGCCCTTCAATCACTGGCATTTGATCCAAAAGGTTGCCATAGTCAGCACCGAATGAAAGGCTGTTTGTTCACATTTGAGCTGACGTCATCTTTTACCTTTCAAGACTCAATTATGATGCTATATCTATTCAGTACCAGCCACTATGCATAGTAATAGAAAAAAACACAATCTTCTACCCTTTCGTTTTCAACTTTAATAATTAAAAATGTGATAAAACTGATAAAACAAATGCATGGAATTCAGAGGGATTTGAGGTAAAAGAGGATGTTGGAAAATAAAAATATCTGAAAAGGGAAAGGATTACGGCCTCTGGTAATAAAACAGTACTGAGCCGAGATGTGGGAAAGTGGGAGTTGATAAAAATCAAGTCATTATCTGGGATTTTTTATTATATGTTCTTCCATATTATTACGTCTACATACTCATTCATCCACTTCCTCTGGGTTAAGTGTATCTCTTACCCGTGCCAGCATTGGATAGGCCAGTCCCAGTATCCCCTGCCAGTTGATCCCAGGCAGAAAGAAGCCTTCAGATGTCAAGATGGCCGCTATGTTGATAGTGATGGTCCCATTGGGGCCTTTGGGAATGGAGACATGGTCGATGCCCAGCTCACCTTCCCAGTTTCCCTGGGTGTACCTGACCGTCACCGTTCGACCAGTTGACACATAAGTACTGGACCTAAACAGAAGAAGAAAAATAAATAAATTCTTTATTGTTAATGTAATTGGATCATGTAGATTCAAGGTTTTGTTGGTGCTTACTCACAGTGCAGTGTTGAAGTAGTGTGTAATAAAAGGGTGTGAAGCTGCGGCCACTGCAAAGTTACTGCTGCCTGTATCCACCAGAATATTTACCTGGAAAACAGAGATGTTTGCTTTAACACCACCCATCCTGACCAACAGGTAAAACTGATAGCTTCAACTACAGGCAAAACCAGAATCGAAAAGTAACCCTCCACACAGTCTGTAAATAGAAAGATTAGACTTATTTAGAAAGACTTAAAGTAGAAACATTCAGCCTCCTGATTAATTTCCCTTTAACGTGTGATTTACGAGTCAAACATGAAGACTGAGCTGCTGACATGAATGTATGACCCGTCCAGACCCACTGCTACGCGTCATGTGCACAGTCGGGAGGGACCAGCTAACGGCGGTCGAGATAATGTCGTCTCGCAGGCAACGAAGTCAACGAGCGGGAACTAATTATCCGGCGGACTCCTGTCACCTCCACAACTGAGCAGTGGACACATTAACACTCCAGAGCAAGCATTCCTCACCAACATGAGGCCGTAAACCTAATGCTCCACGACCTGATGACTCAATGATGGCTAAACATGGGTTCTCTGATTGTCAAGGAATTGAATATATATATCAGTTTCGGTTGGCTTTCATGTGACTTGTATATAATAATAACAATAATAATCTTTATTTGTATAGCACTTATGGTGTACAAAGTGCTTAGCGATAAAAACAATAAAACAGCAGCAACAAAATGAGTTTTAGGCGAGTACAAAACTAGTTACATAAGTAAGAGGAGGCAAAAGGCAAACACATCAAGGTGCAGATTTAAAGATAAAAAGATATAAAAATTTAAATACTTGGCTTAAAAGTTGGGGGTATATTTTAAAAGACGACATGACTATGATAAAAAAATTCTGATAAATAGAAAAATAAATACAAAATAAATACAGTGATGAATTTAATTAAAAGGCCAGTCTATAAAAATAGGTTTTAAGAAGTGATTTATAAAATGATACTGATTCTGACAGCCTTCTCAGACAGGTCGTTCCAAAGTCAAGGGGCTCTGACTGAAAAAGCCCATTCACCATTAGTATTCAGCTTCAACTTTGGAACAGTTAACAGGGACCTGGAGGCTCGTATGGGCCTGAAGATTTATCACCTTTCTTTTGCAAATGCACAACCAGGAAGAAGACATTTATTTAAAAATCTCCAGGAAACTACGGATAAGGTTCCAACAATAGCAACTTCCTTGTTTCAGTGCGTGTCTAACTGGTTTATTTGTCACGGGGAGTATTTTTTTGTAATGATTGACCGTGTGTTTTTGAGCAGGCATGGAAAGAAAAGCCTGGTTTGGAGTTGGTCCCATCCTGCTGACCATGCCAGGATCTCCAACTGCACTGACGCCGTACACATGGCATCCCTCCGCTCTCACAAGCCCTGACGCCAGATTGGAAAACACTGGAAACTGATGGTGGAGGAGGAGGAGGGTAAAACCGGGCCTTTTGTCCTTATCCCCCCACACACTGCCTCTATCTCCGCTAGTCACACCATCCTCCTGTAGCGCGCCTGTTGAGCCTCAGGCAAATCTCTTCCTGTAGCCCAGCACTCCCTCCCTTGTTTAATTGGCAGTGGCTCCGTGGCGGCAATGTGCATCTGCTACCTGTTTGTAACCATTAGCAGATGCGACGCTCCCCAGCCGTCACCTCGTCCCCCGGCGGTGCCACACGCTAACAGATGTGGCAATTAGAGGCTCGTTTTGAACACAGCCTCGTTTAACGCTACACTTATGTAATCACATCATCATTTAACACGGATAATATTGAGAGTATGACTCCGCAGGATTGGGTTAGAGGACATTTTGGCACAGCACTGCAAGGAATCCAGACTGTACTGTGAAGGCATAAACATCCTTGGAAGTAACCTTAGAAGTCTTTGGTGATGACACATACTGTATTCTAGCCTAAGCGCACCCTCAGAGTAAACAGTGGATGTGTACTTTGTGGATTTTATTCTGCTATCAGACTTCAGTTAATATTGCTCTTCTCTTTTTCTACGAGACAATTTGGAAAGTTGTGTGGGAACTGTGTTTTTGGCGAGTCCCGCAACAATTGCCTCTGGGGGGTTTGACAGGGCAGAGATATGGCAGGCAGCACCAACGAGCCTCTGTGAGCCATTGTTACAAGCCGTGCCACACAGGACCCTTAAAAGCTCTGCTCTTAACTTGAGAAGCAGGAAACAGGCCGTGTCTCTTCATAAAACAGTTCAGCATTTGAATACATTAAGAGACACTGCCACTGTGTAGCTTTAGACCTACAACTCCTTGAAGCAGCATGCATTTTTTAACTGCTGAGTGGAAATGGTTTCCCCTCCCCTCCAAGACCATTTAGTCTTCCTAAATCTTTAAGATGATATTGTAAGCAAGTTTCATAACAAGCAGCATAAATGGCTAACAGTTATACAGGCGACTTTCCATGCACTGAAGCAATAGGCGGCATATTAAGACTTTGTTGTGCTAACCATGGGGCTGCTCTTTGCTCTAAGGGAGCCTCATAATCCTGGTCAGCTGCCTGGTAAGAAGAAGTGGTCCTCACAGGCAGCATCATGTGAGTGCATGTGAGCGGGGCTTTAGTCTACCTACATACCCCAAGGCTCTAACACTTGAGTTGGATGTTGCCCCCCACAGCAATAAAAACCATGCTGCTCTGATGATCCCAGACATCCCCGACTTGGAATAAATAGCTCATTCTTTTCATTCATTTATTCTACACTAGGCCAAGTATGTGGGGCTCGCCATGACATACACATTTCAATTCATGAATCAAATCTTATGTATAGGCAGCCTTAAGTCACACCTCGGGGGGATCTCAGACCCTGCCCAGTCTCCCACTACCACATCTAGGCTTTTTTTTTCACTGGTCACATGGCAGACAGACAGGCCAGCCACTGCTCATGCTCAGACAGCAGGCCGGTCATCAGTCACTCTGGATGTATGTAACTCATGACCATGAGTAAATACTCGACTAAAAAAGAAACAGAAAGGAATGAGGCGGATAAAACAGGAGCGAGGACTGTTATAATTTGTGTTTCACTTTCTTCAGTAAAGTGAAACATCACAACCAAAGAGAATCTCATCCTGATCTGCTGTTGTACATAACTGGAAGTTGCAAAATACAATAAAAAAGACAAAATTTGCTTTTAAATGCATGCTACAGACCATTTTACAGATTTCCTGATTTGTCTTATAGTCTAACTAACAGTGTATACTTTGATGTGCATGTATTTGTGTATTTTTTCAATCCTCCTGCATGTGTTTAAGACAGATTCCTATTCAAGTTAATACTATGAGGTTTTGATACAATAAAAGTAATATAAAGGAAAGTAATAACTATATAACTGTAAAGTCAAGTTACATATTAGACCATTAAATATGAGTGCACATACCGTCTGACCAGGAGTACCTATTGCCATTTCTATGTAATAGCCTCTCCCAGAGTCGCCTTCCAGGTTGTTGACCATGTCCAGAAAGTTGACTTGTCCAGTGGGGTCAGTGGCCAAAGACAGTCCGTTTCCATCCGCCACTGCTTTCCGGAGCGAAGCTGAGCCCGAACCCGAAGACACATTCACCTTCCCTGGGTAAATCTTGAGTGGTATCGCAAAGTAACAGTCAGACATGCCGACGCACAAAGTTAAGACAAATGCCCAAATCGAGAGCAAAGTACGGTGTGCCATGATGATGCAGAGCTGTAGGTTAGTGAAGGCAGACAGGGAACGTCTTGGAGAAGTCTCCGGCGTCTTCTTCGTTTTCAAACTTTGCTCCTTAAGTTTTTATTATCATGGAAACGCATGCACTGCCTTGTCCGCCATAACGGACGCGCTGCCACTTTGCCGTTAAAAAGAAAGTCAACATGCTGACATTGTGGCACACTGTTCTGACAGAGAAGGAAACTAGAAGGCTGCTTCTCCGCGGCTAACACACCTCTACAAGTTTGGAATCCATCCATCAACTTTTCCAACTCTGTCAAGCTAGCTTACACATGACTTCCGGTTAGCAACGCTAACGTCAAATGTAAACAATAAGCATTTTGCACTTATGGCTGCATACCAAGATGAAATACATAAACGTATAATCTATATTTCTTCTTTACTTCTTTCATTAATATTCAATATAAAAACTCAGATAAATTTTGTTGTCACTCAAAACTGCTGTGGTTCTTAACGTTTATTTTGAAGGCCCCACTAAAGTACACATTTAAACCTCTTCCTGGTAAAGTCTGTTTTATCAAGTGTTGATGATATTAACGACTTAGCATCATCATTTGGATGGATATGACCCAAAGTGAGCATGTCAACTATATAAAATCCTGACTTTTAGCTGTTTGTGGCTTTTGTGTTGTTTTGAAAATGTAGCTCATTTTCATAAAAGAAAAAAACAAACTAACACCATTTTCTTGTGCTAGCTTAAGTTGTATTGTGTTGTGGCTAACTACATGCAGTGGGTTTTGCTAACCGTAGCCAGCAAATAATACTTTTTTTTGGGTAAGTTATTTCAAAAACTGTAAAATTGCCTTATTAATACAAGATAGGCTAGATACTGATTGAATTAATATGCATATAGCCTATGGTATTGAATTCAGTACACTTATAAGTAATTGTAAATAATATAAGTTTTAAAAAAGAAAACCTTGTTTATTTTTACAGCATAAGATGCCTTATTAATAAACACTGCAAGGATAACTTCATTGATAATTGGGTTCATCATTGATAAAAATCCCAAGGAGCAGGTAGTGCTATCAACTGATGTAAAAGATACTTTCAACACTTTGTACCCTGACGTGATACAAGGTCTAATGGTGTTTTCTTTTGGCATGCTTCTGCACAGTTGTGTTTACCACAATGGCAGTCAAAGGAAGGAGGAAGAAAAACTTAGTGCTAAGGCGAGATCAATGTCACAGGCCTTCTCCATGCTGCCTGGTTTGCACAGAGAGAGCCACTGTCCTGCTGAGAATTCCTCATGAGTCCACAGTTACACTGTCACATGTTCGGCCCCATCTCCCCCTCGCCCTCTGTCTCTGTCCCTCATTGAAGTTAATCACCAGAGTTACAATAACCTGAATAATGTTGATAACGGCTGTGACCACAGAATTTCATCTTTTCCGTTTTTTTTGTCATGCATCTGGTCTTGTGAATGACCCATTTAAGCACAATTCCTGTCTCTTTCTTGTGAGTCTGAGATGCTTCCTTAGCCTCGGAGTATGTGCGACTAGGGAAGGATGGAATGCATTGTTTTGCTTTTCTCAGTTGGTTCTATCTACAATCCACTGCTTGTTATACTGGCTAAAATTGGAAGTTTGATGACCCGTGACCTCCTTTGAAGATAATGCAGTATGTCTGGTTTGAGCAATTATAGGCTCATGATATATCTGTTACACTCCATTTAAAGGGATTCAATGAAATGTATTCACTATTTTTTCACCTCTAAAAAGTCCATGTAGTTTGTTTTTTTATTTAGTAACATTACATTACTATAACATTTATCTTTAGTAATCAATCCAATTATTATTTTCTTGACAAAAGGTATGTATCGAATTTCTTATGCTGATTCAGTCTTTGCCATGTGGTTGTACATCTTCTCTTTGCAATTTTATTTCTGGCCACAGCAAGGCACTCTAAACCATTAGTGCACCCCTAATCTAGTCTGAGGGCAACTAAAGCATAATTTCTTCCAGAGCATATTAGGCAGCTTAGGAGAGCCAGTGGTCCTACATTTGGCAGTGTAAAGCTCCTTTACTGGGACGGTGGTACTTAATCCTCACAGCTCTGATCATTACAGCTGATGACAGAGGAAGAGACCTCTCTGCTGAGTATCATATACTCCTTCATCTTTTTACCTGAACTCCAGTACATACTTAATCACACATGTAAGCTCTGACTTCAAAGCTTTGTAGTACAACAGTTCATGCACAAACTGACAGCCTAATATGTTGGGTGTTTTTTGTTAGAAGCTTGATTACCAATACTTCTATAGTGATGAATAGGTCTAGGCCATATTAGAAAAACATGCAATATATTGCAGTAATGATAATATTGTAATAACGATATATATACATTATATTGTGAATCCCTAGAGACTGAACATGTATATTGGTTGTGTTTACATCATGATCACCAGTAATGTAATGTAATGTGTGTGCAATATGCAATAACTATTTGGAATACTGTGATAACGAGATGAGCTGTGATATTTGAATGTTCTTTGGTACAGTAAAAAGTTAAACCTGATTTAGAAAATGTAAAGAAATGCAAGGCTATGGTTAAATTGAACTTGTCAAAGCAGGAACTAAATCAATATTAATGAAAAATAACTAGGACTAAGTGGTTCTAAACTAGGACTAATAAATCAGGTCGCAGCCCTATTAACAATACTATCTGAAAGCAACATGCTAACCAAAGCATTTAAGACAGTTTTTCATTGATGTAAACAGTTAAGTAGTGTCCTTTGTTTAGTTAACTTATTGTGGTTGAGTTTTGCATATTCACTGATCCCTGTGCTCTGTCTCTTTTGCATCCCGCAGGCCCGTGATAAGCAGCCCAGCAGACAGCCCAATCACTGTAAGTCTATAATGCTTATCAGAGATTTGCTAAATCTGTTAGCATTTCTCTGTGATATCGGATGCAGCGTAATTACAGCACAGGCATGACGGGCCTCGATGAGCTGTGAATTGGGATTACAGTGTGGGACGAGCCTTAATGATAAAGACTTACTCGCCTGTTTCTAAGTCAAATCTCATTTTAAAATGCACTTTAGTGTGCTGTTTATTTGTGGGTTTGCAGAGGTCAATTTGCTTCCTTCATTTAAAATAGCTTCATTGTCAAAGTAAAGTCTTCTTTTTGCTGTGGAAAACATACTAATTGATATGCTACTTAAAATATGGTTTTATTAATGGGTTTAATGGGGTCAATTAGAATCCATTTAAATACTTTAATTGTCACACCATTGTCTCCTTAATTTACACAAGTTCACAAAGAGTGCAGTGTCTTGTTTATTCCATGGCCGTGTTTCTCTCTGTGCATAGCAAGGATTGACATATAGTTAGTCTATTCTTCATAACAAGCTACTTTCCTGTCTCTGCCTCTGCCAGAACTGTCAGCCTCCTAACAAGGTGTACATATTCACTGCTGCTGCCGCCGAAGAGCTGCCCAAATGAGGAGAACCCGGGATGAGATGAGAGGATAGCTCCAGACAACAGGTGCGGAGGTACATCACCGCTCAGTCCCAACACTGCATGCCACATAAAAGACAGTCGGTTTTGATGTATTTTGTGATTTTTTTGTTTTTTTTAGATCAATGACTTGTAACAGTATGGAAAGTCTCAATGCTTAGACAGCCAGGAGTATGACTAAGGATGGCTCATGCAAGTCTCACAGGCGATTCACACCTACACTTCCCCCTTAGCGGTGGTAGCACTGGCGCTCTGCAGTGTATCTGTATCTGTTTGTTCATTCATAGGAAAAGCATTAGTGGCACTGGGATGAGTCAC
Organism: Rhyacichthys aspro; assembly: GCA_036850595.1. Lineage (NCBI taxonomy): Eukaryota > Metazoa > Chordata > Actinopteri > Gobiiformes > Rhyacichthyidae > Rhyacichthys > Rhyacichthys aspro. The sequence goes on from CM072160.1 coordinate 17,848,904, forward strand.
AGTAGCTAGAATCTAAACAGGGCCACGGTGGGAGTCGGGGACCCCTGCCACCCTTCTGCTCCTCGCCTCAAGGCATTACACATACACACCAGCGGCCTCTTTAGTCACACGCACATACTGTACGCCATCTGTGTTTGTTCGCGTAGCACCCCGTCCCACCTGATGCGCGAGTTGCCACAGAGCAGATGTTGTTGTAGTAGTGGGCAGCAGAGTGGTGGCAGGTTGCGACTGTCCTCATTATTCAGCTTCTGTTTGTTGACATAGTTAGTGGGTTTTGTAGCGAGACGGGTTTAATGCAGTCCATGTTCCAATTAATTATTCTAATTAGACCCGCTTAAAGGCTCTGGTATTTCTTCCACGAATGGGCTGTAATAATCCAGCCATGACTATTGCTGCTATGATTTGATGATTTTCACAATTAAAACCAAGGATGAGCAAATAAACAAAGACTAAACAAAATCTACATTTAGAATTGATCTAATCTCGTCAGTTAAAGCAGCTATTAGGGATGAAAGAAAGGGTTTGTAAATAAACTAAGTGTGTGCTTTCTTCAACAATTTTTAAGAAGCAATGTGCAAAGGTTTGTAATAAACTGAGAAAAAAATACATGACTCAGAACTAGGAAACATCCCTAAAATAAAACTGTATTTTTGACATTTAAAACTCCATGGAACCCAGTGATTTACTACAGCTTGAGGGAGCAGACAAACTGAACACTTGTGTTTCTTTTAAAACACACTATGTTGCATGAAGGCTTGGGACATTTATGAACTTATTTATGAACTAAACTAATTTTGTTTTTTATTTTTCAAAGTGAACACATAATCTCACCTATTTCTGCTGTGTTTGATGATAAACAACAGCATGTCCCTGCAAGAATACTGTGTGTGCTTACAGGCTTCAGAAACTAAGTGTGGAATCAATAATGTTGCCTCTAGATGGCCCCATAAAGAACAGCATTTTAAAGTCCAGTTAATGATATACCCAAAGTAAAAACAAAATAATTATTCATTAATAACAATTAACATTTTTAAATTAATTGTGATATTTAAATAGATTTAAAATTTAAATAGCTGTGACCACCATTAAACAGTGATGTAATGCCAGGCTATAATTTAAATGACTTTCAGGCTCCATATTTTGGGTTGTCGCTTCTGTTGGAAGTTGTGTGTTATATTCTTAAACTGAATGTGCTGACATGGGGACAAATCACCACTCACTGTTATAATACCTGACAGTGTTAATTGTATATATCTCACTGAAACAGGTGCGCCATGTATTCATAATGAGACAATGTCCTTTTTTTCCTGTCAAAGATTATATGGAGTTATCTTCTTGATGCTAGCAGCCAAGTAGAACTCGATTTCAGACGTGCATGATACTGTGTAATACAGCCTCCTTTCACAATTTTGATTTTTGCTATTGTATTTACTGTTATTCTCATCCACGCAGGCGGATTTTCTCACACTCCGCTGCCACGTTTCCTTCCTCCCACCTCAGGCAGGGCTGAACGTACGGTACAAGTAATATTCCGATGAAGGCTGGTGCACCGCTTAACCTTGCAGCGTGGTATTGAGTCTCCTTTGCGCTTGACTGTGTCCCTCTGTTGTTACAGCTATCTATCAGTTTCATAGCGTGCAATCTGCATCCTTCCAGCCTCCTACTAACCCACCCACCAAAGCTGTATCTATCCGCTCTGCGCTTGTATGTGTGCGGGTGCACATACAAACGCATTGTGTTTCTCCAATAAGAAAAACAACAACAACAAAAAGTGTATATGTTTTACCGCACTAAAAGAGAATAGAGGGAGCTCCCAGGCAGATAACACCCACTGCAGAGCTGCTCAGGCTGGGGTAGAAGAGCTCAGAGGGTGCTCGCCCCCTGGCTAGATGCTACCACTCAGAGACTGGGGGGAGATAAGGGCGATGAAGGTGCTAGTGTTGTGGTAGGCAGGACTGAACACAGGCAGGCGAGGCGAGGCGGGAGGGGTGGTGGTGGGGCTTCTTCATACATTTTTATGACCACATAGATAAGGTCAGTAGTGTGCCATCGTTACTAGGCAACACTGCGACCCTGAGTTGGATTGAGTTGTGAAGCTGGAGAAGTCAGATATTCTTATTACAACAGCCCCGGTTCTGCTGGGCTGCGTTTGTTAACAAGGCATCCCGTCTGCTTGTGAGAGTCAAGGCTGAGAGAGCGCCTTTAACTGGACGATTAACTGAGGCACTGGAATAATTAGGAGGCCATTGATTGGGTTATTACATTGTTATAGCCATGTTGGTTGGACACGTAGACGCACCGGCTCGGATATGCGATGATGGTAATAGTGATGAAAAATGACGGTGCGGCGTTTCATTATATATTTGTAATGATCCGGTTCATGTGGGGATACACTAGACTGTGGGTGTATTGATTTTTTCTTTTTTTTTTTTTTTTCAAGCACAGAATGAAGGAGACCAGGCAGATATGCTGCCAGAGTACAAACCACCACCCCTTTCTCTTCTTCTCTTTACTTACAATATCCTCTGCTGTAGCTTTCCATCCTGACTTCCTTCTTGCCACTCCTCCAACAGCCTTTCATTATGTCTTTTTTTTTTCCCCTTCTCCACCCTTCTCCTGCTCGCTCCCCTGCCTCTCCTCCCATTTCTGTCCCCTTCAGCGTCCTAGTTTAGCACGTCAAGGTTGGCTACAGATATGCTCCTCTGTGCCTTGGGGCTAACCAATGGGAAAGTGGCTGGGGTTGCTGTAGCCAGCTTGGTGTCGGTATCATGAATTAAGGAGGAGAAAGGTTATTGTGGTGCATGTTTTGTACTCGAATCCGCAGAGTGCAACTGATGTTTGTGCTTCAAAAGGGAAGGAAAACAGGTGTGGCTCACTTCTGAATGTGATGGGGTAAAAACCGACAAAAACTAAAAATATTTTGTATGTAGTTTTGACATTAAAATTTTAATTTAGTCTCTGACAGCTAGGGGCAGTAGTGTCCAGATAGTTACCCAAAAGCGCTAGAAGAAGGGTCTATAACTCAAGGTGTAGTGGCAATGTTGCCCTTTGCAAGTTACAAATATGGTTGCCTAAGTGAACAGTGAAAAATATTATGCTCTAGATTATTCTTTTTTAGACACAAATTGGACAGTTATCCATAAAGAAGTCAAACACAAATGGACCACAGCTCCACATTTTTTTTGGCTTTTTGCTTGATTTGAAAGGCTAGGTAAGTGGGAATGACATTAGGGAAATGACCTGAGTCAGAATCGAACCCAGGTTTCCAGAGTATGTGTTAAGCACTCTACCTTTAACTACCTTTAACTCTTTAATCTCGCATATAGGTATGTGGTGTAGTGCCACACAACGAAAGTACAAACAACTGAAATGGCTCCAACACACGATATAAAATGTTGGATATGTAAATTTGTTACCAGGCCAGCCATCCTAATTTTTTTTTTTCTTTTACACCAGTGATCATCAGCTGGCCCCTCACTGCTTTCCATCGGGCCCCCAACACATTACCAAAATAAGAAAACGAGAAGAAAAATAGGAGTTGAAACATAAATCTAGCTATTAAAATTACTCAAAAACAACTTAAAATTGAGCTCATTTAGCTGAAATTTATTTCTTTGTTTTGTTTTTTCACATGATCATCTTCAAATATTTCCACATGCTGTTTAACTTCATATAACCTATCAAAGTTTTGATTCAAGGAGAAAGAACAAGAAAAGGTATTTAACCGTGAAGAAATCTTGAAGTCTGGCCCCCGCAGCACCTGTGACGAAACAAGCTGGCCCTCAAGCAAATTTAGTTATACAGAATTAGTCTGGTCTCTCTCAATCTGAGTTGGACATCCAGGAGGACTCAATTGGATAGACAACAAATCTGAATTCAGTGGGCACTACTAGCATACACAGGACTGACACAATTTAAGAAACACAACCAATCAGAAAGACAGAGCATCGCATAAAGCCCATTCCGTTTTAAATAAACGGTTAAGATAGGTCGGTCATATTGAGCTCTGTGGAGGACGTGTTCTATGAGCCAGGCTAAGAAATTTGTGTTCTGGGACATAATACTTACAAACAGAACTAAGTAGATCCACAAAAAAGGGGAGGCAAGAAGAACTGTACATAAAAACATATACATTGTGTTTAAGAAAATATTGCTTACTTACTTTTAGTTATAGTTAGGGCAGCATGGCTTACCATATCTAATATATACAATCTGTGCTTACAACATATACAACTGCTGCTAATAAACCATTTGGGGGTAACATAGAAATGCTTGATATTTCAGACAGTGTTTTTACTCATAAGACATGCAGCCTAGCTTAAAAAGAGCATACAGGTGCATGTTTATCCATTATGCTCATGACTCCATCTAGTGGCATAAAGGCAAAAGGCAAATGTCGCAATACAATAAAGAGTTATTTTTCTTATTTATAAATACTCAAAAATATATATATTAGCATATTTTGTATGATTTTGTACATGTAGCCACTTCAATCAAAAAAATGGAATGTGTGTCAGAGTTTGATGTGGGTGGCCCTCCAGAAAAGGTAATCAAATTTCCAACCCTTGTCCGTGTGCCCTTTCCATTGACCTCTGCACAATCCCATCTTCTTCCTATTTTATCATTTGTCTCCGTGACAGGTTCACTTCTTAACCCCGGCACGTGTGTCACAGTTGGTGCATTCCCAGGTTGCTGCCCTGTCCTGACACATATGGCCGTCCCAATATAAAGAGCATGCATATGTCTCGTGCTGATTGACCCGAGTGCCTCTCCATCCCTGTGGGACCAGCAGAGGGTGAGTGCACACCATCCCTGAACTCCCGTGTTTAGGAGCCGCATCACTCTGAGCCTAGCAACATGTAACCTTATCCACACTCGGAGTACAGCGTGTCTCTTATCAATGTCATTGTCTTCGCAAACAAAAGGATCATTATACAGTGGTGCCGAGATTGTTTCTATTCTGAGTTAATGGGTCACATAGTGTAAAAAGGCAACCCGATCCTCCTCGGGGTGACGAAGGACCGGACTGGGGCCTGACATTTTCGCTGATGATAGGCTCCGGTGTGTGTGTTGTTGTAAGAGACACAGGGCTTTTCACAGGAGTTGTCAAAACAAAAGGGCCCCATCCTGAGGGATTACCCGCACCGGTCTGTGCACACGCCTGGGCCGAGGTCGGGCCGTAGGGACAGGGAGGGGCGAGGTGTGTGTGTAAAGGTGTCTTAGGGGCCGGTAGAGTGAAAGGTGTTACCTGAAGACAGAGACATACTGTACTGACACTTTAATATCAGGCTATAATAACAAAAGCTCTTATTAATAAAGATGTTAGTTGATGTGCAGATTTCAGTCGATTTAGTTGTTAATGTAATAACTACTAACACTCCATGTTTCTTTTACCTACTTTTATTAATTTGTCAAGTTTGCACAAGATGACAAAGAATATAAAATATTATATTGTATTATATTGTATAATAATTATGTGACAGTATGGTTTATATGGCTGTTTATTTCAGTCATTCAGACAGTTTCAGTTCTGCGCTTTCCAAGCACTGGGTCGGGGCTCTAAAGGTGGGTCACGGAAGTCATTATTTGGGTCAAAAGTACAGAAAAATAGAAATGAAAGTGAATTGTCATATAATAAAAAGAATTGCTGCTTTTGGAAATTGGTAATGGTCAGGAGGCTTAAGAAGTAAAATAATAGACAGCTATGCTAAAGTAAATAAAGAATACACAAAGCACTTATAAAAGACCAAACTATGTTCAAAAAATAATCATTGGTCACAAATTGCTTGGTATTTTGAAATATAGGAAAACTCTAATTGAAATTTATTGAAACTTTTGCGATCTCTTCTTTATTACAGTTTATTTTTTTCTTTTTTGTATATCACTAGCTACAGTTGTTTGAAATATTTAATATATATTTGTAATATATCCATAAAGGGTTCTGTTTGGATTATTTGTGTGAGTTTCTTTTTTATTATTTTTAAGTCAGATAAACTGTAAAATATACACTGTTTTCATTACAATCCATTTTGATATAGTATAGTATAGTAGCATATGAATGCACAAATCTTGGCAGTAAAGGTAGAAAAAAATTTAATAAAAAATATGGATTCTTATATATCTATAAGCTTCTTATACAATACTTTAATGTTTGATTTCTTTGTACTTTTACACACTGGACACTAAACTGTAGATATTTGTAACAATTTTTACCTCAGAACTGTGTGTTTATTCTTAAACAGTCCATATTAATTCTAAATGTCTTTTCCTATTTTGACCATATTATTTTTATATCTTCCGATTGGAAAATAACACAAGCTAACATCTTTATTTACTACTCCCTGCTATTACAGTTGCTACATGTTATTATTCATGATATAGCTGCCAGTAAAATAAAAAGCTCCGAGCGCAGATACCATTCCAGTGTTAGCATTACAATATGAGGATTCATGACCTTGGCTGTGCAGTGTTCATGAATCCTCTCATATGTGCTCCGCTTCACTGTATCCACAAACAGACACGGTGGCACACACACTTACACAAACACACACATCAACACACACACCAACACACAAGAACGGCCGCGCAGCAAGGGCAAGAGCGTCTGCAGCGGCCCAGGGGCCTCATTGTCACATCCACTTACTGCTGTTTAGGCATCATGCTGCGGGGCTAAAATGAACTACACCCTTTTCCCCCCTTGTCGTCCAACCCCACCACTCTGCTCTAATTCCAAACGCGGACGCTCAGATTAATGTTACTCCTCATGTAATTCAAAGCTTATTTTAAGACGGACCTTAATAACAGCAAGTGGCTTTGAATATTTTACTCACATTGAGCACTCACAGTCTTAGCGTGAGATTATGAAGAACCATGCAGCACATTGAGGCATTGTATGTGGTTTAAGAAGGTAATGGTTATTGTTGAAATGTCCATACAAAAGCAGTGTCAAGTTCAAAATGCATTGCAACTGTCTGAACTCAGGTTATAGTATTGCATGTGTCAGGCAGAAAGGTTTTTTATGTATTATATTTTATGTAACCTTATATCATTTCCCTCTCAAGTAAACGCATCCATCAAAATTAGGTTTACTTGACACTTCACACACTTTCAGCACTGTTTTCAACTTTTGTCATTTAAGGGGGCTTTTCCTTTCAGTCTAACAGTATATTGCTTGGAATAACTGACTTGCATTATATTGTTTTATTGCAAAATCGCTGTATCGTGATATTGTTGTGAGCAATAAATCATGAGACACACTGATTCCTACCTCTAATGTTAATATACAGTATATCAGGTGAAGCGTCTTTACTTTATATCCCACCTGTGCACCCATACTATGCACTACTATGTTATTCGTGAGCTGGTGCAGGATGGATATTGATAAAACCTGTGATATGCGATAACTTATTAGAATATCACGATAATGATATGAGCTGTGATATTTGAATGCTCTTTGATAGTGTGAAAAATAAGGCTTTGTCTGGACAATCATTTTGACAGGTAAAAAATAAATGTCCATCACATAGCAGACCATGAAGTTATTGCAATGCAAGTAGGTCTTTATGACGCAGATATCATGATAATTGAAGCTCATATTGTCCCTGCAATATTTGTTATTTACTTGTAATATTCTTTACATTGTTATATGCATGGACAGTTTATCAGTTCGGGTGGTAGACAGTTAGTTGGAGCTACAAAATTTCTACCTACAGATAGAGTTTATTTACATACATGTATTACTGCCACATGCCTCAGTAGTTGCTATCCATAAACAGATTTAATTCTCATTTGTTAAACATTGCTTTTGATTGTTTTTCAGTTTCAGTTTTTTCATATAAACTCATGTAAATAGTAACGCATGGTTCACACCTCGTCAGCATTTTCCAGTTTCTGAATTGTGTAGACTGAAAACAAAAATCTTCTTCTGCAAAAACATTAACAGAAAGGTTAAGGGAATTGTGCTACTAGTTGATACAACAGGAATGGGAATTGACCGTAATAGATGTTTAGTGTCCTTTAAAGACCTATATCCTGTTGCTTTAGTTTATTTTTTCACTTAAGCGTAATTAATCTTCTGCCTTCATCATTGTATTGTATATTCTTTATGTTGTCTGTTCTTGTTAATGCTGTTTTATTCCGACTTAGGCCGACATATTCAAATTGTTAAAACTGGACCGGATGTGACGGACAGATCTTCACTCTGTGTCCTCTGCAGTACATACCCTTATAATCTCTGAGGAGTTCGTTTACTAAATACCAGAACTCCCCAGTCACCGGGTCAAGGCTTTTGTCTTCAGAGTGAAAATCACAGGTATTGTCTTTCATTTCAAGTAGCCTGTTCAATTGTCCAGCTGTCTGTGCTCCATAAGTGATAAACACCAGCACCTGTTTTCTGTGAGGACAGCAGTGCCCCCATAGTCACCAGCAGAACATTTGGTCGAGCTAAATGTGATCTAGGTATCATCAAGGCCAAGCTTTCTCAGTGTCTTGTGATCCAGTGCTAAAACTTATTTGTTTGAAATGAGTATCTCCCACACAGACGTTAGATTACAGCTTATAGTTTCCTCACAGAGGTGGATAGATTTAAAAATGGAAGCAGTTGAAAGCAATTATAGTTTAATTATGGTTGTTAAGGTGAAATGGTAATTAGGCTTGGCTAATCAGACACATACACATGAAGAACCAATTGTCAAAGAAACTGTAGCCTATACACAGTGTACATAACTTGATATTTGCAATTTATCAAAATTTAGTTTGCAACAAGGTCATAATAAACTAAACGCTTAAACTAATAACTAACGGCTATAACTATATTTTCCTAGACCTACATAATATGCTGGACTTTATTTACATACAAAGCTGTAAATCTTTTTTGAAATTGGTTTGCTACAAGTCTTCTCTTCTAAGAACTTTGTGTCAGTTTTTCATAATGTTAGTTGAAGAGCGTAAAATGTCACGTTTCATCTGCCCCAATGGTGCCTGTAGGTCATTCGGTCAGTTACAGTGCTTCTGTTTGTAGTTAAACACACTTTGGGAAACTGTGCTTATACCTGGCTACCCCCACAAAAGGATTCTGTATACAATGGTGGGACGTATGTGTATATACTGTACACACTACTGTAAATGTTACCCTGGTCACTGGGGCGCGTCATGCCCTTAATACAAACCTTTTTTCATACAGTTATAGTTGTAAACTGTGTGATGTTAGTTTTCAAAGTGTGCTTTTCATTTGCACTCAACATTCTGCAGTGCTGGTCATGCTGGTATTTGAGTATCAAATCAAAGACCAGTAACTGACTGGTCACAGACTTTACTAAATCTAAAATATTCAGTATAATATTTCATGCCAAATAATAGTATCCCATACAAAGTTTAAAATGAATTATTAACATTAGAAGCTTTTTAAAGTAGCCTAGCAGAAACCTAGAAAAGAATACTTCCATTGGACAATAATGACTTTTTGCCTTCTAATGACCCTTATTTTATGCCCGCCAACATGTTTTAACTAACAAACTGTAATTGGTGGCTGAATAATGGCCCATTGGCTTTGAGTTTGACTCCTGTTCTTAGAGAGAGATCTTTACCAAAGCATTATTCTACATATGTTTGTGCTGCCCCCTGTTCTCTGATTGGTTGTATGTCTATTCATTTAAGTTTAATCCACATTTGTTTGTACTGCCTCTTGGAAATTCAACTTAAATCCACAGAAACCAGACTTATTCTTTGAATGGAATATAGATGTATCAAAATGACCAGATAAAATAGCTAAAGGCTGAACAACAATTTCAATTTGGCACATTGTATGTGCAAATGTAAATGTTGTTTACAAAGAAAGTCAATTAAAAAGGTGCCCCTGAGCAAGTCTTCCCACATTGAAATACATTATATTCTAGACTCCTGAATACAGTGCTGTATTAAGATTGCACTCATACTATATTTTATGATATAGTCTGTTGCAGCTAATGAACTTGTCCTTGCCAAGAATCCAACTCTGGCACTCTGCATCTAATCCACTATAATGACAGTTAGGATTCCTGACCCACTGCCCTCATTCGTCCATGTTTCTTCTTAACTTATCTTGCCCTATAATGCATCCACAAGAACTCTTCCAAAATTCTACAAGGTGTAAGTTCACATTCAGGATTAGGTAACCATTTAATTCCAGCTATTTCGAAATAAGCGGAGTCCAAAAGAGGATCCTTGGCACTTTTTTTTAAGGTGAGCTGGAACAATGTGTTCTAGTATCGACTTGAGTAATGCAGAGCTGTATTTGTGTTTGTCTGCAGCACCGGAGCGAGCGGGGAAGGAGACGGGCAGGCAGGTTGACAAGTGGACGGACGTGATGACAAAGGACGGACTGGACACAAGCACAATAGGTCGAGATATACCACGACGTGAAATTGACTCATTAAAAAGGTTTGAAATGATTACAACATTTACATAAACACATTAGAAAAACATACAAAATACATTACATTTGGTTAGAAAACAGTATTGCTTTGGATACACAAACATTGCGTGTCATGGCGGCTGGAGAATGAGATGCGGAGCGGCCTGCTGGTTATATCACAGAGAGCTGCTCGGATGTGGACAGGCCCACAGGCGTCCACTGCCGACTACAGCTACACCCTTGACTTCAAGGCAGGCATTAAAATGGAGGGGTAGAGGTGGTGGTGGAGCGTGGTGCTGGATTATGGGTGTGTGTGTGTGTCTTTGGGGTGGGGGGATGCTTTTGTTTAACCCTGTGTGTTCCGAATCCATGAGTCCTTTTTTGTTTTTGTGTTAAAATCCTGAATAAACACACAACAAGGCTTATTGTTGTAACCTCGACTCAAGAAATTGGTGAAAATGTGGCAAGACAAAATATGCAGATTACTGTGTTGTTTGATTTAGACATTTTAGCCTTTATTAGATCACAAGACTGGAAAAGTGGGATGACATGGAGAAAATAGACAAGAGCTGGGTATAATACATGCTAGAGATGAATGACGTGCAATAATTAAGACCAGTGTTGCGATAATGACATGGCTCGTAATATTTAAATGCCCCTTTGGCCAATTAACCGTCATATTGAACAACATCAAGATTCCACTGGTAACACTTTCATTTGGCTGCATCATAATGTCATTCAAAACTCTGACTGGACTTACTGGGTTATTTTGTCATGTGTCAAGTCATATGTCTGTCATATGGAATAGTATTTTCGTGATAAAAAGCAGTTCTTGCTGATCTTGATGTGATTTTTGTTATTGTAGTAACCATTTGTAACATATTGTATAGCACTAATAGACATGAGCCACAGAGGAGCGTCAGTTATGTTCATAATTTTGTCCACAACTAGGTACTTTCTCCTTATAGAGCTTGGGATTTGGTCTGACACTTGTGTTACAACTGACCTTTGACACTGTTAAGGTTTGACCAGAACCATTGCCTTTGGTTTAGAAAAGAATGAGGATGAAAAAAAGATGAAGAAAAATAATGTGATCTTTCATAGTTTTCTTTTTTATCATATTACATAGGCTACTGCATGATACCTGCCTTTGTTACTCAGGCCTAAACATGACAACAATATCATTTTATGTTATAACACTTAACTAATTCTAAACGACACAAAACAATCATTTTGTTGTGTTAAAGGTGGAATTTGTTGTTTTTGGTGTTTTTTCTGGTGGTGAAAGTGCAGACTGCAATTCCACACCTTACACATGTGAACAGCTATGGAAGCTATCATTATGTCTGAACATACATACATTTACATAGTAATAGGTTTCTCAAAGTCAGTTTAGTCCATAAATGCTCTACTGTCCTCTTAGGGCAAATAGACAGGAAACAACAGGGTAATGACAGGGAGCAAATGTACCCGAGCCGGAACCGAACACGGGTTGCTTGAGTATGTGTTATGTACTCTAAAGCGCCAAACCCAGATGCTTCAATTCTCAGCCTTTGTGAGAGAATGTGTGCTCAAATAGCAACACGTGTGCTTCTGCTCCAGCAGTGCTCAGTTTGTCCAGTCAGCTGTGGGAACTAAAATTGATGGAAGTAACACTGGACTCTATACTGAGCTTTAAAAGTCTGTTTTTACAATATTTACAAATGCATAAAGTATTTATGCCTTTAAACAAACTGATACCTGGACTTATTGTTTCCTCTATATTCTGTAGTGATTCATTATATTTTTTTCTGCTTGTAAATACCTTCATTCACAATCATTGTAACATTTCCTTTCTTTCTGTCAGTTTTATCTTCAGAGGGCAGGACAACTTTTTCTAACGTATCCAATTAAAAAAGCCCAAAGATTAGTTTCTGAATACTGATTTGGGAAAAGTAGGGAATACTGAGGGCATTTCAGTTCCTGCCACCGATTAATAAAGTTGACTTTGACTTTTTTTGGCGTTGATATTCCCCCTCTCCACATTTCTGGTCGCGTTCCAGAGATCCATTTGATTTAGGAGACTCTAACAAGGCACTCACCTATTTCCATATTCCTAACCGAGACACCCGATTGGTCGAAGCCACCCCTCTTTGGACATACACTTACATAGGCGGTGAGCGCACGTGCACGTCCACACACCGCACCTTCGCCCCGTGAACCCGTGGCAGACGGTGCGTAAAAAGAAAAGGTGCTGCATGGTGCGCGTCAGGTGCGTCTCATTTCCCCTTCGTGCTGAGTGAGTGCAGTCCCCGCAGCAGTAGCAGTAGCACGTTGCCCTGAGGAACGACCGGTACCCGCCTCTGCTCCTTTAAGGCAATGAGGAATAAAGGCGCGCGCAGGGGCAGGGGAGAGGGCTACTCCGCGCACTGCTCAGAGCGTGGCTTCAGCGATTAAGAGAGCGGCGGCGGGGGAAGATGCGCTTGCTCCTCGCCTCTTGCTGGACGCACGGAGGCAGCGACGAAGATGATCTGACTTTGGAGTCTCAGAAACAAAAGCTGTTTTCCATTCTCCTCCTCCCTCTCCGCCCTGTCACCTTTCTTTGCTTCTTTGCCATTTAAGTTCTCTCTCTTTTTCTTTTCTTTTTTTAATTAAGGATGCTCCACCTGCAAGTCTTTTCTGTCACAAACCGGAGAACATAAAAAAAACTGCTTTAGTTTGGTACATTTTATTTCTTCTTCTTCTTCCTGGAACCGCTCGTACCCGGCTCTGACTCAGCACCGCACACACCTGGGCTTCACCCCTTCCCTTCAGCATCCCTTTTGAAAAACAGGGACAAGGCAGCAAGACGCGGAGCAAGAGGAGTCTCAGCACATCTCTCCCCCCTCTGTAAGACAATCAGGGAGGCTCGTTTGTGCTGCGAGAGCGCACAGAGAGGGGGGTAAAAGAAAAAAAAGAAAAGAAAGAGCGCAGCGTAAAAGAAAAGTAACGAGGAGATATTCAAAGTAGAGACTTGGACCGGTTTGCTTCAAGACTGTGGCAAATGTTTAACCTTAGCCCAAGCGCACAGACGAGGAACCCAGGGAGGCAGCGGTCGGAGGAAGAAGACGAGAAAGCATAGCTTGGGGGGGATTGAACGGAGCAGGGCATGTGGATATTGGCTTTTCTCTTTTTCCAGAGCATCTTGAATGGTAAGTTGTTGTTTTTTTTAATTTTTGGAAAATGAGTTGTGATTTGACTAATGAAGTGTGCAGGGAAATGGAAGCAGAGTGCAGAGGGAGGATGGAGGTCACCTGTGACCCACATGAAATGGATTTGATCCGCTTGTCAAAAGGCTCCTGACACCCCCTGATAGAGGCAGAGACACGGGCGAGGCAAGTCCTCACAGCCATTGGACACAGCTCTGGCCTTTTACGCATCCGTACCACAAACGAGGCTCATCGGTCACGTTTTCCGTTCCGTTCGTTAATTGGAGTTGGTGATTGGGGGATTTAAGTTTGAATTGTGGCTCGTTTGGCTCCAGTCCATGTCGTTTACTCTCTATCTTTTTTTTTTTTTTTGTATTATTATTATTATTGCAAACGTGACGCCAAACGATGCTTATTCTGTCACAACCTTGTTCCACTGTGGCCCTTAGTAATAAGTGACGTATTTGATATAATGGACACTGGGCTTAACCCCTTCCCCCTCCCCCACTCTCAGCACATTTTTTCAAGTTCAAAGTGGGATAAATAATTACAATTGATTGTGATGTGTGATGTATTTACATTATATATATAGAGAGAGAGGCAGGAACTGTTTATTTTTACCAGTAAATTGTGTGGCATCTGAGTACACCTTGTATGATCTCTAATGGTCTTTGCAAATGATTGATATTATTGTCGAAAAACACCAAAATACAAAAATGCAACAGTACTAGATATACATTTTTTTTTAGATTAGTCCAATAAAATCTGCACAAAATTAGGCTTTTCCATTCAAAGAGGCCGAAAGCATCTCAATTCAAACCCTCTATTTGAGCATCCACATATGGCTCTTTTGCGTCTTGTATGTATTTTTGAATCCATGTGTGCTGGTGCAAGTGCATGTGCATGTGCATGACGCCGAAAAAGCGCGTGCGTGTGCGTATTGGTGTGCATTGTGAATCGGTGTGCTGGTGTAGCTCTAATCAATAGCAGAAAATTGATACAGTTTATTGCATTCACTTATTGGCCAGAGCCCTTTCTACAGGGAGGGATTATGGCCGACTGGGTGTGTATGAAAACAGGGAGAAGAGGCAGAGTGGAAAAGAAGGGAATGAAAACATCTTAAAACATGGCGACGTTACGACACGTTTACAAAACCGAATCAGAGCACAAATCGCAGGAATTCGAAAAGGATTTTTTTTTTTAACGGTGCACATATGAACACATTTTGCCACTACGAGGGGTTATGTGATACCGAGTGCCACCCCAAAATTGATTTTCCCTTCTGGTCGGGGTGATAAAATAAGGCTGCGAAATGGATTTGAGTTTGTGTGCCGTGTGTTTTTCCAGTGATGAGGCAAAACCCTCAGTCTCTGGCGTTTATTGACATCGACTCCATATAAAAACGGTATCTTCCCTGGCCCAGCTTGTGCCGAAACTCATAAAGGAACAATAAGGAATCCTCATTAATCATAATCATCTGAGTCTGACGTTAGATCAACTGCCATGCAAGATTGTGTCCGTTTATTGCATAAGGGATTATTGAATAGGCCTGTGGCAAACAACTGATAGGGATTAAGCAGTGTTGAGTGCAGACATTATGGTTTTTTTTGTTTTTTTGTTTTTTTTGTCGGTCATTTGCACTGCGATGATTTGTTTTGGGGGAGAACTAGATATTGCCGCGCTCCCCCCGTTTTCATTTGATCCCTGCATCTTCGCGGTTGATTCTCATGAAAGCGAGGTGTTCGTCGGCTGAGCAGGCGTTGTCAGAAAGAATGAATGACCTTGTAGATGGAAGCCAGCGCAGCGATTGGATTCCAGACAATTCGAGCTGTTTCAGACTTAGGCCTATCACAAGCTGACTGGCCTGTCTCTATGGTAACCTCCTTTAATGGGTGTCAGGGGCCTGTATCCGAAAAACCCTGGCGGTCCGCTATGGGGTGTTGGAAACGGTTGGGGTTGACTTCTGTTGACAGAACCCCAGCAGATACAGTGGAATGGGGTCATTCCCAGTGCATGATGGTCGTTGTAGTTCTCGGGTTGGTCGTCTGCTGCATCATGGCAAACCCTAAACCACATTCTGACCTTTTACATGCATTATTTTACGAAAGACGGCTTCCTCAAGACTTGATTTATGTTTTTTTTACATTTTCAAAGGGACCCAAATAATACCATCCTTGACCCAAACCCTTGATAGAAGCAGAGACACGCAAAACAATGAGCTTCATAATGAGCGCTAACAGACATGAACTTGGATACTGAAGTGCATCCCAGGCGCTAAGTGGGCAAATAGCACTCCCATTGACTCGCATTTCATTCACACCTTCCTCTACTTATGTCAGCTTAATGAACTGGGCAACTTAGCAGCTCCCGTGCACAATGAGAGAATAGACTAAGCAAATAGCGGCTGCTTGGTCATGAAAATCACCCATTATTGAATATGCATTGACAAAATATTGCTGAGTTCATGTTTGATTACAAATATGAAAGCAAGCAAACTTAGGAATATCTTGTTAAGACTTCAAACTTCTGCCTCGTCGCCTATCAGAGTAGAATCTATCAGTTCAGTTATCAGTACAGGAGTAGAAACATATTTAATATCTCTTCTTGAAAGCTGCCTCTAGGCAAAACCGCAGTGAGCGAATACCAGCCTATTCAAATTCTCATTGGAAAGATATAACGAGACAAGGCTCTTGCACAGTTCCCATGAAGACCGCAGTGATTTGTAGACAGCTCAGCTCGGGCTATGTGTATCTGAGACTTAAAACTACTTGTCTTGTGTGCCTGTTATTGCTGAACATTTATATTGAAGTGCGGAGATCAGATTTTGGGTCGTGGCAGTCATGACTTTTTCTCAAGGTAAAAGCAAATCCGTATTCAAATATACAGCTACAGATACAGCGGAGACAGTTGAAAGTTCACTCCAGGTTTTAGGAAAGCTGCCAGGATCAGTTTGTCTGCCAATTTTGTATTACCGCACATGATTGGCGACCTTGGATGAGAATGATAAGGCGACTGGATGGACTGATAGCTTGGAGTTAGTATGCATTATAAATGAAGCACATAAACAAATGAGGGATGTGGAATTTTCCTCATTGCACACCCACATATATACAGATACAGAGACTCAGTTTGATGTAATAGATTTGTATATGAAAGTGTATAATTGTCTCTATAATTGACCAGATTTTGTATTTTTTTTCCTTACACTGGAAGGACTGGTGACCAATTTATCACTTATTAATTTTCTCATCTTGCATTTTAGGGTAAATCTATAAGCAACACTGTGTAAATTTTGGTTATAGGCCCAAAAAAGTGTTACACCAAGACCTGTATCTTACCTAGATCTGTGAGACTCCAGCATATCTTCTAAAACCCCACAATGTGAACCTTAACCTTAACCATATCAGTAGTTAATACAAACCTACTGTAACGATAGAACAGTCATTTCAATGTTTAGATTAGTAATTGCAAAGCTACAGCTTGGTCACATATTGGTCAGATTTAGATTTATTAACTTTTAGTGACCACAAATAGACCACAAATAGAGTCCAAAATTGAAATGATAGGATTAGAACAAATCATTCTCTGTTAAAATCAGTCAGTCTGCGTAATTGTTCATTAAACAGATGCTGAAAACTGCAAAGGCGCCCCTTGGAGTCACAGATCTCAGGATATTTGTTCTCATGAAATTAAGAAATGGAGTATGGGTGCACTGAATCTACAAAAGAGAGGTTATTATTATTTTTTCATGCTACGGAACCTTAAAAACAACCTCGAGGCTGTGTTTTTCAGAGATGATCAGGTTATGCATTCTTTGGTGTAACGTTGCATAGTGTCCCTTTAAAACTGATTCACCAATAAAAAGTGATCTCAGTCTGAATGTTGCAGTGTGGTACGTGGTGAATAGTGTAGCCTCGACCATAGTGTCCATACATGGTGAAATCTGAGCGGGTTAACGCCAACACTTAGCCATTATTCTGTTTACTAATCACCCATTAGGGTTTGGTTGCAGAAGCCTTGCCACATCTTTCTTATGTAATTGAATTCCAGCGTGAAAACATGTGGCGCACACTCGGCCGATAGATCATCTCGTGCAGCCTTACCCTGATATGAATATCTAATGGGCCAAATTAAGTTTACAAGCCCACTTAACACTTGCTCACTTGCGCAAGTTGAGAGGGTTTTGCCGGGTTACTTAGTGAACTGCGTGTGTGATTCCAGTTGAAAGGGCAGCTAATGTTGGCTAATGGATACCCCGATGTGTGATCATAATAGATATTCCCTTGTTCATACATCCTAGCTGTATAATGAGGGCTACTCCACCGTACTGTACCTCCTCAAGCCTGTCTAGCGCTCTAATTAGGAGGAAGCTTTGGTGACTGGCGTGCGCGCGTGTGTGTATGCATGTGCCCAATGTAAAAATCTAATTACCGATCACACTGTGTCTGTCTGGATTATACTGAATCAGAGGTGTAATTGCGCAAGCCCGCGTGTAAATGTCTCTTGCATTAAAATGTTAACGATATCATTTAACATCTGCGGGGAAGAGAGCGGAAAAGCCCTCAGCGCCCAGATGTAGGTGTTTGATCATGCGTGCAAAGTGAGGTTGGAGTACATCTGGCGGGGGTTCCCTCTCATACAGGATGTTTTTAATTCACTCAGCACCTGTCAAAGTGACGTGTCGTGTTATTGTGCGGCACTGCACACATACTGTAGTGCAGGGAGCTGGTGGAGTCGCTTTGACTGTTGAAAACGAAATAGATGCTCCCGTGAACAAGTGACAGATCTTTTTTTTTAGATTTGGTTGAAAGAATTCAAGCTTTGACGTATTTTTACTATCTGTTACGCTGAGACATGAGGGGCTTGACTAAAGTCTTTAACATAGCTATGGTAAATACCATTACAGCTTATTAATATAGTCTCCTATTTTTGGTCCTGTTTGCTTTGCTCTTTGTTTATTGAACATTGTCATGAACACTACATTCAGAGCGAAAATTAGATCTTTCGACTTTAGCAAAACGCTCAGTATTTTCAGAAAGCTAAGTTGGATAAGGCACTAAGGATGCTAACATAGAGAGGTCTCTTTCTAATGGACAATCAGCACCTTCAACTTTTCTTTCTTTTCTTTTTTGGTGGTGCCGACAGATATTGAGTCGACAAGGTACATGGCTAAAAAGGCTAACCCCACATTCAAACGTCATTCATTTTCTACTGCCTGTCTTGCTATCACTAGTTAATTGCAGGGCTAACACTTTGAGACAGACAAGCAATCACTCTCACATATGGACAATTTAGATTAACCATTTGTACATGCTTGTCTCTGGATGGTGGGAGGAAGCAGGAGCAACCCAAAAACTACTGCTTTCCAACATTTTCTGTTGATTCCAGATGCTAATGTTTTATAGGACTGTTTCCATCTGATTCTATAAATTTCTTTTCCAACATTGTTTAATGTTTAAGTGTAGCCTGCCCAGCCATCCTAATTCTTTTTCTATTCCATATAAAGAATTAGTCTGGTTCCTTGTGATCTGATTTTGATTTCCAAGAAGCAGGACAAGTGGATGCAGATTAAACCAATCAGAGAAAAGGACAACTGACATAAGCAATACCACAATGAGACTAGTTTCACTTATTCTAGTTATTGTTAAAATTTACATAAACATTGCACACTTTTAATGATATTTTACTGAAAAACTGATGTGGCATAGTATAGACTGACTTAAATAATATGGGTAATGTGTTTTAATCTATGGAAGTTGTGATAACACTGCTTACAAGTTTATTTTGGAAAATGTGCGTACTTTTGCTAACAGTGGTTCCCAGCTACACGTTTAGTAAAAATAATTCGTCCCAAGATGATACCAGCTGAGAACCACAGAGCTAATGCACAGTAGTATTCTTTTATTGCCATATCTTTATTGTTAATCTGTATTGCTTAATCATTTGCCTTTTTATTTAGTTATAATCTGTAAATTTCCCTGCTTTGGGGATGAATAACTTATTTTCTTACAAATGAACTGAAACATCAACTGCCAAATGCTGTGGCTGAGAAAAATGTGCGTAGAATTTCCCTTTGCATGTTATTATATGAGCTCATTCACGTTACCATGCAATATTATACAAATAGAGCAAATATAGCATCCTTAATTACTATTTTTAGCCTAAAACGTTAACCCACTGACTAGACTCCACTGTAGCTCTGTGGATTATGGGTGTGTACGTGATACACTGTGCACAATCCCCCATGGTCCCTGCAGCGAATGCCCCACTAGAGCTTTGGTTCACTACAAGAGACAGGTGGAAGAGGTGTGAGGAGATTTCTATCTATCAACCACCAAGACAAACACCTCATAAATACTGGCTCTTAATCCAGTCCTGCAAATACAAGGACAACCAGGCTTTGAACTCGACAGAAAAGGCCCAAGGCTGAATTGATCCTATGGGCCTGGGCTGGATGCATGTGCCTATACAGTATCTTTTAGCTCAAGAACACTTTTAGCTTTGTTCATGACTACCTTTTCCTTAAAATACAACCTTCTTGCAGATTACCAGCGCTTGCATTTTTTTGCTCAAAGGCACATTTCAATCTGATTATTCCAGGACTGCACATTCAGGAGATATTCCACCGTCAAGTTTTGCCTCTGCGTCTGATGCTACGTTAAAGTAGGCTAAGGGATGAGCGTGCAGGGAAAGCTGGATAGACAGAGTGACAGAAAGACAAATGGGTCCGGCTCGGTTTCTCGACACTGCTCTTTATTTTTAAACCTGGCACAGATGCTAAGATTTAAGACCAAGTTAGTGACGGTTATTTTTAGCCCGGCCATTTTTAAAAAGCCTGTCATCTCGTTTGGTAGTTGGAGGAGAACGCGTGCGTACCTGCGCGAGAGATGTGGCTGCTTTACTGTGTGCTCACTAGCGTTTACGTGCATGTACTGGCACCTATATACGGCCGTGTGAGCGTGTGATTTAAAGAGGAGGTGTTGGGAGTGCGCTCGCGGCTTCTTGTGTGCGTGCTTTTAATTGGGAAGCCGGGTGAGTGGGTTGTTGCTTGGATGGGTTAGGGTGTGATATGGAGTTTGAGCCACAGGAGTCTGATTTATGTCCTTCCAGCCCCCCATCGATCCGCCCGGCCTCGTGTGAGACTGAGTGCATTGTCAATAATCTTAGCACTTTATGGTATTCCTAGAATTCCCAGGCCTCATCCTTGCGAACACTATAAGGTGTGATGCTGCAGTAAGACATGTTGTTCCAGATCAGATAAGAGGCAAATAAGGTCTGGCCATGTTTGAATGTTAGGTATTTTAGTTGTTAATGTCATTTTGCAGTGTTGCTAGGAGTGATAGATTGATGTTTGGTTTGCAAGATGTGTCTAAATAATGGTGACACAATATAATGCAAAATTTATTGTTATCGCAATATCACAAAAAATGGTTTTCCAGATGACAGACATTTGTAATTTACACGACAGCAGGCATATGACATATAGGTGCAGTCATATAAAAAAGCGACTATTTACCATACCAATATCAAAAGTCATATTGTTACTGCAATATTCAATGATGTTATTGCCTGCAGTTCTTTTTTTTGTATGGAGCACTACAGTGTAAAACGCTGACGCAGCAGTACTGTTTTTGTCAGTTCATTAGGTTTGATGTGAGTAAATGTAATGCATCAACAGTGTTCATTTCGACAGCAAATTTTAATTTAGTTTTAGTCTTTTGACTAAAATGCAATTTAGTTTTTGTCATAATTGATAAGGATTAGATGATTTAGTCATCTAATCCTTATTAGTTTTAGTCTAGTTTTAGTCAACTAAATATAAGAATTTAGTCGACTATATCTGGAGATTTAGTCACTGAAATATAAAGAGTAATGCATTTTCAATGTTTTTTTTTTTTTCTGAAGTAATCATTTCTACTAACCTGTTACAGCTAATGATAGCTCTGCATGGTTTACAGAGCGTCTTGTTTGCTGTGGCGTCAAATGTGTGTCATCTTCTCACAGCTCTAACAAATGTTTTGTCCGAGTTTTTGTTTCATTAATTACTTTTTATTTAGTTTTTGTTTTGTTTTCGGCCATAAAAATATGTCGCTGACGAAAACTATGACAATACAAAATTAACACTACACATCATCTGATGAGCTGATATACAATGATGTGTGTTCATTGGTACCATCTTGCCCTGTCTAAACTTTAGAGTTATTGACTTGAGCTTTTTCTTTATAGGTAGAAGGTTGAGTAAAGTTAGGACTTTCCTTTAGCCAATCTATTTTTACATCCCATGGTTTAAAGGTGGTAAAATGTAGGCCTGAAGTGTAATGAGGTTTAAGGAAAGATTGGAGCATATGAATTGATTCAGACTTCATCTTTCATAGACTGATTGATTGTGTCTTATTGCAGTCTACCGGCTGCTTTCTGTTGTTCAAACACCCAATGCAGGGGATGGCCCAAGTTGTTCAGTATAGCATCAGTCCTGTTGTGAGTCTCCAAACTAATAGCTATAGTTGAACCAACCCTTTCTAGGATCTTTTTTTTCTGAGACCACCCCAGACAGTTTATTAGAAGCTAAATTTGACCCTAACTGACACAGGTAGGCCAACAGTAATTTCTATGTTATACCTTCAATGTCAGTATAGGACGAAACGGGCCAGTGAACAAATGTACATTACGTTTCAAAATAAAAGTGGGCTAGAAATAGAGGAACAGATGTATTGTTTGCACACGTGTCCCCAGGAGCATGCAGCTGTTTACATGTTGCTAAGTGTCCCCATAGACTGTTGCCAGGATGAGGTCTTTTATGTGTTGCTCCCTGTCTCTCTATTGCGCCCATCCATCCCCACAAGTGATTATGCTAATTAGTGTTTGATCAGATGATTAAATTAAAACTCGATTCATCCAAAGTACTAAATGCTCAGAATACATTTGTGTCCGCTTGGCCGCCTGGCTTCACACGACACCATTCCCCTGACGCCTCCTCCGCTGTAGGGAAAAAAAAGCCAAGACCAGAGAAAGAGAAATTGCAATTATATGAGAAAAATTAGATACCTGTAGTTTTAATTTAAAATAGAAGGAGGGTTGTAGACTGTAAAAGACAGAGGAGAAGGAGGAAATAAGTGTTCAGTGGTGGGTAGAGGAAGAGGAGGGGGTCGGCGCTGAAAGGAGCCGTGCTGTGGTCCCCTAAGTGTTGAATAAACATGCTTGGTTTAGGGAAATGGCTTGCGATAAATGTTTAATATGATAAGTCCATAAAGACGCTCAAATGAGTCTGGAGTATTAAAATGAGCGGGGCGGTAGCGGGTGGAGGAGGAAGGGGAGGAGGCAGAGGAGGAGGGGTGGGGGGAGCTGATAATGGCAGCCGGAGCTAACAGGATGAGAGCCGCCAGCTGCTGTGACATCAACATTAACACACTCCACCAGCTGCTGGTCACAGACGTCTCCGGGACAAAACGGGGACAGTGAGACGTCTTCAAAAGGGGGGCCGCCGTGGCCTCGTAATGACATTATTACCTGTTCAAACTGAATATTAGAGGGATAAGACGTTTTGAAGTGCGAGCGCTGTGAAGTGAGCTGAAGGGAAAAAAATTAAATCAACAGATGTTTGTTGTGATGAAAGGAATTAGGACATTTTTATGCACGGAGCACAGATGTTTGTAAGTGGGTGTGCAGTGACAGTGTGAAGAATAGCAGATAGAATACATTTGTGCATAGACAAAGGCTGACTGCATGTCCTTGGGTTTGCCTGTCATCAACATCAGTGCTCTTTAAGGACACTATAGGACATACAGCAGAGACAGCATAAAATAGAATCATCACAATAAATGAATACCTTTTATGTGAACTGAGTAATAATCATGGGTAAAAAAAAGATGTAATCTAAACTTTATACTGCTACCATTACACTTTTACCATTGTTTTTGCAAAACCTCTGTTTATCTGTTGACCGTGCACTATCCACCACTCTTTAACTGGAGAGGCTGCATGTATAAACACAGTCAACTCATTTTTTATCTGAAGGATCTCCTGCTACTATGTCTGGAGATACTCAGGATGAGCATTAGGTGTGAGTATATTGTCGGCGTGTGTTCTTGACGTGTATATGGTGTGACTGGTGCTGTAAGCGGAGTGCACAGAACACAGAAACCTCATAATTCCTCATAAAACCTCATGAAGTTTTCACTTTTTGGTGCACAAGTTAGATATGTGGCTTTTGACATGTAGGAAAAGGTTAATGGGCCTCATTCATGAATGTTTTTGTATCAAGCTCCTTCATAAGACAATCTCTAAGAAGGCTTTATGTGGCATTAAGTCGTTAATAAACCGTGGGATTCATATTTGCTGCATGCGTTATCTTATGTTATTTTATCTACCTTACTATGTAACAGGAAGTAGAAGAACTTTTCAAACATTTGGCATATTTGACACTGAATATTAGACTGGTAACCACTCTATACCACCTTGTCCACACCGAAAAGCTTATTTTCATGTCCCCTTTCAGTTGTGTATTGGAATATAAATGCAGGCATGGTTGGAATGTGTCATTGTATTTACTGGAGGCTAATGAACACAAGTGAAACAAGTGTAACAAGATCCCAAAGCCCAGAGACGGTCAGTGTCAGGTCATTTTCCTTCTCCCGCGTGGCCATGTGTCCACTGCTGGCTCTGTAGACTTTTCCTTCCTTAGCTGACATGCAGGTGGACAGTTCTCATATACACACTCCGTCACCAGAGAGCCCCTTAAAGGCCCTTAACCATAATGGTGGCTGACATAATAAGGTTGGATGTCCACTATGTGCCATGTCTACTTGTGTGAGTGAGCCAAGGCTTCTGCCAACAGGCATCTTTACAGTGAGAGCGTTGCGGCTTAATCATATTACCGTGAGAGACAGTGTATGCCGGGCATTAGATTAAGTTGGACGTTATTAGATTATATCCACTTCAGTCACAATCAGACATGTTAAGTATAATAGTGAAAAAGATATGTATTTCTAATCTTTAATGCAATTATCTGCTATGGTGAGGAGTGACAATGCACCAGTTGAACTCTTGATGGAAAATAAAGCAGGTGCTAATGACAATGACTGGAAAACCATGCGATCACAACCTAAAGGCAGAGTTAACCATATGTTTGTAAAAGTGGTTTACATTATATGTTAAAGAAGCATTCATAATAGAAACTACATATTCAATCATTTATATTTCTTATAGCATAGTGGAACAGTATAGTCCCAAAGTTTGAATTCAGATTACTGTCAGTAGAGGGAGTATAGAGCATTGTGAACAGAGACTAAATCAATTTCATCAATTGTATTAATAGAAAGTTATTCATTTATTTTCTTCTGCTTAGTCCTGTTGGGTATCGCAGGTGGCTGGAGCCTATCCCAGCAGCTTGGGGCCTTAGGCGGGGTATACCCTGGACAGTGGCCAGTTAGTCACAGACACTGACAGACAACTATTCACTAGGGATACTTTAGAGTTGCCAATTGACCTATACATGCATGTCTTTGGACAGTGGGAGGAAGCCAGAAGACCCGGTGAGAACCCACGGTAACACAACACACACAACAGGCCAAAAAAAGGTTTTTGTAGCTTTTATACCTCACTTAAATTGAATTTTTGTGAAAAATTGTTTCATCGCCTAATAAAGTTTTTATGTGAAAAAACAAGACATTAGATGTATTATCTAGACATTATCTAGGCTTCATTATCAAGGGAGGAAAGGAAGGAAATGGGGTGAAAGAGAGTGGGGAATGACATTGGGCAAATGACCCGACTAAGATTCAAACCCAGGTCTCCTGCATGCTATGCTCTATCTGAGCTGCTCTACACCATCTTAGCAGTTTGAGCTACTGCAGCTTTAAGTTAGTTTTTAGGAGAAACTGTGACATAAAATCCTGAATCAACTCCATTTAAAAAGTCTTCTGCTCCTCAAGCCCCACCATCCCATACTAGTGCAGGAGGTCAAGTACAGTATAAATAAGTAAAATACTGCATACAGCCCTCTGACTGTTGCTCTATCTAAATATTCAGACATTTCATTGGATTGTCTTTTGGCTGTCAGTGTGTTGCTTATTTCATCCAAGCACCAACGATGCACCTCCTCATGCATCGACTATTTATATAAACAAATTCACCGAGGACTATTCGTCAACGGGATTAGCCTTAGCTTTCTATAAATGTACCAGATTTATTCTGGTTAATTAGGCAGACGAACAGTGCTGCTCTTCCTTTGGAAAAATTCTTGTTAGAGGGTAGCAGAAATGTGACACAGACTCTCTCAAACAGCATGTTTACAGTATAAAACTACCAGTGGTTACAGCATTATAAATGAAGTGGACTTTTTACTAGACTTTCTAATATAGTATTTGTACTAGTGGAAGTGTTTATTCATCGGCTGCAGCAGCAGAGGGAGCTGCATTAGTTTACTACAGCCGGCCTAATCTCTCATCAGATCGCCTCTCATGCACTCATCATCATCACAAGCAGCATCATTTAGACATCCGTGTCTTTATCGCTCAGTTTTGCTAAGTGAAAGAACACCACATGGTCTCTGGCTTCCGTTTATGAGACAGGCAGCCACTGTGGCCCATTTAAGATGTAAAAAAGAGACTGGGGGAAGAGAAGAAGGAGGAGGAGGAGGAGGAAAAAGCTCATGTGCTGTGGGGGCTTCGTTTTTAGTGTTGCCCGCCCCTCCTAGACATCAGAGGACAGATCTGTCGGGGTGGATCAGCAGCCCGCGCACAGCCAAGCCTTTCTACTGTCACAGCGGCCCTTAATATTCATGAGAGCAAATTGGAAGACAGTCATTTAACTTCCGTGCATGGTGTATTGCCTCTGGGCAGATCAGATCAGTGGGAATGCTTACTCACACTGGACCGCCTGGCACCGACTGCTCGTCTCTGTATCTGTCTCGCAAATTGCAGCCACTATATGTTATTTCCAGGTTCATGGCCGCTGGCATATTAACTTTGCCTGGAATATGATTTTCAATCTCTCTAATCAGATTCAATATAAACAGAAATTGGGTCATGTACAGGTTAACGGTCTATTTTTAGCTGCTCGTAATCGCAGCCAGTCAACACAGCCTGGTTCTCTGTGCATATTTCATATATCACTACTGCCATAATCCCAGCACTGACAGTGAAAAGGAGACTAATAACCCTCAACTATTGTGTGAAGCTGTAAGCCTTGGAAGCTCTTCTTCCAAGAATTTCTGTCAACATGCTTTAGGGGCTACTGTTACTGGATTAAGGTCAGAGTCTGAAATACAATGCATGACGACACAACACTAACTAAAGCTTGATCTCGAAATCTTGCTTTACCTTGAAATTATCTACAGATGTGTCTCCAGAGAACTACAATCTAGACTATTTTGTATGTTTAATCTTTAAATTGCATCTGAGCTACCCAGTTAGTTAGGTCAGTCACTCCTTCATGTCCATCTGTAAATAATTTTAGAGAAACTGCTTTATTGTATTAGTCCAATTAACAGAAGACTTTTAAAAGTGGGTGTAATTTGCAGTCTAACCTACAGTTACCCAGCAGAGACATTCATTAGTTTCCTATTTTGTCTCATGTGACTTGAAAAGTAGTGTAAGCCTATATTTAATGTGATATGGGTATGGTAGATGTCAAAAGTTTGTCCAAGTCGTGTAACTGTGGCCAAATTCTCAGAAAATTGTTATGCACATGGTCATTATAGACTTTTGAATAGTATAGTATGAAGAGTATAGTTTTTGTTCATTTGTATACTCCAATATTTTATACAATGCACTTTAATTTTTTTGTAAAATATGCCAACAGAAGAAGAAAGACAAACATGGCCAGTACTTAATGCAAATTTGGACCAAGCAAGATGTCTCCTTTGGCCTGACAAAAATCTACTTCTAAACTATCTCATCTAAACTAAATTAAACTAAACTAAACTAAACGACAGATTAGCTAAGAGATGCTACAATACCACAGGAAGAGGTGGGACAATATGTTGTATGCATTGTTTACCTTCCGTGATACATTATTGTGATACAGATATCGTGAGACTTGCTTAAGACAATTTTACACTGGAAAAGCAATGTTGTGGATATACACTTGTGTATCCACTTTTTGTCGATCTAAGACTGTCTTTCAACTGCATTTTCACAGAAATCAGGATTGTGTGCAGAATCACTTTATCATCATATTGTCGTAACCATGGATAGTGTATCGTAAATTACATTGTATTGCGTGGTATCATGTGATTCCCATCCTTAATCACAACCTAACTTGCAATGGTGTTGGTCTATGACATAAAAGGACAAGAAAAGGAGATCGAAATGTCTTTATCTTCAAACCTACGTCCAGATGCTCTCGTTGAAGCCTTTTCTTGAATGTCCTGGATAACAGAGAACCTCCATAGACATTAAAGGTCAACTACAAATTAGGTTTAACCTTGTGGGGTCTATGAACAAACAAGGACAGTCCTATACCTGTCACCTGACTTAACTGTGTATAATACACAATGGGAAGTGTATTTGTTTAAGAGGCTTGTGTGAATGTGAGTGAGCAGGTATGATCTGCTCGTCCCAGGCAGAGTCACCCAGAGGGCATGTAGCACAGAGCTGCTTTAATTACCCAGGGTTCCTGCTGTCACGCTGTCACAGTGAAGCACTCGTGCCACGCCGCCGCGCCGAGTCCTCGTGCCACCGCTGCAATGACAACCCAGACAATGGCAGGCACAGGCGCCCTCTGAAACGTGGGAAGCTGGATCAATCCCGCTGTCTCCACCCTCTTTGCCTCTTCCTTGTTTGCCTGTGATTTTCTGTCTCGCCATGACAGAGAGAGTTCACCTAAAAAGGCAGCAGCTTGAAGGATAAATGAATTATGAAATGAGATTTAATAGCTTGTCATCGCTTTCCCATGTGGCACCGGGATATTCACACTGCAGGTACATGAGAGAGTGAAAGAAAAAAAAAAAAAAACACATCCCAGCATGATTCAAATAGGCTTTGATCAGGTGTCTAGTTTGCAGATTCACTGAGATTCAGCAGCCCCTCATTTTTTTTTTCTGTGTTCCTATTGGCATTGATTGGATGTTTACTTAAATGAAGCGGCCCAGTAGCTCTGAAAGCACACTGTCATGGTTAGTTACCTTCTGTCAACTGATCAGCTCACATTGTGGCGAGCATCACAGTCTGATAAAAGCACGGGCATTATTTGTCATTTTGTACAGGATAGTTGTCGGGACACATATTACTGATGCTTATGTAGTTACGTTTTATGAACTACTATTTGAAAGAATAATAATAAGTAAAATAAAAGACCATAACATTTTTGCAATGTAAGTAGGTATTTGCAATATGGATGTTGTGATTTGTGATATTGCAGTAACGATAACTTATCTAATATATTGTTCAGCCCTAATTTGCTCTCTTATCCTTTGTGTTTCTTTTTTTGTCTACTATTGTCCTTATCAAATAAATGGAAAAAAACAACAAAAAAAATATTATCTTGGAGCCATTTTATACTTTGTACCTCCAGCCACTATTTGGCGCTATACCTTAGTTTAGTCCATACCTGGGCCTATATAAGGTTGGGTTTAAAGGGCTGCAGGTGTTGCTAAGTGAAGGGTATTGTTTCTAGATCATGTCAGGCTTTGTGTATAACATTAGTGGACACTGGCTTATTGGAGGCTAATAAAGAAGTTTTGGGAGCACACTATGTACTGCTATAAATTCTTAAATAATGAAAACTTCACCTAAAATTGTTTTTCTCAAATGTGGATAGCTTTACATAGACAAAGACTAGTCGTCATATGATCATTTGCCATTTTATTAGTCTAACTGTATCACTAATAACTGTACACTGACTGTAGTTGTGCATATGCATCACTTACTTTAAACTTACCCACCATCATTTTCCAGATATGAGGTCTTTCATGGTCAAACTTGAAAGTCAACCCAAAGCTTTGAAATAACTTCCACTGGTCAAAACTAGTGCTAAAACTAAATAAAAACTGAACCAGGGCTAAACCATGACTAAACCAGGTTCATACTGGGATGTTTCTATCATTATATTTGGCCCTGACACATTTTGAAGTAAGGCTCTGATTGGACAAATATTGGCAAAGAGTAAATATCTCTCATTAGGAATAACATAACATTATTGTGATACAAGTTGTTTTTGGCGATACAGATATTGCGATAACGATACATTTGTGATATATTGTGCAGCCCTATAGCTACAATATTGTTTTGTATAGTAATTTCTACCCATCAGCCATCATTCCTTCATCAGACAAAATCCAAATCATAGTTTAGAAGAGGTGGCTTGATACTGGGTAAAGCCATAATCTGCTTTCCTTTAATGAGGTAGTAACCATATGTAAGCGTATATTAAAGTACTGTAACTACACTGGAATAACATGTTCATTCATTTCTCACAGCCTTAGCTTCAGACTAGCGTGTTATCCCCCTGGTTCCCCTTTGGAAAGAAATCATAGTCCATTATGGATGTGTATAATGCATTATTGAACAGTGTCATTTATTTCACCTTTACAGTTGAGCTCATGAAAAATTATGCCAATTACCGATTTCCTCTCGGGCGATGTAGTAAGTGGTCGGGGCCTGAGGCGTTTGTTGGGCCGTGACGTGGGGCTCAGTGTGGGGTCTGTGGGGGCTGCCATACCTGCGTCAGTTGCCCCTCACCTTGCTCAATTAGGAAAACGACTTGTACAGTGCTGCATGGGCCTTCAAAAGACCCATTTTCTTTTTTTTTTTTAGATTAAATCAATCCTGATATCACACAGTTGGTATAAAGGTAGGAGAATATCAAAATAGCCAGGACATAAATCCTTACCCAGTTTCTCCAATGCTGAGTGGAAGCTTTCCAAGCAACCACCCACTTCTTTGGTTGACTTTAATTTCCTGCAAACTTCAAAAATGTGATCAAAATTTGGATAAAAATGCCATATTATTTGCATGACTCAAAATCTAAATAAATATAGCCTCATAGATTATTTTTAAATGCCTTCTCTCCCACTAACCTTGAGCGTTGTCCAGGAACAGGTGGGTCTGAAGCCCCCTCATCTCCCAGCCTCATGGCTCCAGTCTGTATTATCAACACACAGAAGATTGATGCCCCCCGTGCCAGCTGCGGGAAAAGAGAATGAATCAGAATTTAATATGACTTTGATGTATTATTTTCATCTGGGCTGCTGCCACATACTGTACCTACTGAGAGCACGGCGCACCACCCCTCTGCATTTTAACATTCAAATGGGCCCAAAATGTCTCATATGTATATAAAAAGCTGCATCTGTGTTCGGAATAATGTGAAAATAAGATTTGATGCAAAAAGCAAAATGCTGCATGAAAACTGAGAGCTGTTATAAAGTTTTGGATAAATAGTAAGACATGTAAATAGGTTCATGTAACCATAGCTGTTCATAACATTTACTATGACAATTATCATGCTATACCTATTTTGAATTTAAACTATTTCTGCATTAAAGGAGCAATGTGTAAAATTTTGTGGTATAAAGAAAAAAAATGGAATCAATGTTATGTTTTCAGTTGTGTTAAATGTGTCAATTACCTTCTGATCTTGCAGCTGCCTAGAACTGACAAACTGAGCACTATTTCCACTGAAGCTCATTCATGTTTCATTGTAACCCTCAGTTTTATATGAAGGATGAAGACATTTACCTATTCATTCAATTCAGTTCATTCATCTTCCTCAACTTAGTCCTGTTAGGGGTCAAGGGTGACTAGGGCCTATCCCAGCAGCGCTAGGCCTGAAGCGGGGTACACCCTGGACAATGGCCAGTTAGTCGCAGGCCAACAGGCATTTATATATTTACACTGAGTTTGTTCTTAAAGAACAGCATGTCCCCACAGGGCTACCATAAGTGCTGAATCTATACAAAGAGGGAGGTGGGTGTAAGGCTGGTGAGGAGTTAAAATTCAATCTGCAATATTATGATGCCACTTGCCACTAAAAACTACAAACACAAAGGATAAGACCCACTGTCAAAAATGTTTAGGTTATTTAGTTGGAGAGTAAAGTCAAAATTCTGACATTAAAGGCATAGTACTGTCATTAAAGGCAGAACTCTTAGGAAAAAGGCAGAATTGGGAAATGAAAGGCAGAATTCTGAGACTAAAGGCAGAATTCAGGGAAAACGGAATTGTGGGTAAATGTAAAGAGCCAACTTCATAATGAAAACATTTAGCAATCAATTCTACATTTAAATCTCAAAATTTTGACTTTGATTCCAGATTTTTGCACAATACAGGCAAAAAGTTCAAGGAAACAGAATTTTGAGATCAAAGGGCAACATTCTGGAATCAAAGTCAGAATTCCGGCATTAAAGGTCAAATTCTGATCTTAAAGGCATAACTCTGAAAAGAAAAGAAAAATATAATTCTGAAATTAAATTCACTTATTTACTTGGAAAAGACCGATAATAGTCAGAAAATTGGGAAAATGTAAGGAACCGAAAGCACTTAGCAATTAAATCAGATTTTTTTATCTGACTTTGATCATTGTAATTTACTCCAAAACCTAAGCTAGGTACAGTATAAGAGACTAAAAAAAGAAACATAACAAATTAACCATTAAAAAAATCACATTACATTCTAATAAGTCTTAAAGCCTTGTACATGATTTCTAATTAACCATAGTCAAGGATATGTATGGGGTGCCATGTCTTTCTCAGCCGGAATAAATTAAAGAAGAAGCAATAGTTACACTTTATGCTGTGATGCATTTTAAAAAGATAAAAAATAAAATATTATAACCAGAAATAAAATCTTTTACTTTGGGACTTTGTTTTAGGTTAAGGTAAGGTGATATAAGTTAACCTGAGTTAAATTTGAGAATGTATAATGGTGAGCATCAAAGAATATAAGATAATGATAAGCATTTCAAAAAATGACAGAGTAATGTGAAATATGTGTGTATTTATCTCCAATACATAAGCACCAGAAAAGACCACACTATTGATTTCCTCCTAATAATTTGATAATGAGCTGTCCCAGTTAGGGTCAGCAGCTACATGCTGATGTGCGTGTACATGCGCAGGTCAGTGGAGGGTCTGATTGCTGGTGCTGTAGAGCTGCTGGAGCAGAGAAAAGGATGGAAATGTCTGCAATTTGAAACCTTGTTAGGAATTTATGAAGTGCTAAAATGTTTTCTCCCCAGGGAGGGTCTGAGCCAGCTGCCAGTGCCACTGTAAGCCATTTAGTGCAGAGCCTCTGGGCTTCAGCGCAGGCTCGGATGCCAAGCGACACACATGATATACAGTAGTTGTATACTGCACTTATTTCTGCCTAAAGTGCAAAATTTAGATGCAGAGTCCTAAAATAAGAGGCTCATCTTTATCACTCAGAAATAATCAATCTCCAGGTTATTAAGTAGTTAATTGGTACAACATTGACATTTATTACCCATCTCCCCCTCCTGAGGTTTTAGTCTGAATCTCTTTACAGTGACGATGGCTTAGATTGTAATTGAACGTGATCACAGCAACTGACCTTATTTCATAATTGATGGTAGTTTACGCAAATTTAAATATTAAGTTATTCATGTCAGCTGTATCCTTTGTTGGCTTAGTGACAATGATGCTGCAACATCTGTAAGCACTAGCTACTCCACCTTCACCAAGAACAGTATATTAAAGCATCTCAACTCCTACTCCACCTTAGCTCCCTGGAAATGTTATGGACTGATTTATTTTAGGTGCAATTAAACCAAATAAGCAAAAGTTTAATGTAATGTGCAACCAAAATGTTCCTGAAATTAGGACTCATAAAAATACTAACAGTATTTTTATGAGGTGTGTGTAGTTTTAGTCAGCTCCTTGCAATTCCACACCTCACACTCCTTATTAAACACTTATATCCCTGCAGAGACACTCCACAAACCTATTCAAAAAAGGTCAGCTAATAAGCTTACTTTAAACATTTTGATACAAATCAAATGTGTTTATGACCTCTAGCCTTTATGCATTACTGTGGGTTTAATAAAGAAATATAACTGCACATTTCCTCCCACGTTGCTCAGTTTGTCTGCTCTGAGCAGTTAGAACAGGAATTCACTTTCCACTGGTTTCTATGGAAACCTATATGTATACGTTTTAAGATAGAACAAATTTAAAGAGTATTATTTTATGCTAAATGTAGAAGTTGTTTTTTGTTTTGTTTTTTGGTCTTTTTTCTTTATTTGAAAGTGAATAATCAGGAATCAGGGTAAGAGAGAAGAAAGTGACATTGAGCAAATGACCTGAGCCAGAATTGAACCCAGGTTGTTGGAATATGTAGTCTGCACTCTATCAGATGGCCTCCAAGAAGCCGCTAAATGTAGTTTTAATGGATGTGTTCCATTTTGACCAACTGTGAAATACAAAATGCACCTGTAAGAGAAAATATGAAAATCATATGAAAACCCCATCAGTAATCCTGATGCTGTTGTAAAAGACCCGCCCACCAGGTGGACTAGTAACAGAACTGAACATGTCACTTCTATTACTGACTGATACATGGAATACCTTTGTTTGTTCTCTTCCAGTTTTCAGTGAGGACCTACATTCCAGCTTATACTTTGTCAATGCATCTCTGCAAGAGGTAGTATTTGCCAGCACCACAGGGACATCGGTGCCCTGTCCCGCTGGGGGCGCTCCGCCCGCCTCGCTGCGCTGGTATCTGGCGACCGGCGAGGAGATCTACGATGTGCCCGGCATCCGCCACGTGCACCCCAACGGAACCCTCCAGATCTTCAACTTCCTGCCGTCGAGCTTCAGCAAGCTGATCCATGACAACACGTACTACTGCACCGCCGAGAACCCCTCGGGCAAGATTAGGAGTCAGGATGTCCACATCAAAGCTGGTGAGTCTGCAGAGGTAGAGACACGTTGAGAAAGGATTAAATGGTCATGGATGAGAGAATTGTAAAAGTACAGTATAGTAGTATCCAGAGCTGCTACTAGAGTTATATACTTTAAAGAGATGTTGATGTAGTTCTTGCAATAACATTGATTTAGATTCAGAAAACCTTATAAATTAATCAGAGAAAAAAATGTAATTCACCAAAAAATGTTCTTCACAGTCTTTTTAAATAATTATTGTCCATAGCATGATGATTTTTTTCAGTGGTCCATTAACACTAAAACCGCATATAGAGGATGGGCCATGTTGTTCATGTTTGTATAGCTTCTATCATGCACCATTCTCACATACATCACTCCATCACATCTCACACAGCACCCAATAATATTTTCATTGTCCAATTTCTCCTATCTGTCATGCATTTTTAAATACTATCATCACTATTGCATAAAATCATAGTCATGAATGCATGACACTTGATTCTGTTTAAATTTGTTGGTAAATTAGTAACGTTCTATCTTAAACTCAGTGCCTTTTGACTACTTCTGTTGTGTTTTCTTGTCCAGTTTCGCGAGAGCCCTACACAGTCCGAGTGGCCGACCAGAAGGCCATGAGAGGCAGTGTAGCTGTCTTCAAGTGCATTATCCCTTCTTCTGTGGAGGCCTACGTCACTGTTGTATCATGGGAAAAAGACACTGTTTCACTCAGCTCAGGTAAGAGGATGGACACTTTTTTAAACTTTATATTTAACTTTAGCCTACAGCATTTGTTTCTCACCACACTCACTGATTAGTGTGCTGCTATTTAGATCATCTAACAGGGAGGATGTGTTGATGTGTCAGCCCAGTTCCTCTGCTCGGTGCTGTTTTGTGCTTCACTGTGAATCATCTCCTACCTGTGTGTCTTGTAGTCAGCCAGTCCTGGTGCTCTCCTCGGTACAGCCTCCTACTTGCCAGAGGATGTTGATAACTGTCATATTGAATCACAGTGTCTCTTTTATACTCAGCCAACTCCATTTTAAGTCCAGCAAGGGGTAAAGTGGAACGGTTTACGTGGCATCATTGACCTAGTTACCCTCCTTGTTTGAATCCAGTGGCACAGCATGTCAGCATACGACACCAGAACAAGTTAAATGGGATGCTTATCTCTCTGATTGCGCCGTGTACTGCCCGCTGGCTGATTTTGCTCCATACTGGGCGTTCAGGGACCTGTAAGTGAGCACTTGATGTCATTTGACTGAGGGCAGAATCTGGGACGGTGTTTTGGTGGCATTTTAAATGCGTCTGCTCAAGCATGAAGATGTGTCTTCTGATCCATGCCAGAGACTTATTTACTGGAGGTTACTCCAGTTACTCGCTGCAAGCTGCTGCAAGATGACATGGCCTCATGACAGGGAGTGCACGCGGTATCGTCAAATGAATCATGTAGACAAGAGGCAGTGATGGGTTTAGTACAGCTGGGGTTTAAAAGTTCTTATGAGGATGGATGGCCTATATTACAGAGAAAAAAGTATTGATGTCCAATAGAGTATCTCTACAAATCAATAACAACTCAGTTTCTGCACAGAATGTACAAGAAAGAAAGTTGATCTGAAAAGATTTGAAATGAATGTATAAAGAAGAAGACATGTTTCAAGGTCTATTTGGGCTTCTATTAACATATTTTATGCAGTTTGAAATTTGATTTAAAAAGAAGCTCGTCCTAGAGACAAGTTTGAAATAGAGGCAATGCTAATAATAAAAACATGAACCTATTATCCAATACATCGCAAATTCTTCAGGTGGTTTTTACTACTTTTTACATTCACATATTGATTTGATTGATTGATAGAGTTTTATCTGTTTTCATGTCCTGGCCATGACACAAATGGAGCTTTCATAATCTCCATTTCACTATATGACTTCTAGCACCAAAATATTCCATATTACAATCAAATCTCTGTCTGATACCATTCTTTTCCATCACATTCCAGCGCCTATAGAATATGCAGTGAAATTTTGATGGATCAGATTGTACAGCCAGTGTTCTTTTTTTTCTTGAGTCCTTTTTTCGCAGGCGTTCAGGAGAACAACGATATTGGATTGTCCGTGTTTACTCCAATAAGTATTGCAGCAGGCGAGCGCTGTCAAAAGCATGAGCACACGGTCAAAATCACTGCTGCTCGGTGATAAATATTTGATGGTAGATTCTGATGCATGAGCGGATTCACCTCGCGCAGCTATGGAGAGGGTGTGTTTACTCTATGTGTGTTTGAGAGACAATGCTGATGGGAAAAAAAAAAGCAGGAAGCAGCAAGACCACAAGAGTGACAACAGGACTCCGCAATGGCAACGAGGCGCAGTTTGACCCAGCCGAGATTTTTCTGACTCGTTCTCTAGCCTCTTTTTTCATCTTTTCTTTTTTCAATTTTTCATGAAAGAAGTCTAAGTCTCGGTGGACACAAAATAAAGCTATCCCACAGCCGCACTGAATTATTAATCTCAGGTTTTTGTTGGGAACGGTAACATCAAGCGCACTCCCCCTTCCCTTGCTTTGTGAAGAAGAGTGTGAGGAGTGGTTTGATGTTTTAACAGAGAAAACAAAAACAAAAACTGAAGATGTATGCTGTCATTTCATTGTTTTCTATGAAGGCAATGGTCACTATTGCTCACTATTGCAGATGCATAATAGTAAGAACTGATAAAATACCTTTGTTATATAGAAAAAATACAAAACATGAATACAAAGCAGATAATAATAAGACATAATCTAGAATAGATAAAGGACAGAATTAATGCAGTGTGTTCTAAAGTGTACAGTTTATCTTAAAGGCCTAATATGCTAATATACTCACTCAATGAAAACCATTTTTATTCCACACCCACAGTATGCCTCTTTAAAAATGTGGAGGTGAATGTATGTGTAAAACTTTCTCTATTTCACTGTTTCCCTCTTTTGTTTACATGAGACAGGCGTTTTTGAGTGTCAGTCCCTCAGCCAATCACAGCTCACAGAAGGAAAACGTGGCTATATAAGAGGAATTATAAGACAGGAAGCTGGAATTGATGAAAAAGTTCATTGAAAAGCCAGAATAAACATAGGGTGAAAAATGTTGGTGGACTCCTAGTTTATTTACACGCAGTAAAACATCTGAAAATTCATGCATTCAAACCTCTGCATGACCTTGTTTTGTCCTATTTCTTAGCACTTAATTTTACTCCGCCAACAGCCGTCTAGGGAGCGCTCCTGCTTTTCTTTCCAAAAACGTCTTGTTGACAAGCTGGTGTTGACCAATGGGAGCGTTCCTTTTTCCAGAAGTGAGCATGTGATTGGTCAAAGCTCCCCGACCCAGCTTTTAAAATCCCTGATAATACAGCCTAGATGACGTTTTAAAGTCGTATTTTTTCATGGATGATTCCTTTTACAATTTCATATTTAATTCAATGGTCCTTTTCTTCATAAGCATAAAAAAATCACAAACTCATATTTAATAGTTTTCATTAAAGATCTTACTGTTATTTTTTCTCTTCAAAGAACCCTTAGTGAGAAACATCTTTCTCACAAAAACAGCCCCATAAAGAGATGCCAGCTCATGTTTGCTAACGCCATACAAAGGGCACTGCAAAAGGCATGATGTGGACAACAACTGACATTACAATTGTTTCCATTAGCCAGTATATTGCCACAATCAGGTCTATTTTACTTTAAATGATCTTCTATAACTGGTCAGTCATGTTCATGCATCCCAAAACACTACTGCTCATTTTTGCTTCACAATGGCAGGTGCTTTTAACATTGAGATCTCGGATGTAGAGACAAGATTAGCTTAAATCTCCGCGGCTGCACATCCAGCCATCCACATTAGGGTCAAAAATAGATGTATAATTACAGACCAGGCCTGTCTTAATTAATCAGCTGTGATTGAAAAGTTAATTACAATATGAATTACCTCTCCGAATGAGGACTGCTTAGTACTCATTTGAAGCGGCCTGTTTTTCAATGACAATGAGCGCGCCGCGATCTGGCCGGCTCCTAATGTCGCCACTAACATACCATTAACCCGTCATGAATTTTAAAAACCAATCACGCCGCGCGAGCTTTCAAACGGCCGGCTGCGGAATCGCCTCTGCGCCGCTTTTGATAAACAATTGACAGAGCTAATAGAGAGATGAAAGGGACGGGGCGAATGAAAGAGGTGGAGGAAGGAGGGAGGAGTTGAACGTTCGACTGTGTCCCTGCCATCGTTTTATACAGCGGCCTCTGATTATTAGTGCACCTTTGTTTTTCAGTGTCCACCGAATCTATGTGGATGTCGTGTCAAGTGGCTCCGGGAAAGGAAAAAGGAAAAAAAAGCGTGGATGTTTTTGTGTTTTGTTTTTTTTTTTCAATCTACCTTCCTTTTGTCTCTCGACGTTCAGAATGTGAGCGGCGTAATGAGCTGGGCGGCCTTGGTTGCAGTGTGGAGCTCCAACAAAAAAGCCTTTGCGTGGGGATTGAATGAACCGCAAACAGAGCGCTGTCACCAAGGCCTCGCACTCTCCTTAAGATGCAGTCGTCGTGTTTGTCTCTCTCTATGAGCTTCTGAGCTTGTTTCAGGGTTGTCACGTTCTTTGGCTGCTGGACGTCAAGTAATAATATGCCAAAAGAAACAGAAAGCAGCACATTTTAGTCTAGGGTGATGGTTGAGAATCAGTATCCTAAACTGTGACCAGGAAAAGTATACATTCAAGTGAGTTTATTTTCAACAAAGGGTCATGTGAGCTATAGCATATTTATTTATGACTTATTTGTTTTTATTCTTAAAGATATAAAAGCCTTTAATGTTCAGAGTTTAGAGGCGCTCTTCACTAGAGGTGGGACAATATACTGTATGTATTGTTATTGGATCATTTTCCCTTTGTGATATATTATCATGATACACATATCGTGATAAACATATCGTGATATTGTTAGGAGAAAAAAATTATATAAGAGATATAATCATGTGAGAAAGGGTCTAAGCAAAAACAATTCACTTAAATTTCACAGATATCAGAGTTTGGACAAGTAAACTAGCTGCGGTCTTGGCTCTTGATACAATAGCAATAGACCCCTATGTATTAGGTTACAACCTTTATTAAGTGGTTTTAAATCCACAGGTTTGCAACGCAGTTACTATGTATGCCACACTAGGTTTAATGTTACTTGTAACCATAGCAACTGCAAAAAGTGCATCTGATGAAACTTAGCGGTAATCCGACAAACAATTGTAGCCTTAGTCTTAATACATTTATTTTTTTAGATGATCAGGATATGATCAGGTTAATTTAAAAAAGGCACCTCCCACTTACCTCTTACTTTACAGGATAGTGTTTGTTCACAGTGTTCACAGTTTGTACACAGTGGACGTTGCTTTGTTATCCCCTGACACAGCTGCAGATAAGGCCGTGTGCATTTGCAGGAGGTTGATGTGAAATCTGAATCATGAGAATGAGAATAAAGGGAAGAGTTGAGGAGAGGTGAGGCAAGATAGAGGGAAAAAAAACACCCAAAGAGCTAAGAGGGAGGGTACAGATAGAGTTTTCACTTTAGAACAAACATACAAACATCTTAATGCTGGCAGGTTCAGATCAGGCTGAATATAGGCACCCAAGTTTCCAATTAACACAAGAAGAGTATCATAGAATCTTTCTTTTATATTCATATGACTTGCAACCACAATTTAGTTTAACAATCACATTCCTGGTTAAATATCAGACCATCATTATTTCACAGATGTAAAGTTTTCTTCTTCAGTTCTCGGCCCTCATTCCTTTCATCATTGCATAACCTGCTTGGCACATTGCCCCAGTCCATTTTCTCCTGTGTGAAAAATGCTTGTTTTTTTATTTGTTTTATGCAAATAAGTCCATGCAATACTCAGGGCATCAGTAAAAAAAAAAAAAAAAAGGTTGCATTTTTCAGTCACATTTATGTCGGCTTCCTCCCAACTGTGTGTTTTGCATTTAAGTGATGAAAGCACCGTACACTCAGTCTACTTGCCCCTCTCTCCTGGGTTCTTCTGAGTGCTTATAGAGGCTAGTTAAACAGTTTGCTTCCTAATAGAAGCACAGTCTTAACAAGCCACCAGCTCAACCCCTTTCCAATGTTGTATGCATCTATGTAAGTCTTCTAAAGGTAAATAAGTAAAACAAAAAACGATGGGATTGAAATCTTTTATTTGGTTAACCTGGATTGTCCATAGTGAAGGAGGGGTAATGGTTGTCATTGTATGTGTTAGTAAGTGTTAGCCCTGCGATTAATTAGCTATTGTCCACTACCCTGAATAATAAACTTTCATGACTGGTTTATTAGCTTTGCCAGCCAGACCAATTCACTTTCTTAGCAAAGTGATGTTGGTCTGGAACCCCTCACCTGACCAATCATAAATGTTTACCTCAAAAGGGGTGGACTATGCTCTGTTTTTCTTGTTTGTAATTTTAAATTGCATTAGTGTTGAGGTAGAGGGACCAGACTAATTCTTGCCATAGATTTATGGCTGGTCAGGCTATTAGATTTTTACCATTAATGCTCACTAAGTCATCATTTTCACTGCAGCAGCAAAGTTTAGGTTTCTGTTGACTTCATTATTCAAACATCAAATATTTAGCAAATGCTTATTGCGTTTGTGAATTGGTTGAAAAATGTATTCATCAAAGCAATAGAAGAAATGGCCATCATTATTTTTTTTGTGTTTACAGCTAGGGCTTCACAATATATATCACACAGTTATCATTATTGCACTATAAAAAATCACAATATCTGTATTGCAAGAAGCCTTGTATCCCAATAACGTTAATGTCTTATATGGTCTCATAGAGAATAGAGATATCGCAGGCAATATTTAACATCATTATTGTAATATCGTGCAGCCCTATTAACAGCACAACGGTGCAGGGAGCTAACTTGGGTTTCCATGGTCCTATGATTTTATGTTCCATCCACCACCCCAACCTACATATTGTCTTTTAATCAAATCACTAGAGAAATGTAAGAAATGTTGAACTGGCGATCCTACCCATTGTATATTTCTTGGAATAGTGTAAAATAGTAAGGAAAATTCCCAGAAACCGACTTGTAAGGATGTGTTCAAAGAGGCCACTGTAGGTGTTTGCTTTACAGGATCACTGCTCAGCGGGAATTTATCATGCCACTGATGTGCCACTGCCGACATTTTTCACTCCGATTGACAGCGAGGGCACTGAGAGGCAGGCGGAGATGGGGCTGTAAATTCAACACGCCCAAAGTCAGGCCAACCTTGAA
Source organism: Rhyacichthys aspro (assembly GCA_036850595.1). Classification (NCBI taxonomy): domain Eukaryota; kingdom Metazoa; phylum Chordata; class Actinopteri; order Gobiiformes; family Rhyacichthyidae; genus Rhyacichthys; species Rhyacichthys aspro. The sequence goes on from CM072160.1 coordinate 17,890,579, forward strand.
AGGAGGGTACCGTAGTATAAGAAATGCAAAGGAAATGGGAATGAAGGGATTGACGATGGAGGGAGAAATTGAAAGGGAGAGAAGAAAGGTATTCCCTGCATCAGTGTCAACACCGCCTTCAAGAATCTTTGTTGATATGTATCGGAATTGAGGTACAATAGAAATAATGTTCCCTGTCCCAAATGACATAGAATACATTACAGTAAATGTGACATACTATTCCCCGTTTTTGATTTATCTGGCAACTTATGCTTGTTTTGCTTACATTCATGTTGGAGACCCCATGTAGCTCAAAACATATGTGTCAAAATTAATACATTTATGTTTTCAAAACGTAATGTAAATGTTATATTTAGAAAATGGGGTTGATCCCTGCCTTCCCTCTGTTTTCCTCTCTCTTCCATCTTTTCCCCCACCGTTTGCTGGTTATATTTCCACCTCCTCTCATTCTGAATCTCTTCCCATTCCCGTCTCTGCGTCTTACACAAACATGGCTTGTTGATCTTGTGGTGAGGCGGCTGGAAATTGGGTCATGGCTCAAGCAGGAGAGCATGATCCCTGAATGTACCATATCCACTGAAAGATTTACATTTTAATACAATTGAAGGCTTGTTCTGTGTTTTGATTTTTTTCCCCACACATTCACATTCAAACATACTGTACATATCATATTCTGTATATTTTCACATGTCCACAATGATATTGTTACGGTGATATTGCAATAATGACAATATGTTACATCCTTAGTATTTACAGTACATAGTTTACTTAGTCATTCCTGCAATTAACACATGTAACCACCAGGCCTGCACAATATATCGCAAATTTAAAATCGGCGCAATATCCACAATAATGTTATGGTCTCAATGTGATGGACTTTTTTTTTTTTTTTTTACCTCAGAATAATCAGCTAAAACAGAGCATTTAATCAAACTATTGTGCATCTAAATAAAAAAGTCCTGGTTTAGACCTGGTTCATGTCTACATTTACTTCTAGTTTAGACCTGTTCAGTCTTGATTTAGCCCTTGTTCAGTGTTTAATACTGATTTAGTCCCTGCCTGCTTTGGTGAGTGGAAATTAGTCCAGAGACTTTATATTTTCTCAATCAGTTAAACTTTTTTTATGATATATACTGTTATTAGCTTATATTGTTATTGTTCAAAATAGTTATCTCATGTCTTATATCATGCAGTCAAATGGAACTCTGCTCTTGGACACAGGTCTTGGGTTTTATGTCCCATCCACCTCCCCAAAATCCACTCATTTACCACTTCAGACAAAAGAAGAAAACACATAAACCTATTTTAAGAGATAACGTGTATTTTTATGCTAGAAATGCTATGTACGTGTATTTACACTTGCCTGGTAATATGCTTATGTGTTGTTTTTTTTTTTTTTGTGCGTGCTACTCCACCCATCCTGCAGTGAAACCCTATGAAAACAACCCAGGCTATCATTTTGCTCCCCTCCTCCCCCCACACACATCAGCAGTTAGTGAAATGCTGACCCTTGTCTTTCCCTGCACCCCTTTTCCCAGTCCACTCACACACACCGCTTATTGTTTCCTCTTTAAAGGTGCACTTACATTTCTACATCGGACATACTGTAGTGTAACCCCCATCTAGGAAGTGTTTTGGGGGGTGGGCTGGGGGCTAGGGCACTCTGTTGAAAGAAATAAAAATAAATAAAAAGGAGCAAAGGAAAAAAAAATCAATAGTTGTGCGCATTAATCACGCTGCTGCCAGAGAGAATTATGGGAACATGAGCTGAAGGATGCATTTTGTGCATTTGCAACATATGAGTGCTGTGTGAAGGGGAGTTTGGGGAATTGGAAGACCCTTTTAGTCAGAGGTGAGGTTAGAGCAGAGATCAGGCCTGTTTGCTTCACATGCATCTCACTCTAGTCTTGAGACAGCTGCGTTATTTTAGCCTTTATTTGTTCTTAAACAATTAAAGAATATATTCTTATTTAAAAGTACTGTTTTTTTAATGATATTGTAGCTTTAACTTTGAGTTTTTTACTGTTCTTTACCCATCTACCCCTGGCTGTGAGGATTGCCATTTGCACAAGATAAAAACGGGCTTCTCTTCTGACTTTCTGTTTGAGCCCTTGCCGTTTGAAGTCTCCATCTTAGCTGCGGCGAAGGCTTGAGGACATGATACATATTTGATAAGGATCGATAGAAGGGTTACTGAGACAGAGATGGAGGGAAATCGATCTCAGACTGGTCTTCCCAAAAGAATCTTAAAGCTAAGGTCGTGTTTGGAGCGACCTTCTGGCTCACTAGCTCAGGGATAAAAGAGTAATTTGTGCTAAAATACAAAGAATTATTCATTCTGTTCTCACTCTGTGTGCCATCATAAATCAGTAAAACAATTTGGTAAAGAAAATGGCATAAGAAGAGATGATTACACCTCTCTGGTTTGTTTTATCCAAGCTTTTTGCATTCTATTAAGCCATCACTGACATCCTAATCACTATGCACAACAATAAGGCAATCTGTTTAGTAATGGGAGAGTGAGCAGCAGACAACATTCTGGCACGGTGGCTGTGATTCCCAGCTGATACTCCATACGGAAAGACAAAATCAACAACTGTTGAAGCGGGCGCTCTTCCATCAGTGTTTACCAATAAACAGTAACAATATGGCAGCCATTAGACTGTTTAGGCAGCGAATGATTTGGGTGGTGATGGCTGGGCGCACTGGGAGGCTGAACATGCTCTCATCTTTAATAGGCAATTTGGCTTTGTGTGATGGGGAAGCCCCTTTTGTTTTTCAGCTGCAGTAAAAAACAGGAGATTAAATAAGGCTGGTTTTAGTACAGTGCACTCAGTGGGCAGCAGGAATCTGCTTTAATGTAATGTCATGTGTTTATCTGATGTAGTTAAAATACTCTTAAACCTTCTTAATACAGCCTGATCTCGATGTGTAAATGTAATCTTACAGATTGTAGTGCATGCATATCTAATGTTCTGTTCATCTAACTTTACACTTATAGTTGTGTTTAGAGAGTATAAGAAAAACAGGTTGTACAGTTGAATATAAGGACACATGAGTCAAAATTGTGTTAATAGTGTACACATTGCAACAAGGGTCACAGTGTTGTTACTGGTCTGGGTTGTTATACTACGTCTATAAACTCCAGATTGATGGACATGTGCAATATCAAAAGTGTGCAAGCAAATATGGCCTTTTATTTATGGTCTTTATTTATGTATCTAAATCATTGTTATGTTTTTTAGCCAATCAGAGCACTTGTTTAGGACATTAATACCAAAACGGACTAACATACAAATAGTGACCAGACCATTATTCTAACCACTTTGTGGTGATACTATCTATGTAACTGGACAATATTAAGGCAGAACACAATATCCATTTCCAAACAGGTCTGGTTGAGTGGGCCCAGTTGGTGTTGAGGTCCGTCCTGTCAGAGCTTATGGATTACTGTAGAGCCATGGTGGGATGAGAAGGGACTGGAGTGGGGCCAAAACTCGCCTGGCTCCGGGCCAAGACACAGATTAGTAATAAACATGGTGAGCTAATTACAACCGGACCCAGCAATTAATTTCTGTTTATAAACTCTCCTGGACGAGGTTGGATGACTATGGCTGCTTGGCGTGTATGGACCATGTGTGTTTTGGGACAGGTGGCCCTCTTTATGGAGCATCCTGCCATATGCTGCCCGCTAAAGCTAAAGCACTGGGAAAGAAACTGGAGTCACATCCAATAATGCAACAGTGTCTGATCCCATCTTAAAAGTGACTGATTAGAGTAAAAAAAGGCACTTAATAACTCCAATCACTCGGCCGACCTAATAAGGATTTTTCATTGGGTTTTTTTTCTCTTCGTCTCCAGTCCAATCAAGGATTAATGCGTGGTCTAATTCTGCTCCCAGGGTGGTAAATCTGGAAAATACATTAAATCACATTGAGCCTCTTTAAACTTTCACACAAAGCCTTGGCGCCTGTGCCCCATGCTGTGCCTCTATAACACTGATTAGACATGATAATGCTGGACACCAGGCTAATCGAGTTCACATCACTTACCAATCTAATATTAACAGTTGGTACGTGGGATGCCAAAGATACTATAATTGTGAAAGCTAGTTTAATGAGTGGGCTGATGGTGACAAAATCAAGAGACACGAAGGATATTGTTCATTCAAGGTTATCTTTTATTTCTATACAAAACTATACAAAATCATAACACACTAATGCTAAAATAGAAGTTTAAGCTTACTTTAAAATACTAGCTCTGAGTTCAGCAGTAGGCCAATGCAATCCTTCCAATATGTCTACATATATCCAGTGCTAGTATAGCCACTTTCTCCATATCATCAGTAGCCATTACTTCCTTGTTCACAGGCAGTGTAGACCAATGGGAACGCCCCCAACTCGGGTCATCATGGTCGTTTTATATACACAGATTCCCTCCTTTTTTAATTTATGAATTTATGATATAGATTTTTATACATGACCAGTTGTATTATTTCTGTATGTTTTTATTGTAGATTAGTTTTAACTGATTTTAGTTCTTTTTCAATAAGCTGTATTTAGTAGTTGACAATTCTTGGTTACAGTACTGTTACTGTATGAATGTGTGTAGTTGTACATATAAATATGCACTTATGTTTGTTCTGCAGTTGCTCAGCACTTTGCCCAAGACAAATTTCCCTTTGGGACTATAAGGTATATTTGATTTCATTTAATTTGTCCTCTTTAGTGGGAGCAGGAAGTAATAAGATGTCCAATTGGCTTTAAATTTCTATTTTCTATTTTTCCTATTAACATAATGTTATTTGAGGTGATTAAACCAATATTTTTTTGTACCTTTAATTAACATTTTACCCAATGCACCATTGATTTTTTGTTCAAAAGGTCTTGAGACCATTCGTAGAATTTTCCTCACTGTTTTTGGTCCTCTGAAAAAAAATATACAGTGCATATTTTTTAAGAGTCCCATATATCACAGTCCATCCTCCAGACTGTCCAGTTCCAGTCCAACAACAGATTTTACCCTCCTGGTCAACCTTTACACCACCTCCCCAGCTTACAACTACAAAGAAAAGTCCATTGAAAGTCCATGTGAAAGATGGATATGAGCTTGTTGTACTGCAAAATGCTTTTCAATAGATGAAAAGTAACCATTAGACTTTCCAAAATGTAAGTGGCATTAGACACAGTAGTTCCGTTAAATAGAACTACAGCCCAATAATGAGACAGTGAGTGGTTTTCATTTGCTGCCCATATATTTGACGGATCGACTCCCTCGGTAGGTAATGACCATGTGACTTCTCTGCAAGGTGACCGTCTATCTTCTTCTTGATGTATGAAGCATCAAGCGTCATTATTTTTCTCCCAAGGCCCGTTTTCTCTCCTCTTTTGTCGCGTTTAGCATGAGCCTTGAGAGCTAAGAGGCTGACACACACCCACATGATGCGCGTCGGGTACACAGTGAGTCTTTGACCTCACCTTGCCATTGTATAGCAGTGCACTATAAGATCCACACAACAGACATAGTCCCTGCAGGCTGTCAAGGAAACAAGAGATACAGGTAGATGGTGATGTCAAACTTACAATGGCAGTCATACTAGAGACCAAAGATTTATAGAACATAATGCAGTGTAACGGTTTAATTTGTACACATATCCTTTCATGGCTCTTCAAACACCCAAAAATGTAACATGTTTGGAAGTGCATTTTAAAATTTGTGTCCTAAGAAAAAAATGAAACACTACAAGATACTGTTCCCAAGTCATATATGTGCAAAATCTGTTAATATTACCTTACCATATCAGTTGACATCACAGTGAATTTACCCCCTGCTAACCTATCCTCGGATATTTTGAAAGGTATTGCAGATTTAGGATTTTATAAGCTCCAAAATCTATAGATGAATAACATTCATAAACAAAGTTTGAAACATATACCTTGGAGTCTGAGTGTACTACTATAGAGTGCAAGCTGCACTGTCTGTTTTTATATCCTCGATGGAAACAAAGTTTAGGATTACACTGTAGGGATTTTATTACAGCAAAAACTCTATATCCCCTCTTTGTAGGTCTGGATCTGCATAGAATAACATACAACATATGGTCTTCAAGGTGTCAGGGTCATTTTATATACACTGATTCTCTACTTTTTACAATTCAGGAGCATCTATGGTAATCCTGTGGGGATATGCTATTGTCGCTTTCAGGGGTGCTCAGTTTCTGAGCTTTTTGTCCGCTTTTGTGGGAACAGGAAGTAATAAAATGTCTAATAGGCTTCAAATGTTTATTTTTCCTATACTGACATAATGTTATTTGAGGTGATTAAACCAATACGTTTTACCTTTATTTAACTGTATACGTAAACATTTTACATGATGCACCTTTGATTTTTTGTTCAAAAGGTCTTGAGACACCATTTTCAAATAGGCAGCAAATACATATCTGTGTCATTGTTTTGTTTTTTTTTTGTCCACATAACAGCATGAATTTTTTGAATTCTGATAAAAACAATGACAATATTTAAACATATTTATTCCCCATTTATGCTCCTTTTCATGAAATTGGTGAGAATTTCAATATCCCACTATAGGCAGCCTTGTGTCCCATTTATTTTCCACAAGCGAGACACCAAATATGCGAGCCACTGCAACCTCACATTTGGTAAAAAAAATCGTGGGGGCAAAAGGAATAAACAATGTGAAAACAGTGCTAGGTGAAATTTGTAACTAAAAGCACATGGCTAATTTGCATAAACAAATACCAATGCAATGTATTAAACACATGGTAAATTTTTTTGTGCATATATTCTGAACACACCTAATATGTTCCTAAGTACCTAAGTGATATATTAGGGACACAAGGAAATACAGCGAAGGATGTGTGAAGAATATGAGTAAAAATGCATTTGTGTGAACATAGCCTGGTAGACAGTATGGAAATCTGAAATGGAAAATCGGTGACAAGCCTGTGTGTGGCAGGAGCATTAAAGTGGAAAGGATGGAGTCAATCTCAGCCTTGGCTTTGTGCTCTAAGAGCAGCCAGTCAACCTGTCATTTGCGAGCGTGACGTCACGAGGAGACAACCACGAGCCGAGTGGCCTTTTGACAGACGCAGCCTGCAATCTTCACATCAGCGTAGGAGTGGAGCCGGCCAATCAGAGCGCGGCGCACGCTTATCACCTGCACCCAGCTGCTGTTGCCCCTCTGAGCGAGCATGGAGACAGAGAAGGGAGCAGGGACGGCTGAGACATAAGAGCCTGTTTTGTCTAACGCCGCCGAACATTCACGCCCATATCTCCCTCACATAGCGTTTTCAGTGTGCGTGTATATTTGTGCCGTTTAAAGAAGAATGAAAAGCCAAAATCCAATTATTCTGTGTGTTGTTATTAGTGCTGCCTCAGCCGGGCCGTAGTTAATGCTAGTGTGATTCGAATGGAAGCTGCATGTGTATCCCTTGTGAAATGAGAAGGAGGCAGAGAGAAGGAGAGATAAGCTCAATCTGAATTGATTTTCCTGTTACTTTCTGCTGTACTTGAGTTTCCATAGCAACGTGGTCAGGTTCCCTCGGCCTCCTAGGGCAAGTGTAATTGTTGTCTCCCAACCAAACTCTCCTTTTTCTCCCTCTTTCTCCCCTTTCCTGTATATACTTTCACCACATTTAACATATGCTCTGCTAAGGCTTTTCTGCATTTAAGACTATTAATCAGACTCATTACTTACTTTAGAGACTTTTGCTGAATTCTTGTAGACCACAGAAACTCAAAAAAATGTTTTTCTGAGCTGAAAAATGTCAGGTTAGTTGGATCCATCGACATTTTATTACTCATAGAATAATATTTTTTCCAGAAAGCACCATCTGAGTATTTGGTGTGCTGTGAGTAATATTGACTATTCACTCTTTTTAGACTTTTGCTACATTCATGTAGTTGTTGGAAACTTGGTAATTTTCTGAGTAAAAATGAGCTGATGCCAGCTCAAGTTGGAAAAAATTCTACACTGTTAAAAATAAACGGTCAATTTCACAGTAAAAAAACAACAAAACAAAAAACAAAAAACTGGCAGCTGCAGCCAGTTAAAGGGACATTATGAAGACAAAACAGTCTAGACACAATGCAGTTGTACTAAAGGATTGTAAGTAAATCGTTTTTTAATGGCACAATCTTAACAAAAAACAAAAGCATACTGTATTATGTTACAATCAATCTAGTGTTCTTTTATATAGTGTAATTCAGTGTATTTACTACAGTTATATAGTAGTTTGGCAATATATTGGATATTTTACCGTAAATTCTTCAGACTTTTTTAACAGTGTTAAACATTCTGACATTCTATGCATCATATCAACATGGCAGCAAAATAGAGCTGTTTTACTAATTTGCACCTTAACTTTAACCTAGTTTACCATTAGCTATCACCAGGAGTGACCAATAGAAAAGCTATTAACTGAACGTTAGCTCAAACGATATTTTAGTATTTATTAGCATTTTAAATATTGGCTGTATACACATTGTTGTTACATGCTAATAAAAACTTTACAAGTTTCACTGTTAATAACAACATTAATATTCCGATATTCTGAGTTGAAAGCATTTGACCACCAATCAGAAAAACCACAACGACCATTTCAGGACCATGTGAATGCAGCATTTGCATGTAAATAATAGGTAGCTTTGACGGAAAGAGCAGAAGGAATGAACTGACCAATAAAAACACAGCAATGGAAGGCATATCACAACAAAAAAAAGTAATGAAACTGTATAGCTGAAATTGGGAGATAATCAAGAGAAATTGCTGTGTCACAACTTTTGCAGAAATTTAATTATACGCCTCAAATTTGTGCAAGGAAAATGAGGCCTCCTGGCTCATATGACAGACTGGAAGTCCGGGAGTAATATTCCTACATTTTAGTCCAGATATTTTTTAATCTATATTATCAGCTCATTCTGTTCTGCTGTGTGTATAACAGAGCGTTCACAGATGTTTGCAGCCTAATGGCTCATGGAGGCCTTGCCGGCTCAGCAGGAAGTACAGGCATGCATCTTGGGTACGCGATTAGGACTGCTGATCTTGAAACATTTACATTATGGCCTTCAGGTTATTACTCAAGAAAAACAGCCATGAAGCATCTAGAAAATAGAGCAGAGATCATCACTGTAACCCATAATGAGTAGGTAAAAGTATTGGACCTGGACATAAGACAGTCTATGGTTGAAAAATGAGGATTTTATGAATGGTGTAGAGTGTTATGTATACTGTGTTTTAAGTATAGCCTTGGATTTGTGTTAGCATTGGACCTGTCCCAATCTGCTTTGTGTTTTCTTGCTCCGGATCAATGCTAATTAAACACATCTCCCTCAGGGATGGGATAGAGGCCACGCAGAGAATCAGAAATGGTCGTCAAGGTCCATGCTTTGTGCTGACCACATTAGGGACAGAGACCTTAGGAAATATCTGCAGTTATAACAAAAAAAAGATAAAGCCTTGTGTTGGCTACTGCTGTTATATCATCGACTGGCATTAGCTGATCTGACTTGTTAATGGAAATCTTGCACCTCTGATGTATTAGTGTCCACTTAGATCACAATTCTTTATATTGAATTGAAGACCTTAATCAATGGTCACTAGTATATTCACCAAAGTAGAAATAGAACTCATATTATTAAACTGTATGGAAATGTGCTACAACTAATTGGATGAAAATGTAATTGTCAGTAGGGTAGCCATTAATTGAACTGAATGAATGAAACACCATCAGGACAAAATATATAAAAAAAATATTTAGTCTTCAATTAGACCCTGTTGTAAAAGTCAAAATATATAGCAGAAGGTTTAGTTTGAGTGTTATTCGACAAAGCTAAAGTTTTTCTCAAGCAGCCAAATAAGCAACTATTCTCCATAATGAACACTTCTATAGGCTACAGTTCACTTGTCTTTATTTACTGTAAGTTTAAAGCTATTTTATGTATTTGGCAAATGTGGGAGTCTCTAGAAAACAGTGGCAGGATTGGTTTAAAGAGTAACTAAACCAAAAGTCAAATTTGTAGGCAATGAGCTTGTCGATAGTTTAGTCCAGGGGTAATCTGTGTGGGGCCCAGGGGCCAAAATTGGCCCACCAAGGGGCTTGATTTGGCCCGCCAGGTCATCATGTTTCATAACTGGAATAGCATACTGACAACTGCTTTAACCTGCAATTATGGTCGTGCATACTTAGCCAGTGGTAAAGTAATGGCCAATTCTACTGAATAGAAGCCAACAGGTATACAGTATATACCCCAGAAACAGCCTAATACCCTCACTCATGGAGCACATATTACCTCAAAGGGTCTTAAAAAGAAGACAATTCAGGTAGGTTTGTGCATGTATGCACATTTACACACTTAATCTAAGTCCACCACTAGTCCTATTTTGATGGATTTCTGAAAGGTCTGGGTCAAACAGTTTAAGTTTCCAGCTTCTAATTTGACTCTACCTTATCAGAACAAAATGGAGACATAGGCTGAGGAACACAGACAAAAAGGCATTTTAAACAAACCCGCAAAAAAGAGTGCTTCTTTTTATAACACTTAAAAGATTTTTGCATTTGGCCTGTGGCCCTCTAATACATTTTTCTTTTGGCCCTCTGAGGGAAAAAGTTTGGGCACCCCTGTTTTAGTAAAACGTACTGTTAGCTCTTTATTTTAGCTAATGAGCTATCTCATCAAATCAGCTCCACACTTTACTTACTTTGTTTACTTTACCTGTATGTTACTTAATATTGTTGTTTAATTGATTAGTCCATTTTTATTGGAATACATTTAAGGGGAAATATCCTACTAACCCAGACACTGGTTTTGTTTTTGATGTTGAATGTCATTTGGTTCATTTGTTAGCTGTTAGCTTTAGCGTAATGGGCTGTCATAGCAAATAAACTTAACTGTCTGAGACATCCTTATTTTAACTGTTTGGCTAAAATAAACTAATATATACTACATATTTACTTTATTGTGTTTTTAAGGGGAAGTATCCTACCAACCAAGACAATGGTTTTGTTTTTAAAGCTAATGGCTAAATGCTACTAAACCAGTGCATCTATTTGTTAACTGCTAGCTCCGTAGGCTAATGGAGCATCTGTCCAATCAACTTTTTCAGCTGGTTTTAAGTGAAATTTGCCAAGTGTAGGTATTTTATAGTGGTGTACATTGTGTACATTGTTGGTTTGTTCATTTATACATTCTTAACAGCAATGAACTGGCTAACAGTTAAGCGTAGCATCTCTAGCCTCCACTCCAAACAACATGCAGCAGTATACTGTACTACCGTAGACTACAGTACAGCAGCTCCACTCCTCTTCTCCTCCATCTCTTCCCCCGAAACACACTGTTAAAACAAGTCAAGAAAAATGGAAATGGGAGCCATGTTTTTTGTGCATGCCTGGCGGACAGATAGGCGCTGCATAACTAGCACTTTCCTCTGAAGTAGGGAGAAATCTATTTGCTCGTAGAAGCTGCTTGCATAATCCTTTAGTTACACTTGCCAGCTGTGAGCAAAGATATGGCGCTGTGGGATTTGGCATGAATATCACTGGGAGGACAAAGAAATGAAACTGATAAGTGTTTGTGTGCCGAGGCCTTTGCATAATCCACGATAAGTAATAATCAGCTCTTTACGATCAAGCTCATACAAAAGTGATGAGAAGACTATGTAGGCCTACATTTTTATTTGAAAATGATCATCAATACACTAATGAGAAGAAAGAAGTTGGATATGAGATCTTAAATTATAAAAAATTGTTAGGCATTGTATAGATTTTTGTTGACAATTTCTGGTTTGATTTGTGTGAATGATTTTATAGTAAACATAAAAGAAAGTATGCCTTACTATCTCTTTTAATATTAAATGAAAATAATTATTAATAATACTGATTTTTACTTCAAATTCATTTATTCATTTTCCTCCACTTACAATAATAAAAATAATAGACCTTATTACAAATATTCATACATCAATATTTCTTATGTTTTTGTCATGACCTAGATATGATAATTGATTAAATGCTTAAGTATCTGAAAATCTTGAAATTTTTGTCATATGCCACATGACTTTCAGAATTTTATTTATTTATTTTTACAAATTTCCCAGCCCTAAGCATCATTGTTTTATCATCCTATACTATGTTATATAACACTCATTACATTTCTTCTGGCTCACCTTTCTGTCACTCACTTCATCAGTATTTGTCGAAGGTGTGCAGACAGCAGCAGAGAAACACCACATCATTCAGCAGCTTCCAATACTGGTGTCCTTTCTCTCTGCCACTGTTTGTTTGCTCAGCCTCCTCAGCTCTGGCACCTCATCCATAGAACGGGAACAGACAGCTGCTGAAAGCTTTCATGGAATAGCAGCGGGCTACATGCTAAAGGTGGCTGTGTTTAAGAATGCAGCGAGATGGGTTTTTTTCACTGCATTTCACCCAAAACAGTTTCTGTTTTGCTGATTTAAGTTCACATTTTAAATGCTAATTTTGTATTCAAATAATGCTGTTGCAGTAAAAATAGCAGCAAGCATTTTCAGAACTCCAAATTTATGTCTTTTCGTGTTCCAACCATATTTATTATTGTGAAAAGGTACAGATAGATGTAGTACATTACAGTTAAATTTTAGATTAAACTGACAATTATTAGAATTGCAATGTTACCAAAAAATGTGTTTCCGTACATTGTATTTCTATAAAATTTTTGTACAAAATTTTTGTGGAAACCTATTTTAGAATAGCAAGAGTGTGCAAATTATAGGAAAATGTAAAGAAATTATAAATGTTTTGTTTTTTTACCTTAATTTAATTAGATTTTAATACTTAAATTACAACAACAGTGTGCAAAACTAGGTGGAATTAGCTTAACAAAGTGTTACCTACTAGTTCAGTAGAAAAAGTTGTAGCATTAGCAACCACCAAAATATTTAGATTCAGTTTACCTCATTGTCAATGGTGTTCTTATTAATGAGCTTTAAGTGAATTTTGTGCTAATTATTTTACACAAACTTCAATATTAAAATATGAACTTTTAAAACAAACATATGGTTCCCAGAAATCATACTTGCTTAAGTTAATTGTCCTGATTTCTGCAAGACGTCTGCTATGTCTGCCTTCAGTCTGTGTTTACAGTTCGTCTCTGATGCCCAAATAACATTAACATTTCATTATGCAGAGATTACAATAGAAACTGTACCAAAAAAAGGCAAGTGTGCATCCGAGATGGCTAAAATATTGATGAGGCGGCAAAGTTAATGGCTCCAAATGTGAACGCTGGGGTGAGAATGGGAGCTATGAGGAGAGTAAGAAGGGAAGACATGTCTTGTAAAGCTGGGCTCTGGGGGGGCTCGGGCGCATAATCAATGAAGTGAAGTGTGTGTTGTACATGTGGCATGGAGTTGAGTTCACACAAGCCAATCCTATTTTTACAGAGAAGATAGGTCTGTTGCTATGCTCCTTGAGAAGGTTGAACTCGCGAAAAGATGGGCGGCTTCCACTCAGATGTCTCCTCACACCTCCAGAATGGACGCACAGAGAGAGAAGGGGGGTCTGCCTTTGCTAGGTGACACCTTCTATTGATTATTGATGATCTGATCCATTAGACACTCAAAGGAACGTGTTGACACCAGCAGAAATAGACTCGGTACATATTCATTCTTTTTAGGCCGAGGTGTGAATGCAGCGCTGTCTGGTTCAACACGAAAAGAGGCTGTCTTAAGTATTTATCAAGAATTGTATTATTTACAATTGTGTTATTTACTTTAAAAGCAATCTTTAATCTTAAATGCGTAGTTTCAATTGGCTTAAATGATTTGTTGGTCTATTATTTTACAGAGGTATAAGGGGCCCAAGACTTTACTTATTCTTAAACCCACAAAAACTGGGTTGATTATAAAACTAAACACATACAAATGTTCTCAGGTGTCTAGCTTAGAGCTACATGATGACTACGCCGAAAGACTTTAGCGTTGACGCTGCTATCGAATCAGTTTTATCAGAAGTAGAGAGTATTTCTTCTTTGAAAGAAGCGCAAAAAGTGGCATGTTATATCGTTGCTATGATTGGTTAAAGAAACCTCATGCTAAGCGGATACTAGTCGGTGCTTCACCCAATCAACACCAAGTTTTTGACAGAAGGCGCCTCCCTTTCGCAAACGCTTTAAACGGGAGCCTTCCCAGATGGTTCTGCGAAATAGACTATGTTCTGTGGAGCAGTTCTATCTGGCAGAGTCAGGTTAAATACTAACCTAAATACACAAGATTCACTGCTGCCGCTGCTTGTAAGCTTTGTCTCAAAGAAAAGAAGCATCCGTCTGTGTTATTTAGTGGTAAACATGCAGATAAAGTTACTGTACATGCAAGATAATCACTCCCAAACAAGTCAATCAGATTGTCTGCTCATGTCATCTGCTCCAGATGTCATCTATTAGATGTAAGATTAGGGAGAGTGGTGTTGGATTAGCCAATGCAGAGGCAGAATCATCTTAGATTAGATTATAGTATATGGACATCTGGGTCGCTGTGAAGGCTCTGCACAAGCAAAATAACATTAAGTCAGCGTCACACAGCGAGACAGTACACAGACTGTAATCAGCAGATGAGCAGAAGCAGCATGACAGCATTATGGGACTCAAAGACAGGAGAAATCCTTCACTTGTACCATTTTTACTGTTGTACAAGAATACTTCAGTACTCCCTCACTTATTTTAACATAGTACTAACTTTGAACAGCTACTTTTTACTTTATGAGCTTGAACTTTCAGTTTTGAAGGGAAATTGCAATTCTTCCTGTCTAATTTTGTTGAATTTGTTTATATCCTCTTGGACAGATTTCAGACATGGAGACAGAAGGGAGCTGGCACCAGCCTGATGTCATTAAGAATATTCTTTGAATACATTTTGTTATATATAATCTTTCCAGTTTGACATTTGTGCAGTAAATTAACTCAGTCCTTTTGCATCATAAAGTAACTAGTGTCTGAATCCAGACAGTACACTACAAATTAAAACTGGACAAAAAAAAGAAAAAAAGTGTGTGTGTCAAAGTTGAAAACAGTCAAAGCCTGTGTGTGTCTGAAGAAGGTGATCAGGCCCCAGTGCAGACAGCCCGTCCACTAATAATAATGGTTATTTTCTCCGGCTCTCTCCCGCTCCGTCTTTGCTCAGCATTTGTTCGCAGGCCTCTTGGCAGATAGATGTGCAGAGATTACACCTTCTAATTGGTGCTAGCTGCTGTGGGCTGCTGTAGTTCAATGGAGTTTAGTGCTGCGTAGACTCTTTTTATGTAGTGTGGATCTGTAATAACAACCATAATGACTTTAGAATAGTATGTTTATAGTATGCGCCGGTGAAGTGCACTTAGACGTCGAATTAATACCTTATTGATCCCGGGGGAAATTTTAACACTGCGAACAGTTGGATCAGCAGAAATTACATCTGAAAATGATATACTTTGTTTCTAGTTATGCTTTTTAAATGGCTTGTGTGATTTTTATGTAGATAGATGTGGGGCAATATAAAGCTGACTATACCCATAGACAGAAGAATAAATCTGGACTAAAAAGTAGCTCTAGGTCTACAGAGCAAAAAATAAATACTAGATTATGGTTGCAGACTTAGTCCTAGCTACAGTCCATGTAGCTAGTGATGCTAACTACCCCAAAGAAATGTCCAGACCATTGTAAAGGGTTTAGGCCGAAATCACAGGAACATTAGAATTTAAAAGAACTTAGAAGAACATCTTTGAAGCTAGCACTCAGCTAACATTCATAACATTGAATGTATGGGTTCAAATAAAGAGCATGAGACTAGAATCCTAATTAAAAAACATCAAAACAAAAACCATGTAGACTTGGTGTTTCAGTTCAGTTTTATGAACTCATTTTTTTTAATGGGAGCTACTGAAAACCAAACTTCACGGATCCAGCCCTCACCTGGACAGCCACTGGTCCCTCTGTTCACTTTTTTCTACAGTGTATGTTTGAATCTCTTTATAAGCTTGTATTTTTGGGATGGTGCATTTTACAGTATGTCAAATTAGGCCTAACTGCATTGTATTTGTGCACATCTCTAAACATAAACCAGCATCATTGCATATACACAACAATGCTGTCAATGCACAGTTATATAAATATTTTATAAACCCTTTAAATTCAACAAACCTTAGCCATTATATTGTGTGTTATAGCCCAGGAGCGGTCCTCTCTGCATGTGAATAAATCAGGCCAAACAAACACCTGACACAGCCCATATGATGGCTGATTAAGTTGTTAATGTGTGACATTATTGGAGGTGACAGTAGGATCTGGTCTGTATTTGATGATGATGATGCAGGCCTGGCTTCTGCTCCGTTTGCATCTGTGGCTTCTCTGTCTATCTGACGATCGGAGAGAGGAAAGAGGAAAGAAAATGATGGGAAAATGAAATATGACATGTCACGCTTTTTGTATTTGCTGCACATTTTCACAAGGGTGCCGTGATGTTGGTCTGTGAGAGAATGACGCACATCTGCAGGCTGCATGTCACTCGTACATACAGTATTACATTTGTCATGGCTTTATTCTGGACATCATTTTTTATAAACTTCAATATAATATTGAAAGGACACTTAGCCAAACAACACTGTTAGGTTCAGGCTATGAAATTTTGGTTTTAAAAACCATAATATTTAATCTCACAGCAGTCATCATGTGACAAAGCTGAAATTGTGGTAATTCTTTTCAGGTTTTTGTTAAGAGAAGTTGATGTAAGTACGCAACATTTATTTACATGGTCATCTAGCTAACTGCTAATTTTAGTGTCTCAAATATCTGCCACTGTATTTAGTTGTACATCAGTGAGATTGGTCACCTTTGATCCAGACGTTTCAACATACAACCATTTAGATTATGCCACAAAAAATTTGCTCTTTCACAAAAAGCCTGGAATTACCTGAAATGCCAGGTATATCGTAGAACCACCTGGTCTTTCCCGCCTCTGAGTGCAGGCCCATAAATACTATCAGAGGTACACCCTACCCTTGATCCCACAGATGGTCAGGGATCAAGGACAACATTTAGATGTGGACCCCTCCCTCCTTTTCATGTCATGTCTATAACAACTGTATGTTCTTGTGGTCAGCACACCTTCCCAAGCCCATGCTTTGCAGAGAAAAACCTCCAGTACTGGTCCAATAGACAAATAAAGCTGAAGTTTTTTACTTCTAAACTACAATGTCCATCTGTTTGGCGTTAATAAACAAACACAGCACATTATAATGCCTGGAGCTAGCTGAAGCTGGCCATACACTGTGCTACTTCAGAGTCTTTCAAATAGAACCCCAACTCACAATTCACTGTATAAGTAAATCACATACTAGGAAAGCCGAAGCTCATGTTTGCTGCAACCAAATTTTCCAACATATCAGAATTTCATTCAACCATTGTTTGTCTGGAGTGTGGCAGAAGGATTAATCACCTCTATAAGACCAGAAGTTGGACTAAAACAATTTCCCTCAGTTTCAACAGTCTCCATTTCTGCATTTCTAAACAGTGGTCTGGATGCTACACAGAATCAGCCAAATTTATGTGTTTAAATTAAAATTTAGCTATTAGAATGTACTGTCATCATTTCAAAAGTGCTGTTTTAAATTGTAAACACCTTAGTACAAACACCACCTCGGACCTTTTTGAATGTACTGTCATGCTTTCTGCTGCTGTGTGCTATATTGCTTTCATCCTACTCCTCAGTTTTAAAATGAAAATGCACTAGTATGAACAGGAAGGACAGCTGTATTTGCTGCACTTTTATTCGACTGGAGTGACGCACTTCTGCAGGCGTTGTGTCTGGCGTGTATCACTCGTGCATACAGTATGTTTGTGCCATAGTCTGAGTGTGACTCCAGTTGCATTTGTCACTGCTGTTTCCCGGGGTGTGTGTGCACGTCACATTTGATTAAAGTTAACCCTTGTGAGCCGACTGGTACCCCCCTCCACCCTCCCTTTAATGTCTTCCCTATCTTTTCCTCCATCCTCCTTCCATCACTTCCTCCTCTATTCTCCCTTTCTCCTGGCGTATACACTGACAGCGCAGGAGAATACTCTCCCTCAAGGTCTCACCCTCCCTTTTCTCACTCCCACGGGTGGCGTTTCCCTGGTAACAGTGTCAGAGTTGACTGGGTGGGTGCAGATAGATGGCTGCCCTTTATCGGACTACACCACCGGTCCGGTAATGAAAGCGAGCGGACTGGGCCACTCACACCCCTCTGTTCTCACCTCGAATGGACTGTTCCACATGACACGCGTGAATATTACCTCGACCCCGGCTCAGTGTGTGTGTGTTTGTGTGTGTGTGTGTGCACTTCTTATTCTTTCAATATACGTGTTCATTTCAGCCTGCGTGCCCTGTCTTATATGTTTGATGTGCAATATCTCTCATTGAATGGGACATATTTGGGGAGGAATTCCTCGCTTGTCATTCTTCTGTGTCCTTGGGATGAAAAACAAAATGGAGACTACAGTCTTTTCTCTGCTTTGTCTCCCTCCCCTCAAAGAAAAATCTCCACAGCGAGCACAAGCAAGAAGGAATTGGATCAGTCATTTTAAACAAGCTCCAGATGTATGAGTACTGTAATTGAATGGTTAATAATTGAAATGCAAACAGCAGCAATTGGTGTCGAGGCCACACATCAGCAGGGAACGACAGGAGCTGACCAAACCTGATGCTCTATTATGCATTCTCATTTAAAAAGGCCTCACTGGGTGTGCATATAATTGCTCACAATATTAAAGTAATCCCCTTTATAGTGTACACTAAAGAATACATATTTTATGACCTTCATCTGACTGTACGCTGTTGTTTTATGGTTTGTCAAATGAATAACCAACTCTAGTTAGCTCTTATATGCATCTTCTATATAGCAGCATAAATTACCTTTATGGTTGTATTGTTAGGGGATATTTTTCTGATTGCAATGATATAATTTCCATGTTCAAATAAAAGAGTCAAATAATATATAAAGATTTATTTTTTCTTTTAATTTGATAGCAGATAGACAGGAAACAGGGTGAGGCAGAGGGGTATGACCTGAGCCAGAATCCAACATGGGTCTTCCAAGTATGTATGTATGTATGTATGTATGTATGTCGCAGTTATGGACTCTATCACACACGTCAAACTCAAAGCCCTAGGGCCAAATGCGGCCCTTTGCAATGTTTTATGTGGCCCTCCAAAGGAGGTGATATTTTTGGCAGTATGTTTTTATTGGATTTGAAAAGGTTTTAGATGGACTTGAACAGGTTTTAGTTTGGTTTGAACAGGTTTAAGGTGTATTTGAACAGGTTTTAGTTGGATTTGAACAGATTTTAGATTAACTTGAACAGGTTGAAGATGGATTTGAACAGGTTTTAGATGGATTTGAATCAGATTTATTTTATTTGTTCATGAAATCTTACAGGTTAAGCCAGTTTTTGCCATTAAGAGAAATAAAACCTGTTTAAATCCAACTAAAACCTATTTAAATCCAATTTAAACCTGTTCAAATCCAACAAAAATCAGTTTACACAAAAAGAGGACATTTTTTTCTGCTCATAAACTTTAGATTATTATTGCATACAGATGTTTGGATATTTGGGTATGTTGAATTAAAGAGAGACGGGTGAGATGTTATAGAATATTATTATTATAGAATTAAGCTGAGTGAGCAAACACTGTTGTTGCCCTTTGTAACTTCATAATCTGTTTTATTCCTGAAACAGCAAACAAAACAGAGCAAGAGCTAACAAAATAGAGTTATGAAAACTGTGATCTTCCCATTCTTAATGCAAAAAGATTCACTTTTAATGCAGTAAGTACTGGGCCTAGATGATGCCACAAAAATTGGCGTACACTACTCCCCCTGCTGTCAGTGATTGGCATATGACAAATAACATGAAACCCTTGTAACAACATTTTCAGTATATTAAAAAAGTGTCACCGTCACAACAGGAAAAACAACATGGCAGCTACATGTGTGTGATAATGAAGTGTAAACAATCATATTAATAAGCACTTATAAGAAGGTGTCAGACCCTCGTTTGTAATAACTGTGCTGAATGTATACCTCCTTGACTTTGCCTTGTCTTTTTTTTTTAAATATATCAATATTTTCTCCCTAGATCCATTTCTGCCTGATGCACCTGTAATAACAGCCCTGAAATACATTTACAAACCCCTCTTTGTTCACTAAAGTTCTGAAAACTGTGTCATCTTAAAAGAAAAGAACACACTTTTCATGTCCCAGTTCTGGTTGTGGTTATACCCAAATTAATGTTGACCTCATAAAAGTAGTGCACAGCAGGACTGCAACTGTCCAGACAACTTCCCACTGAAACACGCCTCGGCCTCTGAGCCACACACACACAGTATTATGTCTTTAAAGTAATTACCCCAGGCCTGATCCAGACTGAGTTTAGTAGCATGTGATAATCCATGTGGGCAGCATATGGAGGAGGGGAATTAGAAGCCCCCAAGAAAAATAAAGAAATTAAAGTGTGCTAGTGGCTGTCTGCAGGAGGAACATTAGACGTCTTTATGACACTCTGAGGGCGGCCCCTAATGGATGTGAGAAAGTTGGTTCGTAATTTCGACTGAAGCTTTTATGAAAGCGTGCCATAGAGATTAAATACTGTAGATACTGTATGACGAGATGCAGAAAATGTTTGAATGGATTTGATAAATTTTACGACACATATAGGCAGCAGGCAGATGGTGTTGGTGATGATGGAAACAAAGCTTTATGCTGCTAAAGAGGTCATCATATTATCATCAGAGGAAACCTCAATCGGCAGATAACAAGGGGGCTGGGAGAGGGAAATCAGCTCCATATTGTCAGAATCACATAGTCATTTGGATAACCTTCCCCACTGAGACTTTGTAAATTGATTGAACTGCCACAGAGCCTGTACTTTCGACAAATTCTCATCCAATTTTACCTCCTGTTTTTTTGGCACCGGGGTATCTTCTCCTGGTTGATTTGCATCAATAAACCTCAGTAAGCAAGCCATTGTAATGCCTAATTGGGCGGTAATGAGCTGTCGCATTATGCAGAGTACTGAGGTTCAAGCTTATTAGTTGCTTGGTTGCCCATAACATTTTCCTGTCTTCCCTCCACTACTTCAGTGTTGCACCATTGTCAATGCGATCTCCCTCCCTCTCACCTCCTTCTCCCCCTGTGCTTCATCCCTATTCTTCTCAGCTATTTCTTTTCAATACCCCCCCTTTCGCCTCCCCCCTCCGCAGTTCTAAAAATAGTCTCCTATTATCCAGGAGGCCAGGGCCATGTACAGTGAGGCAGCAATCAGCATGGCGGCCATGCACATCAAGATTCACAATAGCTGTCATTCCGCTAACGCTAGCTAATATAATTCTCTCTACATTACTGCGAGCCCTGCTGGACTCAATAGGGGGGTTATATTTCAGGGCCACTCGGAATTATCTGAAACGTCTGATATTTTTCTCTTTTTTATGAAGTTAATACACTTCTGATAAAAAAAAAAAAAAGTCTGTTAAAAAGCCTTATAATAGGCTTTTGTGAATGTTCCCCATCCATGCCTACCACATTTTTGGTATGTCTACACATGAGCACACAAAGCTGAACCTGACGCTAGTACATTAGTATGGACTTTCATGCTTTAACTATTTGAAAGGTTGACCCTTAGCTGATCCTAGTTGCACTTCTTTAAAGATTCACTATGCAGAAATTTCCAGGGATGTTAGGCTTTGTTTCAAAGCAGCAAAGTACAATACAGATAACGTAGCTCAGTTTGGAAAACCACGGCACAGTTTTCTCTGATGTTAGAATTAATTTTGTGTTGTTATCTCTTTGGATTTGCTCTTGGTCAGTACTGCACCATAAGTCAACAAAGAAGGCAAACCAGTCAGCAGAGTATGCACCTTCATATTGTGGGATTGTGCATTTACCTTTTTAATAATATCCTAAATAGTTTGCCTTTATGTGGTGTACCTTAGTGATAGCAAGTAACCCAATATTGACCTGTCTCACCTGTCTATCTGGAGGGGCTTTCTTAGGTCAATCGGACCAGAAGATAGGCAGTTTTTTCCCCACTTCCCCAGTTCATACTGTCGTTGTGTCCCTGGGCAAGACACTTTACCCATGGGAATAGAGTGATTGTGGTGGTCGTAGAGGCCGTTAGCGCCCTAGGTATGGTTGCTACATCTCCATCAGTCTGCCCCAGGACTTGTATGCTTGTGTGTGTGAATGGGTGAATGAAAGCTTGATGTAAAGCGCTTTCGAGTGCCCAAGAAGGTACAAAAGAGCTATATAAATGCATTCCATTTGCATGCCATTTACTTTTTATAACTGGTCTGTGATTGGATTTATCATTTGTGAGTAATCGTTGTTTTGTTGTTGATTACATTACTAACTGTAAACAATCGCTACATCATCAAACCTAAAACATGCCCATGCACATCACTGTCTGCTGGCAGGATGTGAATACCATGGTTGGAGGAGTACAAGATGGATTTTTGAGAGTTTGTGAACTCAACATAGCCCAAAATAAACTAATTTACTGACCAGGCTTTAAGTCAAGAGTTAAATGCCTTTAAGCTTTAAAACTATGCACCACCTTCTAAATGAGTTTAATGTACTATGACCTAGATGAATGACAACTTTCAGACATATACTGTGAAACAATATACTGTACAAGATTATATATACCTATTAGATAGTTTACTGCTTGAGAAGATAAGGAACTGATCCCACAACCCTCTCATGTTTAGTCTGTAACTCTATATAAACAGAAAGTGAATAGTGTTTTGCGATTTAAAGCAGGGCAGAAATACATTTGAAACCTATTTTGAATGGAGCACTGTAAAAAAGCAACATCTTTCCTAGGTTATGTCAAAATGTTTCATGGCATGCATGATTGACATTTAAATAAAAAAGTTAAGTAAATATGACATTGAAATCCTCATTAGAACATTCAACCAATGTCAACAAATTAGTCGGCTGGAGAGTTAGCGCTTGTTAATGACCCATGTTCAGTGAGGAGCCAGAAGCTAACGAATCAGAAAAGTGTGCCTCATGGCTTTGATAATTAGCACTGTAGCGGAGCGGGGTGTTTACATGTGAGCGTGGAAGTGGAGGGGAGAGAGGGGTTGTGGGCTCGGTGCGACGTGTGAGACATTTTCATCTCTTCGAATCTGAACACAGTGTGAAGAGAGAAAAAAGCCCTAAGGTAACTGTTGACATTGCGTTTCGAGCCGCCGCGCACCCAGTTCCTGTTCAGTATTGTTCTAATGTATTTATGTAACGCTGCTAAACGCTCCAACCTGTTCCACATTCATCTACATAAAGCTGTACTATTGCCTCGAGGCGGAAATAGACATTTTACACACACACACACACACACACACACACACACACTGGAGATCATTAAGCAAAGCCCTCCAATTGCCAACCCCTGAACACAGCCTACATTCACTGTTGATTCCCTCCTTCACTTGTCACCCGTGATTGCCAAAAAGCAAGGCGCCATATGCCATTCTGTTTGGAAGTGCGACCACCCCCTGCGTTCTCTTAAATACACACATTCATACACTCACACTCCAGACATAATTTTCCCCGTCGCAGTCGCGGAAGACAACGACAGTGCAATTCCCCTCAGCGAACGACTCCCGATGAAAGCGAACGTTTGCCGCCTCTGATATTTTTTTTTTGATGCGCGGCGTCGATGTGATCACAGAAGACCTCATGTCGCCGCTCATCTGTCTCTCTTCTTTTTTCCCAAGTATTACGCCGTCTGTTTCCAACCACCCCTGCTGCAAAGGGAAACACTCACAGTAGACAAAAGCAAACAGTTTCCAGCTGCTCGCTAATTCTCTTTCTGATAGTCGGGTTAGCAGGTGTTTTCCAAGGAAATGGGGGCTTTTGCTTCTTGTGTAATGGTTGAGTAGGACTGTTTGTTCCTCAAATTGGTTTAGTTTAACTCTTCATCCTACATTTAAAAAAGGAGAATTAGTATTTATTGTGTTATTTATGTGTCTTCAAAATTTTAAGGGTTGAAATGGAGAGCAGTGCTTTGTTTACCCAACAGTTACTCTACAAAGTAATGTTATTGCCTGCCTGGCACACTTTTGCATGTTTCAATTTAAGATATTTGCTCAACAACACCTCTGACCTAGCTCTTGTGGTTGTAAAAAGATAAATAGATAATAGAATAAAATAGTTGCAATGCATAAACACAGTTACTCAGCTTATTATAAATCCATGGTTGTAAAGTGTCTATACTGCTGCCCATTTTTCGACTGCTCCCTTCAGGGCTCACCACAGCAAATAAAGTTTGCACATTTAGTTTAACACCGGATTCCCTTCTTGGTGCAACCTATTCCATTTATCCGGGCTTGGGACTGGCACACAGTGACCCCTTGTGGCTGGAGTATAGGGAAATCGAAACCCAATCTCCCACTGTACTAACATCATTCTCACGGCTAGTGGCAAAGCTAATGACTGTTTGGCAATAGACTGCAGCGTAACGGTAGGCTGTAATAATATGCCAAATATTGCAATATGTAACATGCATTTAATGAAAGATACGTAGTTTACTGATCTCTTTCTCCTGTACTATTTCTGCAGTCCATTTGCGCTACTGTATTTATAGCCGATTACTCATATTCATCTGAAATTAGACATAATAAGATGCAGTATATTGTCCCTGTGTTATTGTCCAACCCATGTGCACTAGGGGTTTGTGAAACCACTTTCTTTTCATATCCATTTTACAGTCTATGCCCATAGTAGTAGCTATAACCAAACCTTATACATACTCATATTCAACCACTGAACTTCACTTCTTCCCAAATGCTAAATTGCATTTTTTTTGTCTTATAGATGTTAGATGCGAAAACACAAAAGATATGCTTAAAGTCGTCTAGTGAAAGTCATGTCTTTGGTTTGGATTACTTTGAGATCCTTGTTGACCTTTAAATTAGCTGTTACAGTCCGGAAACTTGAAAGGTATCAGCTAATATCAGCATGTTATAAATGACAGTAGCTCTAATGTAATGTTAGTATAATGTTCAGTAGTTCAAGGGGAAAGGGTAAATCTAACTATTTTGCTGTATTGCAAAGTCGTTCTTCATTTTCCGTCTTTGCCAAACTGACAACCTCTCCATGTCAACAAATGCACCCTTATCTATATTGAAAGACAGTATTGACCCAGTGCCCAGTGGCCTTTCATTGAGGCATACCAGCTCCTTTAATTCCCCCAACTTGCCTAATTTCCCCGCTGACACACGAAGACAACGTAAAGAAGTCTGTCTATGTGATCCGACTGTCATTATCCTTCATGAACTGGTGCTTCATCATCATAGTGCTGACTGGCTGACTGACAGCGGTCACTGATTAACATATTGACTCTAATTGACTGTCTGGCTGGCCATCTAAATGAGTGACTCCGGAGGAAGACTTAGCGACTGGCCGACCGGCTGGCTGGCTGACTGACTGGCTTACTAAGGAACACGGCCACACTGACTCACTAATTAACTGACTGACCCACTAAAGTCCTGGCTGACTGATTGACTTGCTGTCTGGACTGACCAACTGACACTGGCACTGACTCATCCGTCACCGGTTTCCATCGCCGCAGAGAAGGGAATCCTCGAGTCCTAATATTACCGCTGCCTCGCTGACTGACGCCGCATTTACATTTTTTCCCATTAGCTTTTAAATGAAAAGAAATGGGATAAAATGATGAGATATGAGGGAGAAATAGACCGAGTGTGCGTATTTATTCAAATCGAAGACACCCAGCATCCAGTGTGTGCTATCCCTATTGACTAACTTCTGTCTATCTGGTTGCATTTGTCCATAATGTGCAATCAGTGTAGAAGGGATTCAGAACAAGTTGCTGTTATTGAGCTGCCTGATTTGCACATTCAATTTCAGCATCCAGGCGTCGAGTTTTTTTTTTCTCCCCTCTCTCCTTCACCCACCTTTGTCCTTCATGACTCAAATGGACGTCATAGATAGAAATCAATAGGCGATCAGCGCGTCTGCATGCTTTCATTTGGCCAGACAATGTTGTTTAAAGAGCATCTGTTCCTAATATGTGACCATTATCGGTCGGGAATGATGTGTCAATACCATGAGTCATCCGCCTGACCGCTGTGGGAAGTGGAAGTCTCAGTATACATGCAGGATTTGTACCTGTAGAAACCAACGTCACATGGATCCATGGTTGCATATTTAAAGTTTGAATTACATGAAAGTATTTGAAGAAATCCATGGTTGTAGACGAGCCTCCGTTGGTCACACTAGTCTCATTTTTGATTGATCAAACCCATTCTCCAAAATATAAATGCCTGAATAAACATTTCAGCCGTTCAAGATGTCTTTCTGATTTAGACGTCTTCTGATGGTGATAGATGTAGATATGTTATAAACCATCATTATCTAAGGTGACCATGTTGAATATCATAGTTACATATAAAAGCAAATAAACCTGTTTAAACCTTACATTGCATTTGATAAAGAAAACTGTTCTAACCATGATTAGCCAAGTTATGGTTAAGAGAAGATAATAATATTTTGGTACAGAGCCTCCTCTACTTTGGCCTCTTCCAATGCAACCATATCTCTCTAATTGGAAAAAAATTAATTAGGTTGATAAAAGAACAGCAAATTGCAAATAATGCTCTGCCAAAGTAACAAGCCCTAAAACATCTCCTTCAAAACTAACATGATAAAAGATGTGGCACATGACAGGGGACTGAAATCTGCATATGGTTTATAAATATGTACTCACTATTGAGGGGCACTGAAATTTAAGCACTCATACTCAACATAGTAAAATGGTATCCAGACATCCTTAAGTAAAAGTCATCCTTTAATATAGGCAGCATATTAAACAGCCAACACAAAATGCATTTCTCAAAAGAACTTTCTTAGAATTCGAACCCCTCTTTCTCTGGTCACAAACTTAAAACACAAACTGGTTACACCCTAACCATAAATCACTGGATTAGACACAGGAAAAAGTGTCAGTTCATATATTGACAAATGTTGGAGTTCCACATTTTATATCAGTATTGTACAGTATATATAATAGAGGCGAGACAATATGTAGTACGTATAATTATGGTTTTCCTCTTGTGATACATTATCGCGATACAGGTACAGATATCGTGATATTTGTTATAAGGTAATTTTCTACCAAAAAGGGTTTCTGTGGAAATAGATGCATGAGAGCTGTGTGCAAAAGAGGTAATTGCAAAAACTAACTACTAAGTATGTTGACATTGGTTATTTTTAGGCACGTTTAAATCTTGTCATTTCATTTTTCCACTACATTTTGACAGGTATCATGATTACTGTAAATTCATGTATTTCAATCACTGTATCGTGATATTATCGTCATCATGGACAGCGCATATGAAATCGTATTGTGTGGTTCAAAGTGATTCCTACGTCTTGTCTAGCACTGAAAATTCTCTGACACAGGGTTGGTTGACCTATATGAGATTTATTTGTAATTTGTGACTGTGTTGACATATGTCTGTGGAAATATCACCGTGTGTACCATATGTGACAGCTGCTCCATAATCAGATTACTAGTACAATTTGGCCATGTTTCATCGGGGCGTGTGTGTGTGTGTGTGGGTGTGAACGTGCACTACATTTGTAGAAGCAGGTCGCTCAGCAGAAGGAACCTGAATGAGAACAGGGCGGCTTTAAAGGAAAGCGTAGCGTGTCAGTGTGTCACACAAGCTGTGCTCTTACATATTCTGCTCCAGTTAATGCAGCCTTCTCATCTCTGCCTTTCATCTCTCATTTGCTACATTCCTCCTCTCACTCCGCGACTCCCGGTGAATTCTCTGAAGCTAATTAATGTTGAAAAGGACATTTTTTAAAAAGCAAGTTCTCCAAATGCTTTTTGGCTTTCCCTCGGGGCTGTATTATCACAACCAGAGTCTCATTTTTTCACACATTCATTTAGATTCTTGTTAAAGTTCTCTTCTTTCAGGAACAATTTCTCATTTCCAGACACGTTTCTTCTCAGGGCATACATCATGTATGAATATTTTTACCTAAATGCATGCTTGTGAAATGTTCTTGTGATCTTCAGTTCAAAGAGGGACTGGGTAATATGATAAAAAAAAGCATGTTTTTTCCCCCTGTATTTATTAATGTTTATGAAGGAAATATACAAAAAGACACAGACCTAAAGACATTCAATACTTCATTTTTGGAATATATACCTTGTTACTATGGGGCTGCAGAGGAACAGCCTATGCAAGCACAAATCATATCTGAAGTAACTGCAGTTTATTTCTATAATATGAATGTAACACCTTTTGCATCTACCTATTCAACAACATATTGTATATAACATGCATTAATAGATGAGTGTAACAGGATGCTGTGTCTAAGGCTTACATATAAAAAAACAAATACAACATCTCATGCAAATGGTTGTCTTTTTCTTTAGCTCGTTAGGTTTGGGTTATTACAAAGTTTCTATGGTGACATTTAGCTATCATAGCATCATGGCAAAACTTAAATAGCCTAACTACACATAACAATTCTCATGAGGCTGTAACACCAACAACATAAATCAACATAAGAACAACTAATCACATTAAGGTGGGGTTTGTGGTTTTGGGCCTTGTGGCGACAACTGATGGCAAAAGTTCAGACTGCAATTCAACTTCTAAAGCAGACAGTCTTTTTTGAACACCAGGTCAACAGCTATGGTAGCCCTGCAGGGACATTCTCAAACCCTGATGTCTTAAATCTACATGCAAGAATGTGTGGTCAAAACAAACAGCAGTGTGCTTCTCCTCCAGCAGTACTCAGTTTTTTTTTTGTTTTTTTTTGAGAGGTTACATTGGATGTCATTCTATACCACACATGTCAAACTCAAGGCCCTTTGCAAAGTTTTATTTGGCCCTCCAATACATTTTGTAAGTGATTTTTTGGGGGGACTTTGCACATTAATCAGAGCCTTTGTCTCTGATTGAGCACTAAACTATTATAAACATTAGTAATAGGGAAGTAGAGCATAGCAAATGGAAGTGAATTCACAAAATGATGCATGAACAAACTGATGTGATAAGGACTAAAATGAAGAAGAAACCTCACATTCAAACACAGTAAAACTTCATAAAATATACCCAAGTGTCACAACCTTCAGCCCCTTATCACTACCAGTCATATCACACCACTAATATCCCAACACAATATCCCTGCTCTTGTCCAAAGCACTTTTTGCATCTTCCTGCAGCTTCATATTTTGACCTAGAATACAGGCTGCTGTCGGAATATGAAACTGAAGCGTGACCCTAGTCCGACTATATTCTAGTCCAGCTGGTTGTCCCCATGTGTGTTTTATCTATGCGTATGTCTCCAGCGCTGATATTGTGTCCACCACAAGGGCGTTTTGTCACCTCGCAGCTGGTGTGATCAGATCCTTGCAGAGCTATGTGGTGTTTGAAAGGTCATCCACGCCACAGGAGGCAGCATCTGCGCCGTACACTCACTACTGCAGTGTTTACGGATCCTTCTGCTCCTCATATGTTCGAATAAACTTTAGACTGTAGAATGCTTGTTATTCACTTTACACTCTCACAAGTCATGAGCAGGACATACCTTTATCAAGAGCAAAATCTATTTAGTTCAAGTGCTCAATACATATGTATACATACATGTAAGTATGCTCCTCCTAAACTCAGAGGTCCAATTTTTGGGATTCTGTTGATGTTTTTGAAGACAGAACTACATATTATTAATTTGCTATAGCTGTTGGGGTGGTGGATGGGACGCAGACCCTAAGACTCAGGACGTTTGCAACATATATTAAATAAAATGAAAATAATAATAAGAATTAAAATGAGAAGATACTAGCTTTTGACTATGTTTGTTTATTCTTTTTTATTTTTTATAATTCATTAATTAATTAAAATTTGATTGTTACAAAAAATGAAGAATACAATATAACCAGGTGAATTAGGAGCTTACAAATTGAGACAAAGTTATGGAATTGTTGAAATATAGCCACAATATTCTCCTTGTAGTCCACAAAGCATTAATGCCCATAAGAAAGGGACTTTTGCATTGCCCATTCTGCAATTGGATCAAAGCAACCCCTTTTAAACTTTAATATGCATATACTTGTAATATTAATCTGATTTTTTTTTTCCTAAAACACTGGCATCATGCATCACCACATGTACTCGATTTAGGGGATTTTTCTGGTTTTACAAAATACTACGCTCCAGGTCAGAGGTCAATGTCACTAGCTAAACGCTCCAAAGACACTCCTCTCTTCTTGTTCCAATTGCTGAGCAAATGGCAGTGAGGTTATGACCGACAGAGAGCAGAAGGACTGCACACAGTGTCCTCCACTTCCTCATTATCTCCTTGGCTGCTTATGCCCCGGTGTAGGGCTGGCTCACTCCGCTTCATTACTGTAAGGAGACTATCTTAAGGGAGGAATGGCAAGCTTCCAGTTGGCTCTATCAAGCTGTCAATCACTGGGGTCTAATCTTAGCTCTGCCCCTCAGTGTTGCCCATCATTTCCTGGCACTGTGGAGCGGCCAGCAGATTCTGAGGCCTAATTCTCCTTAAATAGATAAGGACTTTAATGGACGACCTGCTCAATTATGCAATGACGTGTTGTTGTCCTCAATCTTGTTGTGTGCTTTGGTGTTGCATATTGCACCACTTTGATTTGTCCAGTTGTGTCTGTTGGGTTTTCCTTTTGCAAATAACTGTGCTTTTACTCAGACAGAATTCAAAATTGTTATTAACGTATATATAATTAAATAATATGCCCAGTATTAATGCCAGATTTTCTTTTGTTAATATTTCATATTATGTGTACATATCTGCATATATTTAGTGTCAGAAATATCTAGTATTTTTATCTAATTATCTGATTTCAACCACTTGGCTCCAGTACAAGACTTTCTCATTTTTAAATACACTGACATTTCAATGGCTCCAAACTTCTATGATTCGCTGATGTCACTATAATCTGAGTTTCATTTGCCTATCTTGAAAAATATACCTTTTTTTTATTTTTTTAAACTTATCTGATCTGTTTCATTTTAGCATGTCCCTGCAGGTCTCACAGGCTGTAGAAAGATTGTGCTATAAATTGGTGTTTTGCTTTTCCTAAACTTTACCATAGTAGTGATTTTATTTAGCTACAACCTGCATACAATGTAGTTTTCTTTCATAAAACTCTGCAAACTGCAAAAAAAAAAATCAACAAGTCAGCAATAAGCATATGGGCAGCACTTTATGTTGCAGCTCAATAAAATACATGATACTGTATGAGTTTCTAGTTGCTACAAGGTTATAACAAGCTATATATGTTGGTAAAAGAATAAAATAAAATATAAAAAAACAACAACTCAAATAATTATAATAAAATAGACTGCAAAAAACTGAATATAAGAATAATAAAAGATAAAATGCAACAAAATCCCAGGAACTTTAAAACGACTAAAAACAACTATACAAAATGAATAGATAATGAAACATTTAAGATTTATAAAAAGGCTTTTGTGCCAAAGTATGTCTTGAAAAGAGATTTAAAAGATGCGGAAGAGTAATTCCATAACTATAATTACCACACTATTATCATGATGTCAGTGAGATGGAGTCTTAAGTGCTACTAGCATATGCAATTTATGCATTATGCACAGTAATTTTTCTGGAGTTGTCTACATTTTTCTTATCCATGTTTCTGGAAGCGAATGAGAAGTGAATTGGAATAGCCTTCGAATGCACAAACACAACATAGGTTATATATCGAACGCTGTAGAATAGCTCCATGCCTCTGCAGCCCGTCCACACCGCTGCCTGCCAGTCCGCCCGTCATTCTCTGCCGTTGTCACAGTAACCATCTCACCTTCCCTTCACAGTCCCGCCCTAATGAGACCACTGGAGGACACAGAGAGGAGGGAGGTGGGGGGGGGCAGATGCAGACACAGAGGAGAAGAGACATATATCACAGGCAGGATAGGCAGCGCGGCCATTGTCTTGTATCTCTCCTTTGCACACCACCGACTCTCCCTCTTATTGAGCCAAGCCGGATCCTTCTGGAAACATTAAAAAAAAAAAAAAAAGGCCTCAGTGCTGCCAGCTACGTCCTGTGATTACACCACTCCACAAGTTCACTTTGCTGCCTGGGCATTTCCATATAAATCCAATAACATTATCGTTAGCAGATAATTACCCCGCACTGCATGATTTGTGACCGCAAACACAGATTAAAATTCAATTAAAGGTAAAAGTGTGCTCGGCCTGTTCTTCTTTGCTGAGTGGCTCCGTTTAAAGCGCGCTAGGTGATTGCATGTTTGCGTTTGGAATAACAGAAAATGATAACTGCTCATGACGGAACATAAGCAAAAACGGCATTACGGAGCTTGTCAGTGAATGAATCGTAATTGAGGTTGATGTTCAATTAATCTTGAACTTCGTCTGAGGCCATATTGTAATCACAGTTGTGAATTGGTCGAGTGGAATAAAAATATTGATACAGCAGTCAGATGTTAAATATAGCAACAAAACAAAGCTGTGCAGATTGCTGAGATGTTAACAGCTGTTGGTTTATGTACTTTTAAAGTCTCTCCATCTGCTGCCCAAACCATAAAAGTCCTCATGGAAGTAAACGAGGCCTCTGGGCCATGTCCAGATTGCCAATTATAAACCCTAAAATTCCTGGACACTTTCTGTGATTCTGATTTGTGTATTCGATCTGGGAAAACACATCTGCCAAATGTTAATAAGCATAACAGAGTAGAATCCAAGCTGAGCAACAGGTCGCTCGTCTAAATGCATGACATGTTTGGAATCTTTAGGGCTCATTTGGAGACTAGGTTATTATAGATTTGTTATTAATGATGATGAGCTTAGGTCTAATCAGGGTCTTTTTACATTTAACGCTAATTGTTTGTGTCATTAGCTCGCGTTTCTTTGGGAGTCATTAAGTTCCTAAATGAGTCTGATGGTCTCATAGTTGACCCACGCAAGGATAAAGTAACACTTTTCCTAACTCTTGTTACTGCTGATAGTACAAACTTGAGATAGATGTTCTTGTCCATTTCTGGTCTTGGTTTTGTGTTTAAAATGGTTATAAATGGTAACTTGGTTTGTTCATGTTATAAACTGCTAAATGCTCTATTTCAAAGCTAAAATTTAGGTTTGAACACATTTGTCACTATACAACAGTAATGGAACCACATGAATATTAGCATAACTTTCTATGAAACCATAAACAGTTAAAGAAGTAGCCATTTGGCTCCATGAAGCCTGGCTCCCAATCAAAAAAATATACATATATATATTTAAACTGATATATTGTGTATCCCTACTGTTTTGTATTGTTATGCTCTATTTATGCTTAAGAATATCTGCGTCCATATGCACAGTCATATATATAGTCAGCAGCTTATTACAGTTTGTCCAAAACACTACAGAGCATCCCTCAAACTGTGTAAAAAGGTTCTAAAACTCCTATTTTAGTCAGTATTCAGTCCTAAATTTAGCTCTTGTTTAGTCTTGGTTTACGTTTAATTTAGCCCAAGCTTTGACCAGTGGAACATGAATTTGAATTAAGTTAAACTTTTACTTTGTCAAAGGGGTATGAAAATATGGGAGGCCATATCATATTCACATATTGCATGTTTTTTAAAAGGTAACCTGTGACTGCCATGTTATAGGCTTTTCTGAACTTTAACCTTTTTCCAAATAGAGTGACCACTTTTGCCTTAGTTTGCCTTAATTTTTCTAAATAATCCTAGTCCAATCCAAGATTATAAATGCATGTATAATAAAAATGGCCACTTTCTTCTTAAATATTGCATTTGTTCCCCATGAATATATTGCTATTGGCTGAAGTGTACTCTGTAAAGAATCCTGTGAGGGAAAAACAAAATAGTCTACCCC
The DNA here is from genome assembly GCA_036850595.1 of Rhyacichthys aspro. Taxonomy (NCBI): domain Eukaryota; kingdom Metazoa; phylum Chordata; class Actinopteri; order Gobiiformes; family Rhyacichthyidae; genus Rhyacichthys; species Rhyacichthys aspro. The sequence goes on from CM072160.1 coordinate 17,924,519, forward strand.
AGCTTTAAAGAAATAGGGATGGACTTAAGTATTATCAAAATAAGTGTTTAGATTTTGCTCTGGGTGTTAATATACATTCATAACTACCTTTCAAAACAGATAAATGTGAACATGCATGTATTATTAATAATGATATGTAATGCAGACTAGATGCTGAGTCATCCTCTCCCAATGTGTGAATGATGACTACAGTACCACTGCTCCAGACCTAATCGTCCTCGCCCCATGATACTGTTCAGTCCCAATCAACTTGCCTTGTCAATATTTACTATCGTCTGCTTCCGCTGCCTTCGCCTTGCTCTCGTTTCTCACCGTCAACTTAATTAGTCACATCTCTCGGTTTAATTACATCAAGTGGAAGGAAGTTGCAATCTCAAGTAGATCAAATTAAGCCCTATGCAAATAGTGGAGCATCTTTTTTCCCCCCTACTTCGTCTCTGTGGCAACAATATCTCCGTCTGCACTTAGTTCTGCGGAGAGGGCTCACGTGAGGCTTGTCATCAGTCGCTAAATGAAATCTTACAGTGGAAATCACCCCTATTAGGCTGGTTAAGTGCTTGGATGTCTGTTTAAGTTTCCAGTGAGAAGAGACTAATCTCCCCAGTGTGAGTGTGTCTCTTTTTGAGTAAAACAGGAAGAGAGAGAAAGGGAGGAGACACATTGGAATAACTGAATCTGCTTTGTAGACCGGTAAACCATCTGTTAACCTCAAGTAAATATAAAACAATCATTTTCCTTGTTCCTAAAGGGGTTCTTGCCAACTAAGGCTTCAGAAACACTGATAGATATTTCTAATTTACTCAGATGTAGGTGTTCCCAATATTATGGTATGCACAATACACTCTATATAACAACACCATAACACACTTTTTAAAATGGACATACACTTCAATTTTGACAACCAAAAAAACATCAATGTAATAAATATTATTTTATTCAGTTAAACTACAAAGTTAAATTGGGTACACCATGCTCAAAAATACAAAACAGACATTTTTATAATTATATTATATTATTATAACACCAGTTAAAGCTTGTTTTGTATTTTTGTATGTAATTTCTTCAAGTGCATCTTTTGGAGTAAAGTTCTTCATCATCATTCATTCTAAAATAAAATAAAATAAAATAAAATAAATTAAATTAACAATAATAACAATATTTTAAGGTGAAGTGATGTGGCCTAATAAATAGACCTGTTTCTCCGGTAAAAAAGTGAATTTAAATCCCTGCCTTAGAGGACTGACTTCATTCATTTGGATTAATTGCAGTCTATTTGAATTCAGTATTACAACAACCCAAACATTTGACCACTCCCCTGGAAATTAGAAGCATTTTAAGTTGTAACCACAATACTGTAATATCGTCATATCGTGATATTTTCCCTCAAGGTATTATACCATCAGAATCTCATTTCGTCCCAGGCCTATACAAATGCATAGAATCCATTTGCACAGATCTAACACTGAATCTCCATCAGGGGCAGGGAGAAGTGTCATCTAACTTTCCCCTGCACCAGCCTGGGTTAAACTAACACCTTGCTGAATGGAAGCTGTGACCTTGCGGGGTGTAGGTTTCTTCCTGCCGCTCCATCCACTCACTCCGTCATTAAAATTCAGGGCCAGGGTCTTCTTTCCACCTCATGAGCTCTTGCCCTTCATCCTGTTCTCTCTTTCTCTCTTTCGCCTTCTCATTCGGCTGTCCTCTCTCCTCCGCACATGAGAAATGCATAAACCATGTGATGCAGACAGAGACTGAGGCAGCACACAGCCCTTGCCTGACAGTTATAAGAGCATGAAAGTGAATTTGGGAATGAGAGTTGCTATAAGAATCCTTCTGAACCGTCTCATACTTTAAGAGTAATGTTTGATCAAATGACAATGTGTTGGCAAGCTGAGTATATATTTATTATCAGTGTTCTATAATGAGAATCCTCAATCCTATAATGTGAAAACTGGTAAATATGAATTTACTCTAAATATGGCACCTTACGTCACCATTGGCCAAAGAAAAAAATAATATATAAATGTTTTCTTGATTATTTGAGTATTTTCCTGGAATGACACCAGCTGATGTTTGGCATAGATATAAAATAGATGCTGCTTTCACCATTGCTGTGCGTTATGTACATGGGCCTGCAGAGCCGCCATATTAGAAAGGTCAAAGGTAATCATATAACTTTCTAACATTCTAAACAGAACTGACTGTTACATCCATTATTTGGATACAAATTTAAATGGACCTCAGAAACTCAGAAAAACATTGTCTCGCACAATATATTGATCGCGAATCATCAACTGCAATATCTGTATTACCTAGAATGACTTTTTAGAACATTTACTTTTTGCCTCAAAATCCCCAACCAAACAGAGCATTAAATGAAACTGTGGTGTGTCCAAATAAAAAAAAAGTTTGGGTTCGTTTCCTACATTAAAGCCTATTTTAGACATGTTTAGTCCTAGTTTAGTGTTCTGTAGTCCTTGTATTGTTTTATATTTTCATTTGTTATATTTCATTTTTCATAACATTTTAACAAGAGCATTTAGATAGTGCAGGTTATATTGTTTTAGCATTATTCTAAAATATTGTCACATATTGCACGTTTTATAATACAGTTCTAGGGTCAAATTTATTGTGTCTTTTTGTTCGGCGTCACATGCATCAGCAACATGGTGGTAGCTGTTTCTGTTTTGTGTTGCATGAGATTGCCATGAGTTGTTCCCACAAAAGAGTAACTGGGCTTGTTAGATAAGCCAACGTTTAACAGCATGTACATAACATAACATTACTAATCAATAATTGATTCGGTCTGCAGTCTTAATATTACAACTTTTCTGAAAACACATGAACACAATAAACTCAGCTCATGTAACATGGAGCAGATGGGCAGTCATGTGATAAAGGGATCAAGCAAAAGGAAAAAAAAGTCTTCTAAATCTTCTAGAGATAGTTTAATATTAAAGTTGTTTAGGGCATTTGTGGAAAAAATAAGTAATACCTGCACACTTACTCCAAAAACTGCATTTCCTCCTGAGGACCAGGTCTCCGGTTCGGCCATTTTGGTACCTTCCTTTCTTGTTTGGTTCCTTTTTACTGTTATGTTTCTACTGACTGTTTCAACCCATTTCCAAAACAGCTTTTTCCCATTCATTAAACTGTCACAAACATGCTTCTGGAGTTTTGAGATGATGCTAAAACAAAATTTGGTGATGACCCAAATTAAATCTACTGTCCCAAATTTGGGCCGTGACCCAATGTTTGAGAAACACTGTACTATGTGATTTTTACTGATTTGATGAACTAATGCTATCTAGATTTGCACAGTGCTCTTGCATTGGAGAGATTTACAGAGTAATATTAAGCTACATGCTATATCTCACTTAAGTTTTCAAAGAGGTCTCCATAGCATTTTATGAACATTATAAATCCAACTGTGAAGAACGGCAGGAGCCAGCATTAGGAATAGAAAAAAGAAGCTGAATTATTTAGCCACTTCTATTAAGTATCAGCTATTTATTTATTCATATTGTTATGTTTACAAACTCGAGATTGAATTGCATGTTTGTTAAATATAGCTGCACTAAAATCAATTCCTCAAAGGAGTTTGGCTTCTATAAGCTCTTTAAGGCAGTGGTAAACACATATTAGAATCACATTAAAGCAAATAATACGATTCAGATTAGAGATGGAAAAAAATGTTTTTATTTTGAAGCGCTATTTTTTGTATTTATTTTCCACCTTCAGTAAACACTTATTAATATCCAGCTGTTTCCCCAAGCTCCTCTTTAGTGAATGCATCATAAGGATGTACTGTATATCAAATCCAGTCTCTTAAGAGGAAAATTATTTAAATGTAAGTGTTATGGCCTCTTCTTCCTGCGTACAGTGAGGTTGACACTAAATGGCTGACAATTACAATCAAATACAAGTTGTCGGTGACAAGCTGCATCTGGCTGCAGCACTCGCTATGTGTTTTCAGACGAGGCAGAGGAGGCGACGGAGTGATGTGCAGCTGTCGAGAAGGAGGAGGAGGAGGCTGGATTACTCCCCAAAGTCTGGCCTCCGAGGAAACAGGCAACGGGGAGACGGAAGCGCACAAAGAAAACGAGGAATAAATAGAAAATGGGGACAGAGAAAGACGAGGGATGAAGACGAGGGAGAGGGAAACAAAAGGGATTTAGACCGGTTATGACGAGGAGGAAGCAAGCATTACAGAACAGAAAAATAACTGTATAATGTTTGTTGCAGAGATGAGAGTTGGTTTTATTTTGTGGGTTTTTGAAGATTTTTTTGTGGGCTTTGGCCTTTATTTGCTAGTGTTAGCTAGAAAGAAGGAAAGGAGAGAAGGGATGACATGAAGGAATCAGACATGTGGCGGAAGTCAAACCAGTATCTTTCTAACCAGAAAGACACTGGAAGACACTGAAGTACTTGCTGTACAAGGTGAACCACTGAGGCAACCCAAATTCTGATTAATTACAGAAAAAAATCTAAAGATATGAAGCTGTTAATGGACCCTTATGTGACCCTTATTATCAGTAATAAGTGGTAATTCTAACGAAAGGGCCAGTTAACTAAATCATAAAACTGTAGTGGAACAAATTGTGGTCAGAAAACCAACTGCTGTTAGTGAAGTGTATAGTCATCGTGATACTACTTGTTATTTTTAAGGAAAAAGTTATTTGTAGAAGCTAGCATTAGCATAAGTTGTGGAAAGTCTATTATGTATAATATTGTGTACTGGCTAATCTACAAAAACAAACTGTAAAGTACAGTATTTCATGAAGATTTTGAAATCAATGACAACCAGTTTCTTGGAGCCGACCCTCACTTCTGATCAAGTCTCTTACTAAGCAAATGTAACATGGTCCTCTATTGTCACATTCTCTACAGTAGTGTAAAGACCTTTTCCTTTGATAACCAAATATGTTTCATTGATTATTATGCCTGTAGATACGACAACATTACAACAAAACATTACATGCATGTGACCTGTGCTCAGCTCTGCTTTACACAAAACACAATTGAACGTGCTGTACATAAATCCTGCTTCAGATTAGTTCCCTGCAACATGTCACTAAGAACATTTCCTGTCCCTTTGTTGTCAGTTAAAGTGATTTTGATTGTGATCAAAGCTAACATGATATCCTCTCCAGCTCCCAACATAATAGAGCAGTGTGCAAGGCCAGCAGTGGCTGGAGATCAGGAGCAGACGTTGCCAGAGAGCAGGGAACAGTAGCTGCCTGGCAAGCTGCTATAATAATCAGCCGTCTTCTGCCCGTGTGCTCCCCTCAGACTGAACTAATATAGTTTTTGCTGGGTAATGATACTGAGACGCGAGCTCACATTCCCCCATAATTGATCCTGCCGGCGAGCGCCACACACTAACGAGCTAAACGAGCAGGAAACCCCTCCTAGCAACTGGAGGGTGAGAGACAAGAGGACGCTTTAGACAAGCAAATAAATGCATGCAAGTCAAACGAAGGTAAAACAGGCAGAGGAGCTCCTAATACAAAGACAGAGAGATTTTGATCCGGTTCTGTGATGGCGGCGCGCTGTAAGCAGATCAAAGCAGGTGGTGTAAAATGGTTGAAGAGTGCAGGAGCTGCTTGAGTATTCACTTTCTTTCTTCTCTGTATTCCGCAGAGAGACAGAGCGAGCAGTGCGGACAGAGCACCAGAGCACGCTGCCTCTTTCATCTTTGACAACATCCACAGGGGGATTGGGCTATTGTGAATTTGGAGTGAAATATTTCAAAGGGTGTTGGAGTACAGGGCTGGGGCTGGGCTTCTTGGCCGGGTTCAGACTGCGTTTCACCGAGATAAAACACACCTGGTTTAGAGCCATGCCTCTTAATAGACAGGAGCTGATTAATCTGCTTTTATTAATGACTAGAGATGACTAGTCTTGGTTTAAGACCACTTTGTTTCCAACCTTGTCCTCATCACAGAAGACATTTTACTCAGGCCTCAGGATTAGGCGAGATTGTTAAACACTACAATTGATTCATTCATCAACACTGATAACATGTTCCTGCCTTTGTTCACATGACTGTTGTTCTGGCCCATGACATAACATTAGTGTGACATCTTTCAACCTGGAGTCTTGGACTTGACCTGCTCAGTCCTAAGTGTTGGTGTAGATTTGGTCTTGAAACCCTTCTGCCTTGGTCACGACTATGTCTAACTCTCTTTACTAGAACATCTTTTATCTATGATCACATTCTTCAACTACACTTGTATCTGGCTCAGTTGTTTTTTTTTTGTTTTTTTTGATGATCTTGACAATTCTTTGTAGTGTAATTTGTGCAAATGATATTCCTTATAAATTGATTATCGGTTACCTCCTTGACCCTTGATAATTGGGGTGGATCGGTTGTAAGTCCTTGATAATGGTGTATTTGAGCTGATAATTCCATGATCAATGTTATTTTTTCATATTAATTAATACCGAGATATAATACATTAAGAGTGCTTGATTTTTTCAGAAGTGCTTTGTGCTGGTGAAATTCCACAGTAAAAAAACTGCAAATGTAAAGGATATAAGGATATATACAATACAATATTTATTCATCCATTCACAGAGCCTGGAACCCCTCCCATTGTATGAGACTTCTACCGAGCTCCTACCTGACCAGACAGGACTATCTAAAATGGTGTGGGCCTTATGTGATGCTTTGTTTCTGATTTGTGGCATGATTTTCAAATTCCATCAATCTAGAGGCAGTTTATTCTGCGTATGTTGGTACTGCACCCTGGATTCTGATTGGTTGTATGTCTATCCAATTGTTTTTGACCAGGTTTTGATACAGTTTTGCCCAGTCATGTCTTAATCTCAGGCAAAAACACAAGAACACAACTGATATATCTGCAGATATATTGTGATTGATTGGAAAACTTTCAACTGAGACTACCACTAGTAATAATTTAATCACATAACGAACAAGTTAACTCTGTTGTATTTGCATTTAAGAACTCTGCGGGTATCTCTTCCCATTGTGCGCTGGTTTCTGTTTTTACTAGGTCCACACAAAACTAAGATCAAGACAATGATCTTAGTTTTGTGTGGTTTTGACCTCGGCGCCAATTAGTAACCAAGGAATGACAACAAATACATTCATGTTGCTGTAAATTAGCCATTAGCTATTCTAAGGCATGAGTTTGAGAACGTTCTTTCTACAGTCAATACAAAATCTGCTGCTTCATTTTAAGAAAACGTGAGATATGGGATGGCTGTGTGGAATTTTGTGATGAAAATGTGACTTGCAATATTTAAATGCAACTTTTTGTGATAGGAAATTGTTTTCAAATATATCGATAAATATATGAGTGTGGACTTCTGGATTCTACTATGAACATTGGTGCTACAAACTCTGAATCAACAGTTGTTGTTATTGTCTGTCATATGGAATACTCTAACATTACTGCGATATATTGTGATACAAATATTGTGATAACAATACGTTTGCGTGTATTTACATATCGTTCAGGCCCAACCCAAAGATCATTATGATGCACAATTTTGATTGATTTGTATTTAGCCTTGTATTTTGACATTGGAAACCTGAAATCTAACCATTTTCTCTCTTCTCTGTTTCATGCTCACCTCAACTCTCTCCTAAAGGTAAGTCCTATTGATATTCTCAAATAAAAAAAAATGTAGCAAGAAGACTATCTAAGGTGTGCCCAGGATGAGGAGTGCACTGGTGCTTCTTCTCTGGGTTTCTAATCAATACCTCTCAGATATACAGCACTCACACTGGAGCAAATGAGGGGCAAGAGACAAACGAGCTAAACTCAGCAAAGCGTAAACAATGGCCATTTTTTAAAGAGCGGGTGCCAAAGAAAGATCTCGTCGGTGTGTATCTTTGTGTGGTTTTGTATTTCCCTCCCATGTACGTGTGTGTGTGTGTTGAAGCTATTGTGCGCCTACTGTTGTCTGCCCAAACGGAGATGGAGGCTGCTGAATATTCATGACGTCTGCTTTCGGTTGGGGCCGAGAGATAAGACGTTTATGTTCTGGCAGCCAGAGAGGAAAAAAGGCTGTGTGTGTATGTGTGTATATGGGGTAGAGGAGGAGGCCAATGGGCGCGGTGGGATGTGTCGACATCATTGGTTTAATGGCTTGAATCTAACTTAGGCCAATTAAAAGGCAAGCGGCGTGCACCGGGGTGGGCTCCCATTCATTTGGAGGGAAATTGAGGTTGAAATGAGCCATTGTGGAGCCACGTGGCCGACTGCGCGGACCGACTCGGCCGAAAAACGCAGAGGCCCGACACACAGAGAGGGGTCTTTGTGCCGGCGAGTGAGACAAGGGAAGGCAGTGTGCGCTTTGAGAGAAAGAGGAAGCAGGGAGGAAAGGGGGTTATAGAGGCAGACAGGAGCGAGGGATGAGACAGATGTGTGAGGCGCAGGGAAAGGTGGAGGAGGATGGATAGATGGATGGAGAGAGTGGCAAGAGGCTGTGGAGGAGGCTGCGTGGAGAAAGACAAACATACAGTGAACAATAAACATGAACGTGCAGGAATGAAAAAAAAACCAACAAATATAATGATACTAAATGCAAACTGTGTACAGAAGATTCGGATTTAAACAGAAGCAGGAGGTTGGGAGAGTAGCTTTTGCATTGCTTAGGTCTGGGTCTGCCTGGTACAGTATAGCTCTGCTCCCTGACGTCAGCTGGACAGCCCACTGTGGAAGTGCTGACAGAGACATATACACTGACACAAAAAAACACACACACACACACATACACAGCTGTATTACTATACATGAGAGGACATAATGCATTTAAAGAGCTGCTAAACCTAACCTTAACCACCATTATTGAATGAGTGACCATTTAAACACTACAAGTACTCTCCCAATTTATATTGCTTTTCAACAGCAAAGTTTGGCCTTGTTTGATATAAATGTGATGTGTACAGATTAGTGTTGACCTTTTGGAATATTATGTTCAGTATGAATGTCATAAGTAGTAATAGTAGTAGCAGTAGATGTGCCCTTCATTGTTTTTTATTCCTGCAGTCACTTGCTTGATTTAGCCATTTTCACATGAAATAAATGCATAAAGCCTGCTACAATACTACTTTGAATGTGAATTAAATTTGAATTTGTTGATGCAACTCTTTTTCAAGGGAGTCTAAAAGCACAAAGCATAGGAACATAAACTTAATACATACAATACAATATAACACACATAATACAATTTGAAACCCTCACCCATTCTTCTCCCACCACTTGCTATTGTGGAGTTTTAGTGTTATAGTATAATTAACAATCAATAGAAGAGTAAGCAATAAACATGCAGTCACTCATGCTAATGTGGTTAAGTTGCCTGCAAAGTGTCGTTTTGTGACAATGAAATGGCAGTGCAGGACGGCAACATGATTACAGTGTGTTGCCAGGTCTAGACCTCACTTAAAGCACCACAGTGTAACTTTTAGCCACTGAAGGGCGCAGATATGTGGAGACTACACAAGCGGCAAGTTTGGAAGAAAATAACATGTCTTCTGAAATGGTAGTTGTACAAATATGACTTTTCTAGGGACTCTTGAGCTTGAAAAGATCATTTAGCATTGCTAATTAGCATATGAAATGAAAATGTTTAATTTTGAATTACACATCTTCTATTGTTATTTAAATGCACATATTTTAACATTAAAGTACTTCTGTTCCTCCTTTTATGGAAATAAGTAGCATGAAACCATTTTTGTTGTGTTTTTTCTAACGTGGGTCCTAAGGCCTTAATGGTTGGCCATGAACATGCCTGACTTAAATTGTCCACTAGGGGTCTTGTGAGCTAAAATTAACAGAAACTATATGGCCTTTTTAAAAAAAAAAAATTAAAAAGGATTTTAGTCATTATTTCCCATTTAGAGACTACAAATTAATAATTCTATAAAGCCCACATCATTTAGGAGATTGGTCCAAGAGGAAATGTATTGGAAATGGATGTAAAGGGAAGGGATTCCAGACTGATCTGTGTGAATTTTGTGTTTGAGTATTTAATCTTGTATAATTCTAGTTCAATTCCTGCCCATGCGTGACTGTGCATCTTCGTCACGTCCCTCTCATCACTCTCCCATATTACAGCTCATATGTGACTGCTAACAAGCTCCCCGTCAGCTCCAACTAGCCTACTTCTTTCATCATCATGAGTCCGCAGTATCCCACTCCACATTTGAGCTGCCTTAAGGCCAACATGTCACAACACGGTCTAATCCAGACTGCCATCCTCACAGTCCTCACCAGCGTATCACTTCCTGTTTTGGTTTGTCAATCCCGCCTTGTGATTGGATAAGAGCCAGTATCCCTTACGGGCTCAGAGACGTTGTAGCTGTGGAAGGAGTCTCTGAGTGACCTTTGCTTAATGTCAGACGTCACAGGCTTTTATGTCACCCACGGATGACAACGTGACATGACAGGGATCTTTAGTGACTGTTTTTTACACTGTGTGGTCTCCTTCACAGAGGAATGCAAGGGCCCATCAAGGGAATTTTTGAACATTTATTAGCCTTCTGAATGAGGACTAGATGTCTTTTACTTCTATTTCCATGTACATTTACATTAGTTAGAAAGATATGATTATAAATTGCTGATGATTATTCAAACAAAGTAGATTATGCAATGATACAATGGTCCTTAAAGTACCACCACAGAATATGCCTCTACAACTACGAGATTCGATCATTTCATTCATAGATAACTATAATGATAATCAAAAACTATTATCATTTCTATTATGCTGATTTTTTTCTGAATTAAATACTTGACTGTTTTGAAAGAGATAGTAGGGTTTTTTTTGTTATACTTTAGAGACAGCAATTTGTGAGTTACGAAGGTCAAATCAAAGGTGCAGTATGTAAAATATGCAATACACAGTTGAATAAAATGGAACACATTATTTAAAATTATACCTTCAATGGTGAAATATTTCCATAACTAATAACTTTTTTTTTGTTTGTCTATCTGGGGAAAATAGACATTTAAGTCAAACATAAAACCTAATGAAAGGAGCCTTAACTCTATTACTTCCTGTTTCTCTTCCTGCAACTGCTCACTTAAGACTGTCACTGACCAATTTGTGTCAGCTTCTCAATTTACATCTGTAATGCTAGCACCACAACACTAGTATCATGAAGTTAATCCTTAAAAAGAGTAACATAAAAAACTCATTATACTCATTATATGTGCTTTAATCATTATACAACACAAATATTGATATCAAATCAGACACATACATTTTATGTTGCCTTGTATTATTATTTCAATACAAACTCTGGGAGTGACAAGGACAAACTGAGCACTGCATGAAAGGTTGGACCATTTATTGCCTAAATTCAGTCGTTTGTTTTTAATTATTTAATAAGAATTCATCCTCAGACTTATTTCAACTTGTTTTGTTGTTGTTGTTTTTGTTTTTTTGTTTTTGTTTTCATGGACACCACCATGTCCCTGCAGGACTACCGTAGCTTCCTAAAGGCTGCAGGCTTACAAACAAGGCTCCATTCTACTAACTTTAAATTGACGCAACTCAAAAGCTCAAAGTCTTTTCTGACAATCTGGAGAAATTTTAAGGCACAAGAATAGGCCCTCCATTTTTACAAGAGTCAAAATGGATCCATTAAAGTGGACAACAGCATCAATATTTCAGACAAGAGAACTTTGGAAGAAAAGACAAAAGGCTTTGCAAGGACACATGGGCAGACAGAGAGGTTATGTATTGTTCATGTCAAGAGCAAACCTTCTAGCTGCTAAGAGATCAACTAAGAGATCAGAAACAAGCTTTGATTCAATAAGTTAAGATTGGGTTGTTGGTGTTGCAAATTCATTCATACACCTTCCAATATTTCACTGCAAACCACAACATGAGACTTTACTAAACAAAATGATAATGTGTCTCTATCAGGTACAAATCTGTGCATGTTTCTACTGAGCTCCACCCTTTTTTCATCTGTCAGAGGAGACCGAGTCGTGCTCACAGAACAACACCCTGCCTGCGGCTACAGGTCGTGTTGCTACAGTGAAATCTTGCACGTCATGTGTCATCTGTTTCCTAGAGCGCCGATGCTTCTGCCCCTTCTTCGCTTCTTTGTATCTATCTTCCACTTTCGGCTGCACAGACTTCGACTCCTGCAGTTATTGCACGTACACACCAGGCCCTGTTGTTTATTTGCTTCAGCCGAAATGAGATTTTGTGAGATCCTGTTTTTTCCTCTGTGTTCACATGACTTAAAGGTATAAAGAAAGACATCAAGGGAATAAATTTAACCCAGTGAACACTAAAATAAGTTTAAATTGATCTTTAAAAAGCCTCTAGAGTAACATAATCCAACTAATACATTGCTTTTTATCAGACAATTTAAATATAAAAATTGTTTTTTAATTTTATCATTATGGGGTTAATTTAATCACTGTCTGCACCAGTATTGCAAACAGTATGTGTCTTACTTTTGAATCAAAGAATCAAAAAGAATAATAGCCATTAACAGACTTTAAAAATGGTCAAATCTAGTCAGTTTTTGAATTTTTTTTTTAGGTTTTTCTGTTGCTTGTGATAGAAACGGAAAGGGAACATAGACAAAAGTCCAAGAAAAAAGCAAATGTTGTATTCTTTGATCCTTAAATCTGGAAAACCTTTACCAACACAGTATTTTTCCTTAGGGTTTTACAAAATTCAACTTCATCCAGATTTCTCAAATTTACACAAAGCTTTTTAGTTTTCCAAATTTCCAATTTCCAAATTTAGCTTAAAATTCACTTTTTATTTTACTGACCTGAATAGGACCACATTCAAACCCAGTGTGAACACAGCCTGAGCCACATAACCAAATGCTCTGCAGATTTCCGTTGTGGCCTGCATATTTCCAGGACTGTATAAATGCTGACCTTTTCTGAAAGCTTTTAAAAGGGCAGTCATCAATAATGCTATATTTTCCATTCTCAGCTTAATTTATGGCAAATGCTGCCAATACGTCTGATAGCTTGTCTTTGTCAGCTACGCAATCAATGCACAGATTTATATCCTGATATTTATGCCACTAATGCAAAATCTAGTGAAGGGTAAAGCCACTGTAACGTGCAGTTTCTCAGTGTACGGCTTTAGTGTGGACTCATATCCCTGTCTATAGCTCATGGGAGGGATATATCTATGTTTAAGCACATATTAATCTGTCTGTGGGATGTTTTGACTTAATGTGTCGTAATGTGATCACCAGTGACTATGATTCATGATATATCACTATGATTCTGGGAGGAAAGCATTTCCTTCATAAAAACCCGATCTGTTTCATAAGACTTGCTGACATGGATTAGAGAATAATGGGAAATTGTGAAGATTGCATTGTTGGAGACTGACCCACAGCGGGATACTGCAGATATTTGAGCTGAGTGTGTGGACGGATCAATGCTACTGTTGTAGTGTTACTAGTTTGGACAGACTTGCTGAGTGTCACGTAGTACGCCTAAAATATCTGAATATGTCCAAAATGAGGCCAATATAAATTTGCATGAAAGGACAGATGATGATGATGATGATGTTATTGGTGCTAATACTACTTTTTATGACATTTCTTGACACCCATTTTCCTTGAAATATAAGCAGCTATTATTACTATATACTACATGTACTATGTGGGCTGCTTTTGAGGTTTAAAGATATACAAACAAAAGAAGTGAATGTGTTGCTATATTAGGGCTAAGTGACCGTATTTAGAAAAAAACACACTCAAACTTTTATTGCGCATGTAAATAGTGGTCAAACCCCCCAACATATGACTTGATTTACAAAGTACTTTTTGCTCTTTTTGCCCAAATATAAAAGGGGTACCCTGAATTTTTGTAATTTGTTTGGTTGTATGTCATTAGCCTGTTCAACAATGGTCATTTTTCTATCCTACAAAGAATTAGTCTGATCCTTGTTTACTTGACTTTGATTTCCAGGAAAAGTATGTATTGCCAACCAATCAGAATTTAGGGGGCACTACCAACATACGCAGAATAAACTACCTCTGCACCGATCAACCAATGAAAGAAACAAAGCATTGCATAAAGCTGCCCCATTTTAGATACAACGCCTATGATTGGACATGTAAAGATTTCAGTGGAATGGAAGGGGCTCAAGACCAACTTTAAGAAAGGAACTTTTAAGAAAGGGAATGGGTCTGGATGGCCAGGCTAGTATGTAATAATAGATTCTGGTCAGTGCAGCCATTGTTAACCTAAACAAATATATATGTGACCACTTGTGCGCCGCATTGGGCTAAATTTGACCTCATATTATGTAGACAATTTTTGGAACAGTTTTCACACAGTAATGGTATTCTTGCACCAGTTACCTTTTAGGACTGCACATGTTTTATTTACTATTTAGGGTCTTGGTAAATCAGGCCCAATGGATCTTGGCAGTGATTGGCCATTGCTGTTGACTGTGTGCTATGATTTCAACTCTGCTTTTTGCACACTACTTCAAAAACTTTACGGTGAGAGTATCGTTTCAGTCCAGTGATACGGCTTACAGAAACATTGCATGATAGGAGCACTTTTAGCATAGCTTGCCAAATGCATTAAACATTCTGCATTTGTATTTTATTTCCAGATAAAGATACAGCTCGAGGCTTATTTGTAATTGCAAATGAGGCTCTAGCTGTAGTTATCACCAAAGCCTTTTCCGTTATCACTGCCGTTGCCAAACCTACTTCCTTTCCAATCTCACAAACTGCACCATGAAAATAAACATACATGATTGGCATTCTGTACTGTATATGTATATTTTCATTAAATAAAATAAATCCTTGAGGTGACAAACATGCTCTAAATCTCTGCTTGTATAAGGACATCAATTTCTTCACAGCTGAATTGAGAAATGTGGACTAACCCTGTGTTGAGTCCTCAGTGAGATGGATTACAGGGTCTAGATCTTGGCATTGCTCGTCTCCTTGGCTACATCTCGGGCCAAAAGTCCTGTCTCATTAGTGCATTTTTGTACCTGAGCTACTCCACACCATTATAGACGCTGTAATGATGCTAAGCACTCCTGTCGTGTTCTTAACTAATACTGAGGTTTGCGAGAGTGCCGCAGCTAAACGCCGCTGGCAGCACGGAGCGCAGAGGCAGGTACAGTATGTCTTTATTAAACCTGTCTATGAGTACTGTATGCCAAAAATGTGTGTGATTTTCAGTCGTGCACTGCAGCCCGGCGGAATCGATTATTGAGGGGGCTTGACAGCTCCGCTCTCTCGCCGGATGTGGTAGAATACATACTGTAGCGAGGGAGCGCCATCGGTTGCCCTGACAACACCGGCGCCTGTCAACACCTCCGTCTTAATAGTGACAAATTGTACTTATTACATCAGCGTTAATTCCCCCCGATCTCCCTCAGATGAAGATACTTAGCCCCGCTCTGATCAAATTGTGTCAGCATAATTACTGGGAACAGAACCCTATTAAAAACCAGGGCCTCAGACGCACTGTCCAGACTCATCCACGGGCCTATCACTCAACGTGCGTCTCTGCGTAGGAAGCACGGGGAGGGGGGTCGGGGGGTTGAGGGGGGAGGATGGCAGGGAGACGGGAAAATGAGAGGGATGAGGACGGAGGGAGGGATGGAGGGAGGGAGGGAGATGTTGTTCTGTGCATGGTATATACTAGTAGTAGTTGTTTGAGTAGTCCACCTTTAACTCCCTCTGACAGATACGCCGGTGCTGTGTCTTTTCGGAAGTTGAAGAAGATTTGTTTTTAAGTGCATTTTGTAATTTTTATATAGTAGCAATCAAGCTAAATCTATCACTAAAGATGTGATCCACAAAGACTTCTATGCTGTGGTTTCTAATGATTTTATTACACAGAAAATGTGTATTTTGAGCCCATTTAATACAGATTTTGATGCATTTTCTGATATTGTACAAATATGGCCCAACAGATGAATACTTCCATAAGTGGTGGGGGCAGTATTAAGCTAAACACAGCTGGAGTGCAATGGCTGAACCAAAAAGATGTACACTGCCTGGCCAAAAAGTCAACACATAGATTTAACTGAGCAAATAGGCAAGAGCCTCCCATTGAATAATTACTGCATGGATGATTATGCTTCTGGACGGGAATAACATTACATGTCACAACATTTATTACCATCCAGAGTTGCATGAATTTTTTGCCAAGATCTTGTACTGATGACGGGAGAGTGTAGGCCGTGTTGTGGGCAATTCATGCGTAAAAATAATGTGTCATGCTCCCTGAACCACTCTTTCACAATTTGAGCTCGATGAAACATCTTTTCAATGACCACAGGATGTGTCTTCCAAAATAGTTTTAAGTAGTTTAAGAAATGAGAAACTACTCACTGCATGAGCTGGCTTCAGCTGGCGTCATGTTTGTTGCTGAAGCATAAACCCATGTTGTAATTATTCAATGGGCAGCTCTTGCCTATTTGTTTAGTTAAATCTAAGTGGTGACTTTTTTTTTTTTTTTCCGGGCAGTGTATGATTTCACTTCAACAGTTAGTGTGAAATTTGAAGTCTTTGGGCTTGCTGCTTTATTGCCTCGCTAACATCACTAAAGCATGGAAGTATGTTGGATATAGGATTGCTGTCATATGTAGTATGTATTTTCACTTTACCTTTATTGTTCAGACATAAAAGTCAGTGTTGATGTCAGTGTTGCATTGAACAGACATCCACAGAAGACGCTGCCCTGGGCTGCTATCTTACTTTTGACCAGTAGATGGAGTAGTGAGCAATTGCATCTCCTCTGTACAGATAGCCTCACATACCATAGAACCTATACACCTCAGAAAAAGCTAATGCCATGTTGAATGGTATTTCAGATTTCTGCAGTGTTGCTACACTAACAATACTGCCGTCTGGTGAATCTTTTTTTCCTCAGTTTTTACATTGAAATCTTGAAACTAAATATAATTCCCATGTGGGTATGAGTTTTCCTGAACATTTTCTTCTTTAAAAATGAAATATAGTTTATTAGTAATATAGTAATTCATTTCCTCCATCATGGAGGGTTTTCTAGCAATGATATTTTATTGGAAGGTCAGATGAGGAAACAACCCTGAAGAAAACATGGACCATAGAAAAAAAACCAACAAATTATCCAAATTTGAAATTTCATTAAAGCTCAGTCTAGTTTTACAATAACTGCAATTACCATAAGCAATTTTCAGCGCACTATAGATATGGTTTTAGCATCGCCAGTAGCCCATCACTGAATTAAGTCTGTGTGTGTGAATATGTGTGTGTTCAATGGCGCTGGAATGGAATTCACAAATTAGTGTCGTCTGATGGAAATGTGCTAATTGCTGTTGTTAAGCTGCAGCAATAATTAGGTTATGATGGCAGACTGCTACACATGTTGCATCCACACACACACACACACACATGCACACACACTCACACACGCACACAAAACATGGAAGTGAGCAGCCCAAAGCCAGCATCCTCTCTCCAGTATGGTGAATATAGACGGCTGGATATAATTACTCATTTTACCATTCATCTGAGAGTATAATTGCCCGGACATCGAGTCAAACACAGGGTGCAACAGTTAGAGATGCCATTTCCTTTCTCATTTACGTCACAAGATATTTGTTGAAATTAGAGTATGCTTTGGATTGTCTGAATTTTTTAAATAGTGATATTATACAGTGACATTTAACATGGCTGTATGCAAGAAGAGATTGTGAAGTTTAGGATCTATGGCTAATTGTATCTGAAAGGTTGCCTGCCTTTGGATTGACACTATCTTTTGCTGCAGAAGTAACACCTGCTATCTCTTATTATAAGTCTTATATGCCACCTTTTTATTTTTTGAGATAATAGCTACTATTAAGTATTCCTTGTAAACACAGGGCAGTATAGATTTTATCAGTCCCTTAAATTTAGAAAATGAATGGCTTATCTATTATACCCCAGTCAAACTTGGATTTTTAAGCCGTAAGGGGCTTGAAACTGAATCTTTTTTCTACACTCTTTATACATATGTAAATAAATGAAATCTTGAAGCCCCTGAAGTTATATAAGTGGGTGATATAATGTGCCAACTATGCAAATTAACATTGCATGTAAATTAATTCTTGATTTTTAAGATATTTCAGATTTTTGTGGGTATTTGTTCTGTCAAAGATTGAGACTGATTGCTTTAACACAGCACTCCCTACCCTTTTCACTCCAAGGACCAGCTTCATGCCTATTATTCTTTTCACAGACCATGACGGAAATCACTTGCTATATATATTATATAGTTTGTGAAATGCAGCTTTCTTTTTGTTGACAGTCTTGTCTTGTTGTGTCATCATTGGGTCTTTCCCTTTTTTCAAAAAGCTCTTCAGCAGTCATTGTTTTTCACTTATTTTTGCTTGGTTTAGCATGTGGGCTTAATTTTACCACACATGTGAAGCAGTCAGTCAAGTGTACAAAAGATGCTCCAATGCATGTAATAAAAAAAAAAATAAAATAGACACACACCAAAAAACCCACCACGACCATTGTGATAATCTATACAATGGCAATAAAATATTGACTTTTCATTCTTTCTGTGTGACCCGGTACTATATGGTACCATATAATCCCAGTGGTTGAGGATCTCTGCTTTAACGCATGTACACATAATACTAATAGCTTGAGCCAGGACTTTTACACATATACTTGTATTGTTTTTTTCCTTACCTCTCACTAATAATAATCATACTATTCTTCAAGTCACAGCTTTGCGTCATGCCGTTTAATGACCCTGGTCTTTAGCTGACATTTCTCAATTCCTAACCTCATCAAAGACAACATGCAACAACCCCCAGACTCGTTAAGCTCAGAGACTTGGTTGTTACTTTCAGCAGTTTGTTGTTGTGATGAGAGTGAGTCAGTAGACTTTTGGCCAACGCCTGTAGTACCACCACAACTTTGCTTTTTACCAGTTAGTTAGTGTAAACAATTGAGCAATGTAAATTGTCCTTAGTGGATGCATGTGAGAGTGAATGGTTGTTTGTCTGATGTCTGTGCCTAAATGTCAGATCTGCGATTAACTGGCCATTGTCCAGGGTGTACTCCACCTCAGGACCAAAGCTGATGGGAGAGGCTCCAGTCACCCGAGACCCCTAATGGGACTAAGAGGAAGAAAATGAATGAATGATTGAGAGGTGCCTGTGTACATTTGTTTTGTCATTTGCCATCTACATTCATCAGGCCCACCTCTATTGCAATCAGCCAATTTTGTGATTAATGAGTTCATCATAATGGAGGCATCTGCACCAGGATCAGAAGAGAACTGAAAATGAGTGGCATAAAATATCTCCACTATTTTTACTCTCTGTAGCGTCGAGTCGAGCACAATCAGCTAGTCAACATTAATTTAATCCCTTTCTAGAACATTCCTTCATAAGGTCGGAGATCCTAAACTTGTTTACTACTCGCTCTGGTACAAGAAGATGTGTATATCACACTCTTGTTGTATTATTTTTGTGGCCCTGCCCCTCAAACAGACGTAAACAGGGATACCGGGAGTGACGTTGTGTGCTGACATAGTCAAAACAGCAAGTTTATCCTGGACCTTAGTACACTGACTATTAACAGCTTCTTCTTTTACTGTACCTCTGTTTGTTGTACGTATTATCAGTGGACTCTTCTTATCTACTTCAATGCAACCATTTTTTTTGTTTCTGAAACCGTCCCTTTAATATTGCCTAACACCTCACTGTTCCATTAATAACCGTTTATTAGGCATTTATGTATTCTCATCTGACCACCACCAAACCTCAAACAGTGGGGGATGTGGCTCCCATTATTTATTAAGCAGACATCTTTTACTTGTTCAGTTGTTTATTAAATATGCATTGTTCATCTCATGGCAGTTGGACATTTTTTGCATGGATTACAGAGCATCTATTATTCACCACGAATGAAAACCTATTTTTAATTTAAAACCATGGTGGTATAACACCAGCAATCTCTGCATTTCACTCTGATATCTCAACATAGCCTTTAAAAAAATCAGTGGGTTCATTGATCTGTATTATACTCAATAGAATTTAAATTAGTGGTGTTAGTTTAGAAACACATCTATATTATAAATAAGTGGTAAATATGGCTTTGGGGTCAACTGTGTGTACTCAGCGTGGACATTTGAGACTGCAGGATTTCATTGCAGTGCCAGTGTTTAGCATTCAGGACACAGGGAGGCAGGCAGCGAGCGAGCAGCAGAGAGGCACGAGCAGCAGGAGCAGCAGAGGAAGTGGAAGGAGCCAAACAGGAACACAGAGGTTTTTGAGGCTGAAGAAGAGACAGAGAATCTCTTTGCGTTTGTGACTCTGAAGCCAAAGCCTTCACTGAACCAACTTCTTCACTGGTCTTTCAATGGCTGCTCTGTCATTTCCCTGTTTTCCTCAAATCTATTCATACAGCAGGTGCGCTGAGAGAAAGGGATTTTTATGAGTGCCCTTTACAGGTGCTGAGGGCTAATTGAATTGACCTGGTTTAGAATTAGTTTTGGTGTCTGACCTTAATGTCTTATTGATGAGACAATTATTGCCCTCACCTTCTGTAGTGAATTTATAACATCTTGCCATTTTGGGGCTCAGATCTTCTGTCTAAAACATGTTTGGGTTTAGGTTAACTCAGTAGAATAAATTGGGCAGATGAGTCTCCATTAAAGCTATAGGTCAGTTGTATATGCAAGCTCACAAGGTTCACTTGAGGGTCTGGTCTTATGGTCAGGAAGATCAATGGGGGTGGGCAACATGGCAAAAAATGTATATCATGGTTTTTCCTTTGGCAAGAACATGATTTCAGTTTCATCACAAATCATGTTGATGTTGTATCTTTGCCTACATTACCTTATAAACACGACTAGTACTGTGTTATACTGCTTCTAGTAAAACTAATACATATGCCATATACAGACTAGGCAATAATACGGTAGGAATTATATACCCTGAACATGTCAAATAATCTAAACATACATTTTAGCAAATAGTGTGAGTGGGTGATAAAAACAAACTTTACCTTCATTTAACAGATTAAAATGTGCTGTGGAACAACAATCTCCAAATAAACACATTTAAAGCACATTTAAAACGTAACACAATCTTATAACATTGTATCAGCCGTCATACCCCTATAAGCTACTACACACTATAATATGACAAATTTCATAGGATATAGGAACTTAGTATGTATACATAGGCAAAGCTGATCTAAGAAAGAGATCTAGGAAAGACAAGCCTGCTTATTGTCAATGGTTCATCTCGTCTTATACTACAGGACGAGAAGTCTTTTAGAATTCTTTGTAGTGTTAAACCATAGTGATAACTCGCTAATGACGGTCCTGTTGCGCTTCTTCGTCTGAAAGCTTGGGGTGATGGATGGGACATACTAGTTTCAAGCCTTTGGTTCAGTGTACAGGAAAAGACTGTATGATTAAAATGCTTCCAACCTTTAGATTAAACCATATAAACACTGTTTGCTCAAGTTTGATAATACCTCATGATCTTGAAAGCCTAACCAAATTAGGGCAGTTTTGACCCTAATAAAAGGGCTACATCCAGTTGCATGGTACCTGACTACTGGGATCTGTGCCATAACCAAATCATACCATTGGTTCTTAATAAAAGTGACCCCCTAGGCCCAATTACGATAAATATAAGATAGGTGGAACCCTCTGTTTGGTGTCACCTGATGTTAATCCATGTAGCTTTTCTGCCAGCTAAAGCTAAAGGTTAAATAAGGTATGCTTTCATCTACAAATGTGGATATGGTGTACCAATATTGCTGTCTGTTGGACCAGTCTATCCAAAAACTGCTTACTAGGGCACTGTGGTCTGCCTCTGTACTGTCCGCTGTCACCATAGTGGATATACTATACTGTATTACCTGGTTTGTATTCAGAATAATCATCCCACTCATTTGAGCTTCTGTGCATGTAGCTGTGCAGCCCTGAGGAGCTGTGTAGTGAAGAGTTCAGTCCTGCACGCTGACCTCAATCAGCTCAGATTAAAGTGGTGATCCCGCGGTCTGGCTCCTCCATGCAAAACACACGTTTAGAAATAAGGCCAAAAATTAGGACTCACACATCCTCTGACATCACCAAACCAGGAGGCGACGTGTTCCTTTTCCAATGCCGCTTTCGTAATGGTAAATTGTTCAGCAAACATTGCAAGGCCGCTGATTTCCGAGTAGAACATGCGGCGGGTGCGTGGTAACAGATGGCTGACAGCTATCTGTTTTTAATTTCGACATAATGGCTGAACCGAGCCAGGAGAGCTGAAGTGGGCCAAGGAAGTTACCACACAGACTTGGAACATTCATGAGGCCATTTATCACGGCGCTGTCTCTGCTGACCTGACTAGAATTGGGTCCCTCTTCTTCGCTGTCTGAGTCACAGTGTACTGAAAAGGCCCGGCCCACCTTCCTCTTTAAACAATAACAACACTGACTCACCGGCTCGATCCTCAGACAAGACACCGCTGTCTGCACAAATCAGCAGCGAAAAACAGCACAGGACACGTACACTGGAAGAATATACTTGTTTTGTTTACAGTGGGCAAGAACAATCAACAAAATACAAAAGCCACAAGTCAAATACCAGATTTATGTAATTTTGTGTCGTGAAATCTACACTTTTGCTGATTTACTATTACTATTTTCTGATTGGACTCTTTTATTAGTTATTATTTGCTTTCCTATATATATGTTTGCTGCAATTGTTTTATTGTTTTTATTGTCTTTTATTTTGTAGGATCATTTTGTCCATTAATTATGTTGCACTGTAAAGCACTTTGTAATTATGTTTAGAAAAGTGCTATATACAAGTAAAGATTATTTTATTTATTTATTTTTTTTATTTTATTTTGTGTGGACTCTGGGTTTTCTATTATTCACAGCTCCACCAGAAATTATTATATTATTTAAAATGTAAAAAATCTACATTTAATTTCAATTGTACCTATGTTTATAATTGACATGTGACTTTTATAGTTATTTTCTATTGTTCTGTATTTGCATTGTGTTCAGTGACAGTTAAGAGTGTGACTAGTATTAACAGTTGAAGCTTATGGACATGTTTTGTTTATAGTGACAATGTTTGGAATAAGGTCACAGTTCTAGTTCTAGCACAGACCATGGATGTAACAGGAACTAGATGTAGGACTCTTAAGCTCTGCCAATTCCACTAGTGGACACTCGTGGTATTACAGTAAAAAAAATCCCATGCCGTCCATAAAGGATGGCTAACAGGGCACCTACAACTTTCAAAATAGTTGGATATTGTATTGTTTATTGTGTTTGTCAGAACAGGCAAAATGATGACAAGTAAAACACGAGCACATCGGCATTGTGGGATTGCTATATGGGCTTCATGATGCTGATAAACCCAAAATCCAATTCTTTTAAAGTAAGTTTTACTAAAAATTAATGGCAGCCATGACTGACTTAGGATCCAGGTATAAATAGAAAAAAAAAAACCCAGAAATCTCTATGGCGTATTTAAGCTAACTGCGGCTAACTGCTGTGGGTGTTCATATTACTATTTGGGGCTTTTGGCTACTGTGTTGTGATGTTATTGAACCTTTGGGGCCACCATAGCTCAAGACAGATACTCATTTAAATCATTTTTCGTACATTTTAGTGATTTCTGTAGCGGGGAGAATGTCACTGTAAATTCATTACAGTGTTGGTATTTCACCAGTGAGTTCTTCTCATTAGTGTTAGCAGACTGTCAGCTGAGATCCTAAGCACGTTTATTGAAATCACAGTTGCTCTAAAGTGCGTCCTGGCAGTGAAGACGCTGTGACACTGGCTCATCTGTACGTCGAGCCTTATTTAGCCTGCTGAGAGTGAGAGCCCACACTTCATATTAGATTGTGTCTCAGCTAAAGTGGGGATGATTAGATAAAGCGTGTCTGGCGGAGTGGAGCGCTTTTTCACTTTACAGTAGCAGCACCTGTGCATGACTGGGGTCCACTCTCAGACAATAAGACAATAATCAACACCATCTTGGAGAATTTCATTTCTATTCATGTTTAGAAAATTCCCCTGAATACACACAGCAGATAAGTTAATCCACCTCAAAATGATTTGCAATGTAAGATAAAAAAAAAAAACGGTTATTCATGAGCGTTTTGTCGATATATACATTAGGTTGGTTGAGGCGGTGGATGAGTTATGAAACATAGGACCTTCCCCTTAGAAGACCAGGGTTTGTGTACAGTTGTTTTTTTTTGGTTAGGATAATACTGCCCTACAAAGGCAGAGTGCAGTATCTGTGTTAGTACTGAAAAGTATTAAAAATAAAAACACTATGTAGAATCTGTGCTACTGAGCTAATGCTGAGTGCTACAGCTGTAAAAAATTATAGAAAGGATGAGGATGTGTTGAGAGAGAAAGTGACAAAGCTGAAGAAAAATGTGATTAAAAAAAAAAAGTGAGGAAAAGAAACAATATCAAGGCGAGAATAACTGTGTTCTAACTTAACAGAACTTTTCTAACTGTACTGCACTTATCCATGGTGTAAGCATCAGATTTGGAGTTACTGCGAATTAAACACTTATTTTTCTCTAAAATATGCCATGAAATTCATATGAAGCTCCTTTTCAGCCTTGACTCAATTTTATCCATGTACTGCACTTTACCTTTAATGGGCAGAAAACAACAGATGTGGTTTTATTTACAACATATTTTTTGTATATTTGGTTTTGAAAATAGTTAGACTAGTTTTATCATTTCATTTTTTGCTAAGCTTCTATATCACAATCCCCTGTTCTTTTCAACAATAAGGAGTTGTGGTTTGAAGAACTATGACATTTGTTACAACCTTGCTCTATTTGGTGCATAATACCTATTTTGTCTATTTATAACAGTTGTAATTGATAAAGTCCACATGGGTACACATATGAAATCATATTAAGGGCCAAAGAAGTGGCTCTTGACTTACATTTATCAAATTGTGCATAATTGTGTATGTAAAAATGTAGTCTTTATGGCTTTTTGTTCACCCATTACTACATAATTATGACAATGTTTTTGCTGGCCAGAGAATGTGAGCCTCATATAACAATGTTTGTGATAAGATGGCTGGTTTTTTTTTTGCCACAGTAGAACGTTAGTGTCCGTACATTTGAAGTTGGAATTATTCCTGCTAAAAGACAAAGCAGCGGATTTCAAGGCAGTTGTTGTCAGTGCAGAAACACAGTGCAACAGTCTGGTTTTGAGCCCCCTCCCGGCCGCCGCGTCCCCTCTGCCTGCACCTCATCCTGTCATAACACAATAACGGCACTCTGACGTCTTAAAAGGCGTCGCAGGAGCGTGGAGGTGCTTGAAGAGAAAATTGCAGCAGCTCGCAGCGGCTGGAGCGAAATAGCATTTTGTCTCACTCAAGATGGATTCCACAGTGAGATCTCAGAGACGACCAGTACAGAATCAAAATGGAGAAGGCAGGAGCAGAGAGAAGAGGGGACAGCATCAAGAGAAAATAGTTTAAGCTGTGAAATGGTGTTAATATGCTGCTTATTCAGTATTTACATGTAAAAAATAACAAAATCACAGGAGTTTTTGGAGTATTATCATTTTTTATTCAAGTCTACGTCGGAAACAATAGAAAGTGATGTAAGAGACATACTTTAAACATGAAAATGAATCAATTAAATTGTCAATTCAGGGCCAAAGCAATAATAATGCACTTTTTAAACTTGGATTATTCAGCCGTCTCACAGTCTTGTATGTAAACCAGTCAAACCCCTCCAGGACAGGTCCACTGCATGTGTTGTGGGTTTATCTAGGTCAATGCCTCTTCCCTCGTCTGTATTCTGAATCACCCCGCAAGGTTGATTTTCCTTTGCATATACAATCACCAAAATACATATGCAACGCAAACATATTAAACGCGCCTTGACTCTTTTACACATCATATTCTCCGGAGGAATATTAAAATCACGCTGGTGTGGAGTTCCGTTTCATTCATGTCCCAGACTGTGCCTTTAATAGAGGTGTTCTACCTGGAAACAGTGGATGTGTTTTACCACGAGCCGCAGCCGAACACTGCAGCGTGAAACGTGGAGACAGCAGTGCGATTACGGTGTGACATACTGTGTTTTCGGGGCTGATCTATAAGGCATGATGTTACGTGACCTGAGGGAGCTGGCGTCTCATTTGTGAACTCAAACAGAAAAGAGAGCCCCACGCACCTGCTCGGACATGCATTTTTCATCGGGTTGTTTTGACCCAAAGCTCAGCAGAAAATATGAAACTAACACACATTTAAAAAGAACTAGGCCCTATTCCTTTAAATGAGGAAAAGAGTGTGTCCTTACCGTATTTGTTTTTATTAACACAAGCCCCTTTTACCCCTTTTGGATGTCACTTAAATGATTGCAGTCAGATGTAGAGCAGAGTCTGAGGCGATTTGAATGTTCTTTGAGTTCATATGACAATGTTATCAACACTAGTCTAATGAATAGTGATGGAGACTGCTAAGGAAATAAAGGACACATGACAATGACATTTCTCAGCAGCCTCCTTTCTAGAGCAGTGTTTCGCAATCGTTTGCAAGGGAACACCAATTTCAAATGACCAAATGAACAGTGAGACAATATATTGGTGTGTTATTTTGCATTTTGATCACTTTTAGTCTAGTTTCATTCATGCTAGTGTGAGTTAATTCCTTTTAAATGCAATTTTGGACTTTTTTTGTAATTTTATTTAGGATTGTTTTGACCGTTCTTAGCTTAGTCTTCAATGAACAAACCGAACTGTGACTGAACTTACGGCACATATTCATATCTTCTCACTTTAAAAATTTGAAACAAAATCTATTTAGTTCATATGTCCTGAGTTTTCATGCAAAAAAGTGTGCTTCTCTTTTAGCAGGGCTCATTTTGTCCTCTCTGGGCAGTTGTAGTAACAGGCAGTAATTTTTATACTGCATAACACAACATTTTACACAGTGCACGATTAAACAATTGGCTGAACTGGGCTGTTTTTACGTCAACATTAGTACAAAAACCAAACCCTAACAGCTGCTTTCTTGTAAAAAAAAAAAATATATATATATATATATAGGATTGTGTTAATATGTTTTTCAACAACTTACAGTGTAATTTTGACAATTAGTAACTTTCCTAGCTTCTCTTAAACCCCAGTAGCTGTATCTCTCACTGAGGCCCATAGCTGTTACCTGCAGCTGCTTCTTCCCAGACCTCAGTGCTACCTCTGCCTGTGCAGGCCCACCCCAGCACAGTGAAGACAACCCCTGTAAATGGCTTGTACGATCAGTTTTGACATCAATCCGCTCCCGTGGGAATGTGGGCTTGCACGTGACGGTGCGGAGGGAGGGCTCCTCTCTTATGGATGTTGACAACCCCACTCAGCCCGGTTTGATCTGCAGAATTAACATAATATTACCACACATACTGAACCGCGCGTGACAGCCGAAGAGAGATTGTCTTTCTGTAGACATCGGCACCAGTGTGGTTAGAGCAGCAGCACAAGTTCAACAGCTGTTACAGGTTGCTGATGTAAAAAGGGGTTGTAATTTTATTCTAAAGTTGTTGAATTATTGCAACATGACTCTAATGTAATGTCTTGTTTATCGTCAACAGGACAAAGATATCTCATCACATCCACAGGAGCCTTGTACATTGTGGACGTCCTGCCTGAAGATGGGCTGAATAACTACCGCTGCACCACGCGGCACCGCTACACCGGGGAGACCCGCCAGAGCAACAGCGCCCGCCTCATCGTGTCAGGTCAGTGCTAAATACTTTACTGCACAGGTACTCTTAGGCCCATGGATATTTTCTCCATTCAAAGATATTTCTGTCAAAACAAGAGCATTGTCACTAATTAAGCTAAAAACAAACACTCCAGACCACAAGGCGGCAGTAAACGCTATGCTAGAAACCACAGAACAGCATTTAAAGCTAAGTTCGTTTTGCTTTGGCAGCTTAAAATGTATCTGTATTGGGAATAGCAAATCAAAAAAGTAACATTTATGGACACGTAATCAGTTCTAATAGCGCCAAGCAGACATAAAACCCAGTAAATAGCTGCCATGGTTGTTGTGTCCGTTACAATGAATGTACACCTACTCATGTCTACTTAACATAGATACTGGTAGCTCACTTTAGTCTGTTTACTGTTACCAGCTGACATCATTTTCACAAAAGATTATGTTTTTAGTTAGCTCATAGATTAATTTGCAGAACACTTAAAAGAATATTTCAGATCTAGAGCAGCCTTTGACAGTTTTTCAACAGAATTTTTAATCTTCATGGCAATGTAAAGCAAAGCAAAGTTATTAACTGACTTATGATTATTGTAATATGCTCACAACATTTGGAAGCTAGCTCGTGATGCTAATATTTCAAGTCATCTGCAGTTTATATGTAATGTCTCTAAGCTACAATCTGTGACTTTGGATAAAAGGCCTCTAGGATTATTACTCCTCAACTTTTTAAAACTTTTGAGAAGAAAAGAACTTTGGACCTGAAGTATATGTGGTAATGTGATATTATTGTATTATATAATTGTTAAAGGGGAATTAATCAGTGCTAGGAAATGTCAGGAGCTTCCTTAGGGCCACTTGTTTCTCACTTTCCTAGTCTAATATCCAAAGCTGTACTTTACAATAGAACAGAGATTGATGCATTAATGATGGGCTAAAGACAAGTTGCCTACATTTCTTTTCCCATTTCCTCACATTACAAAATACATAGTAGATAGAACTGAATCCTGACCCCCAAAATCAATATTAGATTATACTGTCAAGCAGCTGGCAACACTGGTGACTAATTAACACTAAATTCCTTTCAGACCCCACCAATGCTGAGCCAAGCATCCTGGACGGCTTTGACCACCGAGAGGTGATGATTAATCATCGAGTGGAGCTTCCCTGTAAGGCCTCGGGATACCCCACGCCCAAATACCGCTGGCTGAAGGACAACAGCCCCTTGGAGCCTGACATGCGCTATCGCCAGACCATCTCGGGGCTGCTGATAGAGAACGTGCAGCCCAGCGACGCCGGGACCTACGTGTGTGAAGTGTGGAACAGTTATGGCAACGCGGAGGTCATGGGCCGACTGTATGTCAAACGTGAGTCTTTTATAGGAAACCATAAATTCTGAGCTGCAAGGAATAATGGGGAATATAAACCAGGGTTGTCCAAAGTGGGGCACGTGGGCTGAAGTCAGTGTGTCATGAGATTGATTTGGCCTGATTAAGGTTTGTATAATGTCAAATACAAGCAAAAAATATATTTATCTGTGTTGTTGTTATTAGACAGTCTTAATAAAACTAACATAATGAATATAAAAAGGGTATATAATTGTTCACATTTGCATCTACTTGCCCTAAACATATACAGTACATAGATCATAGGTGTATAATGCATAAATAAAAGATCAAATGGGGAACTTTGGAAACAGAGTGAAGTTCTTGGCTTAGTAAAAATTCAAAAATCTTGAAAAATTGCTGAGGCAAAATAAAAAGTAAATGGGCGGACCAAAAATCTCAGCGGTGCACTGTAGAATACAAAATTTAAAAGGATGACTATGAGGTGAAAAACATATAGCACCAAGATCAAGCCCTAGCCTTAGTTTTAGCATAGACTGGTTTTAGATTTACAAATATAAACAGTTCATGATGTCTTCTGAGATACATCCCAATACTTGTCTTCTCCTGTGTTTGTAGAGCCCTTAAAGGTCGTGGTCAGCCCTCGGAAAGTGAGAGGCAGCGTGGGCGGGAAGGTGTCTCTGTCCTGCAGCGTGAGTGGCTCTGATGAGTACGAGCTGTCGTGGTACCGCAACGGGGAGATCATCTACCCCGGCAACAACGTCCGCTTCACCGGCCTCAACCGGGAGAACCTCATCATGGAGGGCATGTCCAAGAGCGACGGCGGGGCCTACCAGTGCTTCGCCAGGAAGGCCAAGATGTCCGCTCAGGATTTTGTGCAAGTCATCCTCGAAGGTACACTCCTGTGATGATCAGGAGGCACACAGACTCAAAGCCACACTCTTAGTCCACTTCTTATGCATTGAGTTAGCCGAAATCAATCCAAGCTTTTTGTGTTCCTGTGACACTGTTGTTGGCCTTGTTTGTATCATCTTTCCGGACTTGACAACAAAAATACATGCACACTCACTCGGGATCCAATAGCTTACCTTGGCAGCGTTACTCGGGCAACAGTCTCCTGTGGCCCAGGAGCCGTAAAAAGAAGATATCGATCATCTATAATCATGCGGAACGGACCTAGATTATCAGAACGCTGCAGCAGGCAGACACAGAGATTTCAAAAGCTAACCTCAGTCTCTCTCTGTGTCTGGGAAGAGCCACTGTTTATTAGAGAGTGACTCATATTACAGTGCTATCATATGATATTCATATAGTACTATAGATGGGGATAAGGACAAAGTTCCTACCTACTACTGTGTCTCTAACCCCTGCTCAGGCTGGCGCTGCATTCGTTTAGTCTTGGTATTTAACAGAATGAAGCCTGAAGCACCTTTCCACCTTTTTTCTTTCTAAAAATTTCCGACATGACAATGGGGCAAAACAACTGACAAACAGGAGCCAGTGGGAGAGTGACACAAAACCTTTCCTTCACGCTTTTCTCATTTGTATGCCTGACCTCAATCGGAGTAAGCTTTACATGTCACACTAGTCTCACAATGCACCACATTATCCATGTGTGTTCCATTGTAGAGAAATTTCAATGACTGCCCCTACCATCGCAGTAAGGAGTTTACATTCTGGTTAAAACTCCTGTGAGAATCAGACTAAGGCAATAACTTGAATGTCTCTGCATGTAAATGTACTATAGGGTCTCTCAGTGCCAGCCAGGATGCATACCCCTTCACACCTCCACAGACAACCCTATAAAGCAAGCACCTAGACCACTTTTCAAATGGCTCCTCACATCCAAACTCTCAGGACACATGTTTAGTGCATTCACACTTCTCATTAAAGCTCCAGTACTTCATTTTGTTGTTGTCATCCATCCCTCAGCCCCATCACTCTCCCCCAACAGCAGCGTATTAACCTTTCCTGCTTCTTTTATTTTAAAAAAAGTAAAACCGGACCAAATTTTAACTACCAAATACTAGTATGTTACATTAAATGGAAGTTTAGCGCTTAACTCAAACATTTAGCTTTGGAGTTTATTGTTGTAGACAGTAGTGATCCTATAATGATCTCTGTCTCGTTAAACACAACAACATTTATCCATGTTTAATTTTCTGAACATTTCTCTATTTTTATCTTTTTTGAGCTGTTTTGATGTAAAGTAAGACGTATTTTGCAACGGAATAACCCGTTTCCTTGGTTTATTTCCTTGATCCTTCATTGTTGACATCAATATCAACCAATGGGAGCGCTCCTTTTTACCAGAAGTGAGCTGTGATTGGCCAAAATCCTCAGCTATAAAAATGTGTCCTCAAAAATACTTTAGACTGTTTAGTTTTTATAAATTTTGAAAAATTAATTTCCATCGTATGCCACCATTGTTGTTGACATTGCAATGCATTCTGGGTAATGACGTCTAACGGCTGTCGCGATCTCATTCCCCTATAGCAATCCGGTAGCAGTGGACTTCAGTGGACTTGTCCGCAGGCTTTAGCCCATTCAAATCTCCTTTTGATCACTTGGAAAGCAGTAAAGACTTATGTCGCTGTTCTTGTTGCCCTTCGATTGAAAACTGCAACCAAAAGCAACGCAGTGCGGCATTGTTTCCACCGTTGAAGACTATCTAAGAGAAAACGTTGCCCAAAACAATGTAACTTTTGAATGACGTCAAAGTCCCAGAATGCATTGCGCAGATAAAAAAATGGCGACTTCCATAGTCAGAAAAGGTACTAAACATATAC
Organism: Rhyacichthys aspro; assembly: GCA_036850595.1. Taxonomy (NCBI): domain Eukaryota; kingdom Metazoa; phylum Chordata; class Actinopteri; order Gobiiformes; family Rhyacichthyidae; genus Rhyacichthys; species Rhyacichthys aspro. The sequence continues at coordinate 17,956,364 of CM072160.1, forward strand.
GATTTTTAAAGTAATTGGGAGTTTTCAATTGCAACTAACAATGAATTTTAGTAGAATAGGACACTAAGAACATATTAAGCCCAAAAAGTGCTAATAGTCAGGGTTCCTTTTAAGTCTGATCACTCTGAAAACTATTGAAACTTGCCACTGTGGTAGGTTTCAAATGTATTCCCTGAAAGCTGACTTTAAGTACACCACTTTCGTCTTCCTCCCAGACGGTACGCCCAAGATCCTGTCGTCGTTCAGCGAGAAGGTGGTCAACCCCAGCGAGCCCGTCTTCCTGGTGTGTAACGTGAAGGGCACGCCCCCACCCCGCTGCAGCTGGTCCCTGGACGACGACCCGGTCATCAAAGACAGCCACCACCACCTCGGCCACTACGAGACCCACGAGGGCCACGTGGTCAGCCAGCTCAACGTGACCCACACCCAGGTGCAGGACGGAGGGGTGTACCGGTGCACGTGCAGCAACTCGGCCGGGGTCGTGTACCACCAGGCTCGAATAAACGTAAGAGGTGCTTGTCAAATCAGCTCCTCCAAGAACAACAATACACATAACCTGTCTCTGTCTGTGGGCGTGTGTGTCACATGAGTGGGTGTGGATGTTTGGGTTATTTAGGTAAACCAAAAGACGTTTAGTTTGTGTGTGTATAGGCAGTATAGAAAAGTATAGGGCCTCTTCTTTCATAGCCTTAGTGCACACATGTCAGTCTCAAGACCAGGGGACCAAATGCGGCCCTTTGAAATGTTTTATGTGGCCCTTCAATACATTCAGTACGCAATATTTTTGGCACTAGGTTTTAATTGGATTTGAACAGGTTTTAGTTGGATTTGAACATTTAAAATCTGTTCATATTCATCTGACACCTAAAATCTGTTGAAATCCATCTAAAATCAATTCAAATTCATGTAAAACCTTTTGAAATTTTGAAATGCAACTAAACCCTGTTCAAATCTGACTACAACCTGTTCAAATCCATCTAAAACCCATTCAGATTCATCTAAAACCTGTTCAGGATCAAATTAATGTTAAAGATAACTTGACAAATGAAGATCTCACGTTCAAAATCTAATAAAATCTTCCTTATGACACCATCTTTGGACCCTCAAAAGGATTCTGATTAACTAGCGCGGCCCCTCAGCACTTTGAGTTTGACCCCACTGTTTTATCTGCTTGCGGTTAAGGCAGCCAACCTACATAACACGAGAAGAACTGAAGTCCATTTGTAGAATCAATAGGAACAAGAGAGCACAAGTTTTGCCACCTCTTGCCACTACTGTGTTATTTGGCATTTTTATCTCGAGCAGGAAAGAGTTTTTTTTAGTGACATGGCTTGTAGGAAGACAGTTAGAAGGGTCCTTCAAGGTCAAAAAGACAGAAACAACCTTCTTCCGTAAGCATTAATGTGTTTCTATGCACGCTTAAGACAATATTTATGCACAAAAGTTAGCAGCATGTCAGCCTCTTTGGTTTCACTGCAATCAAACATTCAAAAATGTCTGTGATGAACAGCTTTTTATAACATTGCATCCAGACACCTCTAAACACATCAAATGACACAGTGCTATTATAAGCCTTTTCTTTTTTGCCACTGACTTGTTTTGCCCCATTTATTTCATTTACACTTTTATGTTAATATAATCTTTGTGGAGTAATATTTTAGCTCCGTTTCTTCTTCTCTCCAAAAATTATTACCGTTCTCCTCCCACACGTCTGTATTTTTAGGTCAAATGAATTATCGGGTTTGTTGCACATAAGCATATCTGGATAGTGGGTTTCAAAATGAGCCAGAAGAAAATAACCCCCCAAAAAACATATTCCCCTCTCTTTGCACGAATACATTTATCTGTGTGTTGCTGCTGCGTGCCTGCGTGTGAGTGTCTGTGTGCGTCTGCGTGTGTTTACTCAAGCTGCTCATGATCAGATGTTAAAGCGATTACTCTGTTTCTATTTTCACAAACAGAATGCTCTTCGTGTTCTGTGGGCGAGCGCTACAGAGGCAGAAGTTAGACGAAGCACTTGTGCGGCGTTATTTGCTTTTAAATATTGTGTTTTCCGTCAGATGGTTAGCACACTTTAATCTGCTTTCCATTTCACGCCTTCCTCTCGAAGCGACGGCGCAGCGCTAAACAAACAACAAGAGGATTAAACTGCAAATCTCTTATGTATATAGTCTTTTAGTTGCAGGTGCATTATGTAAGAAGCAATAAAAACACAATTCATTTTACTGCTGGTGTGATCTGTAAACGCCTGTATAAAGGTAATTTCTCCATTACCGTTTATCTTTCAGGCCGCGCAAGCATCCGTCCGCTGAAAAACATCACAGCCATAGCGGGACGTGACGCCTTCATTCACTGCCGCGTGATCGGTTATCCCTATTACTCCATAAAGTGGTACAAGAACTCGGCCCTGCTCCCGTTCAACCACCGGCAGAGGGCCTTCGAGAACAACGGCACGCTCAAGCTCACCAACGTGCAGCAGGTTGACGCCGGAGAGTATAACTGCAAGGTCATGGTGCAGCCCAACAAGATGGACTCCCAGAGTGTTCATCTGAGAGTCAGAGGTAGGTCCACTGCACTGTATATATGACGAAAGAGAAATCTACACCACCGAAATGTTGCTCCCTTCAATATGTACCCGGCCTCTCACCCAAGTAACTAGATGAGGAAAAGGAGAAGATGATCATGCCACTATTTGTCAGCAATCCTGAATATGCGTCAAACTACAAAAAGCTAGTGTAGAATCTGAAGTGCCACCATCTTTTTTTGTTAGGAGCAGATTAGGAGCAAACCCTGTAAAACCCAACAACAATTTTATCATCAGTATGGCATGACATTTAGATTTTAAGAGTGTTTTCTCACCTTAAATTCTGTACCAAGGACCAAGAACTTACAAGTTGTTCCACAGTATTCATTTTGGTTTCACACGACAGTTTTTAAAAGTGAACTATCAGACTTTTAACCTGACTCTGCCAGATAGAACTGCTCCACAGAACATAGTCCATTTCGCAGTACCATCTGGGAAGGCTACCATTGAAAGCGTTTGCAAAAGGGAGGCGCCTTCTGTCAAAAACTTGGTGTTGATTGGATGAAGCACCAAATAGTATCCGCTTAGCATGAGGTCTCTTTAGCCAATCACAGCAACGATATGATGTGCCACTCTTTGTGCTTCTTTCAAAGAAGAAATACTCTCTATTTCTGATAAAATTGTTTCGATAGCAGCGTCAACGCTAACATCTTTAGGGGTAGCCATGTTGAAAACAAAGAGGAAAAAAGAGCACTTGTTGCTTTCTTCAAATTAAAAACCCGCCTCTACCTGTTAGTGCTGCAACATCATTGGTCAAAAGAGTCCGGTGAGCCCACGGTTCGCTGACTCAACCGGTTTGGTTGGTGCGAGTTTTGGAAACTCCCAAATCTCACGAGAATCCAGCTGCAGCGCAAGGTTATCAGACTTTCCCTGACGCTCTGTTTACTGTAGTACATGAGAATGGGAGACGTGCCTGACTGCTTTTACAGTGGTGAATGTGTTGTCTGTTTAGGGGCTCATTTTACAGTTTAAACACAGAAAAAGAATAATCAGACTAGCGTATGGTCAACATGTTATTGTTAATATAGAATACAAACAGTCCATCAGCGCTTTCACACTTGAGGATTTGGTTGAAAACAAATGGAAAAGTCCAAAAGTCCAGACCAAACAGAAAATCTTTAAGGAAACTAAATAGGGGTGAATTTATGATGAATTTGACAGTATTGAGTTCTGTATGTGATAATTTATATTTAATTCCTTTGTCATTCTGCCACTACTTAATATTAAAATAGCCTGGCAAGCCTTTCTAATTCATCTTCTCTCTGTTCTGTGCAAACAGTGACTCTGTGCCTCAATAGTTACCAAAACTTTTAGTAATTTCCATTTCAGTGTAAACAGTGAACGAGTGTCATGTGACTTTTTGTGTTTACTGTACAGTCATAGTCGTTGTATGTTATTACAGTTTGATATCTGATCAAATAGCCATGACATGACTGCATACTATGGGGCACTGTTGTGGATGGTCTAGGCTCCAATCTAATATCACCTATTAAGTGTGTGATGTGGACTTTTTAAAGGCATACTATGCAATTTATACAACTAATATTTAATTCATCTTGATACATTTTATATTTACTTTTTTCCACATAAATGTTTCTCGATTTGGGAAATACACTGCCTTTTGTCTGGTATTCACAATTTTAGTCCTTTGTTTCCACATACAAGGACATCTGTGGGATTGCACTCAGCCAATAACAGATCATTCAATTAATATTCTAAATAAAACCTGAAGAAATGTTATTCCAAAACCAAGGTTAGCCTTATTTATGTTGGTTAGCACTAAAGAAGAGAACAGGCCATGGGATAATCTTTGTTTACATGTTCCACCAGTTTTATATAGTGTTCCTTTAACTACCATGTTAAGTAACTATAAAATATATTGCCTTCTCTTCTCAAAAATCAGTATTTAGTAGCTCACAGTCTCCAAATCATGCATGTCAAAAACAGTCTCACTGGGAAAATCCATCAGTAGAAGGATAAATAAATTGACACACTAACACAGAAAGGCCGACAGCCCAATAAATAGACACGAGTGGACTTATAAATTAATCTGCCGGATATGCCTCAGCACATCAGGGTAACTAATGAAGACTGTATCAGCGCGGTGACTAATCTCCGCCGAGATCTTCCCGACCTGTAATAGGTAACAGCACAAGGGCTTTCCCCCATTAGGCCCCATTTCCCTCCCTCTGCACGGAGCTCATCGTCGCCACCTTTTTTCCCGCGAAAGCAGAGAAAGAAGGAGAGACTGAGCGAGGAAGACGAAAAGAGCAATGATATAAAGCGCCTCTTCCCAGTGGTGCTGTACCGAGCGAGTGCATTTGTTAATTTACTCTGCTCGTGCTTAAAATGCGGAAGTGTCTTTGGGGGATCCCCGGAGTCCATTATCTCCACTTTGTTGTGAATTAAATAAGCTGCTAAAGTGCTGCTTATTCCAGTGTTATTTGAACTCGCTGGACACTCAAGCGCCGATGACTTGCGTGATGGAGATTTCTGGCAGAATAAAGCACGGGCTATTTGAAAAGAACTCACTTCATTTCATTGAGCTGATTTCGATGGGTACATAATAGTAGATGAATTAGATAGAATTAGCGGGGTGTAATTAATTCAGCTGAAGTGAAATCGCTGCGTTTATTTAGTTTAATGCAGCTTCTTGTACTGAAAGGATAAAATATTCCTTTGTGGCAGGAAATTATCGCTAAACGCTTGCTATTCCAGGCTTTTATGCTCCGTCTGTGACCTCTTTAAAGCAAGATAGTTAGAAGAGAGTAGGATTAACGTGGAAAAAAAGAGCCCTCACTACCTGCCATACAATCCAGGGAATTACGATGTTCTTTGACTTAAGGCTGGGATCACATGTTATCTGTCTCCACCGTCTCACAGTGCCGCCGTACATCCAGCCCTTCGAGTTCCAGCGCTTCACCATCGGCCAGCGCGTCTTCATCCCCTGCGTGGTCATGTCAGGCGACCGGCCGCTGGATATCACCTGGCAGAAAGATGGCCGCCCAATCCCGGCCAGTTTAGGAGTCACCGTGGACAACATCGACTTCACCAGCTCGCTGAGGATCAACAACCTGACGCCGGACCACAACGGCAACTACACCTGCATCGCGCGGAACGAGGCGGCCGTTGTGGAGCACCAAAGTCAGCTCATTGTCAGAGGTGAGATGATTAATAAACCTTAGATTAAATCCCACTTAATGGAACTAAATGCTGAATCTGTTCTGGTGTGTGTGTGTGTGTGTGTAGTTCCTCCTCAGTTTGTGGTCCAGCCTGAAGATCAAGATGGGATTTATGGGAAAACAGTGACCCTCAACTGCTCTGCTGAAGGCTATCCACCGCCCACCATTGTCTGGGAGCATTCAAAAGGTACACTAAGCACAAAAGAGTCTATAGATACAAGAAAACAACCAAAAATGTACAAAGTATTTTAGGCGCCATTATGCCACCTTAACTAGTGTGTTACTGAACATACACAGTATTTATTCATACAAGTGTGTCAGGCTCTGGAAGAATATGTCAGTTGTCAAAACCCTTCATTTTAGAAGAAAGGGGGCAAAAATTATAGCAAGATGACAAATCTGCCTAATTTTTTGAAACATTGATCTGATCTATTAAAAACAACAAATTTTAAGTTTTAGGCCCACCAGATTTGTTATACCATAAACTATAAAATACTTCTCAATGTCATATGTATGTTAGGGTTAGAAGTTAGAAAATAAACTGAAGATACAGGTCTTCTTGGCTAAAATGGCAGGTATTTGATGTGACCTCTCCTTACACTTGAGCAATGCAATAATGTTGCCTTTCTTAAAGGGAAATTAGAAAACAATTTGGATCCTCTAGATTTCGAAATTATGTGCAATTATGACTTAAAACTAAAAACTAAAAACTAACCCTATATACTACATAGCTATGATACTACACTCATGAGTAGTAGTATGATACAAAATAGGGTGTGGTACATAGAGAGACAAATATTTTGTGAAGTGTTATTCACAGTGTCTCAAAAGTTTGAGAATCCTCCAATAGTGTATATTCTTTCAAAATTACACTCACTGCTTTTGTATAACATATAAATAGACATCTAAAGCTCCATAGAACCGTGTGGAAGGAGCCATTTGTTCCATTACTTCCCAGACAAACCAAGTGCTGTCTTAGTTGAAGGCCATTCACTTTTCTTTTTTTGAACACATAATCTTGCATGAAGGCTTTGGAAATGTATAAAATCAATTGATTCTGTACATTTATAAGGCAAACTTATCACTTGACTATTTCTGTATGAGATGACGACACAACAGAATGTCCCTGCTTGGTTGCTGTAAGTGTTCACAGACAGGAAGTGGGGTATGGAAATAAAATCTGCAACCAGATGCCTCAAAAAACTACACACTGCATCTTAAGGTTGATGCATCTATGGATAAATTCATAAACATCAAGTTTGCAGCGTATGATCTTTATTAAAGTGAAAGTGCTCAATTAAAGACAATGATATCAGAATTACTATCAATTTTAAATGTACTGCCTCATTATTTAGTGTCTATGACTGTCCCATTTACTGCAATCATGGGGGACATTTATAATTTCAGTATATACATAAATTCAACAGTATATAATTTTGTAGGAAGTTGTACCTTGATCCGACAGCCTTAGAGTTTTTGCAGACATGTAGGGTCTTAGATAGGGGTTTGCGTATCCCACCTGTATCATTAGAGAACCTCAGAAACAGAAAGACTGATGGATATCAATATGAAAGACAGACAACAGCAGACAGATAGATAAAGCAAACAAAGTGAAAGGCACATGGAGATGGACGGGAGCGGAGGCCGGGCAGCAGGTGAGTCCAGCCACTTGAGCGGGGTACATGAAGAGGGGCCCCAGGTGTTTGCTCCCCCAGCCGTATAACCAGGGATGAAAGCTTTACCAACATAAGCACAACAACCAATGAGCACTGGCGCATGTGTGCATGTGAGTGTGTGTGCACGGCCTTGAGATCAAAGGAATGAAAGAATCAGATCTGTTTTCAGCCTTTGATGGGATTTGTGCGTGTGGCCGTGCACACACAGATGGAAGACAGGCGTGCATGGTTGATTTACACTATATGACCAATCCTTATGACTGTGGACAGGGCTGAGTGCGGTCCATGTGTGCTTATAGTCTAGTCAGGCGCAGGGTTAGAAATAAACAGGGCTTTGTTTAGGTTGTCTTTACTTGGGGCTTCCATATGGTTTGAGATATAGAATCTTTTTTCATTTCTCAGAACATTTATAGCTGATAATGTCAACATGAAACAACAACAGTACCCTCAGAGTGATAAATAATGCAGTTTAGGTTGGATTTCTGTAGTTTTAGCTTTCAGGTCGAGAATGATTTATGCACTACTTAAAGTCTTGTTAAAAGATGGAAAAAGTGCTCTGTTATTTCAAAGCGCATGGCTAATTTGGATAAATCAACAAGTCTACGATGCATCACACAGATGCTGTTTGATTTTATGTGAATTTCTGTACATTTTCTGAAACTATTATCACAGAGAAAATAAAACCACCATTCTCTGGTCATTATTAGTCATATTTAGCATCTGCATAGTCATTATGGACATTATTTGAGCTGCTCTTAGCTACAAGACAGTTTACAGCGATGGTTAGGAAACTTTGTGTTAAATTAGATTTTTCAATATAGCCATTTTTGACATTGTTCAAAAAAATAGCCATATGGTTTAAAAATGACATTCACATTATTGCCACTCAATCAGGACCACAAGACAAAATAACCAAAATATAGCTTATAAGATTACATTGATATTTAATGATTAAGTGGTGTATTCATGTGATTCATGGGATGTCCTTATATTTACATTTTAACAAAGACAAAGGCAGGTACATCAGCACTAAGGCCTCTTCATTTAACAGAACTGAGTAACTAACAATGGTGAGTGACTGGTTTGATGAAAGCCTGAAATGTAAGAATAGGAGGAGCTGGGGTGAAGGCGGGCTTTAGGTGGTTGTGCAAACGCAAAGAACTGACAGGCCAGATTGAGTGGTTGGAGATAGCGGTGACTTAAATTGGGCATTGAGAGCCATTTGCCAATGAACAGAGACTAAAACAGCAGACAACAGATGCAGATTGACATGCAAAATAGTGAGCAGAGCTGCGGTGCTTAATGTTAAACAGATGAGCAATGAAAATCACCTCAGTAAGGGGCCAGGGCAGGTGGCATGGGAAGCTATTGTCTAATTTGTTGTAAGCCTGGGCGCAGTTTGTCCAGTGAATGGCTGCCTGGCATGCTTTTACTGCTACAGCGCTAGCTAGGAGCCAGATGAGTGTCTCTGGGAGATATGGAACAGTAAGTAAAGGTCAACTGCTATTAGCATAACGACTAGGACTATTTGGATATGCAAAATCCATAATTCAAGGAAGAACACATCTCCCTCGCTCTGGCTCTTCCTCTCTCACTGTGTCTCTGCTGCTCTCTCCCGGAGCCAGGGGAACAGGAACAAAGTCACCACTTGACCCTTTGCTTGCCACGGCCACTTGACTGCATTTTAATTAAAAGCAAAAACCCACAGCTCGCTAAATGGCCTAATCTCTACACGCTAACTTTAACACGACGCTAATGCGACGTGCGGCTCAGTGCACATATGTGTTTAATAGTAGATGAGCGCGGCGGATTGTGGCGCTTTTATCATTACAGGAGCAGACCACGTACAGTAAGGAAGGATATTGGCTTTTTATTCAGGGTCTGGGGTATTTGCTTTAGATTAAAGCCTCCCAATGCAAAATGAAAAAAAAAATTATCTACTATTTCTTTTAATTAAAAAAACAACAACAACAAAAAACCCTGGTAGCATATTCCTAAAACCAAAACTAAGTCTTCAGTTCAATCTGTGGCTGAGGGTAAACATGGAAAAGTTAGATTTGAGAGTCTTTTGTTGATATTTTGGTGTTATTATTATCATTACTCTTCTCAATGCACAACATACTTTTTTTTGGATGTTTCAGAATATTTTAACTCATATTTGAAGTCCCTTTAAACTTCGAATTAAAAACAAAGCTGTAAGTCTGAAACATTAAGATTTAAGATTTGATACAAATGTTCTTTTTGTCTCCTTTATATGTTCAATAGTTATCGATGTTAACGTTGGTGTTTTGTTAAAAGACCTGAAGGGGGCGACAGATGGAGTCAAAGATTTTTTGAGAGCAGCAAGAACTAGAACAACAGGGAGGTTTTAATAATGTACAGTATGTCTGTATATCTTAAGAAAGAGACTAGAAGGGCTTTGCCCTGAGCAGACTTTGAATGCCTCGACTCTTGAGGATGGAGAATTTGTTTCTCCTTCTGTTGTTCTCCACAAACACAACTTTTGAAAGTCTGCACAAGCCTTAGACAACTTGCTTTTTACATTGTTTAATCAACTTGATCTTGACACTTGCTCATGAAAAGGTTCTGCAAATGGCTCCCGCTTCAACTTTAGGATAGAGCTAATCACTGCCCCCTATGGCCAACCCAGGTACTGCTCCGTTTGGCCGTATTTGCAAGCTGTAGGTAAACAGACCAAATGTCGGCGTACTGACAAAAGGCTCCGTCCATATCTGAATGCATATCTAATATAGAGTATAAATCAAACTTCAGTCTTTCTATGTCTGAGGTTGCATTAGACTTGCTTCATAATATTTGATGTTTTATTCTGAATCTACCAACTTAATAATGAACCTTTTCCAGATGATAGGAAACCTACATCTGTAAACATCTTTGATTCATCTGTGTTCAAGGCTGCAGCAGTACAAGGCCCTCGCTTTTCCTTGTGCTTGTTGTTGTTTCTCTGCACCAATCTGCTGTCTTGTTCAACATGAGCATTATGTCTGTTCTGATTGCATCACAGCGGCCGTTCGGCTGGCTCGCTCCGCTCAGCAGCTGTTTGCCGGTTTAGGGATTTAAGCCTGGTGTAAAGAAACATGTTTCCAATCCTGCTGTAATCTGACGGGCTTTGTCATCAAATCTGTAAACATAGATTCATGGTCAACGCTGACACACACAGACACCGGCACAAAGTGAAGGTCAGCATTATGTTATAAACCATATGCCAGGTTAGCAGCAGTTTCTTTATCAAATATAACAAAGGGAGCCTCATGTGCATGAGCTGCATTCTGGAGGGTGCAACATGATGGTTTGTTGAGATAAACTTTTTTTCTGGCATCAACGTTAAACAGTAGTGTGTCTGTGGAGATTCTCAGTCATCCAGGTCATAATCCAATCAAAGGTTACAAGGAAGGAATCTGGACATTTTAAGGCTTTAATGTAGAAGAAAACGTCTTCACCGTTGTGTGTACCCAAGTCTGCGGTACACCTCAAGCTGAAAGAGAATTTAGTCATATCTACATTTTTGCCAGGGAGGCCAAATGGTTTGAATGAGAAGTGAATGTTTCAGAAATTAGAACAACTCTCTTTGAACAGAGAGGTGGCCTTAGACACAATCTTTCTTCCATTTCTTTCCACAGCTTCACCTTTGGCTAGTCATGTCAGAGGGGCCATGTTATGCCCACAGGTGGCTAACGACTCCCCCACCAATAACTACACAGGCTGTCTAACTGCTAATGACCCTGAAACCAGTCAAAACCAGACTCTTTATAACATAAAATATGTCTCAGTATGTAATTTATGTATAACGGATGTGGTAGGTGGTTGGTTGATCTTATAAGAAATATGTTTTTAAGAGTTAGTGTACCTTATCATTTACAGTGCGGTATATGGTTAACCCTGTGCACAGTCTAGAGAGGTTCATATTCTAGTTACTCTTTGTTTTTTGTGCCAGGGAACTAAATGACTCTTCATTTTAATGCTTTCAAGGCTATGCATTCAGTTTTTTTTCAGCTGCTCCCTTCAGAGGTCACCACAGCGAATTTAGTCTGGCATAGGTTTTTACGCTGGATGCCTTTTCTGATGCAACCTACTCCATTAATCCAGGCTTGGGACCGGCTTAAAGGTGACCCTTGTGGCTGGAGTAGGCTCTTCAGGGAATCAAACCCTAGTCTCCCACATGATTGGCACTAATCCAAATAATAACATGTCAAAAGCTATTATTTCAAATCAAAAACTAACCAAGATCATTAGATATCTGTTGTGAATAGAAAGACAGAAAGACTGCTTTTATTGCAAACTTTTATTTCCAACATTTGGCTACACACAAACCTATAAGCAGACAGTCTTAGCATGTATAACCAACATGGCATGTCTAGCTTAAAATAAACCTTACCAACTTCAAACTCAGTAGTAGAACAATAGCATACATTGTTCTAACTTGTATTTGTCTGTGTCCTCTGTGCTGCAGGTGCGGGGGTCCCTCAGTTCCAGCCCATCCTTCTGAACAGTGGCTCTCGTATCCAGCTGCTGAGCAACGGGTCGCTTCTGATCAAACATGTGCTGGAGGACGACAGCGGCTTCTACCTGTGTAAGGTCAGCAACGACGTGGGAGCTGACGTCAGCAAGTCCATGTACCTCACCGTCAAAAGTAAGAGCCCGTCTGGTGCACCGTCGATACCATTATCAATATCAGCTGATGGGGACAGATCAATGTGGGTTTTAAAGATAGAATGGGAGAGTTGAGGCAGTGGGAAGATAACCAACAGACAAGGTTTTACATATAGGTTTCATCATGTTGATGCTAATTGGTGAACACAGCTTGAAAATTGTGATATGGTTATTTAAAACCAGCCACCCTAATTCTTTTTATTCGTTTCTACGCAAGATTAGTCTGGTTTCTGTCAATTTATATACTTCTACCTCTGAATGCAATTGGATAGACAGACAACTAATCAGAAGTCAGCGGGTGATACCAGCATATGCAGAATAAAATGCCTTTGGACTGATGGAATTTTAAAACCATACAACCAATTAGAGAAACAAGGGTTCCATTAAAGCCTGCCCCATTTTAAATATACAGTTATTATTGTTCAGGTAGGATTGATTTCCATTGAAATATGTCTGAATGGGATACGTTCCAAACCCACTTCACTAAGAAAGTGAATGAGTCTGGCTGACCATCCTATATGAACTTTGTGTCATCAATTCAACATTGCATTGGACAGCCCTAGTGACAAAGTTGTAAGTCACACAAAATGTTTCTTTATTGATTATTTTGTTTGTTGTTTGTTCTATGGTGTGTTCACACTCTGATGCTGCTATGCAAACTACAGAGCTTTAAATGTAGTTTAATTGAAATGACAATACCCGGCGGACCACAGATCATAATTTACTAAAAATGGTAAGAGCGTGACAAAATGTAAGGCTAATAATAGGTGACGCAAGGGCTTACCATGAACAGAAAAGATCAACCAAATATGGATCAAGGAGGAGATTAAATGTCTTATTAGTATTTGGTTGAATTGTTAACTAAAATCAATCAAACAAGTGCTGTAAGTGTTACAGATCTCGTCAGCTTTGTGGAAAACAGTTGTTCCTGTAACTCTAGCCCATAATGTCGCTTCCCAGAAAGGGTTTATTCAGTTCAAGCATTTTAAAGCACGTGATTTTTTTTCAATTCCACTTCACATTTACTCTACAATGTATGGAAACCCATCTCTTCTTCCATTACACTGCATGGTAACAGTTCTGTCCTGTCATTGGCAATCATTAGCAGGCACAGTAACCCCCCCATAGTGCTAGGAGTGGTCTCTCATTTTCAGTGCGAGAGGGGCTTATTACCCCTTCACTGCTGTTATCAAACTGGAGTGTTGAGAAGCCCGGCTGATGAATAACCTTATCTCATATACTCTACTATATACAATTCTGGGGGTTGGTGCATTGTTTTTTTTATCCCCGATGCAGTTATTTCACAAAATAAACAAGAGAACATGCAATGAATTAATTATGCAATGAAAAAAGATTATAAATCGTGGGCAAGGTGTACAAATGAATTTTTCGTCCAAGATACGGCGAGGAATAATGGTTTCCAGAGTCAGCGCTGTCTAAAGCAGTTCTCCAGCAGCAGGCAGAAGCCATCACGCTCTCTGTCTTTCCATACATCACTTTGCTGACTGTAGGACCCAGTTGCTATGCAGCGAGTTGACCTATGGCTGCACAAGCATCTCTCCCTCCATTTTCTACAAACCAGAGAACAGCAGTGTTGCTATACGCGAGGAAGCAGACTGTATTCTAGATGTATAGCAGAAAAATACAAATCATATACCGGGCATGGGTTTGTTCATGGCATACCTTTTATACTGGAACTGCCAGACTCCATTATCACCAATTTGCGTCCTTGGCAGTGAAAGGAGAGGCTGACCATAAACACATTAAAGTGAGATGATATAGACGGTATAGTATGGGTAATGTAATCAGCTCTTTTGTTGCACTAAAGCTCTCACGCTCTCTTCTCTTATGTGGCCTTCAGATTGATTTTATTTACTGGTGGAATCCTTTTAAGCCATCAGTTACTAACATTTAGCTTTTTAATGACAATATACTAATGTGAATCCTTGCTTTAAAAGGGCATTCAGAACAAATAGACAAACTGCCTCATGAAGGGTCAGGAAATTTGAGAAGATCTTACTCACTGTGTCCTGTTCAATTAACGCTGGTAAAAGCTTTAATCAATAGATTCACATTCTGTCACAAAGATGGTTACTAAGTACACAGTCTCTTGTTCCATACACATCCCTTTTTCAAGGCTACAGATTAGTACAGTATTAGTATTAGACAAATTAGTAGTAGCAATATGCCTTTAAAACCATCAATACTTAGGAGTTTGGTGTAGAAATGGTATTTTTATTATGTGTAATGTACTGTATATGAGGGAACATAACAATAACAAATAAAGTATTGTTTTTGTTGTGTGCACATACAGGGTAAAAACACACCATTCAGTTAATTGCCTCACTAGTTAGGAGCCATTTTACCATCAGTCATGCACAAAAAATTTTCAGTCCATTGGAATATATTTGCGTGTATGCTAAAATTACAGTGTTGGAAGCTTGTTTTGTCGGACATAAGAAAACTTAATACTGTATGTCTTACCATTTTGCAAAGCAAAAGTAATTGATTTAAATACATAGATAGCTTATCTACAGATGTTTGGTATATAAGCTGTATAGTATACCATACCAACAAAGTGCACTTATTCGTGAACTAGTAGATCCATGAGGTTGTGTTCCCTCAGCTTCCCCTCATCTCACCTCTTCCCACTCACACTTTCTCCTCCACACCCGGCTGTGTTTTATTACCAGCCCCCTGTAATATCGCTGGATATTAAAAAATATACATCAGCCGAGCAATTATGGGCTATCAAAAAGAATAGGTTTAGCCCGGGGCCCTGCACAGCGCTGCACAGTGGATGCATAGAGATGAGATGTGGAGGAAGCTTTGAGCCTCCTTGAGCCATTCACACACTCGAGCCACTGAGGCAAATCCTGGAACGGTGAGGATAGTACAACAGCGGAGAGATCTGATGCACATAGAGGCCATTTTAAATACATGACCTTTCTGGCATGTTTCATTTTAAATATACATGCATTCACAAACATGTACAAGGTCAAACATAGATTGAAACCACTCTGAAGTGCACTGGTGTATTAAAGTAGACATGCATATTCATACACAGGCATATACTAGAAGAATAGCTACAAATATATTCAAATAAACATGGGACGTGGGCCAGAAGAATGTAAAAAGTACACAACCTTTCGTGCTGTCACTGTGTGCCCTCTTTCTAGTATTTTCAATGAGCCAACATGAGCTCAGATGATGTTAACTTGCGCTGCCAGGGCGTCAGATTTAGACGGAGAAAATAGCCCCTGTTAAGGAGCAATAACATTTACAGAAAGGGGCTGAGGAGACTATTTTAATAGGACTCACTTAAAATTCATAGTTGCTATGCAAAATAAATCAGCGATTTCCTGCGCGGGGGCAGCGGGAAAGGAGATGATGGGGTGGGGAGTGGGGGAGAGGAGGGGTGGCTGGTGAATAAGAGATGAGCTTTAAACGTCGGCAGTCCCAAGTCTGACACGTTCCATCATGTCGGGCATGGGAGGGGGCTGAGAGTGCACGCTCAGACACATTACTGTAACCTAGGCCTTCATATAGCATGCACATGATCATGAACATGCACATACACAGCTCTCCTTTGATGCTTCAAAGAGCAGTATTACTTATGTTAATTTATTTATTCATATGTTCATTGACTCTTTGTCTGTTGCTGTTAGATTATATTATATTTGACTAATTCTTTGTTTTTAAAATACATTATTCAGTTGACCTCCCTTGTCTTATGGCTACATAGAGTAGGCCTATTGCGCATACAGGCTACCACTACATTTGTTTATTTGGCTATGTTATAATAGGCTTCCATAAACTATAATACTTTATTTGAATGCAACCAGAAAGAAGAGGGAATGTATATGCCATATTTAAAATCTCTAGCCTCCAAAGGCTAAAATGTAGTGTGGCCTCTCCTCACACTTGATCAACACAATGGTGGATATGGTATTCAGGATACAGGTATGGTGTGATATAGTTTATATAGACATTTGAAAAATCAACCAGATTGTAAGGGAGAGAAAACTAAAAAAAAAAAAGATTTGGGGTTTCATTTCTGCCAGTGGTGTTGGTGATACATTTGATAGTCATTAAAAGTGGCCTAAGACTTTTTGCACAGTATTGTATCAGGTCTGCTAGTATGGCACTGATTTTAAACTCACTATGGTTATTTCATACAGGGGGGTTTATTTGTTCACTGATTACCATCATATTAAACGTATTACTTTTTCACATAGGGTTAGGTGTGCTTGTATAGCTTTTTACCCTTAATAAATAAAATCATCACTTAAAAAATGCAAAACAAAAACCCCAAAACAAAATAAGGTTTATAAGGTGAAGAAAGCCACACCTATAGCTAACCTCATTAGCTATAAATTAGCACCTGGTGATTTGCTCATGTGCAAAATGTTACAAAATTCAGGTAAGAATGTAATGTTTCAACTGTTTCTATTGACTTTACCAAAACAACAGTCAAGTAATATTTATAAAATCTTATTAATATAGATTTTAAATACAATGCAATTATATCAGTATAGCATGTGTTATCTATTAAGGTAATACAGCTATGTCTTTATCCTGGCTCTGTGTTTAAGACATTAAGGTACTGTAAAACTGTAGCAAATTACTAATGAACTTTTCAAGCACTTTATCTAACATGTTTGTTTTCTAACCTTTCTGGCATGTTTAATATGGGTGGGTGCAGGGTAGACAGGTTGTTTTGTGTGGTCATGCACATTTGTCCCTAAATAATGTTATTTTGTCTGCATGTAAACATGGTTATCGTACACTTGTGAGCAATAGCTCTTACTGTTTGTGTATTTTTCAAATGTGCGTGGCTCTGCATATCTGTCTGTATTTGTGCATATGTGTGTGTTTCTGTGATCCTGTGTGAGACAACAGCGCGGCCAGCGGACTGTCTGCTGCGTATGAATAATCAAAGCAGTCTCTCTCATCATTAAATCATGGCTGTCCTGGTGGGAGCCCGAGGAGGAGGGAGCTGGAGTACGAGAGCGAGGCGGTGTGAGAGAGGGATCATAGTTAGCGCTGCAGGGGTACATGCTCCCGCTCCTCTCCATCGTGTAGTGTGGCTGAGATGTGTCATGAACACAAGTCTTTTCTGCTCTCTCCACTCGCCCACTTAGCTCCCCTAGACACAGCCACTCTCAAACGCTCACATTCATGCATATGCACCGGCACTATAAGCCTACACACACACTCGCGATGACTGGAACACACAGTCTGAGGCCTACTACCACTTTACACTGCCACATGTAGCTGCCACCGGTGTCCTGTGCGATGACAAAGTATTTACTCTGCACATAGAACACATGGAACAATTTTAGAAACACCCAGCTACGGATGTCAAAAGATCTTTACAAATATTTGCATAATACAACTGGACTGGTCTCGCAAGCTTTGGTTTTATTTCTATACAGCATACTTAAAAACAGTAAAATTATAGTAACATCATTAGACTTACACATAGTATTATATTGACCTTAATTATTCCATGTATTAGGGCTGCACAATATTAGAAAAACAAGCAATAATTATTTTGAATATCAGATAACAAAATGAGCCGCGATATCTGAATGCTCTTTAACATTGTAAAAATGTTTTATTAATTATTTGGACCTACCACAGTTTGATTTAAGGCTCTGTTCAGATGATGATTATGAGGCAAAAAGTAAATGTCCATCACACATAAAACCATGATGTTATTGTGATAGTGGTCATTCTTTGTGATACTGATATTGCAATAACAATAATATTGCGATAACGATAAATTTGCAATATATTGTGCATCCCTAGCATGTATGATATAAAATATGCTTGCACCCTTATTGCACTTCCTTCAGTAACCTTTTATATAAAATAATAAAAACAGTTGGATCTAGGGTCTTGTATATGCAGCGCATGGTTTTATTTGGGATGGCACAAAATTGGCTATTCCACCATTTAAATCAATCAAGAAGCTTGTATGTGATTGTCTGGATTTAATACAAATCAGATATTGCAGAGAAAATACAACAAAGAGCTTTGAGAACAATGGCCATAGTTTTGTTGGATGAGATCTTCAGGTTTTTTAAATGTTGGTGCCCATAAGAAAAAGACTCTAGAGTCACTCACATTCAACACTACAAGGCATAACAATAGGCTGTGTATTATATATAGCAGAGATGGAGACGTCAAAATCTTCATCTTGGGCTGGAATGTTATTATTATATGTATTTTGGTGTTAGGAATTGTTTTGGTGACTTTTCAGATGGCCTCTTATAGCTTCACAACCATTTGCCTGAAGAAGTCCTTGTGCCATAACAATGCTTTGTATTAACCTTTTAATGAATATCACTGATACAGTCTAGTCAGTGTGTGTTACCTTTATCACTTTCTCTTTCTTATGGTTGAAATTACACATCATGAATTACAATCATAGTTTGTTTATTTGGCCTCATTATACAATTTAAATGGATTTACATAATGATAATAAGGTCTAATGCAGTTATGAAGCTTTACACATTAGATCATTATAGTGCGAATATCACCTGAAAATGTCTGGCTGTGTTACAATCAGGAAACGCCTCATTCTCGTTGAGGGAAAGCGACAGAATGAAACTAGACTGTGAGCTTAGAGAGCTTAGACTGTGAGTAAGTCTGAGTGAGACATCCACAACAGATACCACACACACACAGAGTAGATATGCTGCTAATGAGCCTGGTGTGCGGTTACGGCGCAGAGCCAGACCGGCTCCGCGCTCAGACCGACGGGAGTTCAGTCAGGAGTCACCGCTTTATTCTGCGCTCCTCTACCTCTTCCTCGGCAAGCGGCACGTTAGCGCTCGGTGTCATTATCAAAGCTGTCGCAGGCTTACCTGAAGGGCTCGCTTTTAATCTCACAGTCCTGGGGAAGACAGGTAGACTTTACCAGGAGTTCACGACGCTCCCACTCTCTAAATAGTTGGCATAAACGACTCTCATTTTGTTATGCTGTTTATATCTTATATTTAGTGTTTTATGTACACGTGATAAACACAATAAAGATTCTGTTCTGTCCTTAGTGGAAGGTAAACAAGATCCACTGAAGATTCTTACTGCGTCAATTATGGAGCTCTCTGCTAATATTCTCATCATATTTCCCTCTGCTTTGTCCCTGTACCTCCCTATCCAGTTCCTGCCATGATTACCTCGTACCCCAACACCACCCTGGCCACTCAGGGCGAAGAGAAAAGGATGAGCTGTATCGCTCACGGGGAGAGGCCCATCATGGTGCGCTGGGAGAAAGAGGAGCGCATAATCAACCCCGAGACCAGCCGCTACGTGGTCACTGTCAAGGAGGTGGCAGACGAAGTCATCTCTACTCTTGTGGTGAGTCATCTATGTGAATCTGTATGGCAAAATAACGACAAATTTAGCTGTTGTTGCAAAAGTTCTAATATTTATCAGTAGGAGTCCATTTTTTACCTTGTTGCTATGTGGTGAGTAGCTTTTGCAGTGTCTGGTGGTGACTTTCCACATTGCCATTCCAACTCACTCTCCTGTGAACACCTACGGTAGCTCTGAAGGGACATGCTGTTGTCCATTAACAAACCACATTAAAATAGGTCAGATGATGAGTTTCCTTTAGAAATCTGGAAAAAAAATCAATTTAATTTATAAAGGCCTTCAAGTGTTATGCATTCAAGAAGAAACATAAATGAGCTTCTCTTTCAGCGCTGCTCTGTTTGTCCAATCTAGGCAGTGGTACAAGAACAAGAAGTAATGGAACTTTAAAAAGCTTATATAAAGCTTTAAGTGCACTTTTACCTCAAGGAAAGTGTATTATTTTGAGGTGAAAATACTCTAAACATAGCTTTGACTGATATGTACCATTTGGTCCCAACTGCAAACTACGACATTTTACACAACACACCTTTCACGTTATATGTATGTCGTCTCTCTTCAGATTATGCCGACGGTGCGTGAGGACTCCGGCTTCTTCTCCTGTCATGCCATAAACTCCTTCGGCGAAGATCGAGGTATAATACAGCTGACGGTGCAAGGTATGTCTCCCCTCTGAATACTTTCATCATGCTCACAGTTATTTTAGTGAGTCTATTTGGAAGTCGAAATCCCTCCAGGAGAAGTAATGTTTCCTTCTTTTGTTATGTAACTCTCATTCATTTATTAATTTAATTGTTGCGCACTGTGCAGTCTTATCCCTAATCTCTCTTTGGGGGAAATAGCAGACGGAATAAAGCTGATGCATCTGTCTTGTCTCCCTGCCATCCAGTGCTATTTCAAGACTACCACTGCAGAGACTTTATTACCAACTGTTTTTTTTTTTTTTCTCATGTTCTCTTTTCTGTCCTCACTTTTTTTTTTTACAGAACCACCAGACCCTCCAGAGGTAGAGATCCGAGAGGTGAAAGATCGGACCATAGCGCTCCGCTGGACAATGGGGTTCGATGGCAACAGCCCTATCACGGGGTATGACATCGAGTGCAAGAACAAATCAGGTGAGACACGAGTGGAGCATGTCTAATGGCTAATGTACATGATAATAAAGCCCCTCAGGCTCTACACTTAATTTACCAATACTATCTCTTCCTGAATCTTGCAGCTTCGTGGCTGTCGGCCCAGGTAACCAAAGATGTGTCACCGCAACTCAACCAGGCCACCATTATTGACCTCCACCCTTCCTCCACTTACAACATCCGAATGGTTGCCAAGAACATTATCGGCAACAGCAACCCTAGCAACGAGCTCACCATCACCACCGATGAAGCCGGTTAGCGATAAGCATTTAATACAAACTGAAGCATTACAGCAGAATGACATTTTACACCTACGTCAAAGTGTACTATTACTATTTACTGTTGCTATCTGTTGCAACTATTTGTAGTAAATCATATGTATTGAAAAAAATCAATTGAAATCTGTTCAAATACCACTTTAAAAATGAACTTCTTGCTTATTGAGTGTCTTGAATAGAGAGATAATTATCACTTATATAAGGAAAAACAAATCACTTTTGCTTTTAGTCAGCACTCACTTACCTTCTATTGCTCATAATGATCCCCCCACAGGCGAAACAGCACATTAAAATGGCACATTTGACCGGATTCATTGCTTTAAAAAAAGTCGTAAAATCTAAATGAGATAAATCATGTGTTTAATGAAAGGTTTAAAATGATGATGGTGTTACAAGCTTTTCTTATAGAGTTGATTCAGGAACTAAAAGGTGTGTAAATTATAAAGAACAGGGAGACAAGAGGTGTATTTTTGACTCAATAGCACCATCTAGTGAAATGTGATGTATATTTTTGTGCAGCTCCTGATGGTCCTCCACAAGATGTAACTCTGGAGCCCACGTCCCCACAGAGCATCAAGGTCTCCTGGAAGGTGCTGTTCAGTTTGAAATATTGTACTTTACACCTCTGATGTCACTTCGTTTTTCTACCCTAAAGTATAAACTACTTAAAGTAACCCACAGTCCTCTTTACATTATAAAAATAAACTATATCTTTACTGTGCAGCCTCCGCACAAGCATCTGCAGAACGGTGTGATCCGAGGTTACCAGGTGGGCTTCAGGGAGTACAGTCCTGGAGGCAGCCACCAGTTCACCATCATCAGTGTGGACAGCACTGGGGACACCACAGAGAGCATTGTGCTGGACAACCTGAAGAAGTTCACCCAGTACAGTGTGGTGGTACAGGCCGCTAACAGGGCAGGCACTGGGCCGTCCTCGCAGCAGGTGGTCACCAAAACTCTGGAGGATGGTAAGACTTCTGTCCTGGTGTTCTGTCACTGTTCATGCCCATATCTTTGTGATTCTGTTCAGCTGATTCTGATAGACAGTAGTGTTTAGCAGTAGTTTAGCAAGAGCAGGTTTTGGACCCCACCCCGTTCTCATGGAGTATTTTTTGAAAAGGCTACCATCTAGTGGACACTTTCTGAAGTACGATTAGAGATTGGTAACCAAACCAAAAATGTGTTACTTTATTGCACTGTTTTCACATTAATATATAATCTCTTCTGCTACAGATAGATTTCAATCTCTATATATTTGTATTTAAGTAAGCGTTAATAAATTGTAGGATGGAAGAAAGTTGATTGAAGAAAAATCTAATGATGAATGTTATTTTGAGAATCACAATCGCCAGATTTCATTTCATTTGTTTTTATTTTTTACATTTAATTTTATTTTTAAAATAATAATAACAAATCAATCAATACTATGACCTTACATTTCACAACTTGATTTGCCCAGTAAATGAGGCAAAACTATTTTTTCAAATGGCTTTTTGAATGGTTTTATTGTGTAATAGTTTGTAAAATTTTACAATGTACCATCTTCTTCACATTAACAATATATATTATATATGTTGATGATATATCTGTAACTTAAGTGAGTAAAAAGAACATTTTGCATATTTATTTATTATTTCATCAACCTTTTTTCCACATTCACCTAACATCTGGGGTGGCAAAGGGTTCTTATTGATATTGATAGTGTCATTGATATTATTACACCTCAAAAACTCCACCTCTAATAATTCTCCTTTCCTCTGATTTTGTTAGTCCCATCTCGACCTCCTGAAAATGTCCTGGCAGTGGCGAAGTCTCCAGAGGTCATCTCTCTTTCCTGGATGCCTCTGCCCCGAGAGGCTCTCAATGGAAACCTGCAGGGCTACAGAGTGATCTACTGGGCCAACCTGCCTGATGGAGGTAACACACACTACACTGAACTTTGAGTCAAGGTTTCAAAGTGTCACTACCTGATGCTGCATATTACTGTACGTCTGGTTTATCCACTAGGGGAAGCTGTGGTATTGTCTTGCTTCAATGTACCTTACAATTCTGTGCAGCAACAAGAGTATTACTGTTATTTGAAAACAATCTCTATGATGCTGTTTTTAAAGGTTACACAGTGTATTTCAATAATATCATGACTAACCTGGGCTGTTACTCATCAAGTATTACTCTTCTTATGTAAAGGACAATTTTTTGTACTTAGCCATCGCTGTTCAACAAAAACTATGAAATACTGTCTGCCTCCTTGGTAAAACTCAAGGGTCAAAGACAGAAATACACATGGCATTACAGTTGGTGCATTGCACATATAGGATTTCTGTAGTTCCTATATTTTTCAAAAATGCATTATGCTGTATAGCGGTGATCTTGCCTGCAGTCTGGCTGGTCTCCATCAATAATTCACAATGCAATAACTGGGCAAGGCCTATTGCCTCAGCTGTGAATGACAGGGCGAGAGGAAAGAGGAAAAGGAAAAAGGAGAGGGGTGAGAGAATAATCAGAGGCAAAAACCAAAGTAGACTAATATGTTTGGGGTTTTCATTTCACCACACGGTTACTATATACTTCTATGATAATTGTTTGAACATTGAAAGTGTATCATTGAAAAATTTCCTTTCCAGAATTGGGAGAAATCCGGAATGTGACTACCAGCGTACCCTCTCTGGAACTGGACGGCCTGGAGAAGTACACTAACTACAGCATCCAGGTGTTAGCCTTCACTAACGCTGGCGACGGAGTCCGCAGTGAGCAGATCTACGTTCGCACCAAAGAAGATGGTACTACACATTACCAGACATTACACCTTCTCAGATAACTGTTTAAAAGCATTAGTCAGAAGTAAGTGGTGGTATGTTGTCTTTCTGTGCAGTGCCTGGGCCTCCAGCCGGGGTGAAGGCTGCTGCCTCCAGCAGCTCAGCCGTGTTCGTGTCCTGGCTGCCTCCTCTCAAACTCAATGGAATCATTAGGAGATACATTGTCTTCTGCTCTAACCTGCACCCGATGGTAATAGCATTTGTATACCACAAGATTTTGAAAATATATCAAGAAAGAAGATCCATATTATCTATTCTGAAGTAACCGCACACATTGTGATTGTTGTATTTAAATATTTTTGCCCTCTTCTGGATGCTGCTCATTCTCAATGGTACATTAACCTTTCTCGGTCTCTGGTTTACAGGTGAAGAGTGAATTTGAGGCGTCTCCTGATGCAAATTTCTACAGGATCCCCAACTTAGCTCGGAACAGACAGTACAACATCTGGGTGGTGGCTGTCACTGCTGCTGGTCATGGAAACAACAGTGAGAAGATCACAGTGGAGCCTCTTGCCAAAGGTATTGAGAAACACATAAACATACATAAAACCAGTTTTATAAAACCATAATTGGATAATTTAGTTGGGATACAAAAATAAAGTAACTGTATTCTACTTTAGTACATAAATTACAGTACAGACATTAATAAATATGAAATAATATTAAGTAATTTTTTAGGGATATTCAGGGAATAGTAAGAATGTTAGTTAGGATGGAGGCTACATTAAACAACATGGATTATCCCCTGCTATTGGCTTTTGAACCACAGAGAGCAGACAGTGGATGTCTGCTTGTGTCCTGCGTTATTAATAAAGCTGAATGTAACTAATGAGGATGCACTTGTTGCTTTTAGCTCCAGCCAGAATTCTGACCTTTAACAGGACCGTGACCACTCCCTGGATGAAAGACATTGTTCTACCCTGTAAGGCCGTCGGAGACCCTCCCCCCACCATCAAGTGGCTCAAGTTAAAGTAAGTCACAAACAGTTATGGTGTTGTTGAGAATGTAAGGCAACAATTAAATCTTTTGAACGTGTCTGTTACAGCACCAACGGAACGCCTACGCCTGTCCTGGTTGATGGTCGGCGCAGTGTCCATAGCAACGGCAGCTTCATCATCCGCACTGTGAAAGCCGAGGACTCTGGGAACTACAGCTGTGTGGCAAGCAACAACTGGGGATCCGATGAAATCACGCTCAACCTGCAGGTTCAAGGTATGTTTTTCGAAAAAATTAGAAAGTGTAAATCCTTTAACGACAGACTAAACCCATTCGTTTTAACCTACTTTTATATTTATACAAGTAAAACAGAGCTTCTAAAACAATTCAACCACTTTTGTACAGTATCATTAGATTTACAGACTTATAAATATGTAAATTGCCTTAGTGTTTAGCCAGTGTGTTTCCCCAACAGGGGGCAGTATAATTCAGTTACAGCCCACAACTTCAAAGTTACAGCAAGGACACAGTTTGAGAGAAGAAAACAGTTACAGGTTATTGCACGTCTTTTGTCCTTATGTGCAGTCCCTCCTGACCAACCACGCCTCACGGTTACAAAGACAACCACCACATCAATCACTCTGTCATGGATCCCCGGAGACAACGGCGGGAGCTCCATCAGAGGTGAGGCCGAGACATTAAAATAGAAGATTCATTCAACACTTCAAATAAAACAAAGCTACATTAAATAGATACAACCACGATCAAGTCTTCAAATAATATGTAAAACAATCAGCTCTTTCCATCCGCCTATGACCCCTAATGTCCTCTGAACAGGTCTTTTCTCATTACACTGAGGTGGGTGGGATGAATAGCAGAGCCCTTAAAGGTAGATTAAAAAGAGAGCAGAAAAGATTAGATGCGTTTAAGTGAAAGATTAAAGCGCTCCATCTTAAAGAAAGCGCAATCACGGTAAGGGTATTTGAGGTGATTTATCATTGCTCCTAATCAAGCTTTCTCTATCTCAGGAGTAGACACTATAAAAGCTTGATATTTGTTTGCCTCTTTGCTTAAAATGCCATCCATCACCAGAGACAAACACTGACAGATCACCTTTTTCTTTACAGATCTATAAAATGGCAATATAATCTCTTTTTATTGATAATTCCGGAAGTCATTTCGAACTTACTATCTAGTTTAAAAGTTTTAAACATTTCCAGACTTTGTTGGCTTCATTCAATATGGACTCTTTTACAGGACATTAGTCACCAAAAATCTGAAATTCTGCACAAAAAAGAAGTTTTCAGCAACGGATTACATGTATGTGCAGTCAGTGAGTGGGTAGAGGACAATGGGGAGTGGTTTTATATATGTGCAAATTTAGGCAACACCAGCGAAAGGCTAAAGCTAGAATGTGATGCTTTGGATGATGTTATGGGTGGAAATACGACATAAAGGGTCCTTTATAATACACAGATGGTTTACTAGCACATCCCTATTAAAGGTTGCTAAACTTGGATGTGTCAGAAACATTGCTATAGCATCAAGTAAAATGCTAATCGCCATTATAGACATCATCATAGTCATTAAACAAATACAAATGAGGTAAAATAGCACACACATACTGTTCCTTGTTCTAAAGTGTTTTGAGATTTTGAGGCTAAAAGGTTTTACGTTACTAATAAGCAACAATGACTAGTTTCATTTACATAAACAGTCATAAAATGCATTAAACCATTGAAATAAACCTTCAATGGTTATCCAAAACAAGAATCTGACAAAACGTGACAAAAAAAAATGATTATAGCTAAAGCAGAGCAATGGGGCACAGCAGTGATTGCTCTGAAACAGTCAAGATCTTGTTGGGATCTGAAATACCACTACTTTTCTTTCTTGCTATGGCGTGTAACTTTTTGATGATGGACTATTTAATTAAAATATCCTCCCCAGGTTACATTCTACAGTACTCAGAGGACAACAGCGAGCAGTGGGGCAGCTTTCCCATCAGCCCAAGTGAGCGCTCTTACCGTCTGGAGAATCTCAAGTGCGGCACCTGGTATAAATTCACCCTGACGGCCCAGAATGCAGTGGGACCCGGACGCATCAGTGAGATTATTGAAGCTAAGACCCATGGGAAAGGTAGGCTGGGATACACTTCAATGCTCAAATGTAATCTAGTATAAAAATTATTAATCATAACAAACTTTTTTAGCTTCATTAAGTTGTCTTCTCTTCCACAGAACCTCAATTTGCCAAAGAACACGAACTCTTCACCAGCATCAACTCCACCAGGGCCAGACTCAACCTGGCGGGCTGGAACAACGGCGGCTGTCCCATCACCTCCTTCATCCTGGAGTACCGGGCCGTGGACTCCACCGCCTGGACCACCGCTCAGCGCACGTCTCTGACCAAGAGCTACATCCTGTACGACCTGCAGGAGGCCACCTGGTACGAGCTCCAGATGAAGGTCACCAACAGCGCCGGCTCAGCGGAAAAGAGGGTCACCTTTGCCACGCTCAACGCTGACGGAAGTGAGTTCGGATTAACGGCACCGAGTTACCGACAGGATCATGGGATTAGGATAGTGATATTTTGAAGCTCACTTGTCAAAATGTAATAAGATGGTTTTAAGATACATTTGGAGCAAAGGGAAGAACCTGTACACGAGGACAATGTAGTCCTGCTAACAATACAATAATTCTGCTACCTTTGCACATTTTCTTTTATTCTGCTTTTCAGTTGTTCCATGAGAACTAGGGTGTTTTGTCAGCTTTTTACCGTAACATGCTGACAGGTATTCTAGGCACAAATCTGTGAAGAAAAACAAAAAAAACAAAAAACAGCGATGGCCGACATATTCTCCCCAGGCTTTGTAGTAGCTTTATTGCCTTAGGCTGCAGATTGTAGCAGTCATACAAAAGGAAAAGAGATGTAAGGTTGAGAGGCAGTGGACGATCTGTAGTGAAGTCCAGACTATTCATTAATTTCCTTTTAAGGTGTTTGCAGAGAAGTGTTAGCTGCCCAACGGGGTTTTTTGGGGGTTTTTTTAAGTGTGAGTGTTCGAAACATTGAGGGGGTGGGAACTGTGTGTGTACTGACGTTATTGTGTGTTTGACAGCTATAGCTCAGCTTCTGCACCAAGAGAATATCCAGTGGTGGGAGAAGTAGTCACAAGCTGTTCTGAAGTACTCAACAAATGTATTACTAGAGAGTTGTCAGTGTTAATATAATATAAACCACTACAACGATAGTATAGTATAACTTATATTTTTACTTCTTTATTTGAAGATTTGACATTTCGTTCATGTTACACGTTTTGCTGTGTTTGTGTAAAATGACTAAAAAGTACTCAATAGATGAATTACTAGAGAGTTGTATGAAAAACAATGTACCACCACTACTTCTACAAGAACTGTTTCCTTTATTTACTTTACATATTTTGAAATGTTTCTCCAAAATCAACACAACTAAGTAACTCCCACCTCTAGAATAATAAACATATTCAGTGTCTGGCAAACCTGGCATTCCACAGCATTTTACTGACTTTAAGGAAAATGTTAACAGCGCACTGCAAAGATTCTACTGTATGTATTCATTTTTACATTGTTAAACTGATGTATTGTAGGCCGTGCTTAATGTGGTGTGTATTGTCATTATTTCTCTAGGTACCATCCCACCTTTGCTGAAAACTGGGGACCCCATCACAGAAAACATGTCGGGCAGCGGGGGTCTGAAGATGGTGGTGACCATCACCTCCATCCTGGTGGTGGCGGTCCTGGTCTTCATCATGCTCATGGTGTTGAAGAGGAGACGTAGAGAACAGAGACTCAAGAGACTCAGAGGTGACTGTAGTTTTGAATACATTATGTTCATACAGTAATATAATGACATCTTGCATCATTTTATATTCAACAAATACAGCATTTTCCCATTGCCTGTGTCATTTTTTCCTTGTATTTGAAGATTGCCTCTGTTTTACTTTTAGTACACATTTTTGCTGCCTTTCTGTAAAAGGACTCGTCAGCGACCGTTCAGTATTTATTTTCAGCGCTGTAGCTTATCAAAGGGGACAGCACTATTATGGTATTAACTGCCTCTCTGCTGACTTCACAGATGCCAAAAGCCTGGCAGAAATGCTGATGAGGTATGTATGTTTAATTTTAATTTATGCTCACTGCTTTGCCTTAAGCACCGAACATAAATCACAGCGTGCCCTGGAGTTACGTTACCTATCACTAAAAATCAAATATACTGCACTCTGGATATGCCGTCTCTCTCGTCCGCTTATCGCCACTTATCAACTTAAATGGAATGGGATTAGCATTTCTGCAATACAATGCAAAACCACGCAGCTGAAAGGTAATGAATTTCTCTCATTAATCTTCTCAGTAAGAACACTAGGACGCCAGACACGGTGAACAAGCAGCCGCAGCCGCTGAGAATGCACATCGACATCCCCAGAGCCCAGCTGCTCATCGAGGAGAGGGACACCATGGAGACAATCGGTGGCATATTCACACAAATTATACTTCTGCGTCGTCTCAGACAAAAACTAGTCAGTAACTGTTGTATTCTCTCTTCTGTGTCTCGTAGATGACAGGTCCACAGTGTTGCTGACCGACAATGACTTTGGAGAGACGAACAAACAGAAGTCGTCCACAGTGACCCACACAGTCCACTACCAGTCTCTGTCCCAGGCCACCGGACCCCTGGTGGACGTGTCCGATGCCAGGCCTGGAACCAGTGAGTCCCACCACCGTCAGTGCTCAACATTTATTTCTTTTACTACTAACACTACTACTACTGTCTGTCCTGTGTTACT
Organism: Rhyacichthys aspro; assembly: GCA_036850595.1. Lineage (NCBI taxonomy): Eukaryota > Metazoa > Chordata > Actinopteri > Gobiiformes > Rhyacichthyidae > Rhyacichthys > Rhyacichthys aspro. The sequence continues at coordinate 17,985,842 of CM072160.1, forward strand.
AACAAAAACATGTGTGCTTGGTTAGACTGAGCTGTGTCGGATTAGCTTTAAGACATGGATATTAGTGTTCCCTTTGAATCTTTTCACCCTGATGAATGTCACTGTAAGGACGTTCGCTGAGGCACTTTAAAACGCAAACAATGTAGCACAATCCTGTAGCGCATTCATCTAAATTACCTACAGAGCAAATGGCTTTTCTTCAGTCACTCCACCAAAGCCTGACCTCATACCGTCACGTCGCCTTCAGGTGCTGAAATTGCAGCGACATAGAATGTGCAGCTCAGAGCGGCCTCTGGGCGCCTGGAGTTTGTGCACCGCTGAAGCAGAACTGATGAAGAGTAGCGATCTCCCTGCTTCTTTTTGACATGTCCTCACCTGATTGTCTCGCTCCAAGTGGCACACCAGGCTCTGGTGGATACATGCACCGGCAAACTGAGCTCATGAACTAGTGGCTGTATGTTGTGCCAACCAAGCAAAATGGTATAGTTTTAGAATTCTGAGCTACTTCAAATTGTCTAAGCATTATTCTTACAAAAAGACAAAGTATTTTGTATTTGCAGCAACAGGATCCATAAAACTATATACACAGTATCAGTACCTGGTTTCTGAGTATGTTAACATGGTCATGTCTTGCATGCAAAATGGTATAGTTTTAGAATTACTGTTTATTTTCACACTTACAAGTGGCATTTTACTTACTCTAACCTGCTACTTTAAATGGTTAAGCATAAACATTACAAAAAGCAGTATGTATAGAAACATATCTGCTTAAAGCAACAACTATGTAACTTCTCAGGCTGTATACCCACTAAAAGACTAAAAGAGACTGGAATAAATTTAAATTTGGATTGATGTTGCATGTTCTGGCTAGATATATGTTCTAACTATCTACTACTATCGCAGTGACAATAATGGCAGCAAATATTAATTTTATACACATCCTCAGTGCTCTGCTCTGGCACATTCTTGTCCTGAAAGTCATCACAAAAATCATCACATTTATTTTACTTGTAAGCAGACAGCGACATGATTGGGTTATTCAGCCTGGCCAGTGGGGCATGAACCCAGTCTGCTGACTCAGACTGTTTTTCTTGCCTCTGTTGGTCATTATTTCATCCATCCAGCCGGCTGATAGAATTACTGTCTGACCTGCTTCAATTATCAGCTATTCTTTTCTAAAGGATCCCATTTTGATTTGGCCAGCGGTGCATAGAACAGAGGCTCGTCTGGGTCAGGCAGAGTCTAATTCTGTTTACGTGTCAGTGTGGAGACAGGAGGTTTTATTGAGCATGATGATAATGTCCTCTGTGTGTTGCATGTGAATACACAGTCAAAACAAATAGGGTTGTCCTGATACTGATAAATCCCTAAATATAAAAGAATCAATATGTAATCTAACAACTAAAACAAATGGTAATGTGTATGGCTCTTTGTTTTCTCCAGATCCCACTGCCAGACGCACTGCCAAAGCTGGTCCTGCCGCAGCCCGGAGCCGCTACGCCAGCCAGTGGACCCTGAACAGACCGCACCCCACCAGCTCCTCACACACCCTGACCACCGACTGGAGACTCCCCACGCCCCGCGCCACCGGATCTGTGGACAAGGAGAGCGACAGCTACAGCGTCAGCCCCTCACAGGACACAGGTAGACTTTGGAGTACAATGCCCACTATATAGCCTCTATGAATCTGAACGAAGGGCTGGGTAAGAGAGTATGGGACAGGTTTTTATAATCTTAATTATGAGGTGACTGGCATAAAGTGCATTCAATTATGGCGTCTTTTTAAGGCTTGTATTATAGGCTGCAAATAGACAAAACTAGAAATGATGGGCAGGTCTGATCTGCTCGTGAAAGTGATAGTGAAAGCACAGAGCAGATATCTGGTCATTACAGATTATCATGATCATTTTACTGTGAACCCAAAGAGAATATATTAGAGTGGATTCACTCCGAAAGAGACTAAAATGAAGAGTGACCATTTATTTCCTTCGCACAAGAGAGTGTGTGGAATATAAATGAGTGAGAGATGAGCTCTTTTTTTAAAATAAATCTTTATTTTGACTCCCCTACAACAAAGGGAACTGGTTTTGCCAGGAGAACAAAAGAAAGAAAAAATAATCCAGATACTTTGGCATATATTCACTGTATTTTGGTTTCTACCAGCTGCCAGCTAAATGGACATGAGCAGTACATGAGTGACATTAAACAAAAAAAAAAAACATTTGATAAACAGTTTGATACTGCAACAAGTAATTTTAGTAATAACTGTGCTTTCAAAACAGGATCCATTTCTAAATATGTAAACATACAAAAGGTAAGATCCAAGCTTGGAGGGTGGGTTTTAAAACACACACTCAAAAAAATTTGTGTTCTATTTATACGTTGTCCTGAATAAGAGTATGGTTAGAAGAGGCAGACAGAAGCCAACCTCTATGACCATGACAATGAAGATCATTTGATATAACATTGATGCACAGAGCACAGAACAAGCAGCGATACATCATGTTTTTATTCACACACCACGAAACATCCATTTTTATGCATCATAATCTGTTTGACCAGATCGTGCCCGGAGCAGCATGGTGTCGACAGAGAGTGCATCGTCCACCTACGAGGAGCTGGCCAGAGCCTACGAACACGCCAAGATGGAGGAGCAGCTCCGCCACGCCAAGTTCACCATCACCGAGTGCTTCATCTCCGACACCTCATCCGAACAGATGACCGCAGGGACCAACGACTACACAGACAGCATGACCTCCAGCACGCCGTCTGAGTCGGGCATCTGCCGCTTCACCGCCTCCCCACCCAAACCTCAGGACGTCAGCCGGGTCATGAACATGGCCGTCCCCAAGGCGCACAGACCTGGTGAGCATTATTCACTGGAGGGGGGAGAACGAGAAGGGTTTGACACGCACTCACATTTTGGGTTTGAATTTGTTTTACATATACACTTAAGTCATATCATACCTATTTACAAATTTTGAAATATTATTTAAAGATAAGTAATATTTTTCCCCCAAAAAGTAAAATAGACTATAAAAACGTACAGAAGTAAAAAGTTACTAGTTATTTCCCACCTCAGCATAGGTTGGGCAAATACAACACTAAAGGGGACAACATGGGACCCTTAACTCTCAACCAATATTTAACATATTTAACTTCAGATGTAAATGTGAGTCAATGTGATGTTCTCGCAAGCGTTCTAATGATATTATAGATCATACTTTTTGGAATATCTTTCGAAGCTGCTACACTTTGGGAATAAAACAGGGGTTATTCTAGTTATTATTTTCAGTCTCCATATTATGAGGTTAAAAGTTGCACAATGTTACTTTAGAGAATTTTCGGTCTCCTTTCCTGACATTTTAACTTAGTATTTACCCTTACTTATGGCCTTTAAGTGTAAAACTGATATGTTGTTTTTTTCTTCTAGAACAGTCTGGTCAGGTCAGCTTATTCTCTGACACCAAGGTCGTAGCCTCGAGTGCCAACAATAAAACTATTATGCTTTCCCTGCACAATGCACTCTACCTTTAACTTTCACTGATAACTCGACTCCAAGCCTTACCTCAACTGGGTAAACATTTTTCTTTGTGCTAGGAACATGATGATAGATAGCCTTAACCTAACCAGAACAGTAGAAAATCCTCCAACAAAGATCACAGGTCATTTCTGTATTCTTGTCCTTTATTAGCTTTCTGAGAGGATTCACAGGAGTGGGTGGAAAAGATTGATGTATTTGGCTGCTGAAGTTTCTAGATTATATAAGCCCAGCGCTGTATATCAAAGGTTTTTTTTAGAGCAGGTTCCGTTGGTGTGGTCCCTACTTTCATCTCAGGAGGGAGTTTTACCTTACATGACCCAGCAGCTCTGACGATCCATTACAGAGCCAGAGCTGCGGGCCACACACAGACGTCCGTCCAGACTCACGGCCCATCCATCATCCCATCTGCTGTCATGTTACAGGGCACCGGGGCTGACGGGGCTTGTTAGAGGTGTCCTGTCCTCATGAGTACGAGCCGTGTGTGTGTGTGTGTGTGTGTGTGAATGTGTGTGTGTGTGTTTGACCAGACCGATGTCGCAGCCACTAGATCTGCTTCTTAAGTTTCTGTCCTCATTATGTGCAGCACAGACAGCACGCTCACAGCTCGTGTTCAGCGGGGAACGAGGGCAACTAGAGGCTATCCGTTCATCTTATCTCAAGCTATTGTCACTCAGTACAAAACGGCACTTACCACCACAGAGGCTGCCTTCAGTGTAACAGCAGCCTTTTAGCCTTTGGGCCCTGTGTGGTGAAAGTGAGAGCTGTACACTGGTGTCGGTTACATTTAAAAGAACTGTTTTGGCAAAGAATACAGGACAATTTGGACAAATAATGAGGCACTGAGGTTTATATTATACATTATTGGTAAAAGATGTAGTATTATTAGTACAATGTCCTTGTTAAACTTACGTGAATACATTGCCAATATTTTTTCATACTTGTTTTTTTTTTATGTACGTATCCAGTGCTGGAAATTACGCTTTCTGTTTTAACGGTAGCCATTGTTGACAAACACTGTCGACCCTTTTCAAGATCCTTCCAGTATGTGCTGAACATACTAATCTGTTAAAAAATCCATTACCTGATTTTTTTTATTGTTGCATTTATTTTAACAGTTTAATTACCTAAAGCTTATGGTATCAGTGAAAAAATGAGACCTTAAGACATGATCTTTTTATTAATGATTTTAATAGATGAGAATGAAACGCCCCCAGTGGGATTTTGGCCAATCACAGCTCACTTAAGGTAAAAAGGAGTGCTACCATTGGTTGACACTGATGTCAACAAAGAAGGATCAAGGAAATAAACAAAGGAAATGGGTTATTCTGTTGCAAAATACCTCTTATTTTACAGCGAAACAGCTCAGAAAAGATAAAAAATAAACATGGATAAATGTTGGCAATGCTTCGATGCAATGTTTAACAAGGTGGAGATAATTACAGCATCACTACAGTCTACAATAGTAAACTTCAAAGCTTTCAGGTTTGAAAAAAATTGGAATAAAGGAAAGGTTGGAGCTGAAACAGGGACGGCAAAAACTAATCTGGGTAGTGGAACTTTAAGGTCTCGTTTCTTCATAAATGATTCCTATTACAATATGCTGTTAAAGATGATTCAACAGTTTTTCTCAGTTACAAGAAAAAAACTGGTAAATTCTCTTTGATCATTAGCCTTTAGTTTTAAGCTTAATTAATCTGAAGTGTCTCCTTGGTATTTACTGAACATGGACAGGATTTATTGTACACGCTTTGAATCAATTTTTTTCAGAATCCTTCCAGATTTACACACATAAAAAGAGCTGTATTTGTCCAATTTTTTAATTCAGTGCAGTTAGTGGTGACTGACGGCTGGTGACCGTGTACGTGCACCTCTGAGTGATTGGTGACCGGACCAGGGCTGACCTCAGCGGACACTGCGTCATCACTTTTAGAGTCTGTCTCATCATATTTTACACACTCACCTCTGAGCTCCTGCTGCTGTTAATGTCATGCATCTATTTGACCTATGTCCATCACGGCATCATCCAAGCATTTTAGTTCAAAGAGGTTAGTGTGAGGTAGTCGTCATGTGACACAAACTATCCTGTGTGTCTGATGAGTTTATATATATACTTAAATAAGGCAGCCAGAGTCAGACACTTCCACAGACGAATGCCTTGGCAGACAGTTGCAGTGTTTTGGTTACAACTGTCTCATTCCACTATGATCTGCAATTTACAGCCTAATGAATGTGCAAACTCCATTTCTAATGAGCTCCCACGGCAACACTTAAATCTATATTTAATTCAATTAACAGTCCCAGCCATTCATCATCTTCACTGGAGCTAATAGGGCTTATTATAAAACACAGTCAATTATTCATTTTCTCCATGAACCAAGAAAACCATCCCGAGGTTTGAATGTGGTCAGAATCTGCAGAGACAGTGGCTCAGGAGGAAAAGTAGTCGTCCAATAACCTGGAGGTTCTGTTGTAAATTCATAGACACCTGTAAATGCACCATGAAAGGTAGATCTTGAAGAATAGAAAGTGATTGGCAGCTGATCCGATGTAAATCTCAAGTTCAGTCGCCCACAAAACCCTGTAACCCAACACTGTCAGCACTGGAACAATTTGCTCTGCTAAATATATAATGCACACTGTAAATGAGATCCACTTACAGCAGTAAAGACCATAAAGTCAGTGGCCACATGCTTCGACCCTGTTACCTCACTCCAGATTTATTTTTATCTATCTGTCTAATAAAAAGAGATCATAGGCACCTTGAAAAACTAATAGAGAGGCCTATAGGTATTAGACTCTGGTAGAAGTAGTGGAGAAACAACAGGATGGATGCTTTACTAAATAACATAGGCCATCCACTGCATTGAGCATTTTGTGTACAGAGTGAATCCAGTGAACATAACTTTAACAGATACATCAACTCACAACCAACTTCCTTTCTCTTCTCTTTCTGTGTTAGACTTTTTATTAACTTAATCCACATTCCTTTGTTGCAAATCAAATAGATTTTACTTAGATGTAATTGTATTCATATAAAATTGAGTTGTATTGAGTTAAACTAATATTTTTAGTGTCAGTTGTCATGGGAATTTATGAGGTGAGCGATGTAACAGTGTGAATTTGACTGCATTATTCTACATTCTGCAAGAAATAATACAATATTCTACTGTACACTGACGGTGACAGGATATATGTGAGGATGAGCAAAAAAAGGAAAAAAAGTCTGCAGCATGTACAAAAGCAGTCAAGGATGAATTTTACTGTGGCTCTTGTAGCGTATTTGCAACATGGGTTTTGGGTTACATGTTATAGACAATACTTTTGAACAAGTTGTAATGCCAACTGACTTTTGTCTGTAGTTATCATACATGTAGATACATGTCAGTGTGTATTAAATCGTTTCAGCTGTCGATTCACATACAATCAACTACAACTCTGGCTATCAACCTTTCTAAATTGAGTTGTGTCAACATATAAGTTACTGTAGTGCATGATAGATTGAGTGTAAATTGTGGGAACAGAATGCTGTAGACAAAACTCTAGTTAAAAGTCTTGTGAAAGGTGAAAAATAAGATAGGGACATCATATAAGTATGTTTACAGCTTGGTACAAGCCATGGCTTTGCTGTTTTTAGTGCAGTCCTCTTCTTAGAGTCTAGTAAAAATGAGAACTGTGCCTCACTGTGCATGTGATGACTTGTAATGACAAGTCTCTGATCCTTTATCTTTGTGTCACTCGTATTTTACAAAAGTAGCTCTCAATTGTGTTACTCTTGTAGCATTTTGCAGTGTTTCAAACATCAGGGGAACATTTCCTCTGGCTTTCTTTCTGTAATTTTCCTCCAAGTACATTACACACTTACAATCTAATCGGCCACTGTTTCACACTGTATGATCAAAGCTAATGTAATGTTTATTGTTGTTGCTTCTCAGCAGGCGAGCTGGTCCACCTGCCGCCTTACCTTCGCATGGACTTCCTGTTGAACCGAGGCGTGCCATTGGCTGCTCGAGGAGGAGCGGTCAGCAGCAGCAGTGGCAGCAGCATCGGCGGTGGAGGAGGAGCGGGAGCCAGCGGAGGTGGTGGTGCTACGGGAGAAACCAGAGGGGCGTCGGCAGGAGGAGGAGGAGCCATGGGGCAGGCCTGCCTGGAGCCACAGAGGAGCCGCACCCTGAAGAGGCCCCCTCCCATGGAGCCCACCATGGAGGTGCCCTCGCCCCGAGAGGTGCAGCAGTGGCAGCCGGGAAGTGCCTCCACTCTGCCCCACAGGGATGCCCGGGAGCGAGGGGAGGCGCGGGGAGAGGTCCGGCCAGAGGGGGCCTCCTCGGGAGACCTGGCCCAAGCACAGGCTGCCAAACTCAGCACCTCCCAGGAGTCTCTGCTGGACTCCAGAGGACACCTGAAACAGAGCAACAACCCCTACGCCAAGTCCTACACTCTGGTATAACACTGGCACCAGACCGAACTGGACCACACCAGTGAGGACCAGGACCAGGACTGGGACTGGGACATGGCCCCTCTCCACAACACAAACTCTTGTACATAGAGCCCTTCTGACATGCGTCTCCAGTGGATGCTTTTCTTTGAGTCTTTCTTTCTCTCTTTTCTTCCTTTCCTCTCGCTCTTCTCTGTTGCTTTTGCACTCTTCATTCTCTCACGTGGCTCCTGACGAATTCTGATGGACTTTCACAGTTTTTATTTTCTACTTGAGTATTCTTTTATTCAAAAGTGACGACATATGAGGATTGCCAAAATGATTTATTTAAAATTTCAGAAAGAGAAAAAAAGCTATTGAATTTATATCAAGGACAATTATAGTCATTATTATTACTATTATTATTATATAAAAACAGAAAATATTCTAAAAACAGAAGGAGAGAGAGAGAGGGGGTATGTGGGGAAGTCTGCAGTTGCTTTCTTAATTTATTTTGGTTTTGTTGTGGCAGTGTGATGAAATCTGTGACTGGGTAACTGAGGGTTTGTACCACTGACGCAGAGCCGACAGAGGACGAGGAGCGAACCTGGACTCGAGCGCCAATGCTGACCAATCGTAATGTTTTTTCAACCTTCCTGACGACTGCATGGCGACTGATAAATGACAATTAATAGGAATGGCTGGAAATCCAAAAAAAAAAAAAAGAGAATTTTTTTGTCACACTATGAAATTATACAATGTGAATATATATAAAGAGATCACTTTTATTTGTGGATATTACGGGGAAAATGATTTGATTAATAAAGTCCTTAGTCATGTTTGCACACTTCTGACTTTGATTTATAACCCTCACTCATCTTCACTGTATGATACTTTGTTAATACACAAAGATATTAGACATTACTTGTGTTCACACATCACACATTTGTGCTCAGAGCACACCAAATCAGTTGTGTTCAGCCACATTCAAGGTCAATGTGAGCACTGTCCATCTTCTGGTCTCGACTGATAATTGTGACAAGACTAGTGTTCCATGTGTAAGTATTTAAAGTGTCAGTTATGGCCCAGATGTCAACTAATATTGATCTCCTTTGGCAAAACCGGCTGTAAATCAAAGTAAAGCACACTAAATGGTAAAAGTAAGGACTTCTAAAGACCTAAAACTGTCATAGTGTATAAAAAGCCTGTCATTGTTCCAGGTAAATATGATCAGATCTTCTTTGAGCTGTTCCCTTCAGGAGTCACCACAGCAAATCATCTGCCTTCATCTCTCCCTTTCCTTTGCATCCTCTTGTCTTAAACTACCTTCATGTCTCCATCACTACATCCAGAAACTTCCTCTTTGGTCTTCCTTCTCTTCCCTGGCAGCTCTAACTTCAGCATTTCTCCTCTGAACATGTCCAAACTATCATCTCAGTCTGACCGGAACTGTCCCTCTGATGTACTCTTTCATGATCCTGTCCATCCTGGGGTTAAAGATGATCATATAGTATCGGTAAATACTTGTAAAAGGCAAATAGTATCTTACTAATGCCTTAAAACAAAACAAAAATGGAGAGTAGGTGTTTAAAGATCTAATAAGCTGTTTTTTGTGAAGCAACTGTCTAGTTTTGTGTATTTCGTCAGTTCCCCTCTTTGTTTACATGGCAGGGATGGTTTTCAGTGTGAAGCTTTCAGCCAGTTCTCGGACAGCAGATGAATACAATAACACTATATGAGAGCAGGCAGTTTACTACATGAAAAGATGGCATATACTTCATTGGCTTTCACAACAACTCCTTTATAGCTATAAAAAGTTATATTTAAAAAAAAAGAACTATACAAGTGCTTAACAGCTAATCACAGTACACAAGTTTTAAGCTACATTCTTTTTTACCATAAATTTGACCTGATTAGATTTTTATATTGATAAATTCTGTCAAAAGTTTATTGTTCATCTGTTTTCATCACTTTTATTGCCCCGTATAACATTTTTAGTGGCTGTTCTCGTTCTTCTTCTTGCCTATACTGCGGCAGAAAAATTCTTAAATTTATGACAGAGACTAGATAGTGTTTGTTTCTTATAACGGCAGGAAACAGCAAGTCATTCCTGTCACCCGCATCAAGCACCCCTCTAGGACCAGACTCACAAATGAGCACTCCCTCAGGTTTGGATTATGTGAGTGTGTGTTTGGTTTTCATCAACAGATGGCGCTGTGCAGTCACTAAATTAAGTCATTTCTTGCAAATGAGGAGTGAGCGCTGTGGTTGAACTATTTGCGACGACCTGAAGAGAGACATCAAGGGCAGCTGTGCAGTCTGTTCCTCTGACTGACCGAGAGAGTGAGAGTGTGCCATTTGCAGGAGCTCACCACCAGGACACGGTAAATAATTCATGCCAACACTGACACTGGGACCGGGATCAGGTTTACACTGTCAGACTGATTCCTGCAGCGCCAGAGAATGTGGATGAAGCAGCGGGGCCGGCAGGAAACGGCACCGAGCATATTTGTATAATCACACATAAACACATCACACACTGAGGAAATGATGCCAACAATTTCAAACTCTCAACGTACATTTTTCTTGTCCATTTGCAGGCGACATAGAAGGTATGCATGTCTTTGTGTTTTATATAAAAGACTGACAAGACCTCGTATCTGAACCAACTCAGTACAACCTGACACTGTATTGTGAATTCATTGGTAGGTAAAAAAAACAAACAAAAAAAACCACCTTGCAGCACCACTCTTCTTTTCTCTCTGCATCATTATTGTTGCACAATGAAAAAGACTGTGCATGCCCACCTTGGCAACAAACACAGCAGTAGTTCCTATTCATTTATATAAGCACACTAGTTTTTTTCAACTGTTGGAGCTAGAGCTACAAACACTAAATTAGACACTAGAGAAAAAGTCGATTGCTGGTCAATATTTAACTGGTGGACCCAATGTTTACTCAGATATTTACACTATACAAACTTTTTTTCTTCAGCCTTTTACCTGACGCATTAGTTGACTTAATATACTTAATATTTGTGTAGTGTTGCCTTAATGTTTTGCATCAGCATTACCAATGTGTCTGCAAACCTTTAGGCAGATCTCACATAAACGTGGTCTGCAATACTGATATACAAGGTTTAGATGGTAAATTTGTTGTAATAAGTTTGTTACTCAGGTCCAGCAGCGTTGGGAAGGGGTGTGAACATTTGATGTGTTAGATGAGATGGATCCTTCATGATGGAGGTTGATGATGTTTAATGTCCTCCAGAGAAGAGAAGCTGCAGCTGGTAATTTTTTTTTTTTTTTTAACGACTCTATAGAGAACCTTCCTGTCAGCAGCCGAGCAGTTCTCATACCACACGGTGATATTCTACAACACACCTATAAAAATGTGAGAGTCCTGAGTCCAGAAGTACAGGTGTTGGTGGGCCTTTTTTAATAATACTAATAATACATACTAATAAAACATATACGTAAATAACGCTTGCTCTGTTGGCAGTCCATGTGACGTTATTTGAGATGTGCTCACCCATAATTGTGTCTCATGGATTTTTTAGCATACATAAAAATATTATTTTTGTGTTGATTTCATTCTCGTTCATTAACCTTCACATACATTTCACTTTAAAAGAAAATTCACCAAAAAATATTACTCAATGTCATGAAAACTGCACATTAGACAGAAGAATTAATATGAATATTATTTCTTCATTGCTTTATTGACCCCTAATTGTTAAGAAAATGTGAATGTGACATGAACAGTGACATGTCAAGTTACAACGGTGTGTGAATTATATTTAGTTTTTATTATAGTGACTTTGTTTTTCCTTGATGCTTCAGTCTTCTATATTTGTCTTCAGAAGACATTCGGACAAAATGGCAGCACCCTATAGTGGACCAATGAGCAATTCCATACACCTCCTCCTTGTCAACCCACACCTCCATCAAGACTCACTCTTAATGCTTCCAAGAAAGTGGTCACTCCAGAGGTGAGATTTACAACCTGTGAGACAATAATTGCTTTTTTTTTTTCCCAGGTATGTGTGCTGGCCTGGCTGCTGTGTGGAGCTATAATGAAGATAGATGGCCCACCTACACACTCAGAATACTTTACCCCAGTGCAGTTGCCCTCATACATTAAAAGTAGCAGGAGTGGAGTGCGAGTGTGTGACCTCCCTTCCCGACTGTGAGCCATTATCGCTCAAAGGAAAGTGTGAGATGAGAGCGAGGAGTAGGAGGAGGAGGCTTCAAATGTAATAAGACCGTATGATTGCTAATTTATTGCGGAAGTCCCCGACTCCTAACGCCAGAGTTTTATCTTTGGACGGTGCGCCTCCGGGGGATAGCATAGCGTGACGTTGGTTGTCAGTGAGTTAGGAATAGAGCGGTGTTTTCCCAACTGGCTTTGGTAATGAGGCGCCTGAAGACTCGGCAGGAGACAGGGGGGCAATTTAAAGTGCATGAAACGGAAGGCCTTTTCCCCCGGAGTTCACACAACACTCCCCCAATCAGCCTGAGCCTCGCCTCTCGCTGTGCGGCCTCGGCTGCCCCTCCGTATCCCTGACTCTGTGCTGCTCTTTAACTGTCTTTCGCACACATGATTTTTCACTTCTCTCACTTTGTCCGCTCTCTCCTCGCCGTTCTTTGACTCGATCGATCCCTGCTGCTCTGTCCTCGTGTTCAGGGGAAGACTCGAGGAGCACAGGATGTTTCTGACAAGAAAATTGTTTCCCTTGAGTGTCGAGTGTCAAATCGGGGAAAAATTGATGGCCGTGCTACAGCTAACCTCAAAATCTGCCCTATATTAAGTTTTTTTTAAGCAAAGCGTCCTTGAACAAATTCAGTTTCACACAATGATCTGTTTAAATCAGTAATAACCTCAAACATCAGTGAAGATCCTCTGGAGTTCATGAATGCAACTTGATTTAAGTGCTCGACATGAGAAAACTAGAAACTTATTCAGGATGATATTTAGATAAATGATTGCATGGTTTTATACATTAGCAGATCATTAACACAGGAGTTTAAGACCTGGATCATTTTTTTACAAATAGTAGATTACCACTCTATCCATTTGCCTTCTCTCATGTCAGTGTGTCTCAAATGGTTCTCCTATAACACAGGTGTCAAACATGCAGCCCGGGGGCCAAAACCGGTCTGCCAGACGCCACAATCTGGCCTGTGGAAGGATTTTTACAAAATTGAGAAAATGACTTTTTAAATTAAAGTACCGCTATACCTAATTTGTCCACTGGGGGTTGCACTGTTTTAGTTTGAGTAGAAAATAACACAACACTGAGAGCCAGAACTGAACAGAACAGAAGATAGCAACAATTCAATGACTCTTTTGCTGTAAAAACTAACCACTGTGGCACCCTTGTTACCCGAAATAGCATTAGCATAAAAGTAATATTGTAAGGGGGAGTTTAGCAACATTTTTGTTTTGGTTTGGAGAACACTGACATTATAATTGTACTTGTGCATATTTGTCACTATTTATTGGTTATTATGCTATGATTTTACTGGTTTGGCCCACTTCAGATTAAATGGAACTGTTTGTGGCCCCTGAGCTAAAATAAGTTTGACACCTCTATCGTATCTGTAGCGAGCGGCGAAGGTTCCAGAATGGTCTCGCTTGTATCATTATTTAGTACACCTTATTACTCTTTTTTTATTCTATCAGTGTCTGTAAGTTATTACTTCCCTCTCCTCCCTGAGGGATCTGTTGGTAATGTAGGCAGATTTATTATTCAATTAAAGAGTTCCCTTTTCTTCACTTTCTTAATTCAAGAACCTGGTTCCTAAATTATTACTTTCTGCTATTATTAACCCTTTTATTTTTAATTAGGAGCTGGTTATTACCATAGTGTTCCCGCCTATTTTACACTGACTGGACCTGGGCCCAATGGTTTCCCTTTGTGTATTTTCTGGTTTTGGGTTTCCTCTTCCTGTTTGGTGTTGATTTATCGTGGGTTGCTGTTCCAGGCCTCTGCGTCCGCTTGTAGACCAGTGACTCTCTCAACTGGGAGCTGGGGGGGGGCTCGCTGGCAGATTCTCACAAACACTCAGACGAACAAATATGTTCTTTTCAACCTTGGAAATAAAGTTCTTTTATTTCCGCTGGTTTGTTTTTATTTAAGACAAGACAAACAAACAATAAAACACGACAATACTACAGATGGGGTCTCACTCCTGTCGACTTTATGGCTAGTGCTTATAGACCTGAAGTCGTGGCTAGCGCAGTCGTTAAGGCAGCGTATTCCCTTGTAAAGTTTGTCACTTTACTCAGGAACCCAGTCTTGTAGTTTTATTTTTTTTTTTTTTCTAATATTCCCAGAGGGGCCACGATCACAAATATAAGGCAACGGGATAAGACCTAGCTCAAAGATTGCTCAATGAGAAGGCACTGCTGAATTTGAGCAGCACATATTTATACAGCAAGACCGGAAGACCTGAGAGTGTGACAGACTCCTTACATGGGCAACAGGAAACTGTTGCGGTGCGAGTGCGACAAACTCTGTATAAGGGCAACAGGAAACTGTTGCAGTAAGTTCACTTAACAACATGAGCACTTTCACAAATGATAAAGAATAAAAGAAAAAGTGATAAAATAAAGATACCTGGTTTATACAGTATCATCTCGAACAGCAAAAGAAATGTCATTACATCCATTCACAAAATTTGTCAGTTCACAGAGTTTGACAGTATACCATTACAGGTTATGACAATGTACTGAGTTACACATAATTATATATGAAAAACAGTTACTGAAAACAACAACACGCAAATGCAAATAGATATATAAGTACTTATTCCTTAATAATAACAATAATAATAATAGCTGAATAGCATGTGAGTATATAGACCTATTTTGATTATAAATGCTTTTTCAATGTTGTCACATCCTACTACACCCTCCCTTGACAACTTTGAAAAGGTACAAGTTTTACTTCTAAGGGCAAAGTTCTATTGCCACTGCGTTTCTGCACAACGACCAGTACTTCTATGGCATTTGCCACATGAGCATTCAACATAAATGACAGGCGAGCGATAATTCCATACAACAGTTACTGCTGAATAAAAACAGTTATAGTACTGGGGAAACAAAAAATTTTTCAAAATGCTTCTGTTGTGGGGGAGGTGGCTTTGAAGTGGGGTTTGTTGGGGTTAAAAGGAAATTTGCTTGGGGTATTTAATTTTTTTACTAAAATTCATTCCACCCTGCCTTTTGGTTCTATTTTATTTTTCCATGCTCTTATTCTTTTTGATAATTTTATTTCCGTGGTTGTGTTCGAAATAGAGCTCCAACCACAGTCTTTCAAAGGAGAGCAGGTCCTCCCAGATCTAGTATCAGGATTAGTCCAACAAGCTATTAAGGTCAAATGCAGTGTCAGGGTCAAAGGGGGACAATGGACCTCCCAACAGATCCTCCCATAGGAGTCCGTCAGAAAGGTCGAGATTTGTGTTAAATTCCCAATCTGGCTCTTCGGGGTCATCGGGAAGAGGAGCTTCCTCAATAGTGGAAGAGATTGATGTGTCAGAGCTGTCTGGGGGTCTCCATGTGTCCATCCAGAGGCTTTGTTGATATACTGGACGGACCTAGGACAGAAGGGGCCGATGATGGCGCTGGTTCTTTGATTTTTCTGGTTTTGTTGTCATCCTGCTCAGCCCAGGTCCGCGTTTTCCTCAACACACTGGTTCTCCCCACCAGATAAGAGAATGGTGCCCCGTTATCACTCAATCCTTCTACTAACTGCACTCGACCACAACACGGTATCTGAAAAGTCCTGGTTGAGCAGCCTCTCCGCTCTCCTTGAGACTGGTAGCTGGAAAGTTGATTTATTGCCGACAGTCGTGAAATCAGTTGTTCCTAGTACTTTTTCTTTTTGAGTATCTATAGCATAAAGACTTTGACGACTCCCGGGCTGCACCGGACTATCTGGCCATGAGATCCCCTTCGCAGATCCCACGAGGTCAGTGGTTTGATATGCCCATAAGACCCCTAATCAGAACACAGGGTGTCGTTGCAAAGTCTGTAAGCAGAAGCAAATTTGTGTACTGGTCATTTTAATTCCTACGTGGGTGAATTAATCCCGGTCATCATGGCGCCTCTTCCTGGGTGAGAGCCAGTTGCATCACCGTGGTGGTTAGGGTCCCGTTCGGAGTACTCCGGGGATTACCTCCATTTTCACCAGACCATCCTGGAAGAACAGATCCAATTTCTGATCGTCCCCCACCAGAGTCTAGTTGCCCGACGAGCAGCTTGGCTCAAGAGACAGGCCCGTGTTCTGAAAGAATGTAAACGTCCCCGTCCCATGACTCCCCCAGGAGCCAGCACCCTTTCCCTAAAATAAAAAAAAGAAAAAAAAAAAATATTTTGGTAAGACCTGTTTTGAGAAAAAAAAAAAAAAAAGAGGGGAAAAAAGGGGGGAGGAATGCTATGAGAAGATTTTTTATTTTTTATTTCCCTTTTTTTGGTATTTTAAGATATGCATAAAATAAACAAAAGGATTATATTTCCTTTAGTAATTATGCCGTATAGGGAATGTTGGATAGCTAACTTTTCTACTAGGGTATTGAATTGCCAGCACAGAAACAGATTAAACCGACCCAAGGCCACATCTTGCACACCCTGGCCATTCCTATGATCAGCATTATGAAGCTGACTGTAACCCTGTTAAGTTGGCAGAGTATACAGATCATTACAGTTAAACTATATGCTGAGCAGCCTATCACTTTATCCAATATATTTGGGCTGTGTGCTAAAAGCAGACAGGCCATTTGACATAGGACCATAAGAAATTGGTTCAAAGTCATATTTACCCAGTCGGTAGCTATGTCTCTGGCGTTGGTGCTATTATTGCTTGCCATTGTTCTGAAGGGTTCTTGCTCTAAGAATGCAGGTCTCTTGGTTGGAAAAGGTATGAGGGATTTAGAGTGTGTACAGCTGATATTTATCTTCACCTGGTATGAGGTTCAACCACGGGTCACTTCCTGCCGCGAGCAGGGTTCGCCGCGACGGCTTCCGTTGTGGTTTTTCGTCAGCCAGACGCGTGGTGTAGGGACGCGTCTACAGAGGGCTTTTAACACCACTTTCAAGCATGTGAAAGTAATAACAACACAAAGCAGAAACACTGCTAACCCGATAAGAACATTCTTTATCCATCCCAAATTGAATTCCAAAAGGAGACAATTCCTTTTCCAGCAGCCACTGCCGTATTCACAATGTCTTTTCCAAGCTTCTCAAAAGCATCTTTTGTTTGTCCTCCAAGCATGGTAAAACCTCTTCAACCTATTCCCAAAACGGCGTTATGTGCCCCAGACAGTAAACTTCAAGGTTGGTTTTTGATGAATTAGCGCCCTTATTTTGTTATTTCTCATCGGTTTCATTGCTTCTGAGTTTATTTCAGTTCTGTAGGCTATATGTTCGTTATTTTTACTCGGGACTGGTTGGGCGTTGGCGTGCGGGGGCTGGGGGGGGTTCTTAAAGTTGATAAAACCCGCTATCAAACCGGAGGGGATGTATTTTTTGCAAGGTGGTTCCTGGTGTTTGGGGGGGGGTTGTTTTTTTTTCACCGTGAGGGGCCCGGGTGGGAGGATTGTTTGGGGCGGGTGTTGGGAGGGCCCAGGTGGCAGGCTCCCTGGTGGGGAAAAAACTCCTTTCCTTTGTCCCTCCGTTCACGGTAATACTACAATTTTTTTTCCCTGCCTGCCCAGGATAAAATAATTTGCTTTTTGAAACGATTCACATAAGAGCCAGATCGAGTTAGATAAAAATCCCAACTTGGTTTCATTTCAAATTTAAAATGAGTGCCATTAAAAATGACCCAAGGCATAAGCAGGTAATCACTAGACAGGTCCCCTTTGTATCTTTTGGAGATCGTCATTGCTTCTAGTTGGGCCAAAATAAACAGCTGCATTAGCCGTGTTGAGGAGTTTGTGGTGGCCTCTAGTTTTTTGCAATTCAGGCCATGACAGGGACAGGACGCATTGTTTGGTATGCGAGTGGATTTGATTTTGCCATCCTGACTCAAATATATTGGTGCATTGAGCCAGTGAAAAGCTATCATCTCCAAAATGTCTAGTGATGTTGGGATGCAAGAAGTTTGGGAGTATCCAGCTGACATAAGTGACATCCGAAGTTTCTCCAGCCGCACGTGCTTGTATACTGCTATCAATTCTTTGGTTATTGGGGAGGAATTGAGTTGTGATGTCACATTATCCCATGACAGATGTCCCCTAAAAATTGTGAATGGCACCGTAACTAGTTGGGAGGTATTGGGATAGGAGGGTGGCTTGGGAAGATCCCAATCACATCCTCCATTCCCTGTGTGGCGCCGCCTATGGCGCCTCTGCTGGAGTCTAGTACTATTTTTCCATATTATAGTAGCGTTCGTCACCTGGGCTGTAGAATTTAATGCGGCTTCACCCAACACCCAGGACTCGTTGGTGTCGTTCGGGGCCGTTTTATTGGTACAATTAGTCGTTATTTTCTCTATACGTGCTCTCGAGACTTGTCCTACTACTATTACTCCAACTCGCATGCACGTCTCTGTCCTGTCTTCACGCCTCCTGGAGCAAAATGCCCATCCAGCTACTTTCCCTTCTCTGATTTCCGCGCTTTGTAGAACACATTTTTCAGATACTGTAGCACTGGAATTCCCTATTCCTATTTCCTTCATTACTTTTACCCAGGTGGTCTGATTGGAACATCCTTCAATGTTAGTTGTATTAGGAGTGTATCCGGATGCATTTAGATGTATTTGCGTCCACCGACGTTGATAGTTTGTCACATTCCCAGCCTGATCTCCCAGATCATCGAAGCATGGGTAGGGATTCCCTGTATTCTAGACTTATCTCAGTAAAGTTTCTTATAGTCCACTCTTGTCTCCACTCATACCTATTGCTTTTTTCCATCTCTCCTCCGAGATATGCCGTTACTATAACCACCCACACAGCGGACAGGACGATTAGTCCAAATAGTATTGCCTTTTTCCACGCTAATCTTATTTTTTTCTTGGAGGCCAATCTTTCCAATTTTTCCTCGTAAAGTTCTCTCACTTTTCTCCCTACACTCCCTAATCTTGAAATCCTTTTATGGAGTTTAAATTTGGCTCTGGAATCTCCTGATTCACAACCTGACAGATCGGTGTCCCTCTCTGACTCCATCTAAAATATAAAGAGGACACCGATTAGTACACTTTATTCTGTTTTAACCATGATTCTAACCTTCCGCTTCTTCGGGATGGCCGGCATCGCAAAGACGGCCTGCTCGAAGCGGCACCAAGGCTTGGACAGATTCCTACTTCTTAATTCTGCTTCCCAGATCTCGTCCCACCCTTCCGGTTTAATAGTTGGTGGCCCATCGCAATTTAGGCCTCGAGTTTCCAGAAAGGTCAGCATTCTCTCTCGAGTTACCCGGTTCACGGGGTAATAGAGAAGGCTTTTATCGGTGAGACAGGATTCGTCCTGCATTTCCCAGCTAAATCCCATAATGAGGGTCTCGGGGTTCCCCTCTCCTTCGGAACGCTTTATTATCCTGTGCATCTTTACAAGGCACATCCCGTATTCTCCCTGTCGGCCTAAGGCCCTCTGTGCCCAATTAAACTTCTGTTGTTTCACTTCTATGTGCTTTTCAAAATTTTCCAAAATTATCGTTCCCTCAGGATCGGGCCGTGTCCCTGTAGTGATCCAATCATTCTGTTCCCCACTAGTGGGAAGCCTTGCCCATTTATGTGAGTCTTTTGGTTCTTCCCCTGTTGGCCATAATTCCGATATTATACGGCCAAAGCCTTTAACAGTTTTAACCAGCTGTTTTTTTCCTTGAATCATCTCTAGGACCCTGGCTTTTATCAAAGTAGGGAATTGATCCTGCAGCTGAGTGTACACCTGGTGCCTGTCTGTTCCCAGTGTCGTCTCGCGATAGGCCAACACAGATACAGGAATCCTCCCAGAGGAGGGTTGGTCTGTACACGGGACCCATCCCCCCGTCATTATTTTACACTGACAGCTATCCGACCGGTGATCACACCTCACTATGTCCCAGGATTGTCCTCTTAGAGGCCAACAAACTTTACAAATAGTTACTTTGAATTTCCCAGCCAATTCTACTCCTCTGAAGTCCCCATCCTGTTGTGTTGGAGGCAGGACAGGCCTTTCTCTCCTGACCCCCTCCCATAGGGACAGAAAGACTTGATGGTCACAAAATACGCAGTGTCCAGGAGTGTAAGACTCCCAGATTGTTTGGGTCCCCGGGGCGGACCCCGGGGGAATCTTGCCAGCCCTGACTCGCCCGTTGTACGCAGAGAGGATCAACAGCCCCCTGGTCAAGTAGCCCCTATCTACTAGAGTTACTGAGTCAGCCTGGCTTTCTCCCCTAGTTACCTTGTCATTGTTCCTGCTCGGCCCTGTGCCTGAGCTGGTCGGGGTGCACCCTTCGGCCATCCTTTAAATGTATTACGTTTCCTGTTCTAGATGCTATTCGACCCTTTAACTCCTCGGTTTTTCCGTCCGGAAGTTTCCTTTTTACCCACACCAAATCGTCCTCCTGAAAGACAGGGGCAATAGGTGCAGAGTTAGTTTTATCGTTTAGCTTTTCTCTACTTAGCATCTGATTTAATTTTGTGATGTTAGCCGGGGTCCCCCACTTTTGTCCCATTACTGCTATTAGTTCTTTAGCGTTTCTAATCATCCTTTCGGCCACCCCATTAGTGTGGGATTGATATGCTATCGACCATACCGGCGTGACGCCTAGCTCAGAAAGGAATGACAGTACTTTCGCATTTTTAAACTGTTTAGCATTATCCATTCTCAGTGACTGAGCCCTAGGCTGTCCTGAAAAAAATAGAGATAAGTGTTTTATTATCTCTGCCCCTGTAACCTTCCACATAGGAAACACCATTGCAGCCCCTCCAGCATTGTCAGTCACCACCAATATTTTGTCATGTTTTTTGTCTGTCTGCAGATATCCTACATCTGCTGAAAAGTGTAAACCTGGTTCTGTTGTTTTAATGGGTAGTGCGGTTTTTTCTTGTCTCGGCAGACCGTCTTTTTCTGCACATACGATGCATGCTCGTTTTTGTTTTGCAAACTCTTGTCTGTAGCTGGTTACCGCAATGTTGTTCTTTTTCAAATAACGCTTGCATCTTTCCTGCCCAGCATGGCCCAAAGCCTCGTGTAGGGCCTTTAAAAACTGTCTAGTTTCAGCTGTCGGCACATCGTAACCTGTCGTGGCTTTCCATGCAGCTGGTAAGAAACACAGCGCATTTCCTGTTACAAAAGCCACACGGCCCTGCGCGATTCTGTCTACTTCATCATTTCTCAAAGCGTCTGTGCTGGTTGATGCGGTGTGGCTGTTAATGTGTTCTACTTTTAATTTCTTTCCCTGAAGCAGCTGTGCTATTACTGTCCATTTATCTTTATGGGCTAAATCTTTTCCTTTATAATTCTGATAGTCAGTTTGTTGCCAAATCTTAAGGTCTTGCAACAGACCTTGATACACATACATGCTATCTGTGATCATCCGTGCTCGTCTGATCTTTCTTTTATCCATGAAAGCTAGGGCTTCCAAAGCCGCCTGTACTTCCGTGGTTTGGGCTGTTCCTTCAGTGTAACCTGAATCTTCCCATATCTTTTTCCCTTTGTAGTAGGCCATGAAGGCCCATTTTCCTTTTTCATCTCTTGTAGTTTTAGAGCCATCTGTATAGATTTCCCAATCATAGTGCTCTGGCACTGGGTCCTGCTCCGGCTTTGAAGGGGTTTTCTTTTTGTTGTTCGAAAAGCACCAAAGGGGGTTTGTGAGCATCATTTCCCATTTTTGCCAGCGGGATATTTGTGCTCGGGCTGTTTCCATAGTTCCTTTTGACAGTCCTTTATTATTTCCTGGTTCGTCTTTACATATACAGGCACTTCTCCTTCGTATCTGATAGTGGATTTGAACACTCGAAATAGAAGCTCAAGCTCCCTCTCTAAGTCTGTGTATTTGGTTTCTGTAGGTGTCCATGCAACGGATAGGATCATAAATGGTTTAGCCTTTGGACCTTCCTTCAAGAAGGCAGTTCCTCCTTCTTCATCACAGATAGTGTGGACATAAATTGGCTGTCCTTCCCTTCTGAGGTCAAGCTCTTGGGAGGTTTCTCTGCAATGCTGCATGACCCTTTTGTACTGCATTTTTTGTTCATCGCTTAGTTTAAAGTCTGTAGTTACTATTTTTCTTTTTGGTCCGGAAGTGTCCACTTTTCGTACTCCTCTTTTCATTTTATGCAGCGGTGCTACCTTTTGTGCGAACTGAGGTATGTGTGCTGACACATATACCAGTTTGCCCAGAGATTTCTCTAACTCTAGAATTGTTTCTGGGTCTTTTATATTTTCCCAATAATCAGGATCCACGGTTCTTTGTTCCCCTGTTATCCTGAATCCTAAATATTTTACCGAAAATTGCCCTATTTCACATTTTTTAAGGCCCAATTTTAGTCCAGCCGAGGTGAGGCGTTCTATTACTTTTGACAGTAGGTCCAAATGCTCTTCTTCTGTGTCATTACAGAAGTACACATCATCTATGTATATCATTACTGGCAGTCCTGCCAGTATTTCTTCCATAGTTCGCTGGAAGACATTTGGACTATTTACAAATCCCTGTGGCAGTCTCGTCCAGACATAACCCTGTCTTCCTAACATGAATCCAGTTTTTAGTTGGGAGGTTTCAGTTAACGGGATGGACCAAAATCCATTTGCTAAATCCAGGCATGTTTTAAACTTTCCTGGTGGTAAATTCCTCAATGAGTGTTGAGGGTTTATTAGGGGCCTTGTGTCTTTGATTGTGACCCTGTTTAATGCTTTTAGATTATGGACCGGTCGGTAGGTGCCGTCCTTTTTCCCTACCGCTTGTATGGGCATTATAGTAGGTGGGTTATTTTCTTTTCTAATCACTCCCAATTCCTCCAATTCTGCCATAGTTTTCATTAATTCTTCTAGAGCTGGTTTGGCTATTGGATATTGTTTCTCTGGCCTCGGCATTCCTCCTTGGATTTCATAGGGTTGCTCAGTTTTTCCTACATCATTTTTGAATTGAGCTGGATTGGCCCGATCAATGATGGCTTTAAGCCTTTTCTTATTGGTTAGGTCTGTTTGTTGCAAAATTTCCTGCTTTTGGGCCTCTACGTTGTAGGCATTTATGTAACCTGCGGATCCTTCTAAATCGTTTATTTTGTTAGCTTTTGAAAGGTCATGAATCCCTAGTAGCGCTTTCGGGCCAGGGATTCCCTTGATCCCATGTTTTTTAGTCATGAATAACACGTCTCTATCTCCATTTGCTAATATTACTTTAACTTTCTCGTCTTGTATTTTCCCGTTTTTATGTATTGTAAAATCTGAACCTGTGTCAATTTGATACTCCTCTCGTATT
Organism: Rhyacichthys aspro; assembly: GCA_036850595.1. Lineage (NCBI taxonomy): Eukaryota > Metazoa > Chordata > Actinopteri > Gobiiformes > Rhyacichthyidae > Rhyacichthys > Rhyacichthys aspro. The sequence goes on from CM072160.1 coordinate 18,009,202, forward strand.
TTTCCTACAGTGGCAAAAATTTTTCCTTGTTTTTCATATGCCACTGCCTGGATTTTCTCTATTACTGTTTTTTCTGCTGGTTGACTGAATTCTTCTTTTTCCATTCGTCTCTTTTCTTGTTGAGTTCGTCTCTTTCTTCTTTTGACATTTCGTTCCATCTTTCCTTGGAGACATAAGGAAACGGTTCTTTAGGGGGGTTTTGTCCGACTGAACGTGTCCCCCTCCTATTTTCTGGTCTAAAGTCTCTTCTTAGGATTGCCCCTGTGGACTGCCTAGTTACTGGGGGGTCTCTTGATGGAGGGGGTCCTTTCTTTCCCTGAAGGATTCTTCTCCGATCGAAAACAACCATTTCTCTTTTTTGCTCATCTTTACCCATGGAGTCCCATCTTGTGGCCAGAGCTGTAGCGTTAACTTCTACTAAAAATCTCTCCTGCTGCTCTTGTGACACCCCTTTCTCTGTGAAAGTGGTCATTGCAGACAGGAGTGTGGTTTTTCCTGAAAGGACCTGTCCCACCAATTTTTTACGTATTTCACCTGTTCTGGATTCTCCAGGTGTCCGAGGGATTTGCTCTACCAGGGACCTAATGGTGGACCCTCGTGGAGTGCTGACCTGATTTTTCAGGGCCAACAGGCTACATACGGTGGCATTGTCACAGATCCCTGCTGGGAGGTTACTCTCCATCAGGGCCTGCCAGTATTCTGCATCTGTTTGATCTGGTTTTTTGCTGGGCATAAGCTTCACTGTCTCCAGCATTTCGGGGGACAGGGCTCCATCTGCTGGCCACCGGGTGGAAGGTCCTGGTGTGGACATTCCCCACATAGTGTTATCTCCTACTACTGTACTGTTTTGGGGCATTATAAACTCTACCCTTGGGGTAGATGTTTCTGGGGGGATGTGAGACATCGGGGGTGCTCTTGTCTCATCCTGGTGGTGTCTTTCTACGGACTTATCTCTTTTAAAACACCCTTGTTTATAAAAATCATATCCCTGCTGAAGGTAGGCCTCTTTGAATGGCCTTGTGAGGTTTCTTTGTTGCAGTACTTCGGCCGCGGTGGGCCCGTATTCTGCACCAAACCTTTCTGGGGCTGGGATATCATACCAGGGAATGTCGTCGTAGGCATTGTCTTGGTATTCTGGGGCATTTACGCAGTCCAAAAGGGGAGCATAGTCGCCATATCCGGGATGTTTTGCCACTGGGGGCCTACAGGGCGGCGCTCTAGGATTTATTTTCCTTTGAGTAATGGGCTGCGCGGCGGTCCCTTGTTCTAGTAATGTAACCAGCTTCTCCTTCCTCCCTTCTCTGGCCCTGCCTTGCTCTTTGTCTTCTAGGGGGTGGAGCTTCCTGCTCTTCCTGCTCACTCTCACTCTCTTCCTGTTCATATTTCTGTCTCAGTAAGTCCGCTATCCGCTGTTGGGAGGGGTGGTTTGGCAGGACTATTACTAATGATTTAAGGAGAGTTTTTCCCAGCGGGAATGGAAGGAGCAGATTTTCAGCTATTTGAAGGTCAGTTATGCCATGCAGCCCTGTTGAGTCTGTCATCACGAATGTCAACTGTCTCAATTCATCCCTCTTTGCTTTCTGAGATATTTCCTGACTCATGGTTTTCCAGGGCCATCTTTTGGGTCCCTTTGGATCGCTAAGGATCCAGAACTCGACCTGTCGTCTATCAGTAGCTGCTATCCAGATCCTTTTTTCCAACCTAGCTTCTCTCAGTCCTCCTTTTGCCTGCCTACCGCTTATTTGTTGTAGCGGAACTACATCCGCTTCACCGTGTTCCATTCCTTTGGCAACATACACCATGCTGCCCGTATTGCCATTCCAGGCTTCTTTAGTCATGACTAGAATTTTACACTGCCCTGCATTTATCTCATCTTCAGGGTCAGGGGGGTTCAGGTAATCTGGTTCGGAACCTTCATCCGATCCTGGCTGTGGCGGGGGTCATCCCTGCTCGCTTGTGGGGAAGGTGGTGGAGGCCTGTGAGGTGCTCTGTTAGGATTGTCAGGATTTTTAGGTCCCTATGCCTTCGGCTTATTATTTCGTCCAAATAATTGCAGTATGTGGTCAGTTGGTGTCTCCGGAGGAACACCAGTATTACAGGCTGTCTAGGTCTTTCCCTGACATGATGCAAAATTGCTTTAGCCACTGCCACGTATGAACAGTAGTCCGTATATCCGTATAAACCGTTGCCAAACGGGGTGAGGAAGACAACGTTTTCTTGTGCCTGGCTGAGCCCTTCCGCTATGGCGGAACGCAAGTAGGCTATTTTACGACCTCGAGGGGTCTGAGGGTCGGGGAATCGGTCTGCATGAGCGGTGTAGGCCACGTGGTGCACTACTTGCAGTTCCTCTCGGCCCTCCCTGCCTGTTTCCTGCCTGGCTGATTCTAAATCCAGGAGAACGCCGTCCAATGGCCCTCGCGAGAGGCCATATCTTCTGTCTAGGGCAGCGGCGACGCCCCCTCCGTGATGGAGCCTATGATTGGCCGGGTTAACGGCGGCCTTCGTGCCGTCTCCTGCTATTGAGAAATCTACTGTTTCTAGATCAGCTACCCACATGACAAAACCTTGGTGAGAGAACACTTCCGGCAGCGTAAAGGCTGCCCCCGCTGGGGTTTGGCCTTGAGGCTGGTTTGGAGGCAATGGCGCGTTTGGTTCTACAGGTGGTGCGTATGGGTCCGGTCGGGGATTTACGGATCCTCCCCATAGCGACCCTGGGTTTGACCTGACGTCTAATTCGTCCCTTAGACGTCTTCGTCTGGCTAACTCATCCATTAGTTGTTGAGTAAGCTCCATGCTGTTATAGTCTATGTTGACTCCTACTCGATTTTAGTGATATATCTCGTTATCGGCTAATTCCTGAAGTACGGTACTTCAGGGTTTTTAAGTATTACCTCGGTTGTCCAGGCGCTCCCTGGGCAGTAATACTTGTGCGCGCGTTTCACCGACCTTTTCTGACCGTCCTCGGTTTTTGAGATTCTCTATCAGTAGTCTTTTGATTATCTTCCGCTGGCTCGCTCTTTCTTGTTTTGGAACGCTTTTCTAGTTCGATAAATACTTCTTTGTTTTATAAGAGAGCTTTTCTACTTTTAGATAACAGTTCTTAGTTCAATATTAGATTGTTCCGGCGGAAGTTTACAGATCCTCAGAACCGTCGTCCTGCGACAATCTGCTTCTTATTTACTTTGGTTGAAAACTTCTTTAGGGTTATATATAGTTTTGGTTATAGTAAAAGGTTTCTTTCTGAGAATTAAATCTTTTTACCAATGTCCCTGTTCGGGCGCCATGTAGCGAGCGGCGAAGGTTCCAGAATGGTCTCGCTTGTATCACTATTTAGTACACCTTATTACTCTGTTTTTTATTCTATCAGTGTCTATAAGTTAGTACAGCCTTCACCTCTCTGAGGGGGATCTGATGGTAATATAGGCAGATTTATTATTCTCTTAAAGAGTTCCCTTTTCTTCACTTTCTTAATTCAAGAACCTGGTTCCTAAATTATTACTTTCTGCTATTATTAACCCTTTTTATTTTTAATTAGGAGCTGGTTATTACCACAGTGTTCCAACCTATTTTATACTGACTTGACCAGGGCCCAATGATTTCCCCTTGTGTATTCACAGGTTCAGCGTCACGGTCACTCACCTGATGATGATTTATCGTGGGCTGCTGTTCCAGGCCTCTGCGTCAACTTGTAGACCAGTGACTCTCTCAACTGGGAGCTGAGTCAGGGCTCGCTGGCAGATTCTCACAAACACTCAGACGAACAAATATGTTCTTTTCAACCTTGGAAATAAAGTTCTTTTATTTCCGCTGGTTTGTTTTTATTTAAGACAAGACAGACAAACAATAAAACACGACAATACTACAGATGGGGTCTCACTCCTGTCGACTTTATGGCTAGTGCTTATAGACCTGAAGTCATGGCTAGCGCAGTCGTTAAGGCAGCGTATTCCCTTGTAAAGTTTGTCACTTTACTCAGGAACCCAGTCTTGTAGTTTTATTTATTTTTTTTTTCTAATATTCCCAGAGGGGCCACGATCACCAATATAAGGCAACGGGATAAGACCTAGCTCAAAGATTGCTCAATGAGAAGGCACTGCTGAATTTGAGCAGCACATATTTATACAGCAAGACCGGAAGACCTGAGAGTGTGACAGACTCCTTACATGGGCAACAGGAAACTGTTGCGGTGCGAGTGCGACAAACTCTGTATAAGGGCAACAGGAAACTGTTGCAGTAAGTTCACTTAACAACATGAGCACTTTCACAAATGATAAAGAATAAAAGAAAAAGTGATAAAATAAAGATACCTGGTTTATACAGTATCATCTCGAACAGCAAAAGAAATGTCATTACATCCATTCACAAAATTTGTCAGTTCACAGAGTTTGACAGTATACCATTACAGGTTATGACAATGTACTGAGTTACACATAATTATATATGAAAAACAGTTACTGAAAACAACAACACGCAAATGCAAATAGATATATAAGTACTTATTCCTTAATAATAACAATAATAATAATAGCTGAATAGCATGTGAGTATATAGACCTATTTTGATTATAAATGCTTTTTCAATGTTGTCACATCCTACTACAGTAATCATTTAATTTTTTTTACTTACTTAGCAGTAAGTTTCAGCGGTGGAGGCTGTAGGTAAAGAGAGCTCAAATATAAATGAGTGAATAGTGACATTATATGCAATAAGACAGAGATATCAAACTTGTTCAATGTAAAATGTGCTCAAAACAATCCTTTCTTTATAAATATTGGAGAGTAAAAGACAAAGTTTAAATGACTAAGAGTAACTAAATGACTCTATTCACTTTTGCCCATGAACAGAAAACACACAATCACACATTTTTGGTTTTATTTAAAATATGTTCTGTAAAATTTATACCAATATCTGTTATTTTATGACTGAAACTAAAAGTAATGAATAAGCAAAAATATTATCAAATGAATAGGTTTCAAATAAATGCTTTTATTGTCCACCAGTCAGAATAATATCTATTATTTCAGCCAAACCTGGTAAATAGATATACTCTATTAAAAGGCCTTAAAGCAGGTGAGAGTTATTGACATCACTGACATCAATAACTGTACCAAAAACACACCCTATCAGAACAAGTCACACAAAACATACTGTAACAAACTGCAAATGTATTATCTTTTTATTATTAAAACAATAATTATTAAAGCTAGATCCTCTTTTCTTAAAAACTCATTTGCATGTCACTTCCTGAAGATGAAGCCCTGATGTGGAGATGCAAATTCTCACTTTGTGCTGGATACTTGTGTGGGTCTCTTTGTGTGGACCCTCAGAGTTCACATCTGCAGTGTCAGGATGATGAATACACTTCATCTGTTGTTAGCTGCTCTCTGTCTGCTCTGTGAGTTGATCTGGTTTTCACTGAACAACAACTGTATTTTGAAATAGTTCTCCTGTTATTTAACCATTTATTTAACACATTTCCTCCACAGGTGTGAAGTGTGAGCAGTTGACACAACCAGCCTCTGTGACTGTGCAGCCAGGTCAGCGTCTGTCCATCTCCTGTCGTGTCTCTTATTCTGTTAGTGGCTACTACACAGCTTGGATCAGACAACCTGCTGGGAAAGGCCTGGAGTGGATTGGACAAAGATCCACTGGATATTCTTACTACAAAGATTCACTAAAGAACAAGTTCAGTATAGATTTAGACTCCTCCAGCAAAACAGTGACTCTGAATGGACAGAACATGCAGCCTCAAGACACTGCAGTGTACTTCTGTGCTCGAGAACCACAGTAACACAAATCATCTCTAGAGCTGTACAAAAACACATCAGAGTGTGAAAAAAATGAAGCCACCAGAAGAGGAACTCTTACACCAACAAGTAATTTAACAATAACAATGACATTACATACTGCCATGCAAGATTTTTCAGGTTAAAGTGAAAAAGACACAAAATAAGTTATTTAAAAACAAATAAATAAAACTTTTTGAGATCTTAGCAGCTGTTCTACTTAACTTCTCCATCAGTTAAACATTGTCACATGATTGTTTCAGCTGCATCTAAAGAGCAGTCATTTAGCAGTAAAACATGCTCCGATGATGTGTGGGAAACAACCCTGAAAAGGTTTGTTTTTATTTCAAAAACCTCAGATGATTTTTTAATAACACAGAATATAAGTCTACAAAAGTGAAGACACATGTGGATGTACCAACAACTAATTCTGACCAAATGATTAAACAATTATTCATGGACTTCTATTGTGGAGTCTGGTGTGTTTCAGAGGGAGGGGTCAATGCAAAAGCCAAACCTTGCCTTTATAAATACTGGAGAGTAAAAGACAAAGTTTAAATGATTTAGAGTAACTAACTATTTACTTTTACCCATAAACAGACAACACACAATCACAAGATTTCAGTTTCATTTAAAATATGTTCTTACCAATATCTGTTATTTTATGGCTGACGCTAAAAGCAATGGATGAGCAAAAATATTATCAACTGAATAGGTTTGAAATAAATGCTGTTATTGTCCAACAGTCAGTGTAATATTTATTATTGTAGCCAAACCTGGTAAATAGATACACTCTATTGAAAGGCCTTAAAGCAGGTGAGAGTTATTTTACTGATGTCAGTTACTTTACCAAAAGCCCACCTTGTCAGAGCACCTCACACAGAACTCAATGTAACACATACTGCAAATGTATTTTTTTATTTTTATTATAAAAATAATTATTATTGTAAGATCCTCTTTTCTTAAAAAAAATAATTTGCATGTCACTTCCTGAAGATGAAGCCCTGATGTGGAGATGCAAATTCTCACTTTGTGCTGGATACTTGTGTGGGTCTCTTGGTGTGGACCCTCAGAGTTCACATCTGCAGTGTCAGGATGATGAATACACTTCATCTGTTGTTAGCTGCTCTCTGTCTGCTCTGTGAGTTGATCTGGTTTTCACTGAACAACAACTGTATTTTTGAAACTCTTCTCCTGTTATTTAACCACATATTTAACACATTTCCTCCACAGGTGTGAAGTGTGAGCAGTTGACACAACCAGCCTCTGTGACTGTGCAGCCAGGTCAGCGTCTGTCCATCTCCTGTCGTGTCTCTTATTCTGTTAGTGGCTACTGGACACACTGGATCAGACAGCCTGCTGGGAAAGGTCTGGAGTGGATTGGATATCATTGTGCTGGATGCACAGTGGTCCTTAAAGATTCACTAAAGAACAAGTTCAGTATAAATGTAGACTCCTCCAGCAAAACAGTGACTCTGAATGGACAGAACATGCAGCCTCAAGACACTGCAGTGTACTTCTGTGCTAGAGACCCACAGTCACACAAATCATCTCTAGAGCTGTACAAAAACACATCAGTGTAAATTACACTATAAAACCACCAGAGGGGGAGCTCTCACACCACCAACAATTTGACCTAAACCCTTGACAAGAGAAAGACACAGAATAATAAATACTGTATAAGTGTGACTCACATATTATTAATCCTTGTTGCTGATGCAGTCTGTTGTCAGCAACCTTCCTCTTTTATTTGCAGCTCTGCAGTGTCTCTAAATGAAAACTTGACATCGTCGTGTGATTAACATTGTCACATATAGTAATTGTTTCAGCTGCATCTCCAGAGCCATTCAGCAGTGTAAATATAATCAGATAAGTCTTGAGACAGATCCCAGTCTTACCTTTCTTTATAAATATTCAAGCACAGAATCAGAGCTGCACAAAAACTTCATCTACTTACTTTTTTCCATGAAAAGTTGAGACAAACAGTTGATTTCATATATTTTAATTTACAACTTGAGTCAAGTCAGCATTTTTACGACAATGTCTGGCCATAAGACATCTACATGTGATCAAAATAAAACAGCAAAAAAATTAACATATTAAAAACAGACACATAGTATTAACACTGAGCTGTGTGTTTATGCAAATTGACCTCAGATATAAAGCTCCAGAGGAGAAGTGTCTCCATGAGAAGAGACTGAATCCAATCATGAAGTGTGTGACTGTGCTGCTGCTGCTGGCTGTTGGACACAGTGAGTTTTACTGGATATAACTCACTGTTAAATGGGGCCACACTCACTCTTTATTCCTCCACAGGTGTGAAGTGTGAGCAGTTGACACAACCAGCCTCTGTGACTGTGCAGCCAGGGCAGAGCCTGTCCATCTCCTGTCGTGTCTCTTATTCTGTTGGTAGCTACTGGACACACTGGATCAGACAACCTGCTGGGAAAGGCCTGGAGTGGATTGGATGCAAATATACTGGAGGTTCTTACTACAAAGATTCACTAAAGAACAAGTTTAGTATAGATGTAGACTCCTCCAGCAACACAGTGACTCTGAATGGACAGAACATGCAGCCTCAAGACACTGCAGTGTACTTCTGTGCTCGAGAACCACAGTAACACAAATCATCTCTAGAGCTGTACAAAAACACATCAGAGTGTGAAAAACATGAAGCCACCAGAAGAGGAACTCTTACACCAACAAGTAATTTAACAATAACAATGACATTACATACTGCCATGCAAGATTTTTTCAGGTTAAAGTGAAAAAGACACAAAATAAGTTTTAAAAAACAAATAAATAAAACTTTTTGAGATCTTAGCAGCTGTTCTACTTAACTTCTCCATCAGTTAAACATTGTCACATGATTGTTTCAGCTGCATCTAAAGAGCAGTCATTTAGCAGTAAAAACATGCTCCGATGATGTGTGGGAAACAACCCTGAAAAGGTTTGTTTTTATTTCAAAAACCTCAGATGATTTTTTAATAACACAGAATATAAGTCTACAAAAGTGAAGACACATGTGGATGTACCAACAACTAATTCTGACCAAATGATTAAACAATTATTCATGGACTTCTATTGTGGAGTCTGGTGTGTTTCAGAGGGAGGGGTCAATGCAAAAGCCAAACCTTGCCTTTATAAATACTGGAGAGTAAAAGACAAAGTTTAAATGATTTAGAGTAACTAACTATTTACTTTTACCCATAAACAGACAACACACAATCACAAGATTTCAGTTTCATTTAAAATATGTTCTTACCAATACCTGTTATTTTATGGCTGACGCTAAAAGCAATGGATAAGCAAAAATATTATCAACTGAATAGGTTTGAAATAAATGCTGTTATTGTCCAACAGTCAGTGTAATATTTATTATTGTAGCCAAACCTGGTAAATAGATACACTCTATTGAAAGGCCTTAAAGCAGGTGAGAGTTATTTTACTGATGTCAGTTACTTTACCAAAAACCCACTCTCTCAGAGCAACTCACACATAACATACTGTAACACACTGCAAATGTATTAACTTTTTTATTATTAAAACAATAATTGTTAAAGCTAGATCCTCTTTTCTTTAAAAATAATTTGCATGTCACTTCCTGAAGATAAAGCCCTGATGTGGAGATGCAAATTCTCACTTTGTGCTGGATACTTGTGTGGGTCTCTTTGTGTGGACCCTCAGAGTTCACATCTGCAGTGTCAGGATGATGAATACACTTCATCTGTTGTTAGCTGCTCTCTGTCTGCTCTGTGAGTTGATCTGGTTTTCACTGAACAACAACTGTATTTTGAAACAGTTCTCCTGTTATTTAACCACTTATTTAACACATTTCCTCCACAGGTGTGAAGTGTGAGCAGTTGACACAACCAGCCTCTGTGACTGTGCAGCCAGGTCAGCGTCTGTCCATCTCCTGTCGTGTCTCTTATTCTGTTAGTGGCTACTGGACACACTGGATCAGACAACCTGCTGGGAAAGGCCTGGAGTGGATTGGATATCATTGTGCTGGATGCACAGTGGTCCTTAAAGATTCACTAAAGAACAAGTTCAGTATAAATGTAGACTCCTCCAGCAACACAGTGACTCTGAATGGACAGAACATGCAGCCTCAAGACACTGCAGTGTACTTCTGTGCGAGACAACCACAGTCACACAAATCATCTCTAGAGCTGTACAAAAACACATCAGTGTGTGAAAAACATGAAGCCACCAGAAGAGGAACTCTTACACCACATTAAACAATTACAATGACGATTTATTCAGTCAAGTGAGTAAACACACAAACATAAATGATAAACTCAAAAAACGCATAAATATCCTCCTTAGACCTTCTCAGTTCTACACCTTAAAATGTTAGAAAATGATAATCAATGTGAATATGGTTATTTATTGGGCTAAACACTCAGAAACCCCAGTCACAGTTTTATCCTGTATTTTAATCCCAATTTAACTTAAATGGTACATAATAAACATGGATCAGTTCTCTGCTGTCAGTACCTGCAGCTTTGCAGTGTCTTTCATCATGGAAACTTGACTTTGGATGAACTTCACCATCTGCATCATCTGCATCTGAAGAGCAGTCATTTGGGAATAAAAATATTTAGACAGGTCATGAGGCAAAGAACCTTCAGAAGTTGAGTCTGGTGTGTTTCAGAGGGAGGGGTTGATGCAAAAGCCGAGCCTCTCCTTTCTTTATAAATATTGGAGAGTAAAAGACAAAGTTTAAATGACTGAGAATAATACAGCAATGATCCTCCTTCAGTATTGGGTTGTTTGTCTTGTCCTGTCTGTCAGCTGGTCAGGTGAGACCAATACTATTATTTACTTAAACTCTGTGATCCACCTAAGCTAATGATGTTTCAATATTTTAGGAGCTCGTGGACAAAAGCTGATTCAGTCTGAAGCAGTGGTTAAAAGGCCTGGACAGACCCACACACTGACCTGCACATATTCAGGCTTCAGTAGTGATTATGCTACTGCTTGGATCAGACAGGAGAGTGGAAAAGGACTGGAGTGGATCTCTTACATCAGTGATGGCAGTGTAAGCATCTACTACTCTGAGTCAGTTAAAGGCCGTTTCACAGTGTCCAGAGACAACAGCAGAAAGGAGGTGTATCTACAGATGAGCAGTCTGAGACCTGAGGACACAGCAGTGTATTACTGTGCCAGAGACACAATGAGACACAACAGCAGCAGAGCTGTACAAAAACTACTTCTCTATTTACTTTTGCCGATTAGCTTCATTGTCCATAATAATAACTACATTAAAGATATAACGCAGGATTTCTAGAGAGTTTATAAGGTTTCTCTTTTTGAATAAACTATTGCCACAGTTTGGCTGAAGGCTATACACACAAAAAACTGTAGCGTACATATAAACAAAGAAAAAAAAACTATGAAATACTGGGCATGCATAGTGTGTTTATTGATACTAGTCACCTCCATATTGAGCATTGTTGATTAAGGGAGATTTACAACATGGAACATTTTTTTCCAAATCCTTTTGGGATTTTAGTTGTTAATAAAAGAAAAATTAACTTTTAACAAGATGAAATCCCATATATTGTTGTTGATGTGTGCACCAATGCACTGACACACAAACTAAACAAATATTCATTCATTGTGTCCATAGTTATTTCAAAGTACTCTTTTCACTCTATAACATACAATAATTCATTTTCCTCCAAGACTGATGTGTCTTTGTCGTGTTCAAACATGTCACTGTTTTGCATAAATAGTTCCTCTCTGTTACATCTGTTTCCAGCAGAGGGAGTTGTATGCAAATCAATTATTCTTTATACTGACACTTTTCGCAGATCTGGTTAATTTGGGCCAGTTTATGTGGCTACACAGGGCGGTGAATTTAATCATTGAAGTTTGATGTTTTATTAAAAAAATGGGAAATAGAGTTGTCTTAACTTTACTCTTTGCCGCTACTATTAATGGTAAACTTTCTTCTTCTCACATGTTCTTGAAAACGTCTTGATCCTTGTTCATTGATACCAGCATTTTTCTTCAGGCGTTTGGGCAGAGATCAGACTAGACCAGCCGTCATCTGTGGTAAAAAGACCTGGAGACACTGTGAAGGTGTCCTGTGCCACTTCTGGTTATACCATGACCAGCTATGCCATTAACTGGATACGGCAAAAACCAGGCCGAGCTCTGGAGTGGATGGGGTGGATTAACACAGCAACAAGCGCTCCGAGCTATGCCAGTGCCTTTCAAAGCCGTTTCAGTTTTAGTCAAGATGTTCCCAGCAGCACCCAGTACCTGGAGATCACAGGTCTGACAGCAGAAGACAGCGCTGTTTACTACTGTGCTCGATAGACACAGTGACACAGACAGTGGAGCAGCTGTTCAAAAACCTTCACCAAATGTCCACTGAAGCTTTACAATAAATATTCATGTTATAAGCAAGACCCCCTTCAAAATCTTTAAGATGTATCACAAACAGAGGCACACACAAAAAGATTAGATTGTAATCATGTACGAGTAACAAACCCTCAGGAATTAAGCAGAAAGAAACTGCTGCATAGATGCTTTTGTCGTGTGTTGAGTTTGGTTTGTAAATGTTGTTTCTATCGTAGGAGGAGCTCGAGTGAAGATGTTATTTAAAGCAGGACCGTGCACTCGACAGCAACACAGAGCAAAGATGTCTCCTACAAAGCTCACGTTCCTGGTGTGTGCTGTGTGTTTGTTAGCTGTTGTCAGTGCTTGGAGCATAACAGAGTCTGGAGCGGCTGTAAAACGACCTGGAGAATCCCACAGACTGACATGTACTACATCTGGGTTTGACTTTAGTGGTTATGCGTGGAACTGGATCAGACAGGCTCCCGGTAAAGGTCTAGAGTGGATTGCATTTGTGCACACATACAGTAGCCACATCTACTACTCCGAGTCTGTCCGAGGGAGGTTCACTATCTCCAGAGACGACTCCAGCAGCAAGGTGTATCTGCAGATGAATGGACTGAAGACAGAGGACACTGCAGTGTATTACTGTGCCAGTGGAGACACTATGAGACAGAACAACAGAAAGGCTTTACAAAAATGACTTCCTCTTTTTACTGCATCGTCACGTGTCTCTGTAGAATCTAAGACACATTTTAGTGCACGTAAATAAAATGAGAACTATGAATATGTTCCAGCAAACTAGAAATTCATATTGTCATTATCCTTCATTATCATCCAAAATGTCATAATGCAAAGATAAAAGCACTTCAAGCCAATAAACATCAAGTATTGTGTTTCTGGGAGGAGTCAATGCAAAGTCCTGTCCTCTATTATAGTGTGTGCAGAGAGGACAGAGACACAATGGACATAATGGACTACAGGACAGCCCTGCTTCTGCTAACTGCCTACTGGACAGGTGCTGTTCACTGGTCCTGAAGAGATGTTGGTCATTTGTAGCTCTTTAGTATTTCATGTTTATTGTTTCCACAGGGATCTACGGTCAGACTCTGACTGAATCTGGTCCAGCTGTAAAACGACCTGGAGAATCTCACACACTCACCTGTACAGCTTCTGGGTTCACATTTAGCAGCTATCATATGAACTGGATCAGACAGGCTCCTGGACAAGGGCTGCAGTGGGTCGCTTTCATTAGCAGCGGTGGTGGTGGCACTACCTATTACTCTGAGGCAGTTAAAGGCAGGTTCACCATCTCCAGAGACAACAACAAACAGCAGCTGTATCTGCAGATGAACAACCTCCAAACTGCAGATTCTGCGGTGTATTACTGTGCCCGAGAGCCACTGTGACTGAGTCAAAGAGAAGAGCTGTACAAAAACTATATAACAGGGAGACTTATTCCCCACATCTAAAGTAAAGTATCTAAAGTATCAGTATTATCTGTCCACCATAAAACACTCCCTAATATCTCCCGCTCCACTGTACCTTCATTAAAAAAAGCTGGCCTTCATGAATAGAACAGAATGAACACAATGTCCACAAATTTTGGTAGAAATGACAGTAAACAATCACACCTCAAATCTAACTCAACAGAATTTTTCAACTGTACACATTTTAAAAAAAGAGGTATTACATGTCTCTGATAATGACAAATGACTATCTTTAAATATATTATCTCGATAGAATGACTGATACGACACTGTGATGCAAATGAGTGTGTGTTATAAAGAGGTGCAGTGTGAGTGAGACACAGAGGAGTCCACGTCCCACATCAGTCATGTTCTCTGTGGCTGAGCTACTGCTGCTGGCAGCTGCTTCCTGTGAGAACTTTTCACTTGGACAAACACAGCACTAACATGTGTTTGAATAAAGAACAAAGGAATAATCTTGGTTTGTGTTTCCACAGGTACAGTGTACAGTATAGACCTGGTCCAGCCAGACTCAGTGGTGGTCCAGCCGGGTCAGTCTCTGACCATCATCTGTCGAGTCTCTGGTTACTCTCTGACTGATGACAGCTATGCAACAGGTTGGATCAGACAGAGAGAAGGAAAACTGGAGTGGATTTTCCATCAGTGGGGGACAAGTGGTATTCGTCAGAACGATGCCCTGAAGAACAAGTTCACTCTGAACAGAGACACATCTGCTGGAACTGTGACTATTAGAGGACAGACGGTGCAGCCTGAGGACTCAGCGGTGTATTACTGTGTTCGCTATAAACACAGTGACACAAAACACCAGGGGAGTTGTATAAATACTCAATCCCCAAAACAATGTTGTAAAGCACATTCAGCTAATTTATTTGAAAAGGAAGCCATAAAACATATACACTTTGAATTAGCCATTTAATGTAATTTGGTTCAAACTCAACAAAAGTAAAAAATTTTTATTATCTGTTGCCTGTGTGAGATCAGACTAGTTTTTATGAAAATGCTTTGGTCCCGATCTATTTTTTATACTCAGCCAAAACAGAAGTAGAATCATCAATCAAATCTCTCAGAAATAAGTAAATGGAGAAAAGAAATAGGTGTAAATGAAAGTAGCTAACTATGTTATTAAATTGTGACTTTTTCTTAAGTAGTAGAAGAGTTGTAATTAGAAAATCTTATCATAAAATCGAATCATTTCTTTA